>CM069451.1:3630071-3756896 GCA_035610835.1 Ophiura sarsii | reverse complement strand
CACTATCTGAAAGACCTGTCCACCTGTAGAACAGCTGGATTATTTGTCTATTTAAAAAGAAAGGTGATGCAAGGCATAATTTGCAACTCAAATTTTAGGGTCAATATGTTATACTTATAGAAATAATAAAAGACATTTTTTCATCATATTAGTTTAAATTCAATTTTTAAAGTGTAGTAAATTGTAATGTTTATCCTTTATTCTATCAGTTAAGGCAAAAAATGGTTGTGTTGCCCTTTCATGAAAATATCTGATAGGGTAGATCAGCCAATTTTTTCCCCTTCAAACCCAACCATTTTTAAATCGACATGTATGTACAATGAGAGGTCATTAAACTGTAAAAGAGGGGAGTGGGACACATTGGAAATCTGTATAGCAGCACAAAATCACCGTGCCAAAGGGTGCAAGGGAATACAACATTTTGTCCGAATACATTTTGTCCAAATACATTTTGTCCCATAATCTTTAGTTCAGAATTATTTTGTCCAATCAGATTATCGGCCAAACCATGATTATTTCAAATATTTGTGTCTAATATTTTTTAGGCTAAATAAGTTCCGCCCAAATGATTTTCGTCCAATTTGTTTTGGTCCAAAGGATATTCATCCAAAACTTGTTTTATCCAAAGCAATGCAATTCCTATGATAATGATGATCTGCTTTTGTTTTAGTGTTATGCAATCAATTACAACGCCTCTACAATACTGATTCCGTATAAGTATCAAATAATAAGTAAAAAACGAAGAAGAAAAAAAAGAAAGAAAAAGTATCAAATCATTATTTTGCATGGTGCCTTTAACAAATCCGAGGGATACATTGTTTCAATCTGAGCATCATTAAGGGGTAAACGTGGCTGTAGAATACATTATTACAATGTGTATTTGGACAAAACACTTTGGACAAAATGCCTGGGTGCAGGGCAGGGTTATCTTTAGGGTGCAATATTAGCACCCAGGTGCAGGGCAGGGTTATCTTTAGGGTGCAATATTAGCACCCGGGTGCAGGGCAGGGTTATCTTTAAGGTGCAATATTAGCACCCAGGTGCAGGGCAGGGTTATCTTTAGGGTGCAATATTAGCACCCTGGGTGCAGGGCAGGGTTATCTTTAGGGTGCAATATTAACACCCAGGTGCAGGGCAGGGTTATCTTTAGGGTGCAATATTAGCACCCTGGGTGCAGGGCAGAGTTATCTTTAGGGTGCAATATTAGCACCCGGGTGCAGGGCAGGGTTATCTTTAGGGTGCAATATTAGCACCCGGGTGCAGGGCAGGGTTATCTTTAGGGTGCAATATTAGCACCTGGGTGCAGGGCAGGGTTATCTTTAGGGTGCAATATTAGCACCTGGGTGCAGGGCAGGGTTATCTTTAGGGTGCAATATTAGCACCCAGGTGCATGGCAGGGTTATCTTTAGGGTGCAATATTAGCACCCGGGTGCAGGGCAGGGTTATCTTTAGGGTGCAATATTAACACCCAGGTGCAGGGCAGAGTTATCTTTAGGGTGCAATATTAGCACCCTGGGTGCAGGGCAGGGTTATCTTTAGGGTGCAATATTAGCACCTGGGTGCAGGGCAGGGTTATCTTTAGGGTCCAATATTAGCACCCGGGTGCAGGGCAGGGTTATCTTTAGGGTGCAATATTAGCACCTGGGTGCAGGGCAGGGTTATCTTTAGGGTGCAATATTAGCACCGGTGCAGGGCAGGGTTATCTTTAGGGTGCAATATTAGCGGTTTCAGATTGATTTTAGCACAAAATTATTACAAATCTGATCAGATTTTAACATTTTACCGAGCATGATAATTTTCTACATCTTCAACTTCTGTTATCAAAAACAATCTCGATCCAAGATTTTGCAAAAATTGGGTTGGTCGGAAAAGGGCAACTTCTTTTGGGCCTAATGTTCTTTAAACAAGATTTTTTGATGCGATATGTAACTTGTGATAATTTATACCAAAATATTTAATGAAGGCCAAAATAAAATTGTTGATAATATTTGGATTGTTTTTACACAGATTTGCCAAAGGAAGAAGTGAGACATTTTCTACGCTTCACGGTCTGGTCAACAAAGGGGTCAAAGTTGACCTTGGAATCCCGTACAACATGTGGGATGAGCCATCTGCCCCAGTACACACCATGAGGAAATTTGTAAGTTATTTATTTATCTATTTATTTATTTATTTATTTATTTGTTTGTTTGTTTGTTTGTAATTATTTATTTTATTTATTTGTTTATCTATTTATTTATCTATTTATTTATTTATTTATTTTTCTTCTTCTCAACACCAACAAGCAAATAAACAGATAAACAAACAAAACAAAACTGACTTGACAGATGTTTACTTGTAGAAAAATGTTGAATGTTTTTATTTATTTACAATTTCAGTAAAAGATATTTTGTCATTTTTGTGTAATTTCTCAAACTGTGTGACCTTCATGCAGCAGTTGAGCGATGAAATTCATATTTGATTTGATTATTTCATCATTTTGTCTGAATGTAAACCATACAACGTCAAATTCACAATACACATTGACAACTTGCTACCTGTGCAGAGGTGCACAGGGGTCTAGGAAAATGTTTGAAAATGTTCAAAATTGTGGATCAAAACGAACAGATGCGAAGTTGAATGTATTGCCGAACAGCTGACAAAGAAGCAACCTACACCCAACATTCGAACATGTTCTTGAAAAAGTAAGAAATTGCAGGAAAATTAAAGGCATGATTTTGTTGATTGGTTGATTTGTGCACAGTCTGACTTTGTAGTCTACAACATCATACATCCTTCACAGACAATTTAAGGGTGGTATTTAAATTTGATGGTGGATCTGTTGCTCCAGAACATTCTCCCTGATAACATTCATCAGATTTGTTGGAAAATATTTGCATTTCCATTTTACTAAACCAAAAATAGAAATAGCATTTGACAGGTATGCATGCTACCACAGACAAACTTTCTCAATCCGTGTGGTGCTATCATTTAAAGCAAAATCACAGTTTAGGATCAAAATGAGACTATTCTAGAGTCAAGGTGGCAAATCAATGACCTGTTCTACGGGCCCGACGAACCAACAATATTTCTAGAAATTGAGGTGGAAAATTTGCTTGTGCAAATAAAAACTACTACCGACCCATATTTCTGAGTGTTTGGGGAGATTTTGGGTTTTTAGTTTATCAAAAGTAGCAACATTTTAACTGATTTTAAGTTTCCTTTTGCCGCCCGCGTTCGAAATTGAGAATTACAAAAAAATTAAATATATTATTTAGGATTTTCACCTTTAAAATTACTTTCAATGAACTTTCATTTGCTACTTTAATCATATCAGATAAGATGATGTACAAACATAGTACATGATTGCATTACTAATTGGGTATCAAATTAATCATACTTGGAAAATAATTAAATGCAAAGTCCTTTATATTTATGGGGTTGAAAATTGGTTGCGATCACAAAATAATTAGTTTCGAAATAAAGAAAATAAAAGATAATTAATAATTAATAATTAAAAGCCACCTCGTCCCTTTTTTTTAAACCTCAAACAGGAAACTCAAAATCAATTGTGAAGGGCTTTTATTGTAGGATTACAATCTCTAATGATTGTCTGTTATTTTCTCCTTTTTCCAGTGTGATACTATCATAGAAGGCAATGAAGAAGTTATAGAACAATGGTTCCGAGGCTCACAGGAGAAAACGTTGACAGAATATCTGTGTAGGGAACGTGCTCTGACAAATGATGAAAGAGGTAAATATATCAATATATTATAATATTAACATTAAGAATAAGTAGAATAAATATATATAAAACATAAGTATTCAAAGTATTGGCCTTCTGGAATAGAAGTTGTTACTCTCAGCATCATGCCTAATAGGCAATGGTCAGAGGATTATGATAGTATGGAATATACAATCCATAGTGTCACAAACCAATATTCCACAATTGGCCTGTGCGAACAAACAAAACCCCAACAAACACCCGACAAACAAACATATGCCCATACCGGTAATAGCTACTTTGTGGGAGTACGCTCACAAGACAAACAAAATAATTAAGTACCAACATGCCCTATGGCTGTATTTTTGTATGTATGATCGTCGGAATTGACATTCTGGGAGTACACATAAACAAACAAATAAATAAATAAATAAACAAATAAATCAATCAATCAATAAATAAGAATTAATTTATATAATGATAACATAATTGTTCGAATTAACTAAATTAACGGTAAGTTGGAAACTACTTATCCCAACAATAGTCTGTTTGGTAAAATATCAAATCAAAATTGTTACAGGGAAATTGTTAAAGATTTCATATCCTGGCAGGATATGTATCAAAGGCATAAAATAATGTACAAAAAGAATTGAAAAAACAACTTTTTTTGAATGTATATGAGCTTTAATTTACCATAAAATGTTGCGCAATTTCATATGTGTATAGCTTTTGTCATATTATAAGATTATTATTTCATAATAGAAATCACATCGCTTTATTCTATCCAAACCCCAGGAGTATTTGTAGATGTGGTATATTGTGTGGCGTGCACGGAGTAAGCCACGTGTAACATCCACCAAAATACACAACTGCTTTCAATTTTTTTTCATTGCTATCAAATTGAAAACTGATTTGCCTTGCGCTAAATTTGTGATTGTGTCTGTGAATCCCAATAGGACACGTAGGCATTTCTCTTGAAATTTAATTTTGGAAAGGCATGCTTGCTGAGTGAGTTGCGTACAGGTTAAAATGCCAGATGAATAATACGAAAGGCTCATTGATTTAACGTCAAGTCAAGCGTGTGGCGAAGCGAGCTTTTAAAGCAGTGGAGATTGAATATGTCACAATTTAAATTTTGATTGGTTGTCAAAGTATGTAGAAATATCTACATACCACATAGTGATAGCCGTTGGTTTTGTATTTAATCATTATTTAATATAATACTTATTGTAAAAAATGATCAGTTATTTTATATCTGATTTTAAGTAATTTTTTGTTTTAGTAATTTTTGGCACAACATTTTATAGATTTAGAAATGTAAAAATATTTTCTCTCAAATTTAGAAATTTGTTGCTGTGTTTACGGCAATGAGCAAGATGAACATACACACATTAAACACATCATAAGCTATCTTCAGTAGATAGCAATGAGCATATACACATTAAACATATCATAAGCTATCTTCAGTAGATAGCAATGAGCATATACACATTAAACATATCATAAGCTATCTTCAGTAGATAGCAATGAGCATATACACATTAAACATATCATAAGCTATCTTCAGTAGATAGCAATGAGCATATACATATTAAACATATCATAAGCTATCTTCAGTATATAGCAATGAGCATATACACATTAAACATATCATAAGCTATCTTCAGTAGATAGCAATGAGCATATACACATTATACATATCATAAGCTATCTTCAGTAGATAGCAATGAGCATATACACATTAAACATATCATAAGCTATCTTCAGTAGATAGCAATGAGCATATACACATTATACATATCATAAGCTATCTTCAGTAGATAGCAATGAGCATATACACATTAAACATATCATAAGCTATCTTCAGTAGATAGCAATGAACATACACACATTAAACATATCATAAGCTATCTTCAGTAGATAGCAATGAGCATATACACATTATACATATCATAAGCTATCTTCAGTAGATAGCAATGAGCATATACACATTAAACATATCATAAGCTATCTACAGTAGATAGCAATGAGCATATACACATTAAACATATCATAAGCTATCTTCAGTAGATAGCAATGAGCATATACACATTAAACATATCATAAGCTATCTTCAGTAGATAGCAATGAGCATATACACATTAAACATATCATAAGCCATCTTCAGTAGATAGCAATGAGCATATACACATTAAACATATCATAAGCTATCTTCAGTAGATAGCAATGAGCATATACACATTAAACATATCATAAGCTATCTTCAGTATATAGCAATGAGCATATACACATTAAACATATCATAAGCTATCTTCAGTAGATAGCAATGAGCATATACACATTAAACATATCATAAGCTATCTTCAGTAGATAGCAATGAGCATATACACATTAAACATATCATAAGCTATCTTCAGTAGATAGCAATGAGCATATACACATTATACATATCATAAGCTATCTTCAGTAGATAGCAATGAGCATATACACATTATACATATCATAAGCTATCTTCAGTAGATAGCAATGAGCATATACACATTAAACATATCATAAGCTATCTTCAGTAGATAGCAATGAGCATATACACATTAAACATATCATAAGCTATCTACAGTAGATAGCAATGAGCATATACACATTAAACATATCATAAGCTATCTTCAGTAGATAGCAATGAGCATATACACATTAAACATATCATAAGCCATCTACAGTAGATAGCAATGAGCATATACACATTAAACATATCATAAGCTATCTACAGTAGATAGCAATGAGCATATACACATTAAACATATCATAAGCTATCTTCAGTAGATAGCAATGAGCATATACACATTAAACATATCATAAGCTATCTTCAGTAGATAGCAATGAGCATATACACATTAAACATATCATAAGCCATCTACAGTAGATAGCAATGAGCATATACACATTAAACATATCATAAGCCATCTACAGTAGATAGCAATGAGCATATACACATTAAACATATCATAAGCTATCTTCAGTAGATAGCAATGAGCATATACACATTAAACATATCATAAGCTATCTTCAGTAGATAGCAATGAGCATATACACATTAAACATATCATAAGCTATCTACAGTAGATAGCAATGAGCATATACACATTAAACATATCATAAGCTATCTACAGTAGATAGCAATGAGCATATACACATTAAACATATCATAAGCTATCTACAGTAGATAGCAATGAGCATATACACATTAAACATATCATAAGCTATCTTCAGTAGATAGCAATGAGCATATACACATTAAACATCATAAGCTATCTACAGTAGATAGCAATGAGCATATACACATTAAACATATCATAAGCTATCTTCAGTAGATAGCAATGAGCATATACACATTAAACATATCATAAGCTATCTACAGTAGATAGCAATGAGCATATACACATTAAACATATCATAAGCTATCTTCAGTAGATAGCAATGAGCATATACACATTAAACATATCATAAGCTATCTACAGTAGATAGCAATGAGCATATACACATTAAACATATCATAAGCTATCTTCAGTAGATAGCAATGAGCATATACACATTAAACATATCATAAGCTATCTTCAGTAGATAGCAATGAGCATATACACATTAAACATATCATAAGCTATCTTCAGTAGATAGCAATGAGCATATACACATTAAACATATCATAAGCTATCTACAGTAGATAGCAATGAGCATATACACATTAAACATATCATAAGCTATCTTCAGTAGATAGCAATGAGCATATACACATTAAACATATCATAAGCTATCTTCAGTAGATAGCAATGAGCATATACACATTAAACATATCATAAGCTATCTACAGTAGATAGCAATGAGCATATACACATTAAACATATCATAAGCTATCTTCAGTAGATAGCAATGAGCATATACATATTAAACATATCATAAGCTATCTACAGTAGATAGCAATGAGCATATACACATTATACATATCATAAGCTATCTTCAGTAGATAGCAATGAGCATATACACATTAAACATATCATAAGCTATCTTCAGTAGATAGCAATGAGCATATACACATTAAACATATCATAAGCTATCTACAGTAGATAGCAATGAGCATATACACATTAAACATATCATAAGCTATCTTCAGTAGATAGCAATGAGCATATACACATTAAACATATCATAAGCTATCTTCAGTAGATAGCAATGAGCATATACACATTATACATATCATAAGCTATCTTCAGTAGATAGCAATGAGCATATACACATTAAACATATCATAAGCTATCTTCAGTAGATAGCAATGAGCATATACACATTAAACATATCATAAGCTATCTTCAGTAGATAGCAATGAGCATATACACATTAAACATATCATAAGCTATCTTCAGTAGATAGCAATGAGCATATACACATTAAACATATCATAAGCTATCTTCAGTAGATAGCAATGAGCATATACACATTAAACATATCATAAGCTATCTTCAGTAGATAGCAATGAGCATATACACATTAAACATATCATAAGCTATCTTCAGTAGATAGCAATGAGCATATACACATTAAACATATCATAAGCTATCTTCAGTAGATAGCAATGAGCATATACACATTAAACATATCATAAGCTATCTTCAGTAGATAGCAATGAGCATATACACATTAAACATATCATAAGCTATCTTCAGTAGATAGCAATGAGCATATACACATTAAACATATCATAAGCTATCTTCAGTAGATAGCAATGAGCATATACACATTAAACATATCATAAGCTATCTTCAGTAGATAGCAATGAGCATATACACATTAAACATATCATAAGCTATCTTCAGTAGATAGCAATGAGCATATACACATTAAACATATCATAAGCTATCTTCAGTAGATAGCAATGAGCATATACACATTAAACATATCATAAGCTATCTACAGTAGATAGCAATGAGCATATACACATTAAACATATCATAAGCTATCTTCAGTAGATAGCAATGAGCATATACACATTAAACATATCATAAGCTATCTTCAGTAGATAGCAATGAGCATATACACATTATACATATCATAAGCTATCTTCAGTAGATAGCAATGAGCATATACACATTAAACATATCATAAGCTATCTTCAGTAGATAGCAATGAGCATATACACATTAAACATATCATAAGCTATCTTCAGTAGATAGCAATGAGCATATACACATTAAACATATCATAAGCTATCTTCAGTAGATAGCAATGAGCATATACACATTAAACATATCATAAGCTATCTTCAGTAGATAGCAATGAGCATATACACATTAAACATATCATAAGCTATCTTCAGTAGATAGCAATGAGCATATACACATTAAACATATCATAAGCTATCTTCAGTAGATAGCAATGAGCATATACACATTAAACATATCATAAGCTATCTTCAGTAGATAGCAATGAGCATATACACATTAAACATATCATAAGCTATCTTCAGTAGATAGCAATGAGCATATACACATTAAACATATCATAAGCTATCTTCAGTAGATAGCAATGAGCATATACACATTAAACATATCATAAGCTATCTTCAGTAGATAGCAATGAGCATATACACATTAAACATATCATAAGCTATCTTCAGTAGATAGCAATGAGCATATACACATTAAACATATCATAAGCTATCTTCAGTAGATAGCAATGAGCATATACACATTAAACATATCATAAGCTATCTTCAGTAGATAGCAATGAGCATATACACATTAAACATATCATAAGCTATCTACAGTAGATAGCAATGAGCATATACACATTAAACATATCATAAGCTATCTTCAGTAGATAGCAATGAGCATATACATATTAAACATATCATAAGCTATCTTCAGTATATAGCAATGAGCATATACACATTAAACATATCATAAGCTATCTTCAGTATATAGCAATGAGCATATACACATTAAACATATCATAAGCTATCTTCAGTAGATAGCAATGAGCATATACATATTAAACATATCATAAGCTATCTTCAGTAGATAGCAATGAGCATATACACATTAAACATATCATAAGCTATCTTCAGTAGATAGCAATGAGCATATACACATTAAACATATCATAAGCTATCTTCAGTAGATAGCAATGAGCATATACACATTAAACATATCATAAGCTATCTTCAGTAGATAGCAATGAGCATATACACATTAAACATATCATAAGCTATCTACAGTAGATAGCAATGAGCATATACACATTAAACATATCATAAGCTATCTTCAGTAGATAGCAATGAGCATATACACATTAAACATATCATAAGCTATCTTCAGTAGATAGCAATGAGCATATACACATTAAACATATCATAAGCTATCTTCAGTAGATAGCAATGAGCATATACACATTAAACATATCATAAGCTATTTTCA
This sequence comes from Ophiura sarsii, assembly GCA_035610835.1. Lineage (NCBI taxonomy): Eukaryota > Metazoa > Echinodermata > Ophiuroidea > Amphilepidida > Ophiuridae > Ophiura > Ophiura sarsii. The sequence goes on along the minus strand of CM069451.1, from coordinate 3,746,729 downwards.
GTAGATAGCAATGAGCATATACATATTAAACATATCATAAGCTATCTTCAGTATATAGCAATGAGCATATACACATTAAACATATCATAAGCTATCTTCAGTAGATAGCAATGAGCATATACACATTAAACATATCATAAGCTATCTTCAGTAGATAGCAAAAAGCATAACATTTATACTGTTTGATAGCAATCAGCGTATAATATGTCAACTCTTTATATACTATCTTCAGTAGATAGCAATAACAGTTGAACACTTCATATACTATCTTCTTCAGTAGAAATCAATCATCACACAACAGTGACACACTTCATAAAATGATGCTATCTTCAGTAGATATCAATAAGCAATAACAGTAAAACACTTATGTAATATATCTCCTACCGTAGCAAATGCAGCTCATGACAATGCAACACTACATCAAACAACAGCAAATTAATAAGACTTGAAAAATTTCTAAAGGATACTTCACCTATATGAATTTTCGCCAAATCTATATTCCTATTTTATACCAAATGAGGGTGTAAACTCTGACAGAGGTAGGTGACTCCTCTTCCTTTTCACCCATTTTACACCAGGCCGCCCCCCCCCCCATTTGTTTTATTGACCCCCTTAAATTGACCAAGCCTCCCATAGAGCATGTGTATTAAATATGAGACCTGTCACCACAAAATGAGCGTTAAGTCGCCAGTGTGCATTAGGAGATATGGTCCAATGAACATGCCAAAAATCAAATAGAAAACAAAGGAATTTTTAAATTTCAATTTGATTTGTGACCAGGAAAACATTAAGAAATTATGACATGTTGCATATCATTTTAAAGCTTGTTTTCTGAGCATTCTGGATCTGGACAAACCTCAAAATTAAATTTTCCGACTTAACTCTCATTTCGTGATGACAGGTCTCATATGTGCGCATCTCCCTAAATGATTCCCCACCTAAATGCTGATGCCTCGACCGCCGCTGAATGAATCCTCGTATGTCTACTAAGAAAACTCAATGCAAATATTGCATTTGTTGAAAATATTTGACACATTGTAGAAAAAGTCCCTATAATAAATATATAATAGAAATTGGTGGAAATATCTTGAATCGCTATATTTCCTAATGAATGCCAGGTACTATTGACCTCCAGTCAAGGGTATAAATAGCGGAAAACCACACATCATGATAACTGTCGCTTGATATATATATATATAGGAGAATAATTCACACAAACACGGGCACACACTTGCAGCGCACAAGCAATTACGTTTCTTGCAATCACTATATGGTACTTCAGCAGCCACAAGGCCATATGATAAAATGGCATGCCAAAAGCTCCTGTTTAAAATGAGCATTTATATCCAGACAAAAATAGTAACTGTGATGAGTAAAAATATATTTAAAGATTTAGAGAATTTTGGGGAATCACTCAAATGTGCTTATATATTTGTTCATTCATATATCCTCATGGTTCTGTCAAAACCTTGTATGTTTTTTTACGGCCCTTCAACATGTATAAGACCATGTTTTTCACTCGCCACCCTTCCTGTTGCATGTCCAGATTTTTACATTTTACACCATCTGAGATTCGAATTAACATATCGCAATAACTTTTTGTTCTACCAAATAAAAAGTATATATTTTCTGAACGGTAATCTCACAAGGAATCCAAATATGCTATTGGAATTTAGATAAGACCCTATGTTAACATGTTGTGATTAAGAATGTTAAAAAAATATAGATTGTATTCATATTTTAATTAGAGCTCAATAGTAATTGTATACCGATCCCAATTATAATGTTACGGTGCATATGAATTTATCATGCAATTACCCATCAAACATAATGGTTGTCAATGGTAATTTGTTGAAATATACTATATCGGGAAGTAAATGAGCACACAGGTTTAAATTTCATATTTATTAGAGTTTACAAGTATATTTTTGGGGTATGCACCCTATCCTGATTTAAACGGCATTTTTGAATTCCCCTATTTGAGAACTTTCCAAAAATGTATAATTTTGCTATCATCGGTTGAATACTCTTTTTGTTATAGTCATGCATGTAAAACCGATGAATTAGGGCAAGTTCACTGTGTAGCGAATAGGGAAAAAGCCACGGACAATTCAATCGATTCATGATTACAATTGTTACATAATAGTTGTCACTTTTGTCGAAACAGAATCTAATAGAATACAAAATAATCTATAAAATGAGAGCAAAATCATGTTTGTACCATACAGGGTGTCTCAAAAATAGGACTCTGTTTCACGACGCTGTAAAACTTGTTATGGTCATTGGACCATGACAAATTTAGTTTCAATGTAAAGCCCAATTAGTTATTATGATATCCTGAGTATGGCATTAATCCGATGAAAAATAACAAAACTATCACAGTTTGCGTAAACCCTGTCATTTACTGGTTTGTACAATGGGATTTACACGTACAAGCCAGTAAATAACATGGTTTACGTTTCAATATGGTACAATTATTATAAACATAGACAATTATCTATCAGTCAATAGCAAAGATTAGTTTGGTAATACATTTAATTCTGACAGAAGTCAATGGTTTTGACAGAACAGCAACGATATAGTAGTTTTGAAAGTGTTAAGAACAGCCGTCTGTCTATTTCTGGCAGACACTTGAGCTGATACATGAAAGAATATAGCCTCTTTGTATCATAGGTAGATTTTTTATAATTCAAAGGATTTTATTATTTGTGTAAATCTAATCCTTAAATGTTTGCAATATAAAACACATTGAAAAAAGCTATTATAAACAAATATCCTTAGATAATATTGTTTATCAATTGGGTATTTATTGAAATTTGAAGCAAAACACTATTTTGTATAATTGTTTGTGCTAGAAATATTAATACAAAGGCAAAGAATAATTTTGAAACTTGGTCAAAAATAATGAACTATGTTGAGCAATTAATTAGAAGATGAAAACCAAAACTGTCCTGACCGACCCATTTTTTTAGAAATGTGTATAAAAATGTGCACGTTTAAATTAATAGGCGTGTGAAAAAATGGCAAAGTTTTACAACTGGAAAACCCATCCTGAGAGGTTGTTTGCCTGTAAATAATGCCATGCATAAAACACAAGTCAATGTCTGGACATGTCCTGTCCTTACACATAAGTGATTGGATTAGTCATCCCCTAAGGATTTCAAACTTGAGCCAGTTTTTGCATTTTGTAGCAAAAGTGCCTGACAATAATTATAGGGCCCATTTATGTTATTATTTACTTTGATATTCACTCAAATCATTTACGCCATTTTGTTATGGTAATAACTAATATGCTAGGCCATTTGAGTGCCATGGCCTTAGAGAGAACACATCCCTTTATAATTTACCATTTTTGTGCATTATTTTATTTGACATTCCACAGAATGTCTAGATGAAGTATGGACCGGTGAGGAGAAAGTGGTATATCCGACAGCGGAGGATGAGAAGTCTGATGAGCAAAAAGGCGATACCGGCGATGACGATGATGCCTCCAAAAAGGCGGCAGAGGCGGACAGTCAAAAAAAGGTGCAGCAAGAAATAGAGAGACAGTCACAGCAGCAACAACAAAACGCAGCTGGTAATGAGAAGTTGGATAAGGAAAAGGAAAGAGACAAGAAAAAACGTGAAAGGGAAGAAGAGCGCAGGAAACGATCGAGGGATGACAAAGACGGGGACAAAAAGATGGAAAAAGAGAGGGATGATCGGAGGAAGGTGGAGCGTGAGATGCAGAGACAGGCCGAGAGGGAGCAGAGAAACCGGGGAAAGCATGGAAATGATCCTCGCGAGAGGGGGAAGGATAGGGGGAGGGATAGGGATAGGGAGCGGGAGCGGGACCGATACCGGAGGCACGATAGGTTTGATGGCATGGATTTTGATATGGATCCCGAGGAGCGAATGGATAGGTATATGGATGATGAGATGGAAGATATTAGACGTCGTTATGATTTGGATGACGATGATTTAGGGGGAAGGTACAGGGATAGGGAAAAGAGGAGGAGGGAAGAGAGGGAAGAAAGAAGAAGACGTCATAGGAATGAATTGTAATGCATCTCGTTTCCAGCAGCCTGGAGATGAAAGGAACCGACAATTTGGAACCTGGTTTTATTTTATTAAAATTAGTATATTTTAATGGAATAAATCGTATTGGAATTTGGAAACAAATGCTTAGCACCAGGCTGCCGAAAACGGGATTCAATTATAATTGTACCCATGACAGGTATAGGATTCCCTGGGGGTTATACTTTCGGTCGTGAAAATACTGGTATGATAATATTTAGCAAAAATTAAACTGATATAAAATTGTGTCAAAAATGTGAATATCAAAGTAAAAATGTGTAATTTGTGGAATATACTTGACACCATACACCACATTGCTCTTTATTCTGTCAACCACGTTTTGTATTTCATGTAGTTTATATCCAATTGAAGAAATGCTGTATGATTTAATCAGTATGCCTTCATTCAGAGGTGTACAGAAAATAGAATAGCTAAAATGAATAAAGCTCTTCTATTCTATGACCCGGTACCCCATTTTGATTGTAGTCACAATTTTATCGTCATGACTTTCTGTACGGATGTGAATAGTTAATTATTTGATTGCACAATTCAATTATATGGAATTCACCTAGTGTGTCAGGTTCAGTCATAATTCAATTCAATATCACCACTCGTCTTTCATAATATTGTGTGAAATAAGGTTAATGAAAATAGAAGTGAAATAATCATATTCTATCGCAATTCTACCACAATTTGAATATGCTTTTTGCAAAATCAAAAGTGGAGAAATTCAATGATGTCATTTTGTGATTTTCGAAAAGGCTTCTATGCACCAAAGTGGTCTTATAATATTATAGTTATTAACAGTATTTAAATGGTTTGATTTGAGTAGTTATGTGCCTTTTTGTTATGGCAAATTATAACACACAAAATGTATAATTATTTGATATGGTATGAAAGTGCACCAAAATTAATCATGACAATGAGTATATTTTGTTCACAAAGTTTCCCCCAGGGACAATTCATTACTAAATGTAACAGTTCATTACTAAATGTATGCATATCAAGTATTTTGCAATGTTTTACACACTGTTTTAACATATCAGAGTTTTAAGGGAGCGGTCATTTTAATATATGGAGGAAGATTTTGAGATATATTGCATGAAGAGGCAGGTGAAATGTAAGAACTTTTTTATACACAAATCAAGAAAAAGGTGGTGTACAGTATGTATCATTTGATTACAAAATCAGGAGATGTAAACTCCTAATGAGTATGAAATCTATTACCTCCACTTCCCTACCTCAGCTTAAAATTGACCGCTTTCTAAATGTTCACCTTGAATAGTACTTTTAAGAATATTTTTCACTGAATTTTTTAATTTTTTAAAGAAGTTAATATAGATATAATGTATCTACTCGACAACCCTTTGTACATGCTTGTGGCATTGAAAAACCCATCCCAGTTTACACAAATAGTTTTTTATGTTTTGCTATCGCATCAATCTATATATATACTGGCAAGGAAGCAATCTTCTTGCAAAGTGCTCAATGCGATGCAGAGCGATATATATAAGTTAGACCTTTTGGAACGGTTTATAATATGTATATATTTACATTTGATGAGCCTTTTAAGTATAAGACAATTAAGAGTTATCACCAACAACTGCCCAAAATGTGCCCTGAACAGGTTTCATAATAATAACAGCAATATGAATACCGCCCCCCCCCCTAAAAAAAAAGGTGCCAATAATCCTATTTTTACATTCAAATGTTTCCTGATGCAAATCAAAATTCAATTTTAAATTTGGCGAGATATTTCAGCGAAGATATTTGACACATCGCTAAGATTGAAATATCCTCCAAAATGTCATGGCTGTCATTTCACAATCAAGGTATAGAATCAAGTAATCATACTGTATGCAAAATATGATTTGCATGTTTTTCACCAATTCAATATTTGAACACAGCATTTAGTCCAACTGTGTTGAATTGAATTTGCACTTGGACTGTAATTTTAGACATTTTTAGATTTTGGATTTGTAAGTAAATTTGGACAATTTGAAATGTATGTGTATTAATGCAACCCATACCAGGCCATTTGTTTGCCATTTACAATGCTCCATCAAGACTCCCTTTACAGTTTGCACTCGGTCGCGTAGAGTTTCCATGGTAACCGTATAGCGTTATTTAATTGAATTCACTATCCCTGACAATAAACCCCAATGTGCTATTGGTATGATGGTTAATGCATACATAGGATGGCCATATCACATATTGGAATGGTCTTATATTAAAACTATAACACTTCACGTTTTGATGGAGACTTTTATTAAGAAAGCTAACCTTTTACAGGCAAATACCGATCTGCAGGTGATATTTACAAAAGGTTAAATGACCAACATTCTCACAAAAGCCCAATGTACACATACTCCTGAAGCCTGAATATCAGTGACAAATAGCTCTGAAGGCGCGACTGTTTTCTGTTTAGATTTGCTATTTATTTAGCCCATGTGTGTGAAATCTCTTTAAACCCTTTGCCATAACCCCTTCCCCACAACAAGGTGTATGCTTGCCTTTTTCTAGAAATTGTGGAAAAGGGTTCTACTTTACATAATGTCTATGGTTTTGTTCAACAAATGGGGTAAATGTCTGTTGAAAACTCTAAATTGAGGGGATTAATATCCAAGAATATTATCATGTTACTATCTGAATCAAAAGAAAGTACCTGAGTTGCAAATTACATGTAGTTTCAGTTTTCAATCTCATACAGCGAAATCTTATTGGATTTCTAAAAGGCTATGAGCTATACAGAAAATGTCAATGAACAACAGTATTTTCTTATTCTTTTTCTGACAACTTACAAAGGGTGAAATACATTTGACTTTTGATATTTGACCTTGGAAATTTTATTCAAGAGTGAAAAACATTGGAAATTGCATTGATTTAATGCCTAAAACACAGTATAAGCAACAGTTTTGGCTATTATACTGTTGTTTTTCACCCTGAAGAGTAAATAGTACCAAGTGAAATTGCTACTATTTCTAAACCTAAAAAAAGGGAAGGTGGTCAAACGTTCATTCTAAGGAAGTTGCAATTTTATTTTTTCCTAACTAAAAAAACCTAATAATAATAAAACTACTATATTAATGTCAATAATATAAACTGAAATATGGATTGAAATATGGTGGTATAAATTAGATCAAGGTCGGTATTTTAAAAGGATCTAAGAGGTCACCAGAGCGAAACAAAAAGTAAATATTAGCTAATAACTACCATCAAAATAATTTGTTGTGCCTTTTAGCAAGACTTCCAATGAATGCATATGTTTGACTCTTTTTTTAAAATAAATAATAGATTTGGTATATGATATTGTGTATACCATGATACATTGGGATCACTCAATCACCAGTTATATATGAATCATCAGTCTATTTGTAACTAAAATAATTTAATTACGCATCTTTTAAGATTAAAAACCCCACTAATCACCTTTTTGTATAGCAAGGCCAATTTTAGAAAAATGTTGATTGAATTGTTAAATGACAATTTAGATTCTACAGGCATAAACCATAGACAATGATATCAATCATCAGGTATAGTATTCAACGATGTATGCTATTACTGGTAATAGTCATCTTATTAGAGGATTAATTTAATCAAGTAATATAGTGATACTTTGCTGCTGGGAACACATGGATAATGGGATGATAATGACCTGGGGGTGTCACTCAGATACTATTTTGGTAAGGATTTGCCATTTTCAGGGAAAATGGACCCATATGTTTACCAGAGACCCATACATTTCCTACATATTTGACAGATTTTGCTAAAATGTCTGTGAAAAAATAGCAAATGTTAGGATTTTAGACCCATACATTTACCAAAAATGGCTATGAAAGGGGGTAATTACCATATGGGTGAAAAATGTGATCCTATTTGACGGCATATCCCTATGACCTCATCCACCAAGTGCCCCCCTATCCCCGGATGATGATATAGTTTACAAGCTATTGATTGTATTACCATCATTACCAAATTACCCAAGATAAGGTTACCGCTACGGCGACACACCAGAAAAGAAGTTCTACGGTCCCTGACCATTTTTTGTTGTTGTTAATTGGGAAAAAATGTCCTGTATAAATGATACAAATTAATATATACCAAACAATTATCCAATAATGTCAACAACATTTTCCAGGTTTTTTGGTCCCATTTTGATTGGGGGGGGGGGGGGGGAGGGCACACCAACTGGCAGAACATTCGAGGACTGCCCCCCCCCCCCCCCCCCCCCCCCCCCCCCCCCCCCCCCCCTAGAACAGGGTGTTTATTTTGTGTCACCTAATGGGTGTTACCGTGTTGGGGTGATCTATCTTTTATTTATGTTTTTGATTTTAAATAATGAAAATTGAGATCAAGAACTTGACATTGCTATATTGCTAATATAAGAGTGGCACCAATTTTAAAATGTGCTTGTACAGTAAAAGTGGAAATATTCATGCTATATTTATTTTCGCGCTCAAAGCAGCTACTTTGATTATTATAACACACAAATATATTTCTTTTGCGTATAGGTCTATGATGACGCTATAAATCGCTAATTTAAAAAGGTAAAACAGTTAAAAATTGGCAAAGCGCATGAACGTTAATTGCTTAGAAATGACAACTTTTACATTATATGGGTTTGCTCTGGTTTGTAGCAAGGTTTGTGGATTTACAGAAAATGGATCATTTGTTTAACAAACACCTCAATAATCAATAAAGTGGACTCGTTTTGTACATAATCTGATACACTGAAGTGTAGATTAAGATTAAGGGGCTTGTAAGGATAAGTTTGTTGGTGCTTTTGGCAAATAATACAGGTATTATGGCCTTCTTTGATTCTGTTCTCGCTTATATTCTACAACTCGTTTCATAATCAGCAGGAAACATTGTGTTTCATACTGTGTGTAATTTATTTGTTAAACACGGTATTTGATAAAATATATTAATTAGGCAATGAAAAATAAACCCTGTTCTATGAGCCCAACATAAACATTAACAAAAATGTGTTTTAACAATTTAGAACATATCTGGAAATTGTTGGTTGGAATGCTTGACCGACCAACCATACCTAAAAGGTCAGTTTGCTCCTCGTAGAATAGGTGTTTTTTGGTGCCTTATATCTTATCTTATAGTATAGACACAGTATTTTGTTGGGTATTTATCAGCGCTTTTCTTGCTTCAAATTCAACTTGAAACATTGTTTCATATTATGTGTAATCTATCTGTTAAACACGGTGTAGTTAATAAATATTATATTAGGCCCAGAAAAAAAGAGTCTGTCTCACATACCCCGCGTGCATAAGTATATATATTTATGAAGTAACTTTTGCCGCATAACCCTAGGCGATTTGATTTTTTTTCTTGCTTTTTTTAGTTGTCTGAAAAGAATTGAAAAATAAATTCAATAAAAACACAATAAAAAATAATTTCTACATTTAGTATAGCCATTTTTTCTTTTAAAAATAAAAAAAACTACCACATATTGCATAAATATTTTCCCAAATGTATGCGAGGCAGACCCTTTTTTTCTGTGGCCGTAAGTGTATAGGACATTTTTACACAGTATTTTGTGGGTATTGGTGCTTTTTGGCAGTATCTTTTATTTTTACTATGTTCTGTAAAACACAATGGTGCAAATGTAATATATGGTGAGGTTTACTGGTGTAATGTTTATAAACTGTTAATGATACTTTGTTATGCAACTATATATGGAAATAGTGATATATATTATATGTAGGAAGTAGTGATATATATGTATTAAGAATATGTTGTATGTTTGTCAAGGAATGAGACAAATCATTGCAATTGCGCAGATGTTTTCAAAAATATGCCAATAAATAGAACCCTCTATGTGTATGTTGTGCCATTATTCGCACATTAACATCAGCATATGTGCATTGATTTGTCTAATTTCCCTTGTAACACATTTGTTGGCCTATGTCATTCTATTGTAGTATCTAATCTGTATTTCAACATTGTATATGTAAGTCATTGATGTATGTGGGGTTCAGGGCTATATCATTATGGATGAAGAGTTAGAGAATGTTATATTTCAGTTTACACAGAATATTGACACAGCAATTATTGTTTAAAGCAATTGGCATAACTTTGGAATATCCCTGTCACCATGCATTAATTGATCTTAATCCATAAGCAATGAAAGAATTGACAGGTATTCCAAAAGTGCTCGTGTATATTCCTCTCTTTTACCATATTGCGACCATTTTGAATCAAGATCGGAAAACTTTGGAAATACAGGTTACACGGACCATGTTTTCTGACAAGACGAGATGCGCAGAATAGATTCTCAAACGATAATCCAAAATTTGTATTTTCTTTTACCCGGGTAGCTACTGTTTGGACTAAATTGTGGCTAGTGAGTGATGACATTATATGAGACCTGTCATCACAAAATGAGAGTGAAGTAGGAACATTTCATTTTCAGGTTTTTCCAGTTTCAAAATGCTCAGGAAACAAGCTTTAAAACAATATGCAACATGTTTTAATTGCTCAATGTTTTCCCGTCAAAATTCAAATTGAAGTTGTAAAATTCCTTTGTTTTCTATTGATTTTTGGATTGTTTATTCAACCATATCTCCTAATTCACACTGGCGACTTACGCTCACTTTGTGGTAACAGGTCTCATATTGTCTTCATCCAAAATATTGTCCTCATTGGTATAGCGATATAGCTACCTTTCTCTATGTGGCTGTTATCTATCCTTAACATTTTCCACGCCGCTATTAGTTTTACCAAAATACATAACGGGTTTTTCAGAAACCTTCCCAGCATTCAAAGTCTATCTCACGGATTATTGAATGAATACTAGGCATGTTTGTCCTTATTGCAATGCATTTCTCATGGGAATTCCAAATATGTTAATGAAATTCAATAATGTTGACATTTTTTGAAACAATTTTTTGAATGTCGTCTGCAGACGCGTGGAAAATGTTAAAGACCGCATAGTAAAAACATTTATACAGGAACTATACATCCGACAAAATGGACATATTTAACTCACTTTTCGGTAGGTAAACAATCAATGCTTACACCGACCTTAAACTAACATATTACATTCGTTACATGGTGCACAAAGTGTGATGATTCGCATCGGGCAGAGGTGGTCAGTGATCACTCCAAGTCATCAGTCATATTTTCTGAAAACTTTGATTTGAAATGGGTCCATTCACTTTGTATGCCACACACCCCTATGGTAAGAAATCAATTAGATGTATAACCCTTTGGTACAAAGCCAATCCTGTATATGTGGAATATCAAACGTTTGGATATTTGACTTATAACCTCCTCTACAAAGGAAAGTACATTCAGCCCAATATTTATCAATGCTTTGAAGAGGGAGTATGGATATTACTCTGACTAATCTATTCATTATGTTGTATGTACTGATAAAATGGATATCAAGTTATGTGTTATCAAAATAAATCTATGCACTAGAACGAACACCTTGGTAATATTCTGTACATGTCTATTGACTTTGCTCTATGCAGTGATTTCACCAATAAGCATTGCTGGGATTTGTCAATTGATTGGAAAAGAATCGCACCTGCAATTATAAAGCCGCGATCTGGAATATGCTCTGATGCCACTGCACAGAGGTGGGCAGAAAGAGTATAGACCTATCGTGCCACAAGATGAATAAATCTTATTCAAATATAAATACAACGTTGTACCTTGTGTGTTTATTGTTTAAAGGGGCACTAAGAGATCCTTCATGGAGGGAGCCCTAATTTTATCAGAAGTTGGGTTTTTTACATATATACGTAATGCTTATATACTACCAACCCAAAATTATAGAGCTTAATTTGCAGTATTTCATGTGAAATTCATGGATTTGATAGCGTTTTGAGTTTCGGTGAGATCACATCGAAACTACCCAAATTCATCTAAAATGCCGCAGATGGCTTCTTACTTATTTGTTTCATGTTTATTCCAAATAACCTTGAAGACCACCCACGGCTTGTTGCTTGATGCATAGTCATGACCTCCCTAATTCAATTGGTTGTGATTTTTAACCAAAATACAAAAAAAGTGAAAAGCACTTATATACCTTCGGAAGTACTGAGAAAATGTCTTTATTTTTCAATTTTTATTGATTTGTTTTTGAAGAATTCTTACATGAGAGGGTTTCGATGTATATGATCTATCTTAACAGAATCTCTCTGTGCCCCTTTAATTTTTCTGCAAATTGAACAATGTAGAACATTTAAGTGTACATCCCTGCCACTAAAGTTTTCCTTTGAAGTTGAATACTTTTAACACCCAAGTCTTTCCAATGGACAAGGGGCAAACCATTTGAACGGCTCTTCAGAGCCACTAAGTCCATTGGAAAGACTTGGTGGCTCTGAAGAGCTGTTCAAATGGTTTGCCCCTTCTCATTGGAAAGACTTAGTGGCTCTGAAGAGCCATTCAAATGGTTTGTCGATTGGAAAGACGTAGTGTCTCTGAAGAGCCTTTCAAATAGTTTGTCCATTGGAAAGACGTAGTGTCTCTGAAGAGCCGTTCAAATGGTTTGCCCATGTCCATTGGAAAAAGCCACTAAGTCTTTCCAATGGACATGGGCATACATTTGCTCCTTGTCCATTGGAAAGACTTAGTGGCTCTAAAGAGCCATTCAAATGGTTTGTCCATTGGAAAGACTTAGTGGCCCTAAAGAGCCATTCAAATATTTTCCCCCTTGTCCATTGGAAAGACTTAGTGGCTCTGAAGAGCCATTCAAATGGTTTGTCCATTGGAAAGACGTAGTGTCTCTGAAGAGCCGTTCAAATGGTTTGCCCATGTCCATTGGAAAAAGCCACTAAGTCTTTTCAATGGACATGGGCATACATTTGAACGGCCACTAAGTCTTTCCAAAGAAGCTTTAGAAATGTTAGCTTGTCCCAAATAAATTTAGTCAAAAAAGAAAAAGAAAAATTGGGCAAAATTGATGCCAAAAATGGATTCTCTGACCCAAAGCCCTTCCATAAATGTATACTTTTATATGCATTTGATTAATAGTTTAATAATAACAGCATTCACAAAATTTAAAAAGTGACTTCCTTGAGCCCCCCCCCCCCCCCCCCCCCCCCTTAAGCATTGAATAATGAAACTACTACTTCGCATACGCGAAACACCCAAAAACGGTCCAGAAAGGCGTTCCTGAGACCATCTTGTTAAGCAAGAATAAAAAACATTGAAACTAGACAAATTGGCTATTTTAACACTATAAGGTCCAGAATAATGTTCCTGAACCAGTCTTGTTTTCTCACGATTAACGAGATTTACGTGAAACATGAAATTTACTCAATTGATTTGGTCACTTGGCTATCGTAAAACGGCGTACATGCAGTCTTGACGAGAAAGCGCCTTTTGGAAACATTGCCTCTTTTATAAAGAAGCTATAAAATAAGAATCGAATAGGAAAGTGTAAGTATTAAGTGAATTAAAATTTAAACATTCGGATTAGAGGACCTTTTTACCCGTTCGGACTAAAGAACAGGTTATAAGATTCTGACATCGAACCCGTTTAAAGATTCAGACTAAAGAACCTTTTTTTAACATTATGATTAAAGAAGCTTATTCAATATTCGGACTAAAGAACCTTTTCAAGTACTCAGATTACCGAACCTTTTTCAATAATCGGATTATAGAACATGATCATAAAGAACCGTTTTTCATGTTCGGATTATAGAACCTTTTGGATTTTCAGACTATAGAACCTTCGGATTTTGGATTTTCAGACTTATAGAACCTTCGTAATATAGAATCTTTTTCATTTTCGGACTATAGAACATTCATACTTTAGACCATTTCAAATTGAGATCGGAAATCTTCGGAAAAACAGGTCACGTGGAGTAGGTGCGTTGTGCGTTCTTCGCAACAGTTGATTGCATTCACAGCATTGTCCTAGTTGGTTGTCCGCCTAGTGATTTACTATGTTTACATACACGCGTGCACACATGAGAAGTAAAACGTGGTACGAGACTATTTTGGTTTTTTATCAACAAAGGCGTTGACCAGCAATTCCAAATGTATTGAGTAGACGGTAAAAAGTGAAAATATTACCCCAAGTCTCTTTCATCTCACCGTTTTTTGTTACTGAAATGCCGCAACATCAACTTTGTGAGGGATACAATCTATCACCAACACCAGCGCAATCTACCACACGGGCAGACGGGTGAAAAACACGTTTGTTTTTCTCCGGCACGTGGACATGACCTGTGAGCTGACAGGTCATGTAACCGAGCGTCAAATCACTCGGCTAATCGGAAACATCGGAACTGATCGTATATTTTCGGATTTGAAATGGTCTATAGAACCTTATTTTTGTTCAGACTGTAGGGACTTCGTTAAACCACAATTTGAGGTACTTAAGGTAGCCAACTCGGCTCCTACACCACTACAGAAAAACTGCTGTAATACCAAATCAATTATATCTATACTCTTTATACTGAGACCACAGTAAAGATAAGTATTTCCTCTACCTATTTCAGGACTTTCGAATCATTTTTGAAATTTCTTATGTTTTTCTTTATTTTTTGAAAATTCCCTAAAACTTCACCTTCTGGAATTTCTGTAGACTAAACGACAAGTGCTATGGCCATGAAACTTTGGGAATACATTTGTAAGCATATTACCTAAATTCTCTCGTGAGTTTTTGCAAATACAGTGTTTACTTTTTGATTTGATTTTTTTTCTTCAATTTTAATTTTAGGGAAATTTTCAAAAGGCTGTAAAAAGGTCTAGAAACACTTAATTAGTAAGAACTCACGAGATAACTTTCTAAACTTAATTACCTTTAATATGACACCTTGTTTGTGCAAATTGAACATGTAGTTTTTTCTGTAGAAATTCACAAAATTTGGCAATATAGTGTTTCTAGAAAATAGTGAAAAAGTACTAACATTCCCAGTGAATAAACCATCCATCACCACTTAGTTGTGGAGGAAACAAAATTGTGTTACACCTTGGTGTTTGGCATAAAAATAAAATAAAAGTCTTTAGCATACATCAATGGGTTTTCAAATAACGAGAAAAATTCCGTAAATCAAAAACGGCTTTTTGGAAAAAATTCAAACTTGGCATATCATCTTTTCTCATCAATATACACATCCTCTGTTATTTTGAAGCAAATCATTGCCGGTCACCGTAGGCGAGTTAGCCACCGTAAGTTTCAAAAAAAATGTGTCAATTTTTTTTTGTGTGCAGATTTTGGTGACATTTCAGGTAAAAATGTTTTTTAAAAATCGCCTGACCGACCCTACTGGACAGGTCTGTCCGCCCGTAAAACAGGGTGTTTTTTCGTCGCATAACTTGACAATTTGTATTTGATGTTTTGCAACAAAGTGATTTTCAACAATCCGTAACTTAGGAATGTGATGATATAACGTTTATTTTGGTACCAAAATGTCCCATCACATTGATTGGAAAAGTATTGTTTAGGTCCCAGCTTCTGGACTGTACCAGTATCGCCCGATACTGAGACAAATCAAAACATGTGTGTTGTTATCGCTCTCTAACTGGCCATATCATGTTACTCTCATGTACTTTGTGTCAATAATTATTTCGAACACAGAAACATATGAACAAAATCAACAGAAGAAAGACTTTCTGTTTGTATCATATTATTATTGTTATCACAATGACATTCAACATAATGCATTCATAATGCTCAAATACAACATACAAAATATGTATTGCTAAACCTCAACTAGGCGCTTTGTTAAACACACAAAATCATCACTACAATCGTGGAAGAAATACCTTCAAACATGTTACACATTTCGGACATATTGGCTCACAGACTTGGTATTTTCTGATCTTTTAATGACATTTATTTTGTTAAGAGCTGAAGAGGACATCTTAAACCAAAAAAATCCCTTCCCCACTCCCCATCAATCAATGAATCAATGTTGTGACACCTTGAATTACTGCTGACAACATTGACATTAGACTGGGTCCCCGCGTCCCTCTATATGGCCGCCATCTTTATCTCCACGAGTATTTTGCATATGTGAATATTCATACAAATACCGAGCATGCGCATTTGTACACAGCAACAACAGAAATAGCATCCGATTGGTCGATTTCAAAGGCAGTGCATCGAACGATCGTCACGCTGCGCCACGGGGATGCAAATCGTGCGCCCTATCGCGCCACGCTGTGTACAACGCCGCATGAAACTACCGGCGCACTGGTGCGTGAATAAGCTCATGTTTATTTACGAGTTTATCAGCACACACTTTTAGAACTGTATTTTTTTCCAGTCTTCACATTTGAGCACCATCGCAGGGGCCTTGTGGAAAATAGGAAGACCTGAGGATCGAGTCTACGTAGCTGTCCACTGTTATCAACAGAATGCCATGCAACTTGTGCCTGAGTTTGAATGATCCTTATAACCTGTCATTATCAATCCTATTGGTGTTTCAGGCAATATCAAAGGTATTTATGCAGGGTGTGGTGGGGTTGAAATATCCTCCATTGAATGAAACAGGATACAGATCTTTAACATCAAAGTCATTTGGTTGAAGTTTGATACCGTGAAAAGAGAGAGTTAACAAGCAGGGGTAGAATTTTGTCACAATTGTAAGAATCCAATTGAAATGATTTATTTGAGAATCCAAATGGATGTTTGTATTATCTCGGTAGAATTTGACAAATTCAATTAGAGCCTTATAACTACAGGGTGTCCCAAAACTTTCAAAACCATTTCAAAGCTTTATATCTCCGGCTGAAAATATATTTGGATAGAGAACACTTGTAGAACTATTTTGATACCAAATGTCTAACTTTTGTTGAGGTCCTTAATATTTTACACGAGCGGAAATGTTTGTTAACATACTGCGCAATACCATACATTGTTAGATTTTCACGACGCCATCTGTGCGTAGCTGTACACATGTGCTGGAAACTGGAGCTGCACATTCCTCATACTCCATCTACCTGGCTTTCACAAAACTAATTCACTCATTACTCATTCACTGTGAGCGTGTGTGGTCTAGTGGATAAGCGCCGGTCTCACGATGCAAAGGTTGTGAGTTCGAGCCCCATTAGGTCCAACATGTTTGTATCCTTGGGCAAGATACTTAGTCTCAATTGCTTCGTCGACCCAAGCGATATTTGGGGAGCTGTTAGGATATCAAAATCTAAGTAGTGCTGATAGGCTTGTGCACTTGTCGACTGGTAGCCGCCTAAGTGTAGCGACCAAAGGATTCTGATATCTAAACTGGCAGCGATAATAATTGATTTAAAAAGCGCTTTGGGACTGTGCTTGCATTGTGGAAAGCGCTATATAAGAACGGTAATATTATTATTATTATTATTATTATTACATGAAGTGCATGATATAAGGCTCAATACTCATTTCCAGGATGCATTACAGCATAAATAAACATATTCGAATTGTTTGGCTGTACACTGAAACCAAATCAATCAAGTTTACTCAAAAAAGTTCAGAGAACATTTTAATGTTAAAGGCACACTGGCAAAGTCCACTATTTTAGAACTTGGTGGACAAATACTTAAAGACAGGATCTGTACAAAATGCAGTTTGCGGTGGTCGTACAAAGACTGGAATATCATCAAACAACATTAACGTCATTAGACGTACAGTAGTTACGAGTCAAACGCAATCTGTTCACTGACTTACAGTAGAGAACAGAGTTCCAAGGTCAACTGTGCACCGTATTTTGCGAAGAGACTTGAAGAAGTTCCCGTACAAAATACAGATTAAGCAGAGACGTTGCATTATAGGTTTTATTAGTCTATTTTAACTGATGTAATTTGTTTATATGTCCTAAAGCTCATAAAATATTATTATTTTAATCTGAGATTAAAAAAAAAAACGTGATGGAAACAATTTCCTTATTTCCCATATCCATCTAATTCATTACATAAGCAAACATTATAGTATGTGTTATGAAAGCGC
The DNA here is from genome assembly GCA_035610835.1 of Ophiura sarsii. Taxonomy (NCBI): domain Eukaryota; kingdom Metazoa; phylum Echinodermata; class Ophiuroidea; order Amphilepidida; family Ophiuridae; genus Ophiura; species Ophiura sarsii. Next base: position 3,728,767 of record CM069451.1, on the reverse strand, counting down.
AGTTTTACAGGTCGGGAGACCTACTCCTGTAGTATGGTAAGGCCCCTTAAAATTAATTATTATATTCTCGTAGCACAAACCTTCAAAAAGTGAAAAGGGAGGATGGTTTTTATTTTATATTTTACTAAATTGACACATAAAAATGGCTGTTTTCATGCAAAATTCAAATTATCAGCATCTTTCAGCAGCATAAGGAAAACGGTGAGGCACTTTTTTATGTTTAGTTTTATGTGGGTTAGACCCCTAGGGTTTTATGAAAACACTTGAAAGTGACTGTTAGTTGATTAATACATAATTAGGCCTATCAACCATTGACATTTCAGTATTAGAAACTCAATAATCTATGAAAATCGATATAAAAAAATATTTTGACCATATCACAGAAAGTGAGGAGGGAGGGCTACGAGAATCGAATAATTTATTTTAAGTGGCCTAATACAGATAGCTGTACTTGTAAATATGGCATCCAACAAATTCTACAAGTGTTCTCTATCCAAAGATATTCTCAGATTTATAGTGCAATTTATTTTTACCGGAGATATAAGCTTTGAAATGGTTTCAACACTTTTGGGACACCCTGTATGTACAGGGAGAATTTGTACAACAAGGGTATCACTATTCATGCTGAACTGCTAGGGCTGCCATTGCTGCCTTTCAATGTCATGTAATAGGCCTGATGTGCTGCATTCATGTTATAAATCTCCCTGAATAAGGACTGGTGGTGACTAACACTTGTAATGAGAAATGGTCCATAATTTAAGTTCATGATGAAATCTCTATCTTTCACCTAAGATTGAACAAAGAATACGAAAAGAAATCACCAGCAGGGAACCAAACGGTACTTCCTAAGAGTTACTTGGCAATAATGGTTGTAGAACTGTTTTACATGCCATACAAGACTTCCACATGATTGTCACTGTCACACAATCACCTCATGATAGTCACATGATCCGCTCATGATAGTCACATGATCACCCCATGATCACATCATGGCTAGCTACCATCTGTTGGTCATGTTGTAATCATATTACTCAGTGTTCTTGCCATCCCAGCTGGAGCTAGATCCAAAGGTGTCTTCTTTTCCTGTATCAAAAACAAAATACAACAAACCATTAATGACGTGCATATTACCATTATGTTAACTAATTTGAAGGCCAAGGGTTATGTTGAGAAGATAAAGTCAAACTAACTAATTCATGTAGGTGGCATGTCCAGGAATATCATTTAAAGGTAGATGACCCCATTTTCAACTGATGTTTTCTATTTTACATGAAAGGTCATCCTTAAAATTGTTGCATTCCAAAGTTTGAGTTGCATAACTCCAATGGTTCTATTTTTAGAAGCGCAAGGTCAAAAGACATGTGCCCATTAAGTAATACACAGACTGGCTGGTGGTTAACCACCTTTGGCAGTAATTCACCACATTTTAGCCTATAATTTCCAAATTAAACATTTCTGGCCCCTAATATTTTACAGACATAATGAGAAAAATATGGGGATTCTTCTGATACCAAAATATCTTGATGTGAAAAAGAAATCATAGCCCAAAAAAGTGATCGGGTCATATGTGTGGTGGCATGGAAAAACCCTTCACATGGTCATTTTCTAGCAACTTGGTTTTTATTATTGGCAGAGAGCTTCATACTCTACTGAGTATAGAACTGTTTTCAGAAATTCCATCTAGAACTACAGTTATAGTATTTTAAAGTCGGCAAGTTTAAACGCAAAACTAAAAATTGAAACTGGCAAGTTAAAGGTGTGCATAAAATCTTTTAAATGCTCTAATAATAATAAAACTACATTGTTATATCGCATAGAATAGCTTCTCATGTGAAAAGGACTTTTGATATGAACCTATTTTTTTGCGATATTATTAACAATTGTAAGTTCTTCACTTTCAAAATCTTTACAATGCATTGTTGGAATTCACAAGTGTTTACCATGGTAATAATGTCATTATACGTAAACATAGCATTTTACACATAAATTTGATAAATAAGGTTCAGAAAAGTACTAAAATAAACTTAACATCTGGAATTTTGCATACAAAACTCCTGGAGACTAAAGTTCAAGGTATAATCTCTATCTTGGGACCAAAGTTGGAAAATTGACTTGGAACTCATTTGTTAGGAATATTTTGGTATGACCCAGATATCTCAATATTAACACTAGCGACTTCCGACGGGTTTTTCCATACCACCACACATATACCTTTAAGAAATGTACCTAAATTATGGCCGGATTCGTGTTAACAATAAAAATATTTCAAGAGCGATAAGTGCGCATGTTTTCAGGACCACATAAACGGGAAAATGGTGTGAAGTCAACCAGGGGAGAGCCTGTCTCCCTACCAGGGAAATCCTGCATCAATTGGAAATGTAAATCTATATACCTACATAAAATTTCTTAATAAATATGTTTATATGAAAGTAGAATTGAGTTTTGGTCTTGGAAATATAACAAAGTATAAGCATTTTGCGAATTGATTTTTAAAAACCTATAGCCATCATTTTCTGTTTGTTATGAAGACAGTGTATTGTCGGTTATAGAGCTCGGTTTTTTGCGCCGGTTTGGGGGACGCCACATCACCTCCTCTACTTTTAATCTCTTATAACAAATAAAAACATGTTAACAAAATCGGCGAACCCGTGCTGTGTGAACAGCAAATCAAAACCAAAAGTGTGTGGTGTGCGGATGTACGGCACGGGCCACAATTAGACACTTTCAATGCCCTCCGCATATTTAGTTTCCTACTTTCTGAACTGACATTTTCCAAATTTTTGTTGGCAGGTTATTCAAATAAAAAATAAAAAATGTTTGCAATTTCAATTGAAAATCACTGTTCGTTGACAAACATGTAAATATGGTTGTGCAGCAAAGAGGGTCACCAAAGACAAACGGAAAATGCGATCAAATTCATTTTTCACACAAAGTTAGGATTAAATATGTCATTTCAAGTTTTAAAATTCATTTTGGTTTTGAAAACAAAAATGGCTTCTTTCCACTATTGCAGTTTTTTGACTCACCCTGTAGTCTCTGTTTTTGTCTTGTCCTGTTTTGCTCGTATGTTGTTGTTTTGTTTTTGTCTTCATCTAGTCTACATTTATTTCTTGTTTTAAGGGTCTCCATATAATAAGCCCTGTATCAGGGTTTCTTTGGGGGCTCCTAGCCTCTTTCTCAAATTGTGTTATTATTTTATTTTCTGTATACATATTGCTGAATAAATTGAATTGAAATTGAATTGAATTATTATCAATGAGGGAATGGCATGGAACATTTGGACACTCTGTACATTAATTGAGCACATTTTCTTTCCCGCAATTTGACACCTCATTCATACAAATTGAGTGGATATTTTTAAAGTGGTGATGTTTTTAATAGGTAAAGCAATTGGAGCCATGCAAAATCTAAATGACATACGGTACTCCATAGAGATTTCACCAACTAAAATGGAGCTGTATTCAACTCTGATAATGTCTATCCTGTTGTACAGCTCTGAAACATGGACTCTAAAGAGATGACCTGCTTAAGAAAGATACTAGGCATAATAACCAAGCTGGACATGAAAGGGAAAACCCAACACTAACAGCCTGCCATTGAGGAAGACAACAGATTGGTTGTCGATTGGAAATAGTAAATGTTTCTTTCCTACGAAGCACTATGATCAGCCTATGAATCCTAATCAGGACTAGCTATTACCTTATTCTGAATGTCTAGTTTTGCTCCACGTTCCACCAATCCTTTAGATTCTTCCAACCTCTCTTCCTCACATGCCAAGTGTCTACAAGTATAAGATATCAAATGGAAAAGGTGCGAATTAAAAAGAGTTAATCATTAAGCTACAGAGTCAACTGACAGAAGAGCACAATATTTACTTTTGAAGTTGTCCTTCAATTTCCTAGCAGAATTGTGAAGGCAAATTCCAAAACTGGTGCTACCTAGGCCAAAAAAAAAAAGGGTTTTTTTTTCAGATTTTTTTAAAACAGTTTAAATGGCATTGCATATTAAATTAAGTGTTTATAACATATATGTGGGACTCTTAGAGTGATTTCAACTTCTTGTTGGCTTAACTTTGAGCTTCCGCTGGTAAAAGAAAAAGAAAAAGAAATTAAAAAGAAAATCCGCCCGCCCCTCCTCTCTGAAAGTTGTGGAGGACAACATAACAATTTTTTTGGGGGCCCTATGAGTAAACTACATCTCTACTTAACCTAGTCGCAAATCTTCCAACTTTGTCCCCATTTTGAGAAAAATTAATTGAAAGCAAAGGTTTTGCATAAAATCGGTTCCAAAGCGAATTTGGAAAGTACAAGGTATGGTCCTCGTTCTGAGGTATTTACAAGTGGTGTGTGTGTGTGGGGTGCGCAATATGATTTTAACTCCTCTTTCGGATTTGATTTGATTTGATTACATTTGGCCCTGGATAACCCAATAAGCCTCTATTAGCTTGTTTCCATTGGGGTCCGTTAGATGTGTGAACAGATACAGAGTGGGATGATCCCCTACTCTTTACGAAAGAGTCTGTAACCTTTGAACGTGCTCAGGTATTGCTCTTACGATGCACGGGACCACCATTTCTACGTGACTTCTGAACCACAAGTTTTATGCTGCCATTAGGAAATCGTCACAATCACTTCGCTTTTTTTACCTGGCTGCTGACACGGCGCACATTGTATCAACACTTGGCCAAAAAGCCAACCTGGGCATGCCAATCTTATAAGCCAAAGGTAATGACAATTGAATTGAAACCCTAAACTAAAGACAAACACTCTGTAGACTACAGTTCTAACAACAGCATCCTCTTCCCTACATAAAAAGACCCCACAAAATTCACAAATATATTCAGAGATCATGGCATTATATGTACCACAAATGGATCACTAATGATTGACAGGATAAACAAACAGTCCTGTGCAAATTTCCTGCATGTGTAGCCTTAAAAATAATAATTCATTCATAGCTCTGTTTTATATTTGTTTTTATGTTTCCATAACATTGCAATTAACCCGAACGTTCCCTTCAGCAATTGGCTTCAATTCAAGGGAATGGTGGTCCACAGAAGTTTCCCCCATTGTCCTCTACTTTAGTTTTTTGTGCGGGGAATAAAGCATTACAATTAATAATAATAATAATAATAAACAGGCATTTAAAAGACGCATTTCAAACCGCAAGGAAACACAATGCGCCGCACAAAGATAAAATCAATAAATTTAAAAATTTAAAATTTAAAATTTAAAATTAAAAAATAAGAATACGCACAATCTGTACAATCATAAAATACCATAACAAATTAACAAAATATATACATGAGTAAAAGGCAAACACAATTGAAACGCAAAAGTCAATATAATCCTATAACCTTCCTGCAATAATTCACCAGAATGCAAGGACATGGTTGGCCACAAAAATTGACCTCCTCTTACGTCCTGCTCTTGTAATGCATTGTAGTGCCTGTGGACATTAGAGTTTTAATAATGAAGTTCCCCCATTTCCAACCAATTTGTTTTAAAAATCTGCATTCAGATAGAAGACAAAGTAAATACAAATTGTGCACAGAACTGACACCATTAATAATGGATTTACCCAAACATATCTTTGCCTAATCTTCATGTGTCTACTTACAGTGGTGTGTTGCCTTCACAATCCATGCTATCAATTTTGCAATTATACTGGAGTAACAATTTCACTATACTGAGATTGCCTTTAGATGCGGCCCTGTGTAATGGCGTGGCTTTGGTCTGATCTGATGCATTAGGGTCAGCCCCATGGTCTAGCAAGATTGCTGCAACCTGAAGGTACATAGAGGAAAGGACATAACATCTATTACACTGAGATTGTCTTTAATGGTTGTAAACCCATCATTAACAAATAAAATACCAGTATCAACATGGAAATACTAGTATACAAGTGTAATACTAGTATACAAGTGCAATGGAGAGAGGCTTGTGAGCATGTGCGAGGAATTCAAACTTCGTCCCGCACAGTCAAGATTTCCTCAACCCAGACGTCGTCTCTGGACATGGATGCACCCAGCAGGGTCAAAACATCAGCTGGACCACATTCTAATAAACAGCAAGTGGACTAACTCCTTACGGAACTGCAGAGCCTACAACTCGGTGGAAGTAGACTCCGATCACCGGATCCTCAGCATCAAGCTTAAGTGCAGCCTAAGATCCACCAAAGGGAAACCCTGCAAGAGACCGAGGTTTGACTGGAAAAAGCTGAAGAATGCTGCCACGAAAGAGCTATTTCAGATTGAGCTATCAAACAGATTCGAAATCCTCGAGTGCAACGACACATCCACACCGATAACAGAGAGATACCAACAATTTGAGAAAGCAGTGTCAGAAGCAGCTGAGAAAGTTGTTGGCAAACGTGAAGCTCATGGCATGCCAAACTGGGTGACCGACAAGACCATTCAGCTAAAGTCTGAGAGGGATGAGGCTAAAAGACGCTACCTTGTCTCAAAGTCACGGCAATCCAGGGAACGATGGAAAAGGCTTAATGCTCATTTGAATGATTCATACAAAGCAGACAAATCATCCATGCTCAACAAACAAATGGAAGATCTTCAACTGGCTGACTCAAAGGGCGACTATTCCACCACTTGGAAAATCATCCATGATCTCTCTGGGAAAGACAGAAAGTCCAGTGTCAAGGTTAAGAAAAGAGATGGTACCACCCCAAAAAATGACAAAGACCTGCTTGCCGAATGGAAGAAGTACTTCAGTTCATTGCTAAATAATGACAGCGGTCAAACTCCATCCAATCTACCTTCACCTGCTGCCCAGGATCTACCAATCCTAATTAACCCTCCAACACATCAAGAGACTCAGGAAGCAATAAGTCAAATGAAGCCCAACAAAGCTGCGGGTCTTGACTGTGCAATCACATCAGAAGCACTCCAAGATGGCGGTGAAGCTTTGGTCAATGTTGTCCATGGATTTTGCATGGAAGTCTACACTACTCTTAAACCACCCAACCAATGGACCACCAGCGTTATTGTACCTCTACCAAAGAAGGGAGACCTATCTCAAATGACGAATTATAGAGGAATATCGCTACTGTCAATTGCAGCCAAGGTGTATAACAAGATCCTGCTAAACAGAATTAGAGATCATGTCGACCCCATCTTGAGAAACAACCAGGCTGGCTTCCGTCCTGGAAGAAGCTGTGCACAGCAAATCCATATCCTCAGGAGGATTATGGAAGGGTTCAAGGACCATCAGTTACCTCTCACAGTCACATTCATAGACTTCAAGAAAGCTTTCGACTCAATAAACAGGGAAGTCATGTTTGCAGTGCTGCGACATTATGGAATACCAAAACCTCTTGTAGATGCCATACATGTAGGTGTGATGTACAACAACTCAAAAAGTGCTGTGATGGTAGATGGCAGCATCTCAGATCCTTTTGCTGTCTCCACTGGAGTGCTACAAGGTGATGTCCTAGCTCCATTCCTATTTGTGATACTGGTAGACTATCTATTGAAGAAAGCCACATCTGACCTTGACTCGGGAGTTGTGACACATCAGCGTCGCTCTAGACGTCATCCCGCCGTTGTTCTAAACTACCTTGATTTTGCTGATGATATTGCCTTACTTGAGACCACAATTCCACGAGCTCAGACCCAGCTGACAAAAACTGCTGCAGCAGCAAAAGACCTTGGCCTCATCATTAGCGTTCCCAAAACGGAGTATATGACGGGCAACTGCAATCCTCACCCAACACTACAGGTCTATGGGGAAACCATCAGCCATGTGACGGATTTCAGATATCTGGGCTCTATGATGGCATCGGGTGCAAGTGACCTTAAAAGACGCAGGGCATTGGCATGGTGCGCATTCTGGAAGTTGGAACACCTGTGGAGGAGTCCTCAAGTAGCTATCGCGACAAAAGTGAAATTATTTAGCACCACCTGTGTGACGATTTTGCTGTATGGCTGTGAATCCTGGGTGATATCTCAAGATATGGAGTGTAAAATAAATGCCTATGCTACCTCTTGCTACAGGATAATGCTTAACATCAAACGCATGGATCATGTCCCGAACACCACCATTTATGACATGACCAAGACCGAGCCTCTTATCAACCGAGTAAAAAGTCGCCAGCTGAGATTTCTTGGACATATTCTCCGTCTCCCTGATGAAGAGCCTGCTAGAATGTATGCCACTTACATACCAACACATGGCCGAAGGAGACCTGGTCGTCCAAGCACATCATACTTGAAGTACATACAACGCTTACTTGGTGACAATGAAGGCATGTTTCAAGAACGTCAGATAGCCACTCTTGCTACAGATCGCCGTGCTTGGAGAAAACTTGTGGTCGCCTGCTCCGCAGCCGAAGGATGATGATGATGATGATGATGACAGGGTGTATCAAAAGAAAACGCAACGCTTTTTGTCAAGCGCAGTGCGATTACGGCAAATCACATACCGCCCTGAAACTTAGATATTCTGTTAAGACTACTTCTTGGCTATCCAATAGTTAAATTACAGCAATATCGATTATGAATTGGCTGAGATACTCAGGATATAAGTAGGGAAGTGCAAAACATGTTTTACATCGTTTACCCTGTATTCCTGATTTTCTTGTCAGGTCAATATTAGCAAGACACTTTAATAACCCATTGTACTTAAATAATGGGAAACAAACTCTTCATTCTGAGAAGAATATGTCATGTTACCGATAAAATCTGGCTAAAACTGCTATGTCAGTATCATATCATATAAAAACTGAGCACATTTGCATTAAATTAGTTGATAGTTAATGACAAAGCTTAAAAATCCAAATTACAAAGTCTGTTGATGCAAATCCCCACCCCTCTTTCTCTCTTAAATGTAAGTAATAAAATATAAGTATGGTACAATATTAAAAAGATGAACAAATGAAGTAGTCCAGTAAAGGTAGGAATTGTTTTGTATGAATCAGTCATTGTTAGTTTGTGATGGTGACATTATGGTGCAGCTTGATCCTCAAAATGCTGTCCTTGTTTCAAGACGCATCGACGAGCACATTCCCGCATGAGAAGCACTACTCGACGTGTCATCCGTGTGCGCCTTATTTCCTAAACAGCTTTGCCTGCTTTGGTGATGCAATTCCTAAGATCTTGGAGATTAGTTGGTGGTGTCTGGAAGACTTGAGACCTAACATAACCCCAAAGAAAAAGGCTAATGGTGTAAGGTCTAGAGACCGAGCGGCCACTCCGAATTATGCCCAAAACCAACAACTCTGTTGTTGAACGATGTAAATCGTGTTTTGCACTTGTCTACGTATATCTTTAATATCTCAGCGAATTTGTAATCATTATCGCTATAATTTGACTATGTGATAGCCAAGAAGTAGTTCTAACAGAATTTTTTTTTGATACACGCTGTATATTACACACATGGTAACTTTTCCCAGGATTTTCGTTCCCAAATACTAGCCTCTCCCCACCGGATATAGGCCCATCACCATTTTTTAAGTACAATCCACCATCTGGGAGGGGTTGTGCTTATACCTGTATTAGTACAGTACTGGGTCCCATTCCATTCCCACTCGAAGTACAAATGTGACATCTACTAATGAGCATAATACACTCGGCAAAAGAAGTTCTTGGACACTTACATTAAATTAATATTTAATTGAATATATATAATTATATATATGATTATATATATATATAATTGTATATCAAAATAAGCAGAAAGTAATCCTCTAACAGCTTAACATGGAATTTAGACATGATCACTCATGCATGGCAGATCCCATTCACTTGACAATTGCAAGAAGATTGCAGAAATTGGATAATCCCTCCATTCAAATGACTGTAAATGCTCATTTCTTGCAATTTCCTTTTACGCACCTTACCATTGCTTAATGAATGTGCTCAGCCATGCATGAATGCGTACATCTTAATTTCATATAGACATGATAGAGAATTATTGTCTGCTTATTTTGACATGCAATTGTTTAATTTATATTAAATATTTATGTGAAATATTTGAACTTCAATGAGTGTCCAGGAACTTCTTTTGACGAGTGTATATAATGACGTATACTTGATAGTAGGGCTGTCATCGACATGGACGATGTCGACATTATGTCGATATCGGCTATTATCCCGACATGTCGATATCAACTTTGGGATGTCGATATACATTAAATCGTCCGTAATGATTTGAGAGAAAAAAATATCGGCAAAGTGATTTTTAAAAATGACAATCGGCAAGAGTTGTGAAAAAAACCAATATCCAACGATAGCAAACCGTTAAAAGTAATCACGCTAGTTCCCCCCTCACAACTTGCTCCATCGCATATAGGAAGTACAAAAAATGTCAAAATTCTCACGCAACACACAAGCAAGGCCACAAAATTACGAAACAAAAACCAACAAAACTGAAACAATCATGGCTTCGAAAATTCTATTAGCGCGGTTTTTATTGGTCTGTGCTAGTAATGTTTAGTATACGAAGACCAATCACAGTGTCTGTTCCATCGCTAGATGCATGACGTAATTTATAATTACTTTCGCAATTTCTGATTTTGCGATGGTTCCCGTGTTATCTTCGGTAATGGCGGAAAAACGATTTTGTATGCAGGTGTATTTTCAATACATAATTTCCCTTCATAGCGGTGACTGGCGGCATCAGGCTCCTTTATTAACATGAAGTATAGCGAGCTAATGAGCAATATGGATTGCATATATGAGGCTGATCGGTTTGTCACGGACGGACGTTTGTGCAAAACATGAGCGAAAAACAGTTTGTAAAAAGTAACTACTGACATTTATTCAACTTTTTATGTTTAATGTTATAGAGAATCATCAACTTTATTGAAATACAAAAAAATAAATAAGGTGTGATTTTTTAATAAAAATAGAACGACGAAAATGTTTCTGTCACGGACGGACTAGATAGAAATAGGGTTCTCTACCTTTTAGTGCTTCTTTTTAATTTCTATCTAGTCAACTCCATATTCCCCAATGCTTTCCAGGTCAAATAGTAAGTAATATACATGGTTTGAATATCTGATACACAGCATTTGAAAATATTTCTTATTTTTTACAGGGGTAGGGTAACAAACTTTGTCACGGACGGACATTTTTGAGCGTCACGGACGGACACAAATGTTAACTACATAAAAAACTATGAAAAATGGTATCAAATACTTACAAAATAGTAAGAAAAATGTTAAGTCATGAATTTTAAAAAGCAGTCAAGATATTAGTCTTTTTCCAACACTACGGACAAGATACAAATAGGGTTCTCCGGACCTTTAGTACTTCTTCTTAATTTCTATTTAAACAATTCCATATTCCTCAAGCTTTCCATGGTCAAATAGTAAGTGAGATACATGGTTTGATACACAGCATTTGAAAACAGATTTATTTTTTACAGGAGAAGGGTAGACCTGTAACATTTGTTAGCGTCACGGACGGACACAGATGTTGAAGAACTTTGAAATTGCCACTTATTTACATGACAAAATGGTATCAAATACTTACAAAATAGTAAGAAAAATTGTATGTCATCATTTTTCAGTCTTACATGTAGTAATTAAAAAGGATCACAATATACCAAAACCAGTGTGATGGTTATATTCAAAGGTTGCAGAATTTGGCACTTTGATAGCAGAGGGTGATCTGTTCAAGGTTAAAATTGGTGTGAAAAAAATACTTTTTGATATTGATATTGAAATGTACCTCACAATATTGGACAACATCTTGGCTAACTGAAACTGCATTCCAAAAGAAGAAACAATGTGGAAAAGTTTTCGGAATAGTCCATTATTGCCCAAGGGGTAGAAACAAGATGCGTCATGGACGGACATTCTTAGTAGAAGTTGACCTTGCCATATTTTATGTTAATGAAACATTTTCAATATTTTTAAATTAAAAATTGATAGATGGCACATTTACCCATTAAATAAGAAATATATTTCAGAAAAAAAGTTCTGGGAAGTAATTACCCTGCCCTTGTGATAACTTTTTGATGTAGAGCTGTCCGTCCGTGACACATTTCAAGGAAAGAGAGAAAAAATAAAAACATAGTGAGCTATCTCCCCTATATACCCCCTTTCTCATGTAGAAATGAAACTTAACAATGGCGTCAATAAATAAGTTAAATCAGTGATTAAAAGTTGTCACGGACGGACACAAATTTTGTCACAGACGGACATTATTCAGTTCTGAGTACAAATGCCAAACTGAATCCTGCCCCTCTTACCATAAATGGCAAGAGATAGACCTGCTGCATCTAAAAAAAATTTGTAAAACAATTTTGACCCTTCCTTGATAAATTTTGTTCGATTAATTGTGTAAAAGACTGTAAGTGTATGCTGTGATACAACTTTTTAAAACAATTTTGACCCTTCTTTGATAAGTTTTTGTTCAATTAATTGAGTAATTAAAGGTTAGTGATAATGGATACATGTAGGCATCCAACCGTGTTTTGAGTTTTTCAAAGTTTCATGAAGAAAAAGCCTGCAACTTTTGATAGTGCAAAGCTTAAAATTAAATTTGTGCTAACATCTCCAATGATACTTTCTGATTTCAATGCTGTTACTTGCTTTTATTTTACATACACTTATTATATGGGCCAATTTTATAAAGTGTCTTTTAACTGATCTCATGCTACCCCTTTTAATTTACAAACATTATTTCAGCATGTACAGGCAGTAAGGTTAACAAGCGCAAGCTATACTACAGATTCACCAAAGAAGATCTGCTGAGGGTTCACAAATGCGCAAATAAGCAAAATGACTTCATTTGACTTCAAGTAATTTTACAGTGCACCTGGTGAGCATCATAACATGTGCTCACTGCTTTAGCAAACCTACTCATTTGCATAAAGGGCATACCTGTATGGACTAGTTCATTTAATGGTAAGAGGGTGGTATTCAGCTTTGCTTGTGTGCTCAGAACTGAACAGTAGCTAACAGTGTCCGTCCGTGACAAAATTTGTGTCCGTCCGTGACAACTTTTAATTAAAGATTTAACTAATTTATGCCTGCCCTAATTAATTAATACTCCTGCATGGGAAAGAATACATATAAGGGAGATACTTCATTATGTTTTTATTTTGTTACTTTGTCCTTGAAATTAGTTTAAAAACTTTTAAACTTTTTTTGTGTCACGGACGGACAGCAAAACATCAAAATGTTAACGCAAGTCTAGCGATATAACTTCCTCAGAACTTTTTCCCCAAATATTTATCTTATTTGATGGAAAAGTGTGTCAGCTATCAACATTACATCACAAAACTCTGAAAATGTTACATTAACATAAAAATATAGCATGATGAACTTGAACTAAAATGTCCGTCCGTGACGCATCTTGTTTTCACCCCTTGGACAATAATGGACTGTTCCGCGAACGTACCGCATTTTTTTTATTTTTAAATGCAGTTTCAGATAGCCTAGATATTGTCCAACATTGTGAGGTACCTATCAATATCAAAATCATAAATTTATTTTTTCATAACCATGTTAACCTTTAACCGATCAGCCTCATATACAGACAGATAAGTTTGTTTGTTTCGCAAAATAGTAGCCTAGCCTCGTTATTTGTGTTGTACTTATATTGACCGCAAGTTTGACATTGTTTCAAAATGATTTTGTAATAAAAGAATGTAGAAAATTGGCGAATTAATGATCGTGGTGTATATACTGAAGGATTTTTAACTTGTGTACATTGACTTAGAGATATTTTCGATCTGCGGTAATATTCTATACTATCGCGGGCATTATTTGCGGGGACAATCGGCTTGGTATTTGGATCATAATATGTCGACATCATGTCGATATCGAGATTCTAAAATAGCAACATGTCGACATAAAAAAAAGATCTCGATAACAGCACTACTTGATAGTAAGGCAAACAAAAAAAAGTTGAGTTGCCCTCAAGTGCTAACATTTTTAAATCGGGTTGGTCGGTAGGATTTTTTTCTTTCTTTCTTGGCTGAAAAATATATGGTCTATATTACGACGAAATTGGTCTAGGTCATACCGTCTATTTAACTAATGTTTCTAGTGTGTTAATAGTCTAAAAAACATTTATTTAAGCTTACTTATTCATTTTAAGCAAGATATAGTAACATTAAGACACTTAAAGATACAATTTAAATCGAAAAAGATGAAAAATGAACAAAAAATTGAACAAAATTTTTTTTTGAAAAAATAAAAGAAAAAAATGTGACACTAGTTTTTACGCTTTTAGGGTCGGTCGCTGAGGGCAACACAACTTTCTTTTCTTCTTTTTTCCTAATGCATCAAAGTATGTTATTGGGCAAACAAAGGGTAATTGTTGTAACACACTGACATGTTTGTACTTCCTGTAGGATGAAGTAAAGTATAGCTGTCACTGTTTTTGCAAACATATTGAACAGACTGTCTGGCACTCACCTCGACCCTGTTTCTTGATGCTGCATAGTGTAGCGATGACTGACCTGTTTGATTGACAGCATTCACCTCGGCACCTTTACCAATCAGAGCAGATACTATCCCATCATGCCCCACTGATGAAGCAATATGTAAGGGACTCCAATTAGACTGTCACAAAGAAATAAAAATAGCATTCTTTATATTATTTTGTCAAATTCAAGGATTTTTACAGGGCTAATAAAAAAATGTGCATGGGTGGTAACGCTTGATGTGTGTATTAAATCATGACCATATTGTTATTTTTTATAAAGTGTAACTAATTTATTTAATCTTCTGAATGAGAGAAATCAACAGAATAATAAGTAAAATGTGACAAGTTTTGTAAGTCGATCCTTTAATTCACAATTCCATTTGGGATTCACACCAGGGCCTTAGCCAGGATTTGAAAGTTGGGTGTCCAAAGTGGGACCAAAATAAAGTGGAGTGAGCAGCGCGAGCGGAGCTTCCACATTCCTGTGAAAATTGGCCCCATCGGAAGTCGTGAGCTCCGAATTATTATAAATAACCTCATAACATTAATAAAGTAATACATTACGCTGATATCAATACGATTACATTACGCTGATATCAATATGCTCACCATGCAAAATCCCTCACAGGCAGTTGCATTGTTTAATTACATTTACATTAAAATCATTGCACATGTATTGATTTTGAAACGAGACACTGACCCTGCTATTTTTAAAACATCTCTTAGGGGTAATACTTACATCATCATTTACATTAAAACATTTCTAGGGGTAATACTTACATCATCATTTACTTTAAAACATTTCTAGGGGTAATACTTACATCATCATTTACATTAAACCATCTCTAGGGGTAATACTTACATCATCATTTACATTAAAACATTTCTAGGGGTAATACTTACATCATCATTTACATTAAAACATCTCTAGGGGTAATACTTACATCATCATTTACATTAAAACATCTCTAGGGGTAATACTTACATCATCATTTACATTAAACCATCTCTAGGGGTAATACTTACATCATCATTTACATTAAAACATCTCTAGGGGTAATACTTACATCATCATTTACTTTAAAACATTTCTAGGGGTAATACTTACATCATCATTTACTTTAAAACATCTCTAGGGGTAATACTTACATCATCATTTACATTAAAACATTTCTAGGGGTAATACTTACATCATCATTTACTTTAAAACATTTCTAGGGGTAATACTTACATCATCATTTACATTAAACCATCTCTAGGGGTAATACTTACATCATCATTTACTTTAAAACATTTCTAGGGGTAATACTTACATCATCATTTACTTTAAAACATCTCTAGGGGTAATACTTACATCATCATTTACATTAAAACATTTCTAGGGGTAATACTTACATCATCATTTACATTAAACCATTTCTAGGGGTAATACTTACATCATCATTTACTTTAAAACATTTCTATACTTACATCATCATTTACATTAACTGGCACATTGGCTTCGGTTAACAAGTATTGCACCACTTCAAAACGCTTACCAGCACAGGCCCAGTGCAAAGGCATACGCTGACTCTAAAACAGAGAAAACGGTAAAACAAAGATAATCAATGACTACACAGCTGTTTTATTATGCCTATCATCATGTTTTACATTGCTGCCAATACCTGCATGGGTACTGCATGCCCAAAACTCGTATGGAATGTTAAAGTACCAGTAAGGTTCCATTTAAAGAAGCTGCATAGTACCACTAACTCTGCCACTATGTGAATACCGTGGTTGTTGTATCACACAGTTCCCATACAGATACTAAGCAGACAATACCTGTACTGGTAAGTAACCAAGTATGGTACTAGGCATTAGGAGATGGCTGCTGTGTACTACTCACTATAAAGTCACACTGAGTATTTTCCAGGAGGAAGCTATGCAAAGCCTCTGAAATTTGATTAAACTGTTTTACATTGTGTTACCTTTCATATGACAATTAAGCTAATGCCAGCCAGGATTAATCATTGATGGTAGAGGTGCCTGCGCATGATAACATTAAGCTACATACATGATGCAATTATTCGCATGGAACTAATAGGCTTCCTGTATTAACCCTCACCCTAGAAACGTGGCAGTGGGGATAGAACAAAGAACAGGGGAGGGGATTAAACATTATAAAAAAAATTGGTGGTTTAGACAAATTTTGCCATATCATCTTGAACTTAATTCAACAATCAAAATTTGTTTGTTTTGAAAATATTGACCAAAGAGTGCCAACAAATTGTTTTATATCTAAAAAATCACATTTTTGGCACTTTAGATGATTTTGGTGAAATTTTGGAATTTTTAATCAAAAACTGATTTTGCTACTAGTAGGTTGTCTGAAAATATTTGGCGCCAAAAAAGTGATTATTGGGCAAAAATTTAAAAATCACTATTTTTAGTAAAATTTTGATACCAAAAATGGATTCTCTGACTCATTTCATTAAAAAAAAATAGGGACAGCAGTCCCAAATAGGTCGTCCGTTTATATGGGTAGTTTGGTTGCAATTGTACTTCATCTGTTTAAATGTAATCAATTTTACATATGCAGCCAATTTTACATCTTAACCTCAGATGACCTTTGACCTTGGTATGTGACCTTTGACCTCATTTACATATGAAGGTTTCCATGTTGCATCTATACCAGAGGTTTGGTTGCAATTGGTCATTGTATGGAAAAGTCATGGACAATACAAAAAGTGTGTACTAAATTTTACATCTTGACCTCAGATTACCTTTGACCTTGGTATGTGACCTTTGACCTCATTAACATATGAAAGTTTCCATGTTGCATCTATGAACGAAGTTTGGTTGCAATTGGTCATTGTATGGAAAAGAAATGGACAATACAAAAAATGTGTACTGAATTTTACATCTTGACCTCAGATGACCTTTTACCTTGGTATGTGACCTATGACCTCATTAACATTTGAAGGTTTCCATGTTGCACCTATGACCGAAGTTTGATTGCAATTGGTTATTGTATGGAGAAGAAATGGACAAAACAAAAAGTGTATACCAAATTGTTGACACACACGCCCCCACACCGACACAGACAACACACACGAAGGATGCTGCCATAAGGTCTCTTCCTACGGACGACCTAAAAATGTATACTTTTATATACATCACATTTATAGTTTAAAAGTTACAGTGCTTGATAAATTTGGCATCAAAAAGGGTTGACACCACTCCCTTAAGGTTGGTGTCAACCCTGTTTGGCGTCAAAAATGGATTCTCTGACTCATTTCATTACAAAAAATGTATACTTTTATGTACATCACATTTATAATTTAAAAGTTACAGTGCTTGATAAATTTGGCGCCAAACAGGGTTGACACCAACCTTAAAATGTCTTTTAATCTACTTCATTGGTCTACTCAAATAATTCATTAAATGTAAAAATACACTGCATTTTCTCATTGAAAAATGAATGTTTTTCCTTTGATCATACTTTGCTAACTTGGGGAAATACCTTTATCGATGTAAACAAGCATTAACCTTTTCTACAATCTGCTTTGAACAATAATGCGCTTTGCTGCTCAACACGCGCACGATAGACTTTTGCATGCCTGAACTGAGGTTAACAATATGATATTTCTTTTCTGTTCCACACGGTTCCCAGTGTGTTATTTTTACCATGTTACGCTATCGCAATAAGCTTTTTCGCCATTACAACCGCGCATGCTCAGAAGTTTACCGTCGGAAATAAATTGGAGATAAACCAGACAAATTCGACCGTAGACGGCTATGTGATGAACTGCGACTCTTTGGGAATCCCCTGTGATTTTTTGGTGTCATCAGTAATCATTTCATTTATTTTCAGCCGCCTAATAATCAATACTTCAAGGTGCAATTTTCATGAAAAAAATAGAGGTGTAACGGTAATCAAAACTGCAAGTACAGTCATTTTTATGATAAGTACAAAGTTCGCCACATTGGGAAAGCACTGGCAACCTCGGCATGTTTATCTCTAATCAATTTCTGCGCAATTGCAATTTTTTGGGATTGCGAAATGGCTTATACAGGTCTATGGTTTTTAGTTCCACCAATTTACTGATCTCACATGTAACCGCAAATGCTGATCTGTTGTTGATGAGTGCAAGACTGCAAACAAACTTTTAGGCGTAAATAAAAATCAAAACAGCAGAAATTAAAATTGGAATATACATGTAATGAAAACTGTGAAACTTCTCTACCAGGGATAACTTTCAAAATTAATATGTTGTCACGCAGAGAAGAAAATTGGACTAACAGTTAACTGAGTAAAAGCTTATTTACTTTTAAGTGATATGTGCCATGTGATGATGTGGGGGTGATTTTTTGGTCATGATCTTTTTTCTGAAGTATAATTTGCTAAGCCCAAGTGAGATTTTCTAAGACGTCAAATGTAGCCTAGACAATTATGTGCATACCACTGAAAATAAAGTTAATAATGTACACATAGCCAATCTGGTTACATGTACATCACTCAATATTACAGTTACCGTCAAGCTTTCCTGACTTTAACATCACCACTGAAGGTATTGAGAAGCTTCTACTAAAGATCAACACATCCAAAGCCATCGGCCCAGACCAGATACCAAATCAGATCATAAAGATAGCCGCCCATGAAATAGCTCCCGTCCTCCAATTTATTTTTAAACAGTCACTTAACACAGGTGATCTCCCTCTGGACTGGAGAAGAGCCAACATAACCCCTATCTACAAAAAGGGCAGCACTACAGACCCGGCAAACTACAGACCAGTATCCCAGACAAGGCTCAAGATAAGCGGGGGCGCTGGGCGATTTTTACCCCTCGGTCCTCCTGCCATAGCGCCCGGTAATGCTGAAGAATAAACAACCGAGCGCTGATATTTTGTCCAAACCAGCGCCCGTTGATGAACGGTAAGCTTGCCTAAGACATTGAATTTCGATTTGACAATACAATTTAATAAAAAGTTAGCTCCCGGTAGACTGAAAGTGGCTCCTGGTTCTCAATTAATCCCATGATCCGGGCGCTACTTTTGAAAAAAGTAGCTCCCGGTAAAAAAACTGTTATCTTGAGCCTTGATCCCTGACTAGCAACTGCTGCAAATTACTCGAGCACATTATCGACAGCCAGATCATGCGCCATTTCACTAAACATAATATCCTCGCCGAGAACCAGCATGCATTCCGAAAAGCTAGATCATGCGAGACACAACTCATACTGACAGCCCACGACCTCACCAAAAATTTGGATTACAAACTTAACACAGATATGGCAGTACTTGATTTTTCGAAGGCATTTGATGTCATGCCTCACAACCGGCTGCTCCTCAAGTTGGATCACTTTGGCGTCAGAAACAAAACCCAAAACTGGATCCGTTCATTCCTGACCAAGCATTCCCAGAGAGTAGTGGTAAACGGCAAGACATCAAACTGGCAACCTGTACTCAGCGGTGCCCCAGAGGGGACAGTATTGGGCCCCCACCTGAAGGGGCGGACTGGGTCCTGAAAGCGGCCATGGCAAAATTATTAAAGCGGCCCTTTTTGACCATGTCAGTGTTTTTCAAATTTTCGTAAAAGGTTGCCCCAAATTTTTCCTAGTCAGTCACCTCGTGAATTTCACGTAAGTGGGGGGGGGGGGGGGGGTAGGAGAAATTTGAGTCCAAATTGGCCCGAAAAAATGCTTTACACAAGTGAGTAACCGGCCCTGAGAGGCCCAGAACCAAGCGGCGATCGCCACAACGCCACAGTGGCCAGTCCGCCCCTGCCCACCTGTTCCTTGTACTAATAAATGATATCCACAAAAATGTCAAGAGCTGCACAAGATTATTTGCAGACGACTGCCTGCTTTACAACACTGTCAAATCACCTGATGATGAAACTGTGCTTCAAAAAGACCTTGATCAGATGGTTAGCTGGGCCCAAGAGTGGGGCATGAGATTTAACCCAGCCAAATGCAGCATGATGCATCTAACTAGAGACAGGCATCCAGGACAGACAAACTACAAGATGTTGGGCACAGTCCTCGAAGAAACAGACGAGACAAAATATCTTGGGATCTTTATTCAGAAAGAACTCCGGTGGAACAGACAAACTGAGTTCGCAACGGGTAAAGCAACTAGAGTACTAAACTTTGTACGAAGGAACTTCTACCATGCAAAGTCAGATGTGAAGGAGAAATTATATCAAACACTAGTCAGACCACACCTAGACTATGCAACGGCGGCCTGGGATCCCCACATAAGTAAAAACATAAATTCGATTGAGCGAGTCCAAAAACGTGCGGCAAGGTTTGTGACAAACACCTATGGTAAGGACACTAGCATCACAAATATCCTCACCTCACTGGGCTGGCCATCATTACAAGACAGGCGCAAACAACATCGTCTCACTTGTCTCCACAAGCTGACAAGATGATAAACGGTCACCTGGACATAAAACACGAACACTACACCCAACCTAAACCAACCAGAGCACGAAAAGGACATAACAACCAATTCCAACAAACCCACTCTCATTGACTTTTCTAGGACAGACACATTCGCAAACTCCGGTCCTACTTCATGAGAACAGTGCGTGACTGGAACCAGCTTCAACCAGTAAGTAAGAGACTGTCATCCACACTGACCCTGCCCAATTCAAAACTGCCCTGACATCCCCCCATCTACAAATTAGTCCACCCTATCCGCACCTCCAGTTAAAACTCAGATGAGTGTTTTGGAGGACCAACCTACCAAGTACCAAGTACCAAGTACGGTAGCTACAAAAACAAGCATTGACTTCCTACGTCGTATTTGTTTCAAACAAAAAATAAATTTACTGGTAGTTAAATTTAAGGGGTCGTCCATAATTTTCGCCATTTTCAGTTACGTACAAAGCGTACGTAAGAGGGGGGGAGGGGGTCAAAATATAACCCAACCGTACGTAACTTAAATGGCGATCTTGAGAGGCGGGATAAAGTACAAAATAAAACAAAATGTCGCCATTTATTGCGTACATAACTCAAGGGGGGAGGGGGGTAAAAAGTTACGTACGCTCTGTACGTAAGTGAAAATGGCGATAATTTTGGACGACCCCTAAGTTATCCTTACTTATAGAACTATACTTACGAATTATTTTGATACCATCGATGTTATTCTACGCTCACGAATTCTGGAGATTTTAGAGGTTTTTTAACGACTAAATGATTACCTTTCTTCAATGCCGTCGAGTTTGTTTGGTCCCTGCATCAATTGGCTCCACACAACTCATCCAAAAGGGATTCTGGGTACCGGGAAACAGCCAAAGAAATAGGGGTCAATTCAGGGTCGATTAGACTAACCTCAGTCGCCCTCTTACGTCGCTATCTTGCAGGCTATATTTGTACAGCTTTAGCTGCCGTACGGTAATATTGACGACTTGAGGATGTAGTCTAGGGTCGATGCGGAGAGTTCATATAAAATAGAGTTCTTCCGTTTGCACAGCGCATTAATTCCCTGTCTAGTATACGTAAATGAAAACTGCATACCCAGGACCCTAATTGTACATAATTTGTCGTATTGGGTGGTTTTAAATGTCAAATATGTTAGAACATTGTATAGTTTGGTAATTATAGATCATTTAAAATTGAGATCAGAAATCTTCGGAAAACAGGTCACGTGCGTTCTTCGGAATCTCACTAACAACAGCCTGGTGCCAACAATTTGGAACCAGGCTGTTGTTAACAGTTGATCGCATTCATAGTATTGGTTGTCCGCCTAGTGATTTACTATGTTTACACACACGCGTACACCCATTAGGAGTAAAACGTGGAACGAGACTAATTGAAAATATTCGGAAATCGGAACCAAACGTAAATTACCGCGAATTGACTTCATCTTCTGCTGATGACTTCTTCATTTCGCTGTGATTAGGGCCGATTTTATATCATTAATATTTCATTTTGAGTAGCATTTATGGAGCTGAAAATGTATCTAGGATGCAATAACAGTACATAGCACATATAGGGAGATCAACACAAATTCGCGATTCGCTATTCCTATCTGTTAGTGTGTGAAAATATCGGTTGGTAACTCACCATTTAAAAGTGTCTCCGAGAGTCAAATCAAGCACTGTAAAAAATCTTTGGTAAGACAAATAATGTATCTTCCAAGTCATGTATTTTTTTCCCACAAAGAAACAACTTAAAGACTAAAATTAAATACATAAAATATGACACCAACGCGATCACTTTACTAGCGTAGCATGCGTAGTGGGCGGCGCCTACAACTAACTACATTTGGTTGGATCTATGATTCAACCAAATGAAATAGCCCCTGGTTTCAAAGCCGATAAAACTGTGTCACAGCAGCGAATAGTTCACATAAAAATATTTCTTGAACACCGCAAAGGTAAAACGTTTGCAAATAAGATTATCAGTAATACGTTTTCCTACAGAGCATTTCTACCTACCTTATTTTTAAAACCGAAAAACGGAAGCAGAAAAACAGCGCATTATCTGAGGTGCGAAAATGAAAATTCGTGAAAACATGTCGTCTAAACGGATTAAGATATCGACTTCCTTTGTGTGTACCACCTGTGTCTCTTCAACAACTGTCAAGTACTGTCAAAATACTGTCAAAATATCGTGCACATGTGCGCGATATTTTGCGAGAATTCACGTTTAACATGAATTCTCGCAAAATATCGCGAGACCTCGTGACGTTATCAAAACAATGTCGCCGAATCAACGTGAATTCTCGCAAAATATCGCGAGACCTCGTGACGTTATCAAAACAATGTCGCCGAATCATGTTTTTTTCCGACCACACCATTTTCTTCAAATACAATTTGACGACGATGTAATCCACCGATTTTCATGTTTGAATTATATTTGTAACTCTGAAGTATTTGCTAAGCCCAAGTGACATTTTCTAAGACGTCAAATGTAGCCTGGACGGTAAGTGCATACCACTGAAAATTGGGTTCATATGCCACCACACAACGCGGGGGTTCCGTCACGATCGATCGCGGGGTAGAATTCGCGTGTAGGCGGCGCCATTTTGAATTTTTCAATTTCTCGCGAGAGATCACATTGTTTATTTGATGCTTTAGAAAGTAGTTCCAAGGCAATCTATTTCATGAATGACGTCATTTTAAAAATTATCTATCCGCTGATACCAAACACGATAGCATTCATTACAGGGAAAAAAATTCTCATAAGCTTGAATTTAGAGGTCAAATTATGGTAAATTTTACTTGATTTTATTTGTCAAAATAGATCAATTAAAGGTATAAGGAGGCTATGAAACCCATATGAAACCGTTATTAAATGAAAATATGTAGTTTTCTGAACAAGTTACATGTGTTTATTTTGAGCTGGAGCATAGAGCATAAGTCGCGCAATGGGGATTTCCCGAAGTTGATACATTGGTTGGTGCTTTAGAATGATCGTGTTGAAGTCATAATTTACGTATTTTAAGTCGTTTCTTTGCAAAAAACAACAACATGGCTTTGAAGATACATTATTTGTCTTACCAAAGATGTTTTACTTGATTGATTTGACTCTCGGAAATATTTTTAAATGGCGAGTTAACAAGCAATATTTTCACACACTAATAGGTGATTCACGAATTGTCTTGACCTCTGTAATTCGAAAATCGGCAGACAGCGACGTGTGTTCAATAAATCTTTAAAAAATCATAACTTTGCCAAATAATGGGGTATGGACATGATTTTACCACCATTGGCTTTCTTTTGAAGAAGGCTTTCCATTGATACCAAATGTGTTGGGGTTTAATGTAGAAATCAAAAATCAGTTGACCTCCCTAACATGTAACCCAGGTTAGTTATTAGTGTATTCAAATGTTCTAGAAATAGGCAAACTAGAAACGAAAATCGCCGACGTACGAACATATGCTTTCATTTCATAGCTCTCATACTGAGTCGCATCACGACGTATGAGAGCTATGAAACAGAGCTACAAGTACGGTAACGACGTGTGCGAGGCTGGACTGTAGAATTCGGCATGCTAAAATGCATTATTATGTGATGATTAAGTTTTTTAAAAGAAGTTGTCATTTTTAGTTCAAATTATCTTTCTATACCTGGTCCAGAACTGTTAATACATTCTTATCATCAAATGCTCTTTGTTTCAGCTGATTTAATCTCCCTTCATATGCAAAACGACACACTTCTACGTCTGTTAACCCTGCCATTGCAGTGCGATGTTTACGTTTGTAAATTAGAGGTAAACCAACACCCCCATCTGTTTCGACACGACACTTGAATCTTAATTTCCTTAAATTTATTGATATCATGGTCACAAAGCAAAAGCAATTTCATGAAATACTTATTTTTATGCTATAGGATGGTTTTAAAGACTAACTTGATGAAAAAGGAGAGGAATAGGAAAATCGGAATAATTATTTCAACAATGATTTCAACCATTTTAGGGTACAGGGTAACTTGTTTACAATATGGCCTTCAGTGTACGTCACGTGATAGATGCGGAAAACTTTTAACCAATGAGTATTACGAATATCAGTAATTATATAACGCATGAAAATATTCCTGTCATGTTATTGGTGGAAACTGCATCACGTGACATAAAATAGTTTCACCTTTTCACCCAAATAACGGGTCAAGTGGTCAATAGTACATTTTGATGGGAGCTTTTGGACCTGGCGGTCAATAGTACATTTTGATGGGAGCTTTTGGACCTGGCAGCCCGGGGGGGGGGGGGGTTGGGGGGGGGAGGTGGTACTCACGTATGTAAGGCATACGGGGATGTGCCGCTCCAGTGGGTCATTTTTTCACGAGACATCCTTAGCCATGGGTAGGCTTTTCAGTGAAAAATCCTTAGACATGGGTCCTGTTTTCGCGATTTTCGCGAAAATTTGCCAAAATTAGGTATATTTTCGCGGAAATTTGCAAAAATTGGGTCTATTTTCGCGAAAAATCACCCTTAGAAATGGGTATGGGTTTTGAATCTCCAGCGGCACACCCCCGACCAAACCAAATCCGAGTACTCTCCCCCCCCCCTCCCCCCGGGCCTGGCAGTCGCCAGTCAACTCTGCTAAATTAGGTGAGTACCGTATCACTATCACTGATGGTTAAGTGTAAAATGACAGAAATATTTTCATGCGTTATATAAAACAAATATTTAATGACCGGTCTTGGGAAAATAGTAGGCCCACTGCCTCCAGTCACCTCGGGGCCAATAGTTTGCACCATTTCCCTCATGATCATTAAATATTTGTATACTATTATTATTACACCTCATAAATATTCATAAACTAATCATGGCAATTCATTGGCCAATTCCTATCATAAGTACTATTTCCCTAGGGAAATAGTTTTGACTATTTCCCTACAACCTCATCCCCAGAGTCACAGTGAGGTGTAATAAAACAAATACTACATGGCATGATCAGGGCAATAGGGCACACTAATTTCCCTCGGTACTGGCTACAGGCCTACCACCCCTCACCCTCCGGGTTCGGGGTGGTAGGTTTATAGCCAGTACCTCAGGAAAATAGTTTGCACTATTTCCCCTCTAACCATGTAGTATTTGTATACTCCTCCAATAAGATCATACATCATATCTATCTATCTATAGAATACTTGGCAGAACAAGTTAACTTGTTATCGCGCCAAGGCCCCTGAAACGTAGGGACATGAGATTTTGTGACAGGTAACAGACCCGGGGATGATCCCCTACTCTTTACGATGAGGTCTGCAACTATTTGACGTGTTCAGGGTGAGCGTCTGAATACACGGGACCAACGGCTTAACGTGAATCTCCGAATCACGGCGAACTGACACTCACTGTATAGACCTGCACGTTGTACACAGTGAATGGGGTAGAGGAGAAATTCTACAATTAAATCGATCATCAGCTAACCACGGAAAGAAGATCCGATAACTATATCCTAACTGAATTAAGACTTGATTGTAGAATTTCCGACCTAGATAGGAACTTTTTGGGATGTACAAAGAATCCTGGTTTCAAGGCGACTTGAACCCACGATCCTGTGATTGAAAGAATATTCCCGACCGACGATCAGCGCGCTAGACCGCTCGGCCACCTCTACCTCGACATATCATACAGTAGACAGAATGACAAAGAGGGTTACTTTCGCCAAAATCGTACGTGGATGTGCCTGCCGGACTACGAAAATGTGACTTTCTCTATACCTATTTTTTTGCCAATTTCCCACCCATCAATAGAGCCAGATAGGCCGGGAGATAGGCCTACTAATTTTGTTAGAAAAGCACCCAATTTTGCACAAATTGGGTGCTTTTTTCAAAATGTCCCTCAAAATACACCAAATTTATGCCAATTGGGTGCTTTGGTCTGTGATGAAAACCACCCCATCGCTATACCAATTTGGGCAAAAAAGCACCCCAAAAGGCAGGCACATATATACATATACCATATCAATGTGAGAACCCCCCCCCCCCCCCCGGGCAAAGAGCCCTACCAATCTACCATCATGCTCAACAATATGCTGACGATACTTGATGGGTAGCAATCAGGAAGTAATACTTGCAATCTATAAATAATGATATTCCAGACAGACTTTGACAATCAAGAAATCTAGGAGTTAATCACTCCAAAACAGAAGAATACCTCATTAGAAAGAATGGTCCTACGGATTGGAAAACCTGTAAATACTTAGGTTCTCGGCTGGACCCCGGGCTGGACACTGAACATGACATCACAAGCAGGGGCGGAAATTTCTTGTTAGGTGTGGGGGGGATGATAAGTGTGGCCCCTAAAAAATTAAATTGAGCTGGTACCATCCAGGCGGTGCGCAGCACCGCACTTTGAGCTATGCTCGGACAGGGGGAGTCTGAGGGGGGATGTGCCCCCCTCCGAAGTAGAAAAATTTTCAATTTTCAAACTCATTTGGTGCGATCTGGTGTATACTTTTGATGAATATTGTATTGAAAAGCCATCGCTTCATTTTCAATAAATATTTTGTTTTTTATCAATGAACAAAAGAAGTTGAGCATTTTGTATACTGATATATTCTTGATTTTAGTACAGATGGTTTAAAAGCTCCAACAGGGGGGAGTCTGAAGGGGGATGTGCCCCCTGAGAAGTAGAAGAAAAAAATCAATTTTCAAACTCATTTGGTGTAATCTGGTGTATACTTTTGACCAATATTGTATTAAGGGGGGCTTAAGGAAGTTTTTTGTTGAATGTTGTTAGTGCTGTAATTATTGAACCATGACTCAAATGTATATAAAAGTATACCTTTTTGGAAAGGAAATGGATCAGAGAATCCAAATTTGGCATCAATTTTGACCAAAAATGTTGATTTTTTTAGAAAATCACAAAAAATCACTTTTTTGACCCAATTTTTTTGAACAAAGCTAACAAACATAATTTTGAGTTAAAAATGCCCAAATTACTTGATGATGATGTTAAGACACTACTGAAGGGACGATTTTTTTAAATTTTAATCTAATCCAATATTTTTTGAAATTTTGACAAAAAAGTGTAAAAAAAAATTAAAAATCCATTTTTTCACGTTTTTTGGCACTTTTTGGTCAAAATCTTCAAAAATATTAGATAAGGTTTTAAAAAAAAAAAATCGTCCCTTCATTAGTGTCTTAACATCATTATAAAGTGATTTGGCTTTTTTTTACTCAAAATTATTTTTTGTTAGCTTTGTTAAAAAAAAATTGGGTCAAAAAAGTGAATTTTGTGATTTTCTCAAAAAAATCAACTTTTTTGGTCAAAATTGACGCCAAATTTGGATTCTCTGATCCATTTCCTTTCCAAAAATGTATACTTTTTATAGACATTTGATTAATAGTTCAATAATTACAGCACTCACAAAATTCAAAAAATCAAATCAAAAACTTCCTTAAGTCCCCCCTTAAAAGGCCATCACTTCACTTTCAATAAATATCTTGTTTTTTATCAATGCACGAAAGAAGTTGAGCATTTTTATACTGATATATTCTTGATTTTAGTATAGATGGTTTAAAAGCTCCAACAGGGGGCATCTTGAGGGTGGGGGATATGCCCCCCTGAGAAGTAGAATTTTTTTCAATTTTCAAACTCATTTCGTGCGATCTGGTATACTTTTGACCAATATTTTATTGAAAAGCAATCACTTTATTTCTGATCAATATTGGCTTTTTAAATAGGCAGATAGGCCTATACCAGAAAGAAGTTAATTAGTTACCTCAAAAAGATGGATTCTTAACGTACATACGCGTATGTATCCTAACCAACGTACAATAAACTCCAAACGTTGGTAGATGTGAAAAATCAGGGGGGGGGATGATTACATTGACCATCCCCCCAGGTCAAAAAGTGGGGGGGGGGGGGAATATATCCCCCATCCCCCCCCCCCCCCCCCCCCCCCCCCCCCCCCCCGGGATTTCCGCCCTTGATAACTAGAACTTGGATACGTATGGTATTTGATAATGAAAACTCCATGCATCAAGCCGCATATGTATGTAATTGGACTTTTGTTTAGCAACTAATACTAACAATTAATTTTGCAAAAGTTAAAAAGGATTGTTTAGACTTCTTTTTTTATTAAAATTGAAGTACTACCTAGCTAGGTATTGAGTGTTTGTTTATCATACTACAGTATAAACACACGTAAAGCTTACAATAATTTTGTGCAATTGTCTGGATAAAACCAGTTTACCGAAGGTCTGGATAAAAACAACATACCGCAGACGTACCCAAGGCAAATATCAACCTCATAATAGTAATAATAGCACTTGAACATATTTTGTTACTGTATGAGCAAAGGCAAAAGGAGACTAATAATACAAATACAAAGCAATGTGGAATAGATATGTTTACATGGTTATAATCGGGAAGGATATTGCCTATTGCTTGAATCCAAATATAACACTTGTCCAGCATGGAGTACTCTGCACGAGGACAGTGCCTAAGGGATGTATAAGCTTACTTTATAACAGAGCGATGAAACTATTAGTTTCTGCTGACAAATTTATAACAACTGCAGCCTGAATTCAACAATTTGGTTTGGATTGTTGATTAGGCGACCAAAAACAGTTGTACAGGTAAATGGACCTCTCAGGTAGGGTCAGTAGGTCAGGCATTTTTTTGTTATGTTTGTTCTCAAAAATTCAGGTAAACATATGGGTCCATTTCCCCCCCCCCCCCCCCCGAAAATTGGTAAACGTTTGGGTCAATTTTCATTTTGCTGGCGGCACATCCCTACCAAAAAAATATCTGAGTACCCCTCCCCCTGAGTATTTTTATTGATTAATACACTGATTTGCCCTTTAAACTAGCATCAAATTGTAAATTCAGGAATTCGGAATTCAAGAGTTTTTGACCATTTTCAACATAAAATTTCAAAAAAAATCAATTGTTTAACAATTATTTTACAATTTGATGCTAGTTAAAAGGGCAAAATCAGTGTATCAATAGACCCATATGTTTACCCGAAACCCATAATTTTCCTAAATATTTGACAGATTTTGCTAAAAATTTGGCGAAAAACAGCAAAATTAAGGATTTCAGACCCATACATTTACCAAAAATGGCATTGAAAAGGGGTCATCCATTTACTAGAGGGTGAAAAATGGGAGCCTAATTGGCAGCACATCCCCGTTACCTCATATCCACTAACAAATACAGAAAGGAAAAAACACTGTGAAGTTGATCTGTATAACTGTTGTATTACAGGATATGTGAAAAATAAAAGCACATTTCACACCCAGTTCTTAATTTTACTAATGATACACAGCATTTCTAATGTGCCTTTGCCAGTTGATACAAAGCTCAATACAAAATAAAATAAATCAAGAGACGAGATGAGTTTTGAGTTGAGATTCAAAGCTGGTAACACTTACTGCCGCTGCGGACACTGACCAGGATCCTGTTTCATTGTTAGGGAGCAGCCCACAGCAGCATCGCATAGCATGTTAGGGAGCAACCCACAGCAGCATCGCATAGCATGTTAGGGAGCAGCCCACAGCAGCATCGCATAGCATGTTCGGGAGCAGCCCACAGTAGCATCGCATAGCATGTTAGGGAGCAGCCCACAGCAGCATCGCATAGCATGTTAGGGAGCAGCCCACAGCAGCATCGCATAGCATGTTAGGGAGCAGCCCACAGCAGCATCGCATAGCATGTTAGGGAGCGGCCCACAGCAGCATCGCATAGCATGTTAGGAAGCAGCCCACAGCAGCATCGCATAGCATGTTAGGGAGCAGCCCACAGCAGCATCTCATAGCATGTTAGGGAGCAGCCCACAGCAGCATCGCATAGCATGTTAGGGAGCAGCCCACAGCAGCATCGCATAGCATGTTAGGGAGCAGCATCTCATAGCATGTTAGGGAGCAGCCCACAGTAGCATCGCATAGCATGTTAGGGAGCAGCCCACAGCAGCATCGCATAGCATGTTAGGGAGCGGCCCACAGCAGCATCGCATAGCATGTTAGGGAGCAGCCCACAGCAGCATCGCATAGCATGTTAGGGAGCAGCCCACAGCAGCATCGCATAGCATGTTAGGGAGCGGCCCACAGCAGCATCGCATAGCATGTTAGGGAGCGGCCCACAGTAGCATCGCATAGCATGTTAGGGAGCAGCCCACAGCAGCATCGCATAGCATGTTAGGGAGCAGCCCACAGCAGCATCGCATAGCATGTTAGGGAGCAGCCCACAGCAGCATCGCATAGCATGTTAGGGAGCGGCCCACAGCAGCATCGCATAGCATTGTTAGGGAGCGGCCCACAGCAGCATCGCATAGCATGTTAGGGAGCGGCCCACAGCAGCATCGCATAGCATGTTAGGGAGTAGCCCACGGCAGCATCGCATAGCATGTTAGGGAGCAGCCCACAGCAGCATCGCATAGCATGTTAGGGAGCAGCCCACAGCAGCATTTCGGCCTGTAACCATTTTAAAGCATGGAACTAGCGTACAACTTGCAATGTTTCGCGTTCAATTCTCAAAGCGCTAGCACATAATACTGAAGCGATTAGCGATTGAACAGCATCCACAAGAAGCTTATGTCGTAATGAACAATTTCCATTGTTTAAAATGCTATAATCACTACATAAGTTTGATTTTGAAAGAAGTATGGGGATCAGCAATACGTAAGCAATGTGATGCTTGAATAACTCCATACTAAAAACAACTTATATAAAGACTTATACCCAAAAGAGTTAATCCAATGTAGCATAGTGGCTACCCTCTAGGGCTCCCATGCAGGAATCCCGGGTTCAATTCCTCAATCAACCTATATTATTATATATTGCTGGTTTGCATTTTGTAACATACACATTCTGGCAGTGTTCATAGTTCACCTTGGGCGATGTGAACAAAAAAGCCTGTACCTATTAGTATGACTTATAGCACGAGGCAGCGTAGCTGCCTCGTGCTATAAGGAATTAATAGCACTCATCGACAGTGACCATTTTAGTAATGATTTATATGGCAGAGCTCTACCCTACACACCAGATATACACCACTTTCACAGTAGGACACCTCTCTCACCCAGACTTAGACAATCATCTACTATTAAACACACACACACCAGTTGGGTAATAATGACAGTGCTGTAATTAATCAGGTTATTTACGATGTCAAATTTACAGCATTCTGAAGCTGTACAATAAGTGAAATTTGTGGAATTCTGGATTGGCTGTGCAGGCGCGTACGCAGGATTTTGTAAAGGGGGGTGTTTTAGAAATATTGATAACATTATTTAACTATCCATGCCTGCGCAAAGCGCTGCCGGGACATGCTTGCGTTTCCCGGGGGGAGTTCGAGGGGGGTATCCCCCCTCGACGCCAGAAGTTTTTTGAAATTCACGGTTGAAAAGAACGCATTTCCTTGCATATTTTTGAACACTTATCAGGTTTTTTCTTAGTTCAACGTTGCAATTTCTCACCAGTAACTCATGTGTTAACACCAAATCTTAATACTTTAGACTAAGTTCAAGTTCAACCCTAAAACATCATATAGGCCTACAGTAAATTAATCTGTAGGCATTGGTTTTACCGGGGTCTCATTGGTTCAATGTGTGTCACATGACACGGCAGTGGCGAAGCTATGTTATTCATATTGGGGGGGGCGAGAAATGTAAATGACCCGACAAGATTTTGTAAGTGAAGAAATGCGCGTGTAGCGCGCAAATTTTTTCGAGTTTACACCTATTTTTTGCCCGATTTAGCTACATTTTGACTCTAAACAAGCTTGTACCAAAGAATATTGCATTTTGGGAAGACATATGCGCGCGTAGCGCGCGAAGAATTTCATCTGTGTACTTTGACCATGATTCCTTTGGTCAAATGAACTGACAATTAATGCCATCATCTCAACCGACACGACGTCAATTGGTGGGGGGGGGGGCGGTCGCCCCCTTCACCCCCCCTCCCCCCCCTCCTCTGGCTACGCCACTGTGACACAGGTTATTCTTCCTTTCAAGATTAACAGACTGACAGAAAAAAGCATCGATGCCTTATAATCTCTTCAATTTAGTTTCTTTTAGTTTATCTATTTTTCTCTTTT
This sequence comes from Ophiura sarsii, assembly GCA_035610835.1. Classification (NCBI taxonomy): domain Eukaryota; kingdom Metazoa; phylum Echinodermata; class Ophiuroidea; order Amphilepidida; family Ophiuridae; genus Ophiura; species Ophiura sarsii. The sequence goes on along the minus strand of CM069451.1, from coordinate 3,695,893 downwards.
CATTTTTATCCTGTCTTTTCCCCTCATATTATTCTCTTATTTTTCTTTTCACCCGGCTTGGAGGGGGTGTTTAATACACGTGATTAACCCTTTGAACCCTAGCTTCCCCCGCCTGTTTGTAACCATCAAGAAAAGGGAACAGAACATTTTCGACTTTACATTTATTTGTGCTATGATTGAGGTAAATTTCTGCTTTTAAACAAGCTCCTACTCCCAAACTATTCCATTTTTGAGACATATCCGCGCGTAGCGCGCGAATTCTTTTCGTTTTTGTACTTTAAACCATCATAATTCCATGATTGCTCTTGTCAAATGAACGGACAATGCCAATCTCAACCGACATACAGTCAATATTGGAGGGGCAATCCCCCCCCCCCCCCGGTGACCACCCCTCTGGTTACGCCACTGCCTCTCCCCGTTGTCCGGGCCCCGCTCTTCCTTTCTCTTTTCCTCTCTTTTCCCTTCTCTTTTTCCTCTCCTTTCCCTTCCCTCTCCTTTCCCCTTTTTTATTTTTTTAGGACAGACCCAAGGGGGGTGTTTCACACCCAAAACACCCCCCCTGCGTACGCGCCTGTGGCTGTGTATGTGCTATTATATATTTTGTAGTATTATGGGATGAATGCAGTGGCGTAGCATAGTGGCTACCCTCTAGGGCTCCAACGCAGGAATCCCGGGTTCAATTTAGAGAATAAAGGTATTGTTTTTAGACCGTACCCGTGTTATATTGTCTGACATAAATGCGGACGATAGTATTATTTTAAGTAGAACAACGACGCCGCACCTTTATTCTCATTCTTAAACAATCATACTTTAGACATTTATCAAAGAAATAAGTACATTTTATTGTCCACATTTGACAACTTTTACCCCTGCTAGGATCGAATAGCCCTCAAACATTCCATCCAATCACATGCGATGAGTAAACCATGCGTAAGCGTCGCAGCGCCGGCATAAACGCAGGAAAAGCGCTAAAGACGCACTGCAGAAGTTATGGAGCAAACCACGCATTGTGAAGGTCGGGCGCGCTGTTAAAACGTAACCCCACCTCCCCGTGTTCTATTGTCTCATAGAGATGTCGCCGATTTCTCTGAGAACCAATGAGATTGCTTAAACTTTCTTAGCTGTTTAAGAATCATCAATCAACCTATATTATTATATATTGCTGGTTTGCATTTTGTAACATACACATTCTGGCAGCGTTCACAGTTCACCTTGGGCGATTTGAACAAAGGAGCCTGTATCCGGGACTGTATATATTATATATTGTGTAGTATTATGGGATGAATGCTTAGGATGCTGTGGGAGCACCTACTGTCCCTAGCACACTTGTGCGTCTTATGAACAGTGAGGTATAGACCATGATCTGAACGTATGTATGGTAACAGAGCCTTGAAGTGATCTTTTTACTACAAGACACATGAAACGTAAAATGCAAAAAAAACCATCTAATTTTTGATGCCCTTTCCACCACTGCAATAAGAAGTCATCTTGTTTTCAAAACAAAGTTGTAGTTTGAATACTCTTAAACATAATACCTTATTTGATAATATAACTTATGTGAAAAAATGAAGTCAATATCATTTTCCGTTTGCCTTTGGTGAACCAAATTACCCGTGCACCCATTTCACATGTTTGTCCCCAGGATACCAGAAACATGCATAAGATCGCAAAATGCGTCTCTCATTCAAATTTGAAAACTTCAGTAGTTTGTGATGTAATTGGAATTTTAATGCATCTTTTCTTGTTTACATGGGAGTTAACATAACCAATTTACCTTACCCATACTATGAAATGCTTATACTGATTTTTTGTTGGCTATTCAAATATGAAAATGCAATGTGTGCAATTTCAATTAAAAATCACTGTGCTCGTAGACAAAAACTTGAATTGAGTTGGCTGGCAAAAGGGGTCACCAAAGACAAACGAAAAATGCCAACAACTTTATTTTTTCATACATGTACAAAGTTCGCTAAATTTCACAAGTTTCAAACTTTAACTTGGTTTTGAAACAAAAATTGCTTCTTACCACTATTGCAGGTGTTTTTTTACTCACCCTGTATTCCATCACCCCCAAGAAACGGTAGGTCGGATTTTTAAATTTCTTATAAATCAAATTTAAAAGATGTATAATAGTTGCTAAACAAGATGAGAATGGGAATATTGATCTATTATTATAAATAACTTCATTCATGTTTTTAAAATAGTTTCAGAAGAGTAAAGGAACAGTTTAATTGTGTCTTTCCAGAAAGCAAATTTCTGAGAAAAAAAACCCAACTTTTGGAATTTACAAAATTAGGGTCGCTATTCATTTGTACAGTAAATACTTTTTTGTTCTGTTTTCAAAATTAGGGTAGATCGGAAATGGACAAACAAACACTTATTTTTGGCCTAATACAAAACAAAGGATGAAACAATAAAAAAAAATTGAAATATTGGTCAGAAGCTCCCATACCACCGGACTGTCAATTTGACTAGTTGTGCAAACATTTAACAGGGAAAGTAAGTATAAAGAGGCGCATAGAGCATGTATCTGCTGGGGAAGAAACCGCTAATAAACGCTAAGTTTGCCCAGTAGTAACAGGCAGAACCCGGCAATAATCGGTATTTTTGGTAATACCAAAAACCTTCACAAACCAGGTTTGGAACAGGCAATAATCGGCAATAAACCCTATACAAGCAGAAAGGTGATTCTTAGCGGTTTGCGCCGTGAACCGTGTCATGCTGGGTTATACACATTATTGTGAAGCAATCTTTTTCAGGTGCAGTGGCATTGTTTGGTACTACAAAAGGTCAAATGTCGTGGCCCATCGACTAGGATCGATAAACTTAGTGGTAACTTTTCGCGAGTAGAAACAGGGGGGATTAAAACTGACCGATTGAAACTTAGCGTTTATTAGCGTTTACTTTTTGCAGTGCCCCAGCAGAAATACGATCATAGTGAGTTAACCAGGAATTGGGATTTATTATCTTCATCAGATACAATGAACAGAGACAAGGGGTTCTACAACTTGAGCCATGTCCATATGATATGCTGATAAGTGACAAAATCACAGTGACACCAAGCTACCCTTTTTTCTTTTGTTTTAATCATCTATTTAATTACCCCTTTTCTTTCCTTTTTTCTATAACCTTAACCCTACCAAATACCACAAAATACCATGGCATATGTGGATGGTTTGGTTTTCAATGACAAAATCAACCGAGTCTATATAGTGAGTGCGGTATACTGCACGAACGTGAAGCTGAAAGTCGTGGCTTACCTATGCGGGCCAGCGGATTGATGTGCGGAGGGTCCCCGGATCGATTCCTGGTCAGGGAACGAAGATGTATTGGTTCATCTTTTTCCCCCTGTTTTTGTTAAATAACAGGATGGTCAGGTTAGGGTTAAAGCAGTAAGGGAAAGGTACATAAGTGCTTATTAGGAGACCAAGCTATAAATACACTTTTTTCCTTTTGGTGTGATAATCTCTTTAACACGCGACAGGCATCTGCAGACGACATTCCAAATTTTCACAAAATGTTTCAAAAATGTCATAATTATTGAATTTCATTACCATATTTGGAATCACCATGAGAAAAACATTGAAATAAGTGTAAAGATGCCTAGTAATGGTTCAGTAATCCTTGAGATAGACTTTGAAAATTGGGAAAGGTTTCTGAAAAATCTGTTTCGTATAAATGGTAAAACCAATAACCATGTGGAAAGTGTTATTACACAGTAAAAAAAAAAGTGAACAACATGTTTAAAAAATTGAACAACTGCTGTTTGACGGGTGAGCTGAGCAACTTGTTGCTCAAAATATTAAACATCTGGGGTTGTTTAAAGTTTTAAACACCTAGTTGTTTAACTTTTTAAACAACATGTTTAAAATCAGATTTTACACATTGGTGTTGTTTAAAAATTGTTGTTCAATTTTCAAGGGTTGTTTAAAGAAAGTTGTTCAATCCTCATGGGTTGTTCAAAGAAAGTTGTTCAATCATCTTGGGTTGTTCAAAGAAAGTTGTTCAATCATCTTGGGTTGTTCAAAGAAAGTTGTTCAATCATCTTGGGTTGTTCAAAGAAAGTTGTTCAATCCTCATGGATGAAATTGGCCTGTTTAAATAACCAGAGTTGTTTAATGGTGGTTGTTTAAAACTGCAGGGTTGTTTAAATGATGGTTGTTAAAAAAACAGGGTTGTTTAATGGTAGTAGTTTAAAATTCCAGCACGATTTGAAGACTTGAATTTCTTGTGTTGAAGTACACAGACAGAACGGCAGAACTGTCGAATTCGGATGCCTTCTGTCTGTGGAGCAAAATCGCGAAATTAAAATTATATTTGTGCAAAAAATATCCATCTTCGCCGTCTATCATCAAACTATATCGGTTCTTTGGTCATCATATTTCATTATTTTCTTGATTGTATTTCCCCATCTTGTCAGCAAAATCTTTAAAATGATGATTTAAAATCGAAATTTGTTTACCGAATGAAATACGGCGGCCGTTAATTTGAAGCATATCGCAAACGAATCATTGTGACACGTGACTTGTGACGTCACAAGTAAACAACGTTGTTCAAGATCACTTTGTATTGATGTGAACGGCGTTCTTTATACTGTAAACAACACCTGTTTAAAAAAATGTTGTCTTCTTTAAACAACGATGTATAACTTTTACACATCTGTTGTTTGAAAAAGTGTACAACAGAAATTGAACAGCGATATTTTGTACATCGTTTTCTCTGTGTAAGGGGAAAGTATTTAATGCTTAGGAGACCTGAAGCTAATGATGATAGCAATAGTGTCAAACCATCGGCCCATTAGTGTTGTTTTGGTCATTGACACTTGATACCTCTAGGTATAGCGTGATGTCAATACTTACTCCACCTGCCTGTGCCTTCAGGTTGTGTGCGCAACTGAAAGCGATACACGACACAATTTGGATCAAAATGACATTATCAAATTAATAAGTTGCCAGTAGTTGCTCACAAATCTGCTGAATCATGTATACCAGACCCACAACAGTCTCAATCATCTTCCTGTATCACATAGCAGTTTGGACTGTAACTATAGTCTTTGTCATATAGACGTCTCTCGAGTGCCGAGCGCAGCGAGGCGCGAGCCGTTGCGAGCGACGAAGGTGTGAGGGCCGAGCGAAGCGAGGTCGTCTTTGCGCAAATAGTTATTCTACCGTGTAAGCAGTATGTGTCAATCAAACACCGTCATCATCGTAACACACGATAGCTCCACCTAATTCTATTGACGACCACATAAAAGGTAGCCCTTGGTACCGATGACATCTCCTGATATAGCATGACATCATTATCAACCAATCAACAAGCGCAATTTTTACTGCTAAAATTGTCTGTAAAACAATATGAAACATAACACAGAGAATATTTGCTGAAAGGCTTTGTATTCCACACATTTTATAGAGGGTGCTCACACTGTTTTACCGCCACAAAGCCTTGATGAAAGGCTAGACTGTTACCACTGTATGTACATCTTCCCCCATCACATAGCAGTTCAGACTGTAACCACTGTATGTACAGCTTGCTAACATTTGCGCTTATCCTGTCTATGATATCCTGGAGCAATTAGTGATTGAAAACAACCAGAAGGGTGTCCTAATGAACAATTCACATTGATTAAAATGTTACTCGCTCCATTGTTTTAATTTCAAAAGAAGTATGGGGATCAGCAATGGACAAGAAATCAAACTCCATACTCAATACATTTGTCTTGACATGTAACGACTTTGACTTGACATGTAATGAGGTGAAACTTATCCCAACTGCCATAACCCTTACAGCCCTGAACCCCATGAAATCCCATTTGAAAACTATGCTGGAGGCACGTGTCACCTCAGTCTATCTCGCCGGGCACTGACACCAGGTGATATATGCGCACGGAATTGTTAATTGCGGGCGCGTGACTCCCTGGCCGAGTGGACTAAGACCCCGTCATCCATGCTGGAGGACCCGGGATCGAATCCTGTCGTCGGCAAGTCCGGTTTTTCTCGCAAAATTTCACCCATTTCCACCTTAGGATATTTTTTTTCAACATTTCCATTCCAAAAGTGTTAGGGTTAACAGTGAATCCAGTGTAGCATAGTGGCTATACGCTCTAGGGCTCCCACACATGAACACTGGGTTCAATTCCTCAACAAACCAATATATAATTATGTATTGCTGTTTTTTCAACATAAACGTTTTGGTAGCGCTCACGGATCATCTTGTCAGATGGGGGCAGCCATGAGAATACAAGTAAAGCCCTGTTTGTTTTATATTTCCTGGTATTATAGGATAGATGCTTATGCTGCTGTGTACCTGATCTATACAGAGGATAACAAGTGGATTGTCATCCCACCCACTCCACTATAACGGTACAATTATTAGTCTTTCGGGATATTTCGGATTGAACGCCAAGGGTCTTATTTGGTCGCAATGAATACATGGAAAAGAATGTGTGTGGCTTGCCTACACAAGATGAGTATAGACCTTGTGTACCATATCTTCAGGAAATATCATTCAATATCACACATGGTCTTTTGTTAAACTCTAAACTTGAATTTGAAGGCCCTTACTTTGATTGTTATAGGCTTTACCACCCATGCCCCGTCTTGAGTGAAAAGTTCCTCCGCCTACGGCAAGTTGACGAGTTTACACAGCTACAAATTGGGAAATTAAGAGGGTAATCACGGACATCAATAACCCTGGGGCGTGTGGGGTAGTACTTCGCTGAAAAAAGCATTAAATGATTTAGCCAAGTCCCCACCTCACACCCACTGCATGGCCATCACATTTGAAAATAATAAAATAATTGTTTGTGATATACCTTCTGTTCATTTATTGAAATTAAACAGCAATTCAGGAAGTACAATGTTTTTGCTACATCTGTCTATGAGTGACCAGGGCCCTATTTCACAGAGGTCTACATAAGATAAAAAGTTTGGAAGTTGAGAGGACTTCCTATTAAATTCTTCTTATGTTAAGAATAAAAACTCTTCTTATGACAAGAAGAACCTTACCTTAGAATTTAAGATAAATTCCTTCAGTAAAGTTAAGATAAGTTAACCTTAAGAAGGAACTTAACACTTTCCATGCGGCTATTAATAGTTTTACCATTTACAAAACAGATTTTTCAGAAACTTTTCCCATCTTTCAAGGTCTATCTCAAAGATTACTGAACCAATGCTAGGCATCTTGGTACTTATTTTAATGCATTTCTCATGGTGATTCCAAATATGGTGATGAAATTCAATAATTATGAATTTTTTGAATCATTTTGTGAAATTTTGGAATGTCGTCTGCAGCTGCCTGCCGCGTGGAAAGTGTTAGAAGGATATTCTTCCCAAGTTGTTTTATGAAATAGAAGATTAGCATTTAAGAATAATTGGAAAAAGTGTACTTTAGGTCCCAGATACTGGTATACTGGTACATGAATTTTGCCAGTATCGCTCGATACTGGAACAATTTGATGTTCCAGTATCGCCTGATACTGGAACGGTTTCATTTCATTCCAGTATCGATCGATACTGGAACAAATTAAATGTTCCAGTATCGCCCAATACTGGAACATTTTGTTCCAGTATCGCTCGATACTGGAACATGTAAATCGTTCTAGTATCGCTCGATACTGGAACATGTAAATCTTTCCAGTATCGCTCGATACTAGAACGATTTACACTTTCCAGTATCGAGCGATAATGGAACGATTTAAGTGTTCCAGAACTCATGTATTGTCATATTTGTGAAAAGGGGACGACTATTTCAGCTTTAAAAAATAGTGACATTTTTACGACGTCAGCTTTGAGTGCATTATACATATTTTTTCCTTTTTCAAATACGTGTTCAGTTGTTATGAATTGCGGGATTTGTTTCTATTATTTTTTTGAAGAAAAAAATGTCGTAGTGTTTTATGGTTTGGGAACAACATTGTTTATGTTGGAGTACTACACACTAAATATTAAATGGGGTCGTTCAATATCTTTCTCTTGAAGTTGTTGTGGCTCTGAAAAGAGCTTTTATGGATATTAGTAGGATGAGCTGATTGGTAAAGTCAATTTTACGTTACGTATGCATGATCATTTTCTCTTTTTGAAAAATTGAGTGGCTTGGAAATCTACCGATGATATGTATCTCAAACGAAAATCGTTGTGATCTCCACGCCTTCTAACGAATGACTTTTGCCTTTAGTGAATACCTAGTAGTTGGATCAAGTGTCATGTATTGCACTGGGGCTTCCAAGGGGAGCTTCATCCTTTCGAAATGCTTCCTCTAATCGTCAATCAGCTTAGAAATAGTTGACTCTATTTTGAGAATTTAAATATCCCCATACTCAACTGCGACAAGTTTTCAAAACAGCTTGCTGATGTTCTCTCATCATCGCTTGATAGTGTTGGTAGGTTCATTTGTACCTTGCAGTCTGCCGGGATGTCCTCGGACTTTCCACTTTAGCTCGGTTGACAAGACCCCTTTCTTAAATTAGCCTATTGTCAATTTCGTTTTCCAAGCCGACGTGCCGTCGGCTTCTGATTCACGAGAAAAGAGACGAACCTCCAAAAGATTCCCGTCGCTTGACACATCACAGGCATTTTTGAATACCACAATACGGCTTTTTTTCAGAGCCAGCCTATTTTCCAGAAAGAGAAAATAACCATACAAGCCAACTTCACCGATATTGTATTGGGTGATAGGGCCTACTGGCACATTTTTCATGTTCCAGTATTTGGCGATACTGGCACATTTTTAATGTTCTAGTATTGGGCGATACTGGTACATTTTTTATGTTCCAGTATTGGGCGATATACTGGAACATTTTTCATGTACCAGTATCGGGCGATACTGGTACACATTCTACCAGTATTGACCGATACTGGAACAAAATAATGTACCAGTATCGATCGATACTGGTACATTATTTTGTTCCAGTATCGGGCAATACTGGAACATTTTAAAACGTGCCAGTATCGAGCGATACTGGAACAAAATAATGTACCAGTATCGAACGATACTGGGTGTTCTAGTATTGGTCGATACTAGTACAGTCTAGTATCTGGGAGCTAAAGTACACTTTTTCCGAATAATTAATCAGGATTTAAGACAAATTAGTTCTTTTTAAATCCAACTTAAAGTTTTATGATAAAGGGCCCAGGACATTTGGAAGAGTTGTGTTATTTTTCGATATGACAGGGCATCTTTGCATTATATTGTGTGTCCAATGTTATTTACCCAGATGTTAACAAACAAGAGCTTGGAATCATTGTGTATTAATAAAACACATTCGACCACAAAAGGGAATCGCACCCAGCCTATATATTCAATTATGCATGACGTCCAATTCATTGCACAAACTGTCTTATCAAATTGGTCTACATATCATGAAACAGGCGTACCTTCTTTCTGAACAATTTAAACCCTATTTTGTTTCGAATTATAGTATAAATTTGAGATTTGATCGAGGTAGCAACACAAAACAAATCATAGTTTCCAAAAGAAAACTGATAAATTCCAACAACTTTAGTAATGGTGTTGTCATACCTCAGGATTATGGGCACAACTATTATTTGATATCAAACTTGATACATATCATGATAGATATGATGAGACCTGGAAATAGCACTCGCCCACCTGCCCATTTCAAATCCGGAACAAAGCAGCAAAACTGATAAATCACAATATTTTGTCAGCCAGAAGAGCCAACATTTGATATAATTAACCCTAACTATACCCTGATGATGATGATCCTACACCCTATACAGCGTGTCCCAAAAAACTGGGTCCAAAACTTTCAGAACTTATAACTTAAAATATGGGAAAGATAGATGCTTCATGTTTGGGAATATAAAAGTAAATATATCTGACATTATTTGGTAGCACCTTCTGCGGTTGTTCTGATTTTGGTGACTATCTTCAGCTAAACCCTAATTGTACAAACTATCAAAATATTTTGTGAGGAGCAAAAACGATCAACTTTTTTATGTTCCACCCTATACAAATTTTACACACCCTGTATAATTTGATTCTTTTTTGCAAAAATGAAAAACCTTGAATCCTAAGCTTTCCAACAATATATAGTTTGTGGGTCATTAAGTATGTAAAACTTAAGTTTTGTCCCGTTTAATCAGATTTAGTGCATTTCTCAACATTATTAGAAGTGAAACATTTTTTTGGACCAGTTTGTGACTTCTGACCCTATGCGCCCACTTGCCCCGCCCCCTGTCAGCTCAAGCCCCACCCCATTTTGTCCCCCAAACAATCGAAAAGGTTGAGTTTTAATGTCAAAATTACTTAATGTGATTATATACGCTCTACGCGATCGCAGCCTCAGTGTGTGTTGTTTTGGAATGATCGCTGTTTACATCAACTTTTGAAACTAAAGTAAAAGGAACTTGATTGTTATTTTAATTCGGTCATTTTAAATTTTAAATGTTTTTATTTGCATTGTCTTTTTATGAAATGGCATTCAAATCCTTGGTCATTGTTGAAAGGGATTAAATCATGTTTCACCATAAATTGCATCACCAATCTACCACTTGTGTTCTGTGCGTCTGGGTGTTTATTTCACTGAGGCGTTGCCCTCTTGAAATGAACCACACAGATGACATGAGACCTGTTGTACATTAGTGAAACATGATTTAATCCAGTGGTTCTCAACCTTTTTGCCCCACGACCCCTTTTGACATTCCTGGTCAGAACCGTGACCCCCAAAACCAAAATTGAAGAGAAAAAACACCAGCCGATTATCATAAATGAAACTGCTTAGTTTAGATGCGAGCGTAGCGAGCAGGAAATGTTGCATATTTGAATGTTTCTTTTGGGTTTTTCTAAGCTTTTTTAAAGCGAAATGTAACACGGTTCCCCAAAACCTATATTTATTAGCCCTTCATGACCCCCTGGAAAACCCCAAATGACCCCATGGGGGTCATGGCCCCCAGGTTGAGAACCCCTGATTGATAATGTCTGTTGATATGATAGGCAAATGAAATCTACTGTACGGTTGTATTTGTCACACTAGAAGTTATTTATCAGCACAAATTTATTGTTTCACATTTCTGTGCTTTCAAATGCTGTCTGTTTTTGTTTGCTTCACTGTAATGTTGTTTTCTTGTTTGTTAATTGCGCCTTGGATTAGATCTTGTTTCTAGATAAATGGTGCATTATAAATGCTGATTTATTATTATTATTATTATTATTTAATCAGATGTTATTCAATATTCAATATCATTTGGTCTCAAAATACAGTAACTTTACCGAAATAGTCATCTGGTAAACGGTACCATGAAATGTCATGATTCTTTTTGCTGGTGATAGTGAATAAATGCATCTATTGCCGCATACATTGGTTGCCTTCATATTCTGATAATACATATTATTAATAATTATTTTACTTTGAGTACACCTTTTTTTACGGGCGCGTGTGGTCCAGCGGATTCACCCTCGCTCCACAATGCAAAGATTGTGGGTTCGAGCCCCGTTGGTGCCAACGTGTTGTGTCCTTGGGCAAGGCACTTTACCGCACTTGCCACGCTTCACCCAGGTGTATAATTGGGTACCGGCATTAATTCATGTTGGGAAGTAAAACAGACTCGCTGTGCGGGAGGAGTGGCGAACCCCCCACAGCCAAGTGGTGGTAGTGGGCGCGATGGAAGGGACACCAATTATGATAGCACACCTGCCGTGACTCCAGCAACTCAGAAATTACCAGCATCCCGAAATCTTCAAATGGACGAGAGAGAACGAGTATCACCACCGACCCGAAATCTTCAGATGGACGAGAACACCAAATTTAACTGTTTTAAATCTAGAGGGCTTCATTTCATCCACCTGAATACTCGTTCTCTCCCGTCCAAGTTATCTCAAGTTAAAACTCTGGTTAAAAGAACCAATGCCTCTGTCATGGCTATCTCCGAAACTTGGCTTGACGAAACGATTACGGATTCTGAAATTGAACTTGAGGGTTACAACGTGATTCGTAATGACCGCAATCGAAATGGCGGTGGTGTTTGTCTCTACATCAAAAATGGTATTGCATTCAATGTCAGAGGGGATCTCTGCAATAATAAAATTGAATCAGTCTGGGTTGAACTTCTCTTACCCAAAACAAAACCTATTGTTATCGGGGCATGCTATAGACCCCAAACTGACGTCAGATTTTTTGAAGTTTTTGATGATACCTTGACAAAGATCCCTTCTGACATTGAACTCATTATTCTTGGAGATTTCAATGTAGATTATGCTTTAAAGCGTGACAACCTATTGTCTCAAATGAAAGATGTTTTACAATCTTTTCACTGTAAGCAAATTATCAATTCTCCTACTAGATTGTGTCGAACTCGTGCTTCAATTTTAGATCACATTATCTGTAATAGTGTTAACAAAATCACCCAATCAGGTACGATCGGTGTTGGTATCAGTGATCATCAGTTTCTCATATATTGTACCAGAAAGGTCACGAAAGGGAAGCCTGAAAAAAGGCACAATGAAGTCAAGATTCGCTCCCTTAAAAATTACTGTAAGGATGACCTTCTGACTGCACTGACCGCAGCTGACTGGTCCCATATATATTGTAGCGATGTAGATGCTGCTTGGAAGGTTTTAAAAACAAACGTGATCACTATTATGGACAAACTGGCCCCTATCAAAATTGTTCGTTTAAAATCTAGAACTGAACCATGGATGAGCAAGGACATTTTAGACAGCATCCAGATGAGAGATGAGGTATTATATCAGTTTAAAAAAGATAACACACCTGAGCTTTACACTACATTCTGTAAACTAAGAAATGAAATCCAAAGGAACATTAAAAAGGCTAAAGCAACATATTTTTCCAACAAAATCGAGGAGAACAAAAACAATCCAAAAGCCCTGTGGAAACAGTTTAAATCTCTTGGCTACTCTAATAAGTGCAAGGACCATTCTCAGATAGTACTCACAATTAATGGTCGAAAGTGTTTCAATACCAGGAAGGTGGCCACTCATTTTAATGATTTTTATACCAATATTGCTGGCAACCTAGAGCGCAATCTTCCGCCATCTCAGGGACTTTTTACAACCAATTCCGATGTTTTTAAAAATTACTACCAAAGTAAAGGTGCTAAATCAAACAAATTCCACCTTTCTCCCATCACACCTGATTTTGTGTTCAAAGAGCTTTGTGCTTTGAACCCTACAAAAAGCACTGGTCTTGATGGGATCCCAGCCAGATTTTTAAGGGATGGTGCAATAGTTCTGAAGGATCATTTGACTCATATCATTAATATGTCTATTCATTATAGCTATGTTCCAACAGATTTTAAGTTTGCCCGTGTAAAACCATTGTATAAGAAAAATGACCGTTCTGAAGCTGGTAACTATAGACCTGTGAGTATTCTGAGTGTTGCATCCAAGATCCTTGAAAGGGCTGTCTACACCCAACTTGTAAAATACTTAGAAGACAATAAGCTTTTATATGCATTTCAGTCCGGCTTTAGAGGATCCTTTTCAACAGATACATGTTTAACTCATCTCACCGACTATGTACATAATCAAACATCTTCTGGAAATTTTACTGGTATGATTTTAATTGACCTGCAAAAGGCTTTCGACACTGTTGACCATGTCATTCTCCTAGAAAAATTGGAAGCCCTTGGAGTGTCCTCTGTTGATTGGTTCCGATCTTATTTGGGAGGCAGAACACAAATTGTCAATGTTAACCAGGTTGACTCTCCCCCTAATAACATTTCTTGTGGTGTCCCACAAGGCAGCATCCTTGGACCACTTTTATTTCTATGTTATGTGAATGACATGCCCATCAGTGTTGACTGTAAATTACTTTTATATGCTGATGACAGTGCCCTGATGTTCTCCGGCAAAGATATCCTACCATTATTGCAAATAAACTTAGTCGAGAGCTTGAGTCTTGTCAACAATTATGGATGACTGATAATAAGCTTTCGTTACATCTGGGTAAAACCGAGGCCATCCTTTTTGGCACCAAAAGGAAACTCAAATGTGCCAATGAATTTTTGGTCACCTGCAATGGAAATACCATAACATGTTCCTCTTCGGTCAAATACCTAGGTGTAACACTCGACAGTTGTCTTTCCGGTGACTCCATTGCTTCAAACATAGTTAAAAAAGCCAATGGGAGACTTAAATTCTTGTATCGACATCAGGACTGTTTGAATATGAAAGCCCGCAAGACACTGTCCTCAGCTTTAATTATGTGTTATTTTGATTATGCCTGCTCTTCTTGGTACTCTGGACTTTCTCAAAAATTCAAAAAACAATTACAGGTTATCCAGAACAAAACTGTCCGTTTTATCTTAGGTGTTGGCCCACGCACTCACATTGGGCAAGATGAGCTTAATAAAGTCAGAATGCTCAACATCCAGGACAGAGTTGCCCAATTAAAACTTAACCATGTTTTTAAAATTTTTAACAATACGTCACCTGAGTATTTTAAGTCAAATTTTACACGAGTATCTTCATTTCATAATTACAGTACCAGGGGTAGCCCATTCAACTTTATTGTTCCTCACTCCAAAACCCATTCCAGTTTCACCTTTTGCAACACGGCCATCCATCACTGGAATTCTCTTCCAAACAACATCAAAGCCACTTCAAATTCCAATACATTTAAACAATTAGTCAGGAAGCATCTTGCTAGCCACTCTCACATTTGATTGTTTATTGTTTCCATTAGTCATTGTACTTTTTGTTTTCTTCCCTATTTCCCTTCAGTCTCTATTTTTATGTTGAGGACCCCAATGGAAATAAGCTATATATTTCTATGGCTTTCTTGGGCTATCCTTGGTACTCTTGTCCCATAATGTTATTTGTATGTCCTTATTGATGTTTCAAAAGTGCAATATTTTGTATGTCATTTTCTTTGTGTATCTTATGCTGTATTATAATGTATATATGTGCAATGTATGTTTGAGTACCAAATAAATTCAATCAATCAATTCAATCAATCAAGTATTACATGGGGAGTCTGGCCCAAACGCTAATGAAAGAGAGATGGGCACTCCGCGCGCGAGCTTTGCTCGGCACGAGTCTTTACTTTTTTTACACCTTTTTTATTCACCCTGTATACCCCAGACTGCCCCTTGTCATCTAATGCATCAAAGACAATCACATGTTATAATTAAGCCAAACATGTGATCCATATAATTCAATATGGTTTTCTTATTGGACCAAGATGGGCAGGGACAAACTCATCTTAATATGCTATGTCATTTTAATGTATGTATAACCGGAAATTTTCACGAGTTTAAAATTTCATGAATCAGCAATAGTGGCCTAATTCTTTTCACATAAAATTTCATGAATGTAACTTTGCAATGCACTGCTACAAAGTAGATTGGAAATATTTATGGCATAACATTTTTGCGAGTAAGTGCTCCTTACAAAATTAGATAAATTTAAATGCATGCAAACATTTCTGGTTTTACAGTTATTGATATACCTGTTCAAAAGTCCCGCCAACAGACCATGAACCATTTCGATGGCTATACATGATCGCATTTGTAGCTAGGCAAAGCTAAAGGATAAGGCTCTCTAATAGGATTGAATCAGTGTTAAAGATCTGCAATTTGATTGGAGCTTTAATCATGGATCATTGTTATTGGCAAAAGGAATTAGGGATTTCCTGTTGCTAGTATTTCAATGGTCATAATGAATGAGGGGGGGGGGGGGGGTGCTCAACTTTGATAGGGATGTGCTATGATGTGTAATCAGGGTTTCCAAAGTGGCAGCTTTGGTAACCAATTTGAATAAGAAGAATAGGTGTCATATGAACTAATCCAACTTGCAAATGAAGGTATCGTAAAGACCATCAGAGGCATCTTCAGGCTGTCATATGTATACTTTAAATGTTAGTACTACCAACTTACCCCTGGGTGCCTCCCCACCCGTTGGCCCAGCAGGAATGCAGAAAACAGTTGTTGGAAATAGATACATCAATTGTTGTATCACTTGAATAATAAAGGAGGCCTATTAAGAGCAGTGATACAAACAATCAAATCAAGAAACATGTTGAGGGTTTATTCATAAGTATTTGTGACTTTGTTATTTAAAATTCTCCATTGTGAATACAATAAGTATTGAAAATTAGCTTTTGATAATTTATAGAGGGCCAATTTTGTATATTGACATGGTCTTCACTTAGGCCAAATTAAATTAATTGTTTGTCTCAAAGCTCCCGCGTGTGTTAGTTTATTGATGCGCATTAGAAAACAAAAATCTGGAAAAAAACTTTTTTTTTTCTTCTTTTTTTCTTTTTTTTTCAAAAAAAAGAAGAAGAAATCCCAAAATTTCACCGATTTTTCAGATTTTCATTGATCACATCATCTTTAATACAAAAGTTCACTTTTACAAGGATTTCAATATTTTATATTTAAAAATAATAATTAAAAAAACTTGAAAAAACCCCGCATTCCGCATTAGTTTTACAACAGGAGAGGAGCTTTGAGACAAACAATTAATTTAATTTGGCCTTACATAAAATATCCCCCAAAACACCATAGATTCCATATGCATGGTATTTGAGTTACATATATAAGCAGTAGTAAAGTAAAGTAAAGTAGGCTGTGTTGCGGACTCCTCACGGAGTGATGATAGTCTTTTAGACATGTTTAGCAATCCGCGGTAGCGTTTAGTTACACATAGCCAGTGTTTGGTGGTTACTAATGGTGTCTGGGCACTCTTCCCAGGTACACAGATTAGATACTAGTGTTGGCAACATACATGGTCTAGGGGCCGTATCTAATCTCCCTTAACTGTAACCACGTCCAGTCAAATGTGGAGGTGAACCTAAACATGTCGGTGTCAGAACCACGAAGGCTGGCTTCGCAGTACAGGGAGCCTCGTCGTACAAGGCATACGGTTTATCTTTTGATATTTTTACAATATAGTATTAGTCAAAATGAGATACAGGGCCAACCTTTTCATAATACATCTATGAAAGACAGGATAAAACAGATTTTCACAAAGACCCATAATGAAACAGGCCCCGTGTATGCTACCCAATTTATAAATGAAACAAGTGTGGTATCGTCTACCCCCCCCCCCCCCCCCCCCCCCCCCCTTGGCATGAAATGTAAAATAACAGGTGAGGCGGAGCCAAACTCGTTATTCAAACATTAACTCATGCCAAAGGTTAGCGTTGGTGTATTTGCTCCCTCCTCACTTGCACTGCCAATACAGCGACGCATTGACTAAAACCATCCATCATGGCGACTTTACACTGTTTATATTATTATTATAGATTGCTGAGTGCATTCAAATACCAGGTCTGTGAAAGACCTGGAAATTTCACGAAAATTATGAGATCTCTGGGTCTTTTCTTATGAAAGAAATTTGAAAAACACACACCCATACACAAGATCCACAAGAAAAGACAACACCAATGCAAGTGAGTGACTATGTAGTAAAGTAGGCTGTGTTGCGGACTCCTCACGGAGTGATGATAGTCTTTTAGACATGTTTAGCAATCCGCGGTAGCGTTTAGTTACACATAGCCATGTTTGGTGGATACTAATGGTTTCTGGGCACTCTTCCCAGACCAGGTTAGATACTAGTGTTTGAAGCATACATGGTCTAGGGGCAGGGGCGGAAATTTCTTGTTAGGTGTGGGGGGGATGATAAGTTTTGCCCCTAAAAAATTTAATATAGCTGGTACCATCCAGGCGGTGCGCAGCACCGCACTCCGAGCTATGTTCGGACAGGGGGGAGTCTGAGGGGGGATGTGCCCCCCTCAGAAGTAGAATTTTTTTCAATTTTCAAACTCATTTGGTGCGATCTGGTGTATACTTTTGACCAATATTGTATTGAAAAGCCATCGCTTCATTTTCAATATATATTTTGTTTTTTATCAATGAACAAAAGTTGAGCATTTTGTATACTGATATAGTCTTGATTTTAGTATAGATGGTTTAAAAGCTCCAACAGGGGGAGTCTGAGGGGGGGATGTGCTCCCCTGAGAAGTAGAAAAAATTTCAATTTTCAAACTCATTTGGTGCGATCTGGTGTATACTTTTGACCAATATTGTATTGAAAAGCCATCGCTTCATTTTCAATAAATATTTTGTTTTTTATCAATGAACAAAAGAAGTTGAGCATTTTTTATACTGATATATTCTTGATTTTAGTATAGATGGTTTAAAAGCTCCAACAGGGGGCGTCTGAGGGTGGGGGATCAGGCCCGTAAGACACTTTTTTCGAATTTGCACCTATTTTTTGCACGATCGAGGTACATTTTGGCTCTAAACAAGCTTGTAGCAAAGAATATTTTTCATCTGTGTACAAATTTTCCGGGGAAGATTTTCAAAGGGGGGGCGATCGCCACCATCGCCCCCCCTTCTTACGGGCCTGGGGATATGCCCCCTTGAGAAGTAGAATTTTTTTTAATTTTCAAACTCATTTCGTGCGATCTGGTATACTTTTGACCAATATTTTATTGAAAAGCAATCACTTTATTTCTGATCAATATACCAGAAAGAAGTTAATTAGTTACCTCCAAAAGATGGATTCTTAACGTACATACGCGTATGTATCCTAACTAACGTACAATAAACTCCAAACGTTCTTATGTCCCTCCCTCCCTCTCTTTTTCCTTTTTTTTCTCCTTTTCCCCCTTTTTTTCTTTCTTTTTTTCCTTCCCCCCCCCCCTTTTTTCCTTTTTTTTTTTTGTAGATGTGAAAAATCAGGGGGGGGGGGGGATGATTACATTGACCATCCCCCCCAGGTCAAAAAGTGGGGGGGATAAATCCCCCCCCCCCATCCCCCCCCGGGATTTCTGCCCTTGATCACAAGAAGAAAATGTCTTGCATTTGATGCTTTTAATAAGATCAAGAAATTCCTGACAAACAAAAACTCAAGTCTTGAGAACAAAATCAAAAGATTCAATGCTTTTGTCAGCACAAAGTCTGCACAACATCTCTTTTTAACTCAGAACTATAATGGACAATGACTACCAAAATGGAAAATAAAGTGGATGTTACGCAGCGCATATTTTTAAGACAAATCATGAATGTGACGAAACTGGACAAAATAAAGAACTCAGACTTATACGAAAGAACAGAGACACAGCCCTGGAGTAAAATCATAAAACGACGTAGACTGTGATTTCTAGGTCATCTGCTCAGAATGGATGCTGACACTCCAGCTCGTAAAGCTTTATCAGAATATCTAAATCCAGCACTTACAGACCCAGGGCGACCTCCGACCTCATACACTTACACTTACAATTTAATGGGAAATGGTAGGCTATGCCTTTAAATACCCCATATCTTTCCAATGTCTATCGAGCTCGTTTTTGAAGGCATTTTGTAGATTTCGCTCCTATCACATACTTTGGGAGTTTGTTCCACTGGTCATGCTGGTTTATGACTCTCTACGAAAAGAAGTCAGCTCTGCACTTCAGTGACTTGTCTATGGTTTGAACAGCTTCAATTTGTGTCCTCTTGTGTCTGTATCAGCTAGTTGGAAGAAGCGGCTTGCTTGCGTCCTTTCAAAACCTTTTAGAATTTTGAATGTCTCGATTAGGCCTCCTCGTTCTCTTCTCTGCTCTAGGCTGTACAAGTTGAGCGCATACAGTCGGTCTTGGTACGTCAGATGTTTAGTTGCAGGCACAAGTTTGGTGGCTCTTCTTTGAATTTTTTCCAATAAGCGAATGTCCTTTTTCAGACCTGGGTTCTGATGCCTGGACGCGGTACTCAAAATGAGGTCTGATGTATGTAGCTGTATGTCATGCGGGATGTCATGTACATAATATTAAAGCTGTCTAGATGGTGATGTATTTTGAATGTTCGTTTTATAACTCGCAGGCTGTTCATGGCTTTCTGTGAAGCTTTGGTGCACTGGATGCTTGACTTGCAGTCGTTAGTTATAAAGACGCCCAAGTCCTTTTCCTGGTCAATCCTCTGCAGATTTTTGTCACTCATGTTGTAAACTCCAATTCAAATCATAGCTGGTACCGAAATGCATAGTTTTGCATTTATCTGCATTGAAGCGTAACAGCCATTTCTCAGACCATTTTTGAAGTGCTGATAAATCCTCTTGGAGCTTGGGCAAATCTTGTCCCAGCCAACACGTATGCATGGGCACCATGTGGGCCCTTTATGGGCCAAATTTGGGCGGCCCACATAGGATCCTTAATATTTTGGCCACTTTGTCCTTAAGGGGCCATGAGAGTTGGCCCTCATGGGTCCCATCTGGGCAGGCCCACATGGGACCCTTACTAATTTGGTCACTTTGTCCAAAAGGGGCCATACGAGTTGGCCCCCATGGGTCCAATGGGGGGTTAACATGGGTTTAATTAGGGTCAAATCAGGGTTTTAAATGGGCTTGCCCTTAAGGGCAGCCTATATTAGGTAATTGTTAACCGAATAAATGACTGGCAATTGCAAGAACAATTCAGTTATTTGGCTTTTTATTAACATTCTCCAACAAAATTGTTCATGTACTGTTTTGTGTGAAGTAATGTTCTTACTTGCCATTAAATTATGAAATAGTGCATGACGTGGATTTAATCATTTATCAAAATTTATAAATATGAAATCCATAGTGTTACAAAACCAATAAACAAATAAATAGTGTGCATGCGTGGAATTGCCCTGATGTAACCCATGTGGGTCCCATGTGGTCAGCCCATTATGGGACCCTGATAGGTTTACCCAAACGTAGCCCATTATGGAAACCCACATGGGGCCCATATGTGGTCAGCCTACATGGGACCCTGATAGGTTTACCCAAACGTAGCCCATTATGGCCCTTGTAAAACCCACATGGGGGCTCATGTGGTCAGCCTATATGGGACCCTGATAGGTTTACCCAAACGTAGCCCATTATGGCCCTTGTAAAACCCACATGGGGCTCATGTGGTCAGCCTATATGGGACCCTGATAGGTTTACCCAAACGTAGCCCATTATGGCCCTTGTGAAACCCATATGGGACCCATGTGGTCAGCCTATATGGGACCCTGATAGGTTTACCCAGACGTAGCCCATTATGACCTTTGTAAAACCCATTTGGGCCCCATGTGGTCAGCCCGCACATAACCCTTGCCCTCATTAGCCCTGATTGCCCACATGTAGCCCACGTGGGGCCCATGCATACATGTTGGCTGGGGTGGGGTGTTGACAGTAGTGAAGATCTTAGTGTCATCAGCAAACATCTTTATACTAGATTTGACATGGTTGGGTAGGTCGTTGATGTAAAAGATGAATAGCAGAGGCCCTGCGGGACACCGCTCACAACATCTGCCTTGGCGGAGGATGAATTTCTGACCGAAACTGTCTGTGTGAGTGTGTTATTAAGAACCCCTTTATCCAGAGTAAAACTTTCTCTTCACATCCGTAAGCTTTTAGCTTTACGAGTCTCGGGTGTGGGACGGAGTCGAAGGCTTTGGCGTAGTCTAGAAAGATTACATCTACAGCATTTCCATGATCCCAGTCGCATGTGATCTCTTCAAGTGTCTCCAGAAGGTTGGTCAAGCATGATTTTCCTTTCATAAACATGATAAAGCCATGTTGGTTCTCTGACAGAGCGCTGTTGTCTTCGATGTGCTTTAATAGTCTGTTCTTTATGATTGTTTCCATTATTTTGCATGGGATGCAAGTTGAGCTGACTGGCCGGTAGTTTTCTGGTTTAGACTTGAGCCCTTTTTGAAGATGGGGATGACTCTTGCTGTTTTCCAGTTTTCGGGTAGGATGCCGAGAGACCAGCGACTTCCTGAAAATGATATACAGGGGTAGTGATAACTCTTGGCTGCATTCCCTGAGGACCCTGGAATGGAATTTATCAGGTCTTGTGCTTTTGTCGGGGTTTAATTTGTTTAGTTCTTTGGCAACTTCATCTCTAGTAAACTCAACATCTTTCAACTCGTTCGGTATTTGATTTTCTAATTCAGGCGTGTCTCCTTGTGGCTCCTTCGTAAAAACTGATTGGAAAAATTGACTAGCTCCTCTGCTGCTTCTTGGTCTGTTTCGGTTAACCTCCCGTCTTCTTTTCTGAGCTGTGATATTCCAACTTTTACTTTCTGTTTCCGTCTGGTAACTGTAGAAAGCCTTTGGTTTGGTTTTGAATGCCTTCATTAACCGTTCTTCATGCTTGGCCTAGGGCTTCGCGTACAGTTTTTCTGGTCATGTTACTCTGTTTCTTGTACTCTTCATAGTCTTTGTATTGCTCTGATTTCCTATATCTTCTGTACAGGTTGTATTTGGTAAGTGGGGGGGGGGGGGTCAAAAAAATCGCACGGTCACAAAATTTTGCACGGTCACAAAATTACGCAAGGTCACAAATTTCGCACGGTCACAAAATTTCGCACGGTCACAAAATTTCTCAGTACAAAAAACACAACAGTCAACAATTTGTTGACTGTTGTGCTTTTTGTACTGCGCAATTTTCTTTCTTTCTTTCTTTCCCTTTCTTCTTTTCTTTCTTTTCCCTTTTTTCTCCTTTTCCTTTTTCTTTTTCCTTTCTTTTTCCTTTCTCTCTCTCTTTTCTTTCCCTTTCCCCCTTCTTTTCCTCTTTTCCCTTCCCCCAATTTTCCTGGTGGGTAGGTTTGAATTTCCTGCTGAGCACCTTCAGGGGGGCACTGTGCCCCCCACCGCTCCCCGGCTGTTACGCCACTGATGTTGAATAAGGTACAGATCTTGTATAATATCATAAAACATGCTGGCAGGGTGATTGACGCTTAACGCTTGCATGAACTTGTCCGTCGTCCCAATTTATTTCTGGGAAGTTGTAGTCTCCAATAAGTAATATGTGGCTGTACTTTTAAACTGTCTCAAGTTGTTTCAACTGTTCATAGAATTTCTCGTTGTTCTCATCAGAACTGTTGGGGCTGCGATAACAAACCCCTACTAGTAGATTGTCTTTGTCATTTAGTTTGATGTCGCACCATGTTGAACTTTCAAATTCAGTTGTTTAAGTCTTGTTGGGCTGTGGCTTGTAGAGATTGATGCACATACAGCAATACTCCGCCCCATGCTCCATTTGAAGACTGCTTGTCCTTCCTAAATAGAGTGTAACCATCAATAGCGATCTCACTGTCAGGCCCGTAAGAAGGGGGGGGCGATGGTGGCGATCGCCCCCCCTTTGAAAATCTTCCCCGGAAAATTTGTACACAGATGAAAATTTTTGCGCGTTACGCGCGCATTTGTCTTCCCTAAATGCAATATTCTTTGCTACAAGCTTGTTTAGAGCCAAAATGTACCTCGATCGTGCACAAAATAG
The DNA here is from genome assembly GCA_035610835.1 of Ophiura sarsii. Lineage (NCBI taxonomy): Eukaryota > Metazoa > Echinodermata > Ophiuroidea > Amphilepidida > Ophiuridae > Ophiura > Ophiura sarsii. The sequence continues at coordinate 3,672,690 of CM069451.1, read as the reverse complement.
GTGCAAATTCTAAAATGTTCGCGCGCTACGCGCGCATATTTGACTCACAATTTTTTTCTTCTTTCAAAACGCCCCCCCCCCCCTTTGAAAAAAGTGTCTTACGGCCCTGACTGTCAAGGACGGATTGGTCGCATGATGATTCTGTGATGCCAATTATTTTCGGGTGCCACATGCTGATAACATTGTCTAACTCAGCTCTCTTATTCATAAAATTATTGGCATTGGTATAATAAGGGAGCAGTTCCATATGTACGCGATAAAAATTGCGAGAATGTTCCGGGCCCCGATGAGTTTTTTATCAGGCCCCGATGAGATTTTTATCGCGTACAGTTGCGAGAAGCAAAGGATTATTTATCGAGTAGCGTATTACCGCTTGTTTAAATATAACGAAAGATAAGTGGTCGGTATGTAAATAGAGCTTCGGGCTATTTATTCTAGTTGTAAGGTACAAATTCAGCATTTCATGTTTTTAGAGATAATGTTATTGATTATGGATGTTTAACGTAAATTGTATTATCCTCGTGTATTTGCTAAACAATGTCCCGCTCTATTTGCTAAACATACCCCAGGGTATGGCAGAGGCCTCGTATCGGGCCCCGATGTCTATTTTATCGGGGCCTGATGACTATTTTATCGCGAATCAACTTGAAAAACATCGGGTCCAAAACATATCAGGCCCCGATACAGTCGCGATAAATTTATCGCGTATAAATGGAACTGCTCCCTAACCATGATAACAGTTGATCATGAATTCAGGATTTTTGTGTTGGTTATTCGTGGTTGGTGCTGGTGTAGAGTGCCATTTTGTGGTCTTATTTGTTGTAACTGTGATTTGAAGATGGCACATTTGGCATCTGTTTTCCTTTCATCTTGGTGGTCAATAATTAAGAAAGACTTAAAAGACAATCCCATTATTGAACACTGATTTTAATTTATGCAATATGATTAAGTTGGCTAGTGAGGGGGTGTGGATTGAGTTGTTGGGGCACGCAATGTCCAATTAGCATGATTAGGACGGAACGCGTATCGATGATGATGATGACGACGAGAGTCGAGTCAAAATATCTGCCCATATCTTAGAATTTCTTCAGGGTAGGCGGCAGGCCTACCACTCAACTTGCCGATCTGAAGCTACTTTTGTTTAACTTTGGTGATTGTCACATTGTTGGTGGCACTGTTTGTGCTGTCTGCTTTAGGTATAGACTGAAGTTTACACGGATTTGTTGGGAAAATTCTCAAAAAATGGGCCGGTTTTGAAAGTTATGATAAAACGTACGTTTTAGCCTGAAATATACGATAGGGGAGAGCGGGGAGTGTACGCCCTATGTGATTCTCACCTTTCGCGGCCACTGGTTGATTTGGCGAACACACAATAGATTGGCCTTACTTCATTCTTTATTCAAGGTGTAATGTTCCGATCACTGTTTGGGGGCTATGATTTTTTTCTTCATTTATTTTGATATCAGAAGAATCCCCATATTTTTCTCATTGTGTCTGTTTTAACAGACATAATGAGTCTTAAAAGAGTCATTTCAGGTAAATATTGAGTAGGCCTATAATGGGTGGCAAAGCTCGCCGATTTGTTTTAAATTTCTTTTCCTGGCCAGGTTGAAGTACTTTGGTAGCATATTAGAAAAGCGAGATTAGTTTGTTAATCTTTTACTTGTTGCCATGGCAACAGCCCAAATGAGATTTTAGCCATTTTTTGGTCAATATCAGTTAAAAATAGTGGTAAATTTACCGCACATTCGTTATCTTATTGCAGCAATATACAAGATTTTTCTTCTTCAAAATCAGCTATTACAACAAAAAAAAGGTTTTGATGTAGCCTATTTTCTGACCTGGCAAAACTGCTAGTTTTCGTCGGAAAATTGATATTTTAGCCCATCTTTGCATCTCGTAAAAACTACTTGCCAGGGCACTCAGGATATTGTCCTCATAGGAGGAGGGAGAGATGACTTTAACCCACTCATATCTGATGAAAACAGCTTAGGGTATTATATACTGTAACGGCAGATAATGACAAATTTTGGGGAAATTATTAGTATTCGTTGGTAACAAATAATGACATGCATTTTGATACTGAAGCCTTTTTAAAATACAAATTGGATATAGTATGCCAGATGTTCAAGGGACTTCCATAATTACCCGTTAAGTAAAGCAGGTGGTGGGGGAGAGCGGGGAGTGTACGCTCTATGGGCAGGTTCGCCCACCACGTGATTCTCATCTTTGCGGTAAAACTGCATGATATCGGTCGCTGATGTCGGCAGACGCCAAGGGGACGGGCCGCGAATTTATTAACTGTGCACACTTCAGTGTAGCCTACTCAGGCCGTGAGTGACCGATTCCAGTCCTACTTTGTGGCCACTGGTTGAATATGGCGAACACACAATAGATACAGTATTATGTTGCAAGTTTCCCACATTAACGTGACAAATCACCATAACATGTTTGTCAACTTATCATCCAAAAACCAGTTTTGCCTCGCAAAAGTGAATATTCTTCCATTTTTTATTTTTATTTTGTTTCCAAGGATATTCGCAGAAAAGGTTTTATAAATTATCATTGGGTAGGTATGGGATTGATTATGGATTTGATGCAGTTAACAACCCATCAATGTATGTGGGACATCCGTGGTATAGATCAATGCACTTATTGCGCTATATGGGGCACATACGCCCTATGATGATGGGGCAGGTTCGCCAATATATAGTTATGAATTTGCATAATTTCAAAATTGTAATGTTCCTCTTACAGGATAATTGTAATTATAAAAATACGAGGGGGTATCAAAAAGTTCTTGACATCACCAAGAAATAAAGGAACCAGAAACCTTTTTTTTTATATGTGACACTTCAGACATCTTTAAAAAGTCACTGTGCAAAGTCACACATTTCTCCCACTTTTTATTTACCTGCCCACAGACCGCCATTGTAGAGATCCTCAGATTGACTGCCATTGATTGATCAGTAGATTGCGTTATTCCCAAAACAGCAATAAATGGTTTAAAGTCTTGACAAAAAGAGGTCAAAGGTCATGTAGGGTCATTAGAGGTCAATCTGTGTACACCCCATGTTACCCATAAGATTATTGTCACCAAGCTGGTTTGAAATGACCTTTGACCCCTTACTGTCAAAACTTTAAACTATTTATTGCTGTTTTGGTGAATAACGCAATCTAAGTTAATCTGAGGATCAATCAATGGCGGTCAATCAGAGGATCTCTACAATGGCGGTCTGTAGACATAATAAAAAGTGGGAGAAATGTGTGACTTTGCACAGTGACTTTTTAAAGATGTCTGAAGGGTCACATATCAAAAAAAAAGTTTCTGGCTCCTTTATTTCTTGGTGATGTCAAGAACTTTTTGATACCCCCCCCCCTAGAATTCCCATTAATAGTACTGTATTTGAATCCAATTTCTAGAAACACTTCAGCAGGTCAATTATCTACCAACTCTCTCTATTGCAGTCACCAGATGGTACATTTGACAGCCGCTGACGGCGGGTGCCAAATCCTCGATGGTCAGTGACTTAGCAGCAATTAGTAATATGAGCAGTCACTGTCAGTATGGTCAGTACAGTAGAGGTACCAGTGATAAACATGCAGAATAGCAGTAGTACATGCTGTTATATGATGTACCGGGCAAGTTCACTCTTAGCTCTGCTTACAGAGCCTCTCTTATAGTCCCACCCTTCATCAACCCACCCCTCCCCTCACCAACCATATACACTGCCTTGCCTGCACCAACCATATACATGCAAGTAAACTGCTCACAAAAAGTATCAAAACACTTAGAAATGATCCAATATATAACGGCTCGAAAAGGTATGCATTAATCGAAGCAAATAACCAAGTGCATAATTTTGTTCTGCGTATTTTGACAGCTCAATCGTTGAGATACGATGTTGTGGAGCGGAGTTATTGTCATTTCAATGATCGTGGGTCCAGTTTCCAAGGTGACACTCATCCCTATTGAAAATCACGAATCTGATCATTCTAAACAGTAATGCAAACCTCTTTCTATAGGGTGATTGTCACTTTTGAAACTGGACCCACGACCATTGAAATGACAATAACTCCGCTCTGCAACATCGTATCTCATCGATCGAGGTGTCAAAATACGCAGAATAAAATTATGCACTTGGTTATTTGCTTCGATTAATGCATACCCTTTCGAGCCGTTATATATTGGATCATTTCTAAGTGTTTCGATACTTTTTGTGAGCAGTTTACTTGCATGTATATGGTTGGTGCAGGCAAGGCAGTGTATATGGTTGGTGAGGGGAGGGGTGGGTTGATGAAGGGTGGGACTATAAGAGAGGCTCTGTAAGCAGAGCTAAGAGTGAACTTGCCCGGCCTATGGGCGAACCTACCCCGGCGTCGGGCAAGTTCGCCCTTTTGAGACACTTGTCTGAGACACTTGTCTTTATCATTTACTTTTGCCTTAGGGCCTAGAGTACTGAGATCATGGTCGTATGTAGCCAATATACCAATCTTTCACATGATATCAATAGGTCCATTCAATCTTTGAAATTGGCGTCTCTAGACCTCTTCAAATGAAAATGGGGCTAATACTCCCCGCTCTCCCCTAATATAGGGCCCATACTTCTACTCTTGTTGCCAGAAAGTTCACAGTTCGGCAACATTGCTATATTCAGATAATTTTATTTCGTAAATTGAAGCAATTTCCTTTCAATTAATCATCTTTTAAACAATCTATACTTAAATCAATAAAATATCAGTATCAACTTCTTTCTTGCATTGCTAAAAACAAAATATTGATTGGAAATGAAGAGGTGGCTTTTCGATAAAATGTTGGTCAAAAGTATACACCAGACCGCACCAAATGAGTTTCGAAAATTGAGAAAAAAAATCTACTCCCCCTTGTTCAAGCTTTTAAACCATCTATACTTAAATCAAAAATATATCAGTATATGGGCCATTCCACAAAAATGGGACCATTTCAGCTTTGGAAAATTAAGAAAATAAATTGTTTCAAATCTGCTTACTTTGATTTTTTTTGATGACCCAATATGCTACAGTTACTAGCACAATAATGTTTTTGAACACCACTGCTCACATTTTTACGCACGAAACCATGTTATTCAGGTGTTTTATATGTTTTTTCACTCGGTGAACGGCGTTATCTAGTGTCATATTGCATTGGCAGTGTCATTTCATCCCTAACTAAGTCCGAATATGATATAAAAATTATTGGGTTTTTTGTCGTTGAGAGGTCTCCCCATAACAATATTTGACAAGCTATGCAACAGACGAATGAATTTCGTTTTTTAGCCTCAACAAATCTCCTGCTATGATTCAACGCTTTTGAGAACTATGTGCTTTCAATGTTGTACCTTTTTCCAAAACTTGTTTTGTCAATTTTACTCTATAAGAAAAATATTCCCGTCTGCAATCTAGCTGCCATATTTTGTAACCGTTGAAGTCGAGATAATAAGAAATCAGAAATACCAAATAAGAGAGAGTTGCAGGAGTCAATCCTAGAAATTATGAGAGCATTTACAATGGTTTTCGCTGCATCACATGTAAGATGTTTACGCACTAAAGTGAATGTGCATCATATGTACACACAATAATTGTAGAAAATAAAAGACGCAACTTCAATAATTAATATTCAGTTTTGTATCAAAGCAATAAACCTTTTATTTAAAGTGTTTTATAAATATCTTATTTACAGATTCAGCACAATGATGTGTTCTTTGCTTTCCTACTTACAATAGAACTGTGAATGGAATTTGAACATCACATACCCATTAACATTGACATGGTTTTCACATGACAAGAACAAGGGGTACACATGATATGCACATGTTATTCACATGGTATTCACATGTCACTTTCATATTATTCACACGATATAGATGTTATGCAAAAAAGATATTCACATACTGTTTACAAATGAGTCACTATTCAATATACTATACATACATTGACAAGTAGGTGTAGGTACAAAGTATAATATATATACACAATAAATTAATTTAATACTTTCTGGTCCACTAACAATGATTATGCAGACAAACACTCTTTAAACAAGGCGGTTCTCGAACGGCGCGTCTCGCCTGTTCATCAAAAGTGACTTGAAAGAAATGATGATGAAACACATGATACAATGTAGCACTGTCACAGAGGTATGCATTGTAGTTAATGCAAGGGATGTAATACCTTGAAAAATGTAATCAACAAAAAGAACACACCACCCCCTTCCCTACACCAAATCACATCAAGATAGGCCTTACAGATCTTATTTGACCCCAGATGACCTCTGATGACCTTGAAAATGTAATCAGCAAAAAGAACACACCAACCCCCTTCCCTCCACCAAATCACATCAAGATAGGCCTTACGGATCTTATTTGACCCCAGATGACCTCTGATGACCTCGAAAAATTAATCAACAAAAAGAACACACCATCCCTCTTCCGTCCACCAAATCCCATCAAGATAGGCCTTACGGATCTTATTTGACCCCAGATGACCTTGAATGACCTCCGATGAGCGTGAAAATTTAATCAGCAAAAAGAATACACCACCCCCCTTCCCTCCACCAAATCCAATCAAGATAGGCCTTACTAATCTATTTGACCCCATATTTGACCCCCGATGACCCCGAAAAATTAATCAACAAAAAGAAGACACCACCCCCCTTCCCTCCACCAAATCCCATCAAGATAGGCCTTACTCATCTATTTGACCCCATATTTGACCCCCGATGACCCCAAAAAAATAATCAACCAAAAGAACACACCACCCCCTTCCCTCCACCAAATCCCATCAAGATAGGCCTTACTGATCTATTTGACCCCAGATGACCCCGAAAAATTAATCAACAAAAAGAACACACCATCCCTCTTCCGTCCACCAAATCCCATCAAGATAGGCCTTACTGATCTATTTGACCCCATATTTGACCCCCGATGACCCCGAAAAATTAATCAACAAAAAGAACACACCACCCCCCTTCCCTCCACCAAATCCCATCAAGATAGGCCTTACTGATCTATTTGACCCCATATTTGACCCCCGATGACCCCGAAAAATTAATCAACAAAAAGAACACACCATCCCTCTTCCGTCCACCAAATCCCATCAAGATAGGCCTTACTTATCTATTTGACCCCATATTTGACCCCCGATGACCCCGAAAAAATAATCAACAAAAAGAACACCCCATCCCTCTTCCGTCCACCAAATCCCATCAAGATAGGCCTTACTGATCTATTTGACCCCATATTTGACCCCGATGACCCCGAAAAATTAATCAACAAAAAGAACACACCATCCCTCTTCCGTCCACCAAATCCCATCAAGATAGGCCTTACTGATCTATTGGACCCCATATTTGACCCCCGATGACCCCGAAAAAATAATCAACAAAAAGAACACCCCATCCCCCTTCCGTCCACCAAATCCCATCAAGATAGGCCTTACTGATCTATTTGACCCCATATTTGACCCCCAATGACCCCGAAAAATTAATCAACAAAAAGAACACACCATCCCTCTTCCGTCCACCAAATCCCATCAAGATAGGCCTTACTGATATATTTGACCCCATATTTGACCCCTGATGACCCCGAAAAATTAAGAACAAAAAGAACACACCATCCCCCTTCCCTCCACCAAATCCAATCAAGATAGGCCTTATGGATCTTATTTGACCCCCGATGACCTTGAATGACCTCTGATGACCTTGAAAATTTATTCAGCAAAAAGAACACACCACTCCCCTTCCCTCCACCAAATCTCATCAATATAGGCCTTACTGATCTATTTGACCCCATATTTGACCCCGATGACCTCTGGTGACCTTGAAAATTTAATCAGCAAAAAGAACACACCACCCCCCTTCCCTCCACCAAATCCCATCAAGATAGGCCTTACTGATCTATTTGACCCCATATTTGACCCCCGATGACCCCGAAAAATTAATCAACAAAAAGAACACACCATCCCTCTTCCGTCCACCAAATCCCATCAAGATAGGCCTTACTTATCTATTTGACCCCATATTTGACCCCCGATGACCCCGAAAAAATAATCAACAAAAAGAACACCCCATCCCTCTTCCGTCCACCAAATCCCATCAAGATAGGCCTTACTGATCTATTTGACCCCATATTTGACCCCGATGACCCCGAAAAATTAATCAACAAAAAGAACACACCATCCCTCTTCCGTCCACCAAATCCCATCAAGATAGGCCTTACTGATCTATTTGACCCCATATTTGACCCCCGATGACCCCGAAAAATTAATCAACAAAAAGAACACACCATCCCTCTTCCGTCCACCAAATCCCATCAAGATAGGCCTTACTGATCTATTGGACCCCATATTTGACCCCCGATGACCCCAAAAAAATAATCAACAAAAAAAACACCCCATCCCCCTTCCGTCCACCAAATCCCATCAAGATAGGCCTTACTGATCTATTTGACCCCATATTTGACCCCCAATGACCCCGAAAAATTAATCAACAAAAAGAACACACCATCCCTCTTCCGTCCACCAAATCCCATCAAGATAGGCCTTACTGATCTATTTGACCCCATATTTGACCCCCAATGACCCCGAAAAATTAATCAACAAAAAGAACACACCATCCCCCTTCCCTCCACCAAATCCAATCAAGATAGGCCTTATGGATCTTATTTGACCCCCGATGACCTTGAATGACCTCTGATGACCTTGAAAATTTATTCAGCAAAAAGAACACACCACTCCCCTTCCCTCCACCAAATCTCATCAATATAGGCCTTACTGATCTATTTGACCCCATATTTGACCCCGATGACCTCTGGTGACCTTGAAAATTTAATCAGCAAAAAGAACACACCACCCCCCTTCCCTCCACCAAATCCCATCAAGATAGGCCTTACTGATCTATTTGACCCCATATTTGACCCCCGATGACCCCGAAAAATTAATCAACAAAAAGAACACACCATCCCTCTTCCGTCCACCAAATCCCATCAAGATAGGCCTTACTTATCTATTTGACCCCATATTTGACCCCCGATGACCCCGAAAAAATAATCAACAAAAAGAACACCCCATCCCTCTTCCGTCCACCAAATCCCATCAAGATAGGCCTTACTGATCTATTTGACCCCATATTTGACCCCGATGACCCCGAAAAATTAATCAACAAAAAGAACACACCATCCCTCTTCCGTCCACCAAATCCCATCAAGATAGGCCTTACTGATCTATTTGACCCCATATTTGACCCCCGATGACCCCGAAAAATTAATCAACAAAAAGAACACACCATCCCTCTTCCGTCCACCAAATCCCATCAAAATAGGCCTTACTGATCTATTGGACCCCATATTTGACCCCCGATGACCCCGAAAAAATAATCAACAAAAAAAACACCCCATCCCCCTTCCGTCCACCAAATCCCATCAAGATAGGCCTTACTGATCTATTTGACCCCATATTTGACCCCCAATGACCCCGAAAAATTAATCAACAAAAAGAACACACCATCCCTCTTCCGTCCACCAAATCCCATCAAGATAGGCCTTACTGATCTATTTGACCCCATATTTGACCCCCAATGACCCCGAAAAATTAATCAACAAAAAGAACACACCATCCCCCTTCCCTCCACCAAATCCAATCAAGATAGGCCTTATGGATCTTATTTGACCCCCGATGACCTTGAATGACCTCTGATGACCTTGAAAATTTATTCAGCAAAAAGAACACACCACTCCCCTTCCCTCCACCAAATCTCATCAATATAGGCCTTACTGATCTATTTGACCCCATATTTGACCCCGATGACCTCTGGTGACCTTGAAAATTTAATCAGCAAAAAGAACACACCACCCCCCTTCCCTCCACCAAATCCCATCAAGATAGGCCTTACTGATCTATTTGACCCCATATTTGACCCCCGATGACCTTGAATGACCTCCGATGACCTTGAAAATTTAATCAGCAAAAAGAACACACCACCCCCTTCCCTCCACCAAATCCCATCAAGATCGGCCTTACGGATCTTATTTGACCCCATATTTGACCCCGATGACCTTGAATGACCTCCAATGACCTTGAAAATCTAATCAGCAAAAGAACACCCCACCCCCTTCCCTGACATCAAGTCCCATCAAGATAGGCCTTACGGATCTCTAGATATCGCGTCACAACGCGTCTCAAAAGTTTTAAGCATATTTGACCCCGATGACCTTGAATGACCCCCCGATGACCTTGAAAAATCAATCAGCAACAGAACGCACCACCCCCCTTCCCTCCACCAAGTCCCATCACAATAGGCCTTACGGATCTCCAGATATCGCGTCACAAAGGTATTTCTTAGCACACGGCTGACGGCGGACGGCGGACGGCGGACGGCGGACGGCGGACGGCATACGCCATACGCCGGACAGAAATAGTGATAACATAGTCTCTTTCTGATTACATCAGGCGAGACAAAAAACGGGTCAAATATGTGCACACCTAAAATTGGTCTTGAATTTTGACCACAAAGTAGTGCAAATTTGACCCCTTTTAGGTTGTTTGCATAATATGACCCTGTTGTTTTAAGAGTGTTTCCTCAAATAAGAATGGGAATATTGCAAAATAAAGCGACCAAAAACACCCCCCTGTTGTACAGGCAAACAAACCTCTCAGGTAGGGTTGGTCAGTTTTTTGTGAGCTGGGTGGGGGTGGGGTGCCACTGAGTCAGTTTCTATAAATAAAATAATTGCAATAATTTGTCTAGAAAAAATTGATGGCCCGGCACGTACACCAAGGTTTTTTGTGTGTCACCAAATGTATAGTAGTATATGACCCGTACACCCTTAGTTGATGAAGCGCTAATGAAGATTAACTAATGAAGGTGCATAGTGTGTACGCTCCTCCTTTCATTGAACGAAGATTAAATCAGCTTCATTCGATGAACCTCAGGAGGTTCTTTCGACAAAATAAATGTTAATTCAATGAAGCAAATGTGTAATGTGTACGCTCGCTTCATCGAATGAAGGGAGTCATGCGGAACGAATTACATACAAGAAGTCTCACGTAGCAATCAGACTCAGTTCGATCTTTGTTCAAGGCATTCACATCAATCCAGAAGAGGGTGTGGGGGGGGGGGGCATGCCCCTTAAATTGAAATTTAGTAAAATGAATCATTTTTGTTAATACAATGAACATGTTTTGATCTTATCTGTTGGGCCCAGTGTTTAATGATATATTGACGTGCGTTATTCAAAGTGTCTATTCTACGAAAATCCTTGATTGCCACCTTGCCCTGGCTATTTTCAACAACTATTACCGTAACCCTGAGACCATAATCTGAGGTGGGGGGGGGGGGGGGGGGGGGACTTTGCTCTCAAAATGTTTTATAAATAACCTTAAAAGAACTGAAATGGCTATTGACTTGAGAGCCATTCCAATGGGATGGTGTGGGGGGGGGGGGGGGCATGAAATGCAAATGTTTCATTTTCCTGAAATTTTGGGAACGAGGATGGTGGAAGTCTTCAGTTAGAACTTCAGCACACTGAAAAAGGGGCTTAAGAACCACACATAACTAAATGGCCAATAAACAATAAGTGTTTCCCTCAAATTCCACGATGTGTTTTTGATAAAATGTGAGGCAAGTCAATTCATCGTGAGGAATGCAAGAATAAGTGACATGTTGGTCATTTTACAGGAGAACCATTTTGTGTTTAATTTTGTGAACTTATGTATTGTTTTTTGATTAAATTCAAGACTGGTAAAATTGGCTGAAAATATTTGCCTATATATTCATAACTAATAACCCTATTTGCCACAGAATGTCACTTACAAGGGTCTTGCTTTCTCACAATGATTCATTTGAAGATAGTTTTCATTGCAAAACATTAATGCACTTTCAGGTATAATGAGGGTCTAATTTTTAATATACCACAAATTGTCCAATTTATTTTGAAGAATCTTATCCACAAATATGAACAAATTGTTGTCTTTACATAAGTTAGACCACTGTTAAAATCGTAATCTAACTAGTTTTCAACTAAATAAGAATATGCTTATTAGCTAGAATACAATGTGAATACTGTTACCCCCCCCCCCCCCCACCCCCAAATAAATAAAATAAATAAACTTCTATAAACATCCTGAAAAGTTTTGGGCAATACAAATACTTGTGTCCCTTTCAGTAACCCTACCTTGCAAAAAAACCACAAAAAAAACCATTTTTGAGACGCAAAGAAATCCCATCAGTGTGGCAAGTTATTTTAAAGTTATGAAATATCAATATTTTCAGAATTGAAAAATCTTATTACTGTGTATTTACCTCTTGAATTACAGGATACTAGATGGGGAGTTTGTGTAGGTAACATATTACAATCATACATAATTATAGTGTTCCACAAGCACATCAGAAGTGTTTTATGTTTATTATTTTATTCTAAATAAATAAGTTATGTATATTATACACAAGAGGTAAATAAGTAGCAAAATATTGTCCAACATAATATCATTATTACTCAGACAAAATATGAACATTTTCTGCCCGTTTTTTGGCCACACATATTCCCTGCTATACTAGTATCACCAAACATAAGCATTAAAAGGAGTATACATGTCCACATATGTATATTAATTATAATGGTTTAAACTTGATCAGACACCATGGTCAAGTTGGCCAGAAAACACCCATCAAAAGTGCCATACTTTATATTGGATGCCCTAAAACATTTGTTTGGTCCATGTTTAGAGGATAATAACAATGTTATAAAATTGATGTGTGGAAAATAGAGGTTTGGCCTACAAAACTACCTTGAATTTGATATCAAGCCAGAAATTCTGAAAAGTTAACCTAAAATAAATATGAATTCCATTGACGAAAAATCAAAAAACCAATTTCTCAACAACAACAAATCCAAATCCAAAAACTTGGGCAGGATAAGAATACAAATAAGCTTTAGGAGTCCATCTCACCCACAATCCTTTGCGATGTCCAAACATTATGTGGCATTTTTTTATTTAAAAATATTTGATATTTATTCAAAATGATGACAAGTTGAAGAAGTGTGGTTTTCTTCAATGTTTGGATTTGGCTACATTGCTAGTACAGAGGGAAATCAAATACTGTTATTTTCAAGTTATGATATAAAAACACGAATAAGTTAATAACACACTATATACATTGAATGTACTCAGTAATAAACTAGTGACTATATATCATTAAGAAAATAATTTGGTTTCAATTCATAGTAGAAAGGTTAATTTACAATGCATTTTCTATTTGTGATTACTTGTTATGAGGCGGAACATGATAACTGTGTCCCCTTGCCCCACATCATAACTATGTGTGATATAAATTTGACAGAGTTTGGCAATATTTGACATCAGTGTATAAACAAGAGGGTCTGCATATTTCTTCCCAAATGTAGCACACTATTCACCTTGATAGGCACTTTGGCACCTATATAGTAAAACACACTCCTCCCCTTTGAATCCTGGCAATGCTCGTTTCACTGTACAACCCGGTTTGCCCTGCCTCGACCCGCCCTGCGCAACTCTTCATGAAACAAATTGATTGGCAGATTGTCAATTTTTATCTTGGTCCTTGTTATAACAGAAAGAAAACACTATTTTAAAAGAAAAGTATAAAACAAGTATAAGATGTTCTAGAGAAATAATTTCCCAACTCATATCATACAGGTTAACCCAGAAAATGTTGAACCCAAAAGTCACAAACTTAAAAAAAAATGAAAATGAAAATGAAAATAAATAAATATGGCACTCTGTTTTCAACAGTTATGTAAACAATTTATTCAGCTTTCTGGAGAATTTTAGATCATGTAAATTGGCCTTACCAAACTAAAGATACACTTGATTGTGTGACAGGGGGGGTTTTCGCCCTTTTGTAAAAGTGAAAAAATTGTAACTTGGTTCAGATATGAAACTTAATTCTGTTCTAAGTACGGTGAGTTAAGTAATCTTTTCTTTTGATCTGTATTTATCAAATTAACATTTTCAAATGAAGTCAAGGGGACTTCAGTTTTTGTTTTGAAAGTCTCTTATATAATAATAATATTGATTTACATAATAAATGAATATTGATGAGATACTGTACGGAAAGGAATGGTTTCAAACGGGCACTTGTTCTGCTCATGTAGCATGAAACCATTTTTTTGCACTTCACTTACACTACAAAACAACACTTCTTACAAAATTACACGTATTTTAAGTTTCATGTGACCTATTTTTATGATCTAAAATGTTTCAGAAAGTTAAATGTATGGTGCACATAGCTGGTGAACGAGTTATGCAATATTTTGTTATTTTAATGGTAAAAAAATATATTGAATTTTGTGATTTTTGGGTTCAACATTTTCTGGGTCACCCTGTAACTTATCACATTATTCTAAAATATACCGATTATTGTTTACACGAGAACACGATTTAATAAACAAATCACATATAAATTGTATTCAGATTGACCTAGGTTTTGGAGGAAATTATATTTTGATCATTTTTCGAAAGATTATAGGGCAACCTTTGAGTTTCTTAATAAAAACACACACCGCAACACGCATGTTAGGTAATTGAATATGATATATCGATTGTCCCTGCTCAGCTGAAAGCTTATACCCAACTGGTTGTTATTTTCCTATTCTATATTTTGGCCGTATTCTTCTGTTGATCCAACAAGAATGACCACTGTTGAATTGTGTATGGGCATTTAAAGATTGAATACAATAATACATAAGTAGGCTATTCCAATTATATCCCGCAACCCCTTGTGAGACACAGCTGGAATCACAGTTTGCAATCTTCTACAGAGGCTGTAAGGTATATAGATGGAATAGCTCATTCAATTGCATCTGGAATCATAATACTATAATATTTACAATAATTCATCATAATTTATGCAGAATGTCACACGTTGTCCAAAAGAGGTTTTTGCATTGTAATACCATACTCTGTTTGATAAGTTAGCATAAAAGGCATAAAATCACCCACAGTCCAAATGAAGTTTTGCATATAAATAATAATGTCCAATATAAGTATCCTGTTCAGTTGTGAATGCCAATGATGGCACCAGGGTGGGGGAGTTGGGGGGGGGGGGGGGGGGGGGGGGTAAGAAGCAACTCCACCCCTGCTCAAAATAAATGTATCTATTGTAACCAAAACTTGCATTAGGCCTTAATTTTTTTTGTTTGATTGGCGTAACCCGACCGACCCTATTTTTACCGCCGACCCTAAACATTTTTTTTTTGTGTGTGAGAAAAAGAAGAAAAAAACCCAGTGAAAATGTGTATTTGTGCCATTTGTTTATCTCTGTATAGTATATGTGTGCTGGTATATAAAATTTCATAGACGTTTTATAGATTTAAATTTTTTAAAAACAAATCCGACCTAGCTACCCTATTTTTTTCTTCTATGTTACACCAATCAAACTTTTTTTTTTAGGCCTTAGAGGGCACATCATTTCTTAAATATATTAGAAATTACATCTGAGAGCCCCTATAGGTGAAATGAATATAGGATGACCTATTTGTGGGGAAGGGGGAGGGGCACAACCCCATTACAGTAGACTGTTTGCATCCCCACTGGTTGATGCACAAATATTAACTGGCTCTCTCAGGTCAGCCAAATTAACCTAATAATTATCATTTAAACACTGATGACCTGAACAGAAAGTGAACAGACATTTACAGTGGTATAAAACAAATTATGACTGGCCACTAAGGAGTAGGTGTGAGAACCACACAAATGAAAATCAAGATACTATATTTGTCTCTGACCAAAACAAACACTGTACGTACTTTACGTCAGTATTGGTCACACGGGGAGGCGCAACAATGGCATCATGATTAGTGCGAGTAACGTTCTTAACAGTATTTGACGTCAGTATTGGTCACACGGGGAGGCGCAACAATGATGATTAGTGCGAGGTGTGAGAATTTTCACCAAACCAAATCAAGATATTATATTCATATTCATCTCTGACAATTCTGATGTTTCAGTCAGTGTCACATTTATAAACATTGATTATTGTGGTACATTAAAGATGGTGTCCAGCAAGCACAACAGTGTGCATTACATTTGAGAAGATTTTTTTTTTATTGAGCCCAAATCACGTAGTTATATAGAAAAAACCAATGACTTCATGGTTATTGGTGCTCAAATGTGCGTATTTCCAATATGATCACCGCATATTGGCAGTTTTTATTCATTTTTATGATTAGTGTGATGTTTTTCCTATATACATGTAACTAACACAATTTGGGCTCAATAATCATTTTCCTAAAATATAATGCACAGTGTTGTGTTTGCTGGTCACCTTCTATGGCGCTCTAGCCAATGCAAACAACAGTTTAATTATTTAGATGTGCTGGCAAGGGTAAGATAAAGTGATTACAGGCAACTAACAGCTTTAGATTGTCTACACAATACCGTGTATCATTTTTTCATTAGTATAAAATATAGAAATATTGCACAAAAATCAGGCTTTTCATTGTTGAATTGTCTGATAATTTAAATTCATTATCCATCAACCGCTATGAAGAGAAATGTATTTGTTTGGATCTCTTTTGTATAAACCACCAAATGCTCTCAATGTAGAATTTCATAGAATGTATAATAATGCATTGCATTAGAAGAACCACAATGGTAGGGTACACAATACACCAAATGATTCTCCATCATACAGCCGTGGAGGGTCCAGCACGTAGCACAGAAAGTCCTGTGTCTTTTGGTTGCACATACAAATGGCCCTGCGTCCAAGGATTTTGCAGTTGCAATGGGCAAAAGTTGTCAGATAGGGCGTGTTCGGTACCAGCGATCACGGCAACGAGACAGAAATTGCGCCACTGTTCTTCTGGATAGAGCGGTGCGTCAATATGACGGCTTTCCACTGCCTTGTTTAACTGTTGTATGACGAGATTGACGATTTCTTGACATGATGTTTTGACTGTGACTTGCAGCTGTTGGAGAGAGGAAGGATAGGAGGTAGGTGGTAGAAGAGTAAGAGAAAAAAGGTGTGATTAGTTTATTTTTTTACAAACAATTGAAATTCATGGAAAAAAAACCAAAACCCAAAACAAACAAAAATGACTAATTGGTCTAGAGGTCCATCCATTTTTCATCTAAATATGTCTAATCCACAAGGAGGGAGTGGATATAAGGCCACAAAAACCCTGTTCTATGGGCAAACGGACCTCTCGGGTTAGGGTCGGTCTGGCATTTTTGTTGTTGTTGTTTTTTACCAACATTTTGGGTGAATTTCCAAACAATATTTGAAATTTTCAACAACAAAAAAAATCAAAAATCTTCAAATTTTGGTTGTTGAAAATTCAATTTTGTTTTTCTTTTTTTAAATTCAATTTTTGAAGAAAAGAAAAAATAATGCCCCCCCCCCCCATGAAAAGGATCATTCGGGCCAGTAGAACAGGTTTTTGGTGGACCCAAAGGGGAATATCTGCTCTTAATTCCACCATATTTAACACATATCATACCTTGACACTGGTTCCTTTAGATAAACCAGAATTGTATGCAGGGAAGACACGTAGCACCCCTGATCCTAACTCCCCACTAACTGTGAGGGCGCTTGTCAATTGCGAATGACCATTAATAGGAAGCGGCAAGTGCAGCAAAGAATCACTCTCTGTTAGACAAATCACACACGGCAAAAAGAATTAACTTCAGTGATACACACAACAAAGGGTGAATGGACATATTCTATATTAGGATAAAGTCACGCCATTGGGGAATTGATAAGTAACTTCAGTGCAGTGAGAAACTGTAAAAGTGGCAATTTTTGAAAAGTTCATTACATAGACTTATACACAAAATAAATATATTTGTGTTTTTATTTTCGCAGTAGCTGCTTGGAGAGCGAAATGTAGCGCGAAAATGTCCATGTTTACAGTCCTGCATTGCTACATTGTTTCAATGATCGCGCTGCATTATCATGAGAATTTAATGCGCTGGTGTGGTTTACAGTACTGCATTGCTACATTGTTTCAATGATCGCGCTGCATTATCATGAGAATTTAATGCGCTGGTGTGGTTCCCACACGAATCAAATTCAATTCCTGGGACTTTTTGTCCTTGAATCTGGCATTGATCACAAGAATAGGTGCTGACATCACTGCACAGTATCCCATATGATACAACACAAAACACAAACTGTTGTCCAATGTTATTTTGATCCCCTATTGTGGCTGCCATTGGTCATATTAGGGAATAAATCCTGTGCCATTTATTGCAGCAAAATCAATGCACACTAAAATAGTTCAATCCATCAGAATATTTCTTAAAAAAAACCCCCACCAACATCAAAGAAAATCATTTTAAAATCAAGAAAACATGTAAAAAACACACCCTCACACAAACAAACACACCAATAAAATCCTTAACATACCTTGAATTATTCTATCTAGGTTTACAAAGGGTGAATTGGATGCATCCATGGGCGATTCCACTGGTGATGGCGGGGGTGCACAAAGTACAGAGAGGGGCACACCACCTTTGATTTGTTTATCTCTTGCATATTGGACTACATCCATGATCCAACGCATCCCCTTCCAGGTAGTGTCAAGAATCTGTAGTCAAATCAAATCAAATCAAAATCATTATAAATATATAGCCCCAAAGTTGCGCTGATAATTGGCTAAGGATATTTAGTAAAAGAGTTGTGAACATTTCAGGTTAAGCCCGGGTGTTTGCACTTTTGGATGAGGGAGTTGAGGGGAGGGGAGTTGAGTTTTGAGATGAGGGGAGGTTATGGGAGCAGAGGGGATAGGAGGGGAGAGGAGGGGAGGGGGCATTCAAAATAAGGCAAAATATTTTAGGGATTTGTTGAAAATAAGTGTGAATTTTAATGATAAATGTAACATTTAGTGATTTAAAAAACAAAAACATGTTTTACCTTACGAAAAGTTGATTTGAAATGAAACAGATGATTTTAAAGATGAAAACACTGAATTTTGTAAACAATTTTGGTATTTATATGAAAAAGGGGGGCTTTGCAGTTGTGTGTTATTCAAGATATAGATGGAAACGGACAGAAAAAAGAAAGAAAATGATAAGAATTTAGGAGTCATTTTGATACATTTGGTGTCATTTTGAAGCTTAGAAAATGCTCTGAGAGCACACATAATAAACTAAAATTGACTTCACCTGAAATGTCTCCCCTTTTGATGCGCTGCATCACATTTAGTAAAAAGACACTTACCGTCTGGAAATCTGCTACTTGGTTTTGTCTTGCTTTAGCTTCTCGGACTTCATCGTCTGAAAAAGCTTCCCTGAGCATATGTTGGGCTATGAGGGCATCCATTTCCAAAATGGAAGATAGACGGGTGTATCGTCTTATGAAATCATTGTGATAGGTTGCCATGTGGACTGTTAGGATGAAATAAATGATGATACAGACAATTTATTAGACAAAATATATAAGATTTTTTAGCACTTCATAACAAATATCAAACAAAAATAAATGAAATGATCTATTCAATCTAAGGCCAAAAAAAAAAAAGTTGTTTGTTTGTCCACGTCCGACCGACCGTGTACCTAGGTGCCGACCGTATTACTTTTTATTTTCGATAATTTTTTTAAAACAACTTTTTGAGCAATTTGAATGGCCAAACGGACCGTTTTATTCCTTATTTCGTATGATATCGTCAATCTGGTATTTGCAACACCATCCCCAATGCGCAATCCCGTGTAACATGATGTTTAATGCATGAACTTGGCACCCGCGGGACTATTAAAAGGACTAAATGAAAATCAGTGATCGCACGTGCAAGTGATGTCATTTTTATACTAAAACGCAGTGTGAGAAAATATGAAAAATCTAGTTACGGTTAATATTTGTTCCCAAAATGTTGCTCAACGGCATGGATATTAAATTAAGTTCAACATCTTTGGGGTAGTTAGTACGGGAAAAATAGGTTTAGCAATACTTTCACGTATATATTTCTACCAAAACTTCAACACAACGTTATTTCACTTTGTGCAACATTCAGTCACAATGGCGGCGTCCTACGGTATCTGCGCAATGCAAACTCAGCCTACAAAAATAATATTTGATCGAGTTTGTAGTGTTGCAACTAATGCGACAGTATTGGAACTTTAAATTGACAACAATCTGCCCCAGCAGGAGAAAGAGATCAAAATCAGCAGTGTGAAGAGTAAAGCAACAATGTCGCAAACTTATGAAAAGTGAGGTGTTTTGGTGTGTGTTTGGACTTTAATTCACAGTATTCATGCCAAATTTATATTCCCAAATACAATATCCGTATTAAAAAATATTAAAAAAAAAAAAAAAAATCTGACCTACCGACCCTACCTTTTGAGGACCCTCTATGGACAAACAAACACCTTTTTTTTTGTGCCTAATCATAGCCAACACACTAAATTAAAAGAGAAATACACAAATATATACAAACCCTGAACACTGCAATTTATAGGCAGCTTCTTAATTATCCCCAATACAAACAGAAAACCAATTAGGCCAAATAAAAGTTTGTCTTAGAAGAAGCCTGAAAAAGGTTATGCTAAATGCGATTTAAAAAAACAAACTTGAGTAAAAAATGCTTTGCGAAATGCAGTATTTTTGGAGACGGGTTCAGTGAAGCAAGAAAATGAAGCTGATATGGTACTTCACAATGTGAAATTAAAATTTGAAGAAGCATAGTACAATAAAAAAACACTGTGGTCAGTTGTTTTTCATGAGTTTAATAAATACTGTTTTAATATCGGAAAATAATATTCCATACAGTCACAACTTGGCTCAAGAAAAAAGAAAAGAAAAAAAAGTTATGCGGTAACATGTGAATTTCCAAGCTACTCGCGCGGTCTATTGATAAAAACCCGTTTTATTATTTGGCCTTATCAAATAACCCCACCCCGTAAGGCAATAGAGTCTAACACTTCTTTCCCAAAGACTTAAACATGTTGGCTGCACCAGTGATCAAATGTATTGCATTAGGCGACGACCCCCCCATCCCATCCCCCAAGTTTTTCGGGAGGACGGACCGGTTAAGTTGGGTCGGCCGGTCGGCCTTTTTTTATTAAATTAAAATTTTTATCATAAATGTCACCAAAATTTGCCAACAAATGGCTGATTTTACATGATTTGAGAACAATTTATCTGAAAAAAATAATTAAAAAATCCAAAATTCTTAAAAAGTTGGTCCGTCGAGCCCGTACGTAAAACAGGTTGTTTTTTTCCCGTCACCTTAAGATGATGATTTATCTACTGAACTACATGTGCCATCTCTTACACAAATCTTGAAACTTACTCATTTCAAATAGATGGACCTGTATAGGTATGTAATCCTCCGATGCCAACCACTCATTGCCTGTACCTGGTCCTAGACAAACGCTACTTGTTGGTGGAAATAACATCACAAAAGATACCTGGCAATTAAAAGCAAAAGAAAACCAGCCAAATAGATGAGTGATTTGTTGGTGGATATAACCCGGAGGGGGAAGGCACTCAACTTGTTTTGGGGTAGGGGTGTGCCGCACAGGGTCTCAAAAAGGGGGGCTATAGAACTGAACTGAGTGGATTTTATGACGAAAAATAGGGTCTTTGGAACTGATTTTTTCAAAAAAGTAGGTCTTGAGAACTGGCCTATAGTTCAATTTTGATTAGCAAGAACGCAAAATTTCGCGATTTTTGAATTTTCAACAAAATGGGGGTCTTAAGAACTGATCCAGGCTCAAAAGGGGGGTCATAAGAGCTAGCAGCAGAGGGTGAAAAAGGGGGTCTTCAGCGCGGCACATACCTATACCCTTTTCCAATGTCAGTGCCCCCCCCCCCGGAAATAACATCACAAAAGACACTTGGAATTTACAAAAAAGAGAACCAGCCAAATAAGTGAGTGCCATGAAAATGCATGTCTTTCCAGTGTTGCCAACTGTGGAATTGGGTTTCTTGTGACCCTGCGCCAGCGGCCTGTCAACAGTTGGGCTCCTAATGTATTTCCTATGGGCACAACAAAAAATGGGATACATTTTGTTGTGCACACAGAACTTGCGCCTCAATTTGGGAGATATATCAGTTAGGAACACTGGGCCTTTCAGAATTGAAACTAATAGTTGGGAGTAATGTTGGAGTTTGGCAAAAGTAACGGTGGTAGTGGTTGATATGTGTGTATAGGTAGGTGTGCTGAATGAAATACGTAAAGAAATGAAACAAAATAGTCAGTTTGCATATAAAGAGCAAATGTGTACAATAGCACAATGAACTAATTGATTAGAAATCACACTGGAACTCTCTACAAAGAGTTCTCTGAAGGCCAATCAATTGGTTCACTGCAATAACAAAAAACACAAATGGGCAGGGGTTAAAAATGCCCAAACATAGAGAACAACATCAAAATATAAATAAAAGGAAAAGAAAAAAATCTGGAGGTCTGATGAGCATCAAGAGAACCTACACAACACACTTAGGAACTAAATCTACCAGGAGTTGCCTGTTGTCACCTTTTAGGGCGTGGCCGTATCACCAGCTCAGCTGGCTACATGCTTACAGGACAATCCACCATCTCTCCAACCAAGCATCAACCTACACTTAACCCATGACCACCAGGCTATTGTAACAGTAAGGTTTTGAAAGTACTTGAATGAAGGGTGTCATGAAAGAGTATGAAGGCTATGACAAGTTGAGACTTGGAGAGAAGATGTCTGTGCACACGGCACTTGAAAGCCTGAATTCCAGCCGCTGAAATGTTGCCATTAACATCGTCTGGAAGACTGTTCCATAAGGACACAGCAGTGTAAATGAAGCTTCTGTCTGAGCAGTGAGTTCTGGCAGTTAAAATAAATCAACAAGCACACAGTGCAAGTATATGTGTATGCAAGTATATGGTTTCTTAGCTGGCATTAAAGCCATGTAAAGGAAGAGAGAAGGTCAATTGTAATTGCTTTTCTATGCATTTAGACATGCTTATTAACTATTTAGAGAACAATGATATTATTTTTAGACTGTTTCTGTATTAATATATCATGATAACAATGTCCTAAAGGTTTCTGTTATCTATTTTAATCATATGAAAGAAAGCAGACAATTGTTTATAAAACCCCTCTTATTGTGAATATTTCCTGTTTTTATTGCACTGTAGGAGGCCTGGATACATTTGTCTTGTCTTGTTGTATACTGTACAAATCGCCTGGAAGTGGCTATCAACGTACAGTCATGCATCGCTGCGCATTTACTTAATTAAAAAAATTGTTTTTACTGCCGTTGATCAGTGTTTTAAAAGTGGCCACATCAGGTGCTGTTTTGGTACTGGCTGGTAGGGCGTTCCATGTGAGAATTGTCCGGGGTACAGTGAGTACCTATAGCAGTCTTTGTTTGGTCTGATGACATTATAATTCAGTTCATGTGATTGGCGAGTAACATATTTGGTTGAGGAATTCTTGGCCAGGTGATGCTTGATGTTCGCTGGTGTGATTTGGTGAGTTTCTTTATAGAGTAGTATAAGCCGAGGTTTCTCTCTTCTGTCTTGTAGGGTCTTCCAATTAAGGTCATCAAACATGTTGCTGATCCGCCTGTAGTCATTCGTCACAAATCTCGCAGCCCTCCTTTGGACTCTTTCAAGGGTTTCCTGGTGGGCTTTCTGGTGAGGATCCCATATTGGACTGCAGTATTCAAGTCTTGGTCTCACAAGAGTTTTGTAGGCAATTTCTTTGGTCCGAGGTGAACAGTTCCACAACCTCAAACTTGGGAGATCTGCATGAACCAAGCCATGTGATAATATATTGTGTTACATAGCCATACATATAAGTGCAGCAGTGGAGACTTCTGGGTCCACAACTCAAACAAGCACAACAAGCCTCGAACCAAATCCAAACTTAAGCAAGGACATGAGCCGGTGCGGGATTCGGACCTGTGACCAATCACAAGTAAGCCAACACAAATTGTTAATGCTTACCTCTTTGTTCAGCTCTATGACTTCCAAATCGCAGATACGATGCGTAATGGCCTCCTCATCTGACACTCCCATCTTATGCAGAAGCTTCTTGCACGAGGCCGCCAGGTCACGCTGGAACTGCTCCTGGACTTTGGTGGGACCGTCTTTTACCTAGGCGTGAATGAAAATATGGGTATTTATTTAACTACCTGCTTTCATGATAAAATATTTTATAAATCATAAAACTAGAAAATCATGGTTGCCATGGAAACGGCCCAAAAACTCATAGATGCACCCCCTATATCAACAAATGCATCCCCATAGTGAGATTCCTGAGGGTTGTAGCTTTAATTTGATATATAATTCATGCTGTTTATTTTTATGGTCAGGTTCCAAAAATATATTGGCCAAATTTTCCTCTACTATAGAGGCTGGAAATGATGGCAAACTTTCTTACCTCACAATCATCGATGCTATGTAGCCATTCCCACTCCTCTTGTGACACATTAGGGTTATTGCGCATCTTGATATGAGGCACAACGTTTGGAGCCTTCTGCGGCACTTGCACACGTATCGTATCCACTGAACTGCGGAGTTTGAGGTAGCCGACGTATAAGCCTCTGGCGAGGGGCACTTGACTGTTGTTGTGATAGAGAATCTTTTCCTGGATTGAATTCACGAGTATTGAATCAGCTGAGGGCGCTTCGACTGACACGCATGATTTTCTCTTCTGCATGCGACTTATGCTGCTCCACTTTAGTGAGGCTGTCTGGATTGTTCTTGGATCCTGGAAGTGGAATATAAACAATAAGCACAAATTAAATATTAAATTTCTTCTAACACAGTAAAGTACCCACCGGATTATTTTAAGGATTACTGATATAATTTTAAAATCATGAACATTTTGAATTTTTCAAAACTTGTAACAATTTTCAATTATTTAAATAAAATTTCCAAAAACGTTCAAAAAGGAAATAAATATAAAAATACCAAAAATAGTCAACATTTTCAATAAACAAAATCAAAGTTTTTAAAAAAATGGGTTAGTCAAGCCTGGTCTCCCCCCCCCCCTGTTGCATTGACACCAAACATATTGATTAGACTTACTTTAATCTGGTTGATAATTGTGATCAGCGTGCTGCCGTGTTGATCTCTAACTGGCTCATAATAGAGTTGCCCCAAGTCTTGAATACCCAGAGCAGACTGCAGCTGTGCGGCGGCATTCAACATCTGTCCACGGAATACAACAGAAGATGAAGAGGCGTTGCTACGCTCTAGATCTAGTCTCATTGCGTCGATGTCCTCCCAGGTACTGGCAACCTATCAATATCACAAAGTTAAGAATTAGTTTTGTTACTTGGTCTTTGTCTTTCAACGCCCCACTCCAATTCAAAAACCAACTAGGGTAACTGAGAAAATACCTTCTTTACAGATCAGTGACCGCACTACTGTGCATTATACTTTTGTAGTCTGTAGTAGACAAGGGACAGTCTCTACGTTATTTCCATTGGTCAAGGGGCAGTCCTTTGGAGGTTCTATTAGAACCAAATTTATATATAGTAGGCCAGTGGCAACCTACGTGTTCAGTGGAAGCGGCAATCCAACTGAACGGCTCTTTTCAGAGCCACCAATTCTTTCACAAGTAGGAAAGGGCACCTACTCTCAAATCATCGGGCAAGGGGCAGCCCAAATGATGATAACAAGAGAAGTGGCAATCTCTATGTTTTGTTTAATATTATAATAATTTGGTCCTGAAGAAGTCAGAGCTAATCCTGACGAAAGCTTGACAGATTAAAACTCGTCCGACGGCGAACCCGTTAAACTTTTAACTTATATTATGAATACCCGTCGTAAAAGCCTATCTCACAATTTGAGAAAATAGAATTACTCAATAAACATTATGTGGTCTTGTACTATTGTCAGCCAAGAAGGCCACAAGGGTGGATCAGTAAAAGCCACAGCATATCATCTGAACCAAATGTAAGCAATACTGCTGACAGAACAATACATGACCATACATTGTAAATAGTTTGCTTACCTTCATAAACCATAAGAATTCTTGGTGTAGATTGCTAGAGAAGTTTTCATCCACTTCTACGATAGGTAGACAGTCTTCTGTAGTCACAAGGATCTTATCCTCACTGTACAACATGGATGCTAGGTACACGCCCCGACTACAAAAGTAAAATATACACAAAAAGAAAAGACCATTATTTCTCCTGTTATCTGGAAAAAAGTTTGCAATCTTGTAGCTAATTTATATTTACTAATTTCTTTTTTGACTATCGCAATTTATGTCATTGTTATTGCAACAATGTCATTCATTAACTTACAGAATTATGTCATTGTTCTTTTGATTTAATGTTTTCAATGGACTTACCTTTTCAAGTTTTTCTGAAACTTTGGCGCTGCTTGGAAGAAATTTTTCAGACTCTTTCTCATCGTTTTCCTAACCTGGTTGGGTGAGGTTCTGGGCGAACTCGCTAAAATAATGAAAATAATATTATGTAAATAACACAAGATGAAATAAGTGTAAATCTTGATTACAACTGTTACTGGATAGGTTATATACATGTAGGTGCCAAAATGTAAACATAATTCTCGTAATATTCCAAATACCCAGATTACCTCCTCCTTCTTTATTTTCCTCCTATCATTAGCTCCCTCGATCCTCTGATCATGACCGACAGGACGCAATAGATTTATTCTTTTCCTATTACTACAAGGATTTATTTGACTTTTACCAAATCGAATGACTTACTTTTCATCTCGCCAGCCTCTGTTGGTCTTGCATCTCGAACCACTTGGAAGAGCTCATCAATTTTACTTAGTTTACCACTTGATCTTGGTCTGCTACCATCTAAATCACGCCAACCTATTGTAGTGCAAAACAAACAAATATGAGTGGGTGACATGCGAACCTTGTTTCATAGAAAGATGGAATTTCAAAACCACAAATTTGAAGACAAGTATATATATTACCTGCATTTCTTTTGGAAGATATTCAAAATATTTCAAACCAAATTTCAAAAATTGGAAAAAGAGAGAACCGGCCCTCCCCCCAAAACAAAACAAAACATCAAAATGTTAAAGTTGGCTGCATTGTAAATCAAGATTTGATGCTGCCCTGTATAGCTCGCCCGTACACCTCCCAATGGACCTAGTGCTGTACTTACTGGAAGGAACGGCATACAGTGGATCTGGTACTTGCGATGGACCAAATCCCTTCATGTTGAAGGCTGACACCCTGACATAGTATCTGACACCTTGATCCAAGCCCTGGATGCGATAGGAGAGATCTCGTACGTCGTAGAGTATATGCTCACCGCAAAGTGGACAGAAGTCGGCACTCTTGCTCCATTCAACTATGGTGAATAAAGAAATAAATTTGTAATCAGTATCCTGAATTTGGTCCTGACGAAGTCAGAGCTAATCCTGACGAAAGCTTGACTGTTTTAGACTTGTCCGACGGCAAAATCGATAAACTCTTATACCCTAAAATACCCGTCGTAAAAGCATATCTCACAATTTGAAATTATTAAGTTACGGGGTTTTTCTTTTCAAACAGAACCTGATTTTCAGTGACATGCAACAAAATATTGCAATTGGGATAATTGCATTTATCCATTTTAGAATCTAAATAAAAATAAATTTAAAAAATGACCTTATATTAGCTTACCTTTGTATCTTGTTACGGCAGCGCCGTTAAAGTTGATGGGTTCCTCGAATTGGACGAGTAAGGAAGAACTACTTGTTGTTTGTAGAGTAATATTGGCTGGACGATCTGGTATTCCTATGATAGGGATGATGTACAACAAGTTATTGGAATCGGTTAAGTATCAGATTGGTTTGATTTTAAATGTGAGGACTTGTTAGAATGTCATAAGACTTCTCCAGTCACCAAACACGGTTTTATGGGGAAAAAAGGCATTCTGAATACAAACGTTGGAAGGTGATTTCAGCTTGTATTCTATAGTCATATGGGCAACCTTTCTGTGCCAGAACTGACATTGTTTCATGTTGGAGACGGTGTAGATGCCATTGCTTTGGAGTTACACATATAGGGTATTAGTATTGACCATAAGACCAGTAGAATATATGTGCTGACATCACCATCAAACTGTAG
Organism: Ophiura sarsii; assembly: GCA_035610835.1. NCBI lineage: Eukaryota > Metazoa > Echinodermata > Ophiuroidea > Amphilepidida > Ophiuridae > Ophiura > Ophiura sarsii. The sequence goes on along the minus strand of CM069451.1, from coordinate 3,644,670 downwards.
GTCATAAATAGTATACAGGCCAAGTATAGAGCAAGTATAGTTTACTCAGCTACTGATGATAACATACCACAGGTTGCGCAAGATATTGTGGAAGATAAACTGTCCTTTTGTTTGTTATTCGTTTTCATTTCCCTCATAAAGGAAAATGCGAATGTGACGCTCCGTTTTTTCCTCCTTGCATCCCTCGACGACATGCTTGTTGATCTATTATGAAATGCAACTCTGTTGAAGATACTACTCATATATGATGTGATGTGCATATTGTGTCCTGGATAATGTTTCTTATATAGGAAGTGTGCTTCCCAGCTGGTATCCAAACCAAACGCAATGTCATATAAGACTTGAATGTGATATATATAGACACAGCTATATGTTATGACTGGCAAGTCACTGCACAGTCGCTCTTAGAACATAACGGTTAACTCACTGATGCGCAGTTAGTATCCAACACAATGACCACATTATTGCGCAGTTAGCATCCAATACAATGACCTAATCACAACTCTATATACAATATCACTACAATGAAGATACAGCACATGTAAGGTTTCACTAGTGACTGCTTTGATTCTCAAGTAATTTAACAAACAGGGATTCACTCTATCCAGTTGATGCCAAACTATATAAGCCCCAGGTCCTACTGTTGTCAAATGATTTACTACATTTTTATATAAATATTGAATGTCAATGAATAAAAAAAAGGAATATTTTCAGACGGTGAATGCAAGACATCTCAATTCAATGATACTCAACATGAAACACTTCATATTTCACCAAATGAAAATAGTCTCCAAACACAGGCATCCAATATCTGCTTTATATACCTAGTACACTTACTATCCTTCCACGCAATTTCATAAAATTGACCAAGATCAAAAAACTTATCAATGTTTGTTCTCAATATGCGGCTCCTCTATGCAGTCATGCCCCAGGCAATATTACGTTTTATAGAACGCATGAAAATATTCTTGCTATTTTATTGGTGGATACTACAATATTAGATAACGACAAAATATTTTGGTCTATTTCAAGCTTGACATCATTCCCGCTCTTTTTTGTTTACCCTATTTCATAAATAAAAATGCACTATCCTGAGTGAAAGTGCGTTCCTGCGCATCAAATAGGATACATAGTGTGCTTCAATGAATAAGCCAATCAAATAACTGGAATCTTTGTTAACAAGTTATACAATTCCAATTCATTTTATAAGTACTTACGTGCATGTTCAAAACCAGTTTTCATCCGTTTATATAATCTATGCCTCCACTCCCAATCTTTCAACTGCTTATCAATATCCTATGAAAACATTTAACAATAAACACAGCATTATAGGAGGTCCATTTTCTACCATAAAGTAAGACAAAAGGTATACAATTTAAAATTGGTATACATGTTGTAGTTAATGTGATATAACCTTAATCTCAGTCTCTTCTTAATCTCACATAATGTTATTAGATACAGATTACAGATTTAAGTGAAGGACTTAAAGGAGTAGAAACCATTCGGTAACTTATTTGGTCAATCTTTAGCCAGGAATAGCATTGGACTTCATTAGGGAGTCTATACTAATGGGAGAGGGAATTTGAATCACCACTAAACAAGAGCTTCCCATATATGGGCATACACGTGCGATGTAACTCTTAGCATTGCAACCGACGTCGTGGCGCTATTCTTGGCAATGATTGACAGCTCGTGCCGTACACTGAGAAGCCAGATGTGTTTCTTAGCGTAGCAACAGGGAGTAGTGCTAGCAACAGGGAGTAGTGCTAGCAACAGGGAGTAGTGCTAGCAACAGGGAGTAGTGCTAGCAACAGGGAGTAGTGCTAGCAACAGGGAATAGTGCTAGCACACGAGAAGCTTTGTTCTGGGTAATGATAAATTAGTATTTTGTGGCAGGGCCCTGACTTCTTCAGACTTGACAAGGTCAGAGGTGCGAATCCCTGACTTTTCAGACTTGATGAAGTCAGAGGTGCGAATCCCTGACTTCTTCAGACTTGATGAAGTCAGAGGTGCGAATCCCTGACTTCTTCAGACTTGATGAAGTCAGAGGTGCAAATCCAATTCATTGTAATGGTGACATTTGTTATAAAGTTGAGTTATGCATAAATAAATTTATTGGCACTGTTTTATTTAGTACATTATCTACCCATGGTAACCATTTCTCACAATAAGACATCAACCTCAAACTCCTTGTGTTCTCTTCAAAATGTTTGCAAAGTCGAGTTCATTCTCTTATAGGTATCTGTTTAAGTTACAGTTATGGTAGAAAAATCAAGGGTCCTCGCCGATGTTTTGACTCGAGGGCCCTTCTTATTTTGAGCCCTGTATGCAGCCCAATGATCTGAATAAGACTATGGAGGGGGTGGGTGGATCTGAATAAGACTATGGAGGGGGTGGGTGCAAATGTGATATGATTGTATTACCTTATTACTTCCAATGGCGTTGTTGTTATTGGTAGTGTTTGTATTGACACTCTTTGTCACTAATTCCATGACTTGTCTCTCAGCCTCATTAATGAGAGTGTTCAAGCGAGCTCCTCTAGTGTCTCGTAGTAAGACTATAGGTATAAATAAGGTATACAATAGATTAGTCATACTAACGGTGTAACAATGAAGATCGGCATACTGTAAAATTTGACATATTCGTGCTACATTTATTTGGGCGCTTTTCACACTCGAACCAGCTGCCCCCAAAATAACACAAATATATTTCTTTAGCGTATAGGTTTATGTGAAATACAAATTGCAAATTAAAACACGCAAAACAGTTGAAGATCTGCAAAGCGCGAACAATTAATCGTGCAAATATTAGCACTTTTACAGTACTTATAAAGTACTTATAAAGTACTTATAAGTACTTTTAAAGTACTTATAAAGTTAAATGCTGCTCAAAAAGGATGCTGAGAAAAGTTGTAGGTTTGAACGAGACATGCAGCGCAGGCATACAGAAAATATTATCTGTTTGGCCTACAATATGTAGAAAACCTTCCCATGCTCTGGTTTAGTAATATGACCCAATTATCTTTAGTTACAAGCATGTAAGCAGCCCATCCACCTTCCCCTAAAGTTTGATAAAAATATGCATTAGGGTTTTGCAGATTAACATTCAGATGCGTAGTACATCATGATATATCAGGCGACCACACTCTTACCATACAAAATATTGCGAAAGTCCCCCAAAAGGTCAATCAAATGCTGTTTGCAAGTAGTGTAGCGAGCAAAAAAAGGGTTGTTTTACCATTTTTTGTTGAAAAAAGGTTCACTTTTGCCAAATTTCCCCACTGGTAAAAGACCCACATTTGGGGGTGGGGGAGGGGGTGGGGGGTGGGGGGTTGTCCACTTTTGACAAAATCCGGTCTAGAAAAGAGCCTGGTTACGAGCCTGGTTTTAATACCCTCTTGGCTATACATAGTCTTGTCTCTCATTCTATACCACACTAATTCACTCTTTTTGGTTTGCCCTTATTTTGACTTACATCTAGGGTTTTCCCTTGCACCGTAGGATAGGAGAAGTCTAGCCATAGCCATGTTGTTACTCATAACAGCTATGTCTAAGGCAGTAAATTCCTCTTCGTTAACTTGGTTCACATCCAGTCCGTTACCTTCTAACGCCAGCCTGGCGGTGTCAAGATCCTGATGTTCTACTGCCTCAAAAAGTACTGCATGGTGAGGACAAAAATCACATCTGGATTAATATTTATTTGTGGTATAAAATGGAATATTGGTGGCTATACAACACTTTTGAAATACAGATTTCATAAATTCTGCCGCAAAGGAAATTATAAAGCATAAGATCTGTGTTCACAAAATCAGATAACGTGGTCTAACTGGCCACGACCGGTCGTTTCCAGTAAAGTGATTTCTTGATCGATGTATCAGAATGATGTTGCAGGTCGCTGTGATGGTTTTGCTACCAGGGGATTTTTTTTGGAATTATGACGTAAAACTCGGTCATAGGAGCGACCCAGATCGCGAAGCGACCGGTCATGGTGAGTGTGACTTATAATGTGACAAACTTGATCGATATGTCATTGGATTCATACAGAGAAGTGGCCCATATAGATATGTCATTGGATTCATACAGAGAAGTGGCCCATATAGATATGTCATTGGATTCATACAGAGAAGTGGCCCATATAGATATGTCATTGGATTCATACAGAGAAGTGGCCCATATAGATATGTCATTGGATTCATACAGAGAGGTGGCCCATATAGATATGTCATTGGATTCATACAGAGAGGTGGCCCATATAGATATGTCATTGGATTCATACAGAGAGGTGGCCCATATAGATATGTCATTGGATTCATACAGAGAAGTGGCCCATATAGATATGTCATTGGATTCATACAGAGAAGTGGCCCATATAGATATGTCATTGGATTCATACAGAGAAGTGGCCCATATAGATATGTCATTGGATTCATACAGAGAAGTGGCCCATATAGATATGTCATTGGATTCATACAGAGAGGTGGCCCATATAGATATGTCATTGGATTCATACAGAGAGGTGGCCCATATAGATATGTCATTGGATTCATACAGAGAGGTGGCCCATATAGATATGTCATTGGATTCATACAGAGAAGTGGCCCATATAGATATGTCATTGGATTCATACAGAGAAGTGGCCCATATAGATATGTCATTGGATTCATACAGAGAGGTGGCCCATATAGATATGTCATTGGATTCATACAGAGAGGTGGCCCATATAGATATGTCATTGGATTCATACAGAGAGGTGGCCCATTTTTGGCTATTTATCATCATTGCGACTGTTATTGCATTTTTAACACAATGTTTGAGAATTTTGGGCAATTTTTAAACATTTCCAAATTGTTAAAAAATGTTTTTTTGAATTGTTTCTAAAATTTCCAAAAATGTACAAAACAATTTTCAAACAAAATAAAATTATAAATTAAAAAAATAAATAAATATGAGTCGATTGGGAACGTAGAACAATTTCAACTCCTTACAGGTATGGGCTTAGTTTGTACAGAACCAACACAAGCTACCTACCCTGTATATCTGTCACATAGAACCAACACAAGCTACCTACCCTGTATATCTGTCACATGTGCAGAACCAACACAAGCTACCTACCCTGTATATCTGTCACATGTAGAGAACCAACACAAGCTACCTACCCTGTATATCAGTCACATAGAACCAACACAAGCTACCTACCCTGTATATCAGTCACATATTTTGATGAGCGTTTATTCTTATCCCCTTTGCTACCGGCTCCGTCCATTTCAGAGTTACTCCCATTACGTTTCTTAGCAGACCAGCTTCTGTGAAGTTTGGAGGGTACCGACGGAGATGGTGGTATGGATGAGGCTTTGTCAATATCAGACCCAGTCTGTACCAGGCTTTCCATACTGTGCGCTTTACGTACATCACCACTACAAATATACAAAAGAAGAATAAATATGCAATTATAGCAAGTGGACACTTCTAAATTTGAACCATGGAGCACATACTAGGACAATATATTGATGAGGAAATACGGACAGGTTCACTTTCGTTTTACCGGGAGAGGGGGGGGGGGGGGGGAGGGAGGTTGTATATAATGATGGATACCCAAAACAACTAGTAATTAATAAAAAAATGTCTTGAGAACAGCAGGCTAGTCTGAACCTCATGATTATGAGTTCCACTGGGAGGGGGGAGGGGAGGGGGAGGGGGAGGGGGAGGGGGAGTGAGTAAAAGTGAGGCCAAACAAAGTTGGTCCGCAGCCCCCAGGTCTGAACCTGGGTCGCCAGACTGGCAGGCCTGCGAGTCAACCATCACACCACAAGCGCTGGGCTGTCCAAGCTAAATTTTTGTCGAGAGCGCACCACACCAAATAAATTCCCCATTGAAATATGTGTAAAGTGCCATATTTCAAGACACCTTTTCTACATTTATGGCATACTTGTCACCTATGATCATTTTCAGTAACATCTCAACTTTAATTTAAGCCATGTTTCATTAGGAGTTATCAACCTAATTTTTTTTGCTACAGACCCGCACACAGCGCCCTCACATTTTCACGTTTTCTGGCATGCCTGTTCACCATTTAGGCAGGCGCTTACGCCCTGGGCACTATTTAGGTCGATAAATGATAAAAATTGTATTTTATTGTTGTAGGTGCAACGGATAGGTTCCATTCGTTCATTTAAATACAAAAATACCATCCCCGAGAATAAAATTGCCCGAAAACCTCACATTTACAAGCCTAGTATTTGTGCTTTTCCGGAACTACTTCAGGATTACACGAATTGCGCATTGATTTGGTGTAGTGCTCCCTTGACTATGTACATGCGTATACCAGGGAGTATTGTAGCATGGGATCTATAGACCTTGTGTGCGCTCACAAACAGCTGGTGGTGGTTGTCTGCGCTGACGTATTAGAGTTATGTTTGATATATTAGTTTAGTTAGTTATGTAGTACTATAATAATAAGATTTTCATCTTTCAAAACCAGAAACTTTCTGGTTTTGAAAGATGAAAATCTTATTTATTTATTCCTGCAAACCTGATGAATTTATTTAGAGATATTACTAAAATAGTTAGTTATGTGTCACTATAAGGCCAAAAAAAGGTGCTTGTTTTATGGTCCCGACCGTGACATTTTCACCTTTTTTTTTCAACAAAAAAAAATCATAAAAATGGAAGAAAACATGTTTTGAAACACCACTTTTTTTTTAACATTCAGATATTTGTCTTTTACATATGTATTGTTATTTGTGAGTGTTCATATTGATACTTGATACAGGATTTAAAACAAATTAAAACAATCCGACCTACCGACCCAACTTTTTTTTTCATCTATGGAAAAGCAAACCATTAATTGTTTTGGGCCTAATAGTTAGTTACGTATCACTATACACAGCAATTGTATACCTAACAGATTGTATCAGTAAATTCTGTCTGAAAACAAAATTGTAACATATTAAGAAGTGGTGAAATAATACTTCAATGCCGAAAAAAATCGCTTACATTAATATCAAAATACAACTTCAGCTCACAGCAAATAAATGCATCGGTAAAAATCCACCCTGTGGATGACATAGTATTGGATGTTATGTACAGGGTGTGTCAAAAAAATTATCCCATGAGTTAGAAAATTAATTAAAAATACATCCCATTTTTTCTTCTTTTAAACAAATAGACCATTGGTAGGCCCTATTAGTCTTCTATCAAATACATTTTATCCCATTGAATTTCACCACCTAACTACCGCGATATGATCAATTTAGTAACAAGAGTGCAAATCTATCTCACTTGGCCACTTTTGAACAAGAAAATGACTTTCAACTGTGAATTCTGATTTTACAAAAGATAATGTGAATTACATAAGACATCCTGTGTACAAATTTCAAAGAAAAAAGCAGTGGAGGTAGCCTGTTATTATGCTTACTAAATGAAGACCTACATCAATTTCAAGAAAGAAATGTTGTAGGGTGGATTCAAAAACATGTTTGTTCTCATGAAGACCTGACTAATGATGAAGACCTGAACAAATTAAAATGTCAAAGGTGCAAATTTAAAGAATGCGGGAAGACCTATTAGACACTGGGACGTTGCTCTGTATCTTTCACTCTTGTAGTCCACCTCTAGGGCACAGATGAAATGTGGCTTAAAATGAAGCTAATATATGCCTGATCAATATTTTACCTTATCCCACGTTCGTAGGTTGCACGTTATGACCCTAGACCTCGATTTAGGGTCAAAGGTCACATGTGTTTCAATGGGAAATCAAAAACTAAATTTAACATGGTAAAAAAACTAAAAAATGAGATATTGACTATGAAAAGTATGTTATATTGTTGGGATAAGTGTTTTAAACAAAAAAGTCAATCACAACTTTGATCGTAGATCAATGGTTTTTGAACTGTGACCTTTTGAAAATTACAAGTTGGCCAAAATAGACCATTTTTGTCATATTTTCGCAAAATTGGCACAAAAATGACATGTTATCATCATTAAAAAAATATTTTGACTCATTATGAATTGATAAACCATGTTATAATGTTGGTATATAGATGTACCTTACATTACAACACATTTCAAAAGTCAATGGTATGCTGATGCCATGGCAACCAGCTTTAATATCCTTCAAATCCTTTAAATTTGACTCAGATTTTACCCATTTTCAATGAATTTGAAGGCTATTAAAGCTGTTTGCCATGGCATGCGGACACCATTGACTTTTGAAATGGGTTGTAATGTAAAGTTCATCTATAAACCAACATTATAACATGGTTTATCAATTCATAATGAGTCAAAATATTTTTTTAATGATGATAACATGTCATTTTTGTGCCAATTTTGCGAAAATATGACAAAAATGGTCTATTTTGGCCAACTTGTAATTTTCAAAAGGTCACAGTTCAAAAACCATTGATCTACGATCGAAGTTGTGATTGACTTTTTTGTTTAAAACACTTATCCCAACAATGTAACAGACTTTTTATAGTCAATAGCTCATTTTTTAGTTTTTTTACCATGTTAAATTTAGTTTTTGACTTCCCATTGAAACACATGTGACCTTTGACCCTAAATCGAGGTCTAGGGTCATAACGTGCAACCTACGAACGTGGGATAAGGTAAAATATTGATCAGGCATATATTAGCTTCATTTTAAGCCACATTTCATCTGTGCCCTACATGGAGAGTGCTAGATTTGTTAGTAAGTAAAGTCAAGTCAATCGAATAGAGTAAGTCAAGTCAAATCAATCGAATAGAGTAAGTCAAGTCAAATCAATAGAATAGAGTAAGTCAAGTCAAATCAATTGAATAGAGTAAGTCAAGTCAAGTCAATCGAATAGAGTAAGTCAAGTCAAATCAATCGAATAGAGTCAGTCAAGTCAAATCAATTGAATAGAGTCAGTCAAGTCAAGTCAATCGAATAGAGTAAGTCAAGTCAAATCAATCGAATAGAGTAAGTCAAGTCAAATCAATCGAATAGAGTAAGTCAAGTCAAATCAATCGAATAGAGTAAGTCAAGTCAAATCAATCGAATAGAGTAAGTCAAGTCAAATCAATTGAATAGAGTCAGTCAAGTCAAGTCAATCGAATAGAGTAAGTCAAGTCAAATCAATCGAATAGAGTAAGTCAAGTCAAATCAATTGAATAGAGTAAGTCAAGTCAAGTCAATCGAATAGAGTAAGTCAAGTCAAATCAATCGAATAGAGTAAGTCAAGTCAAATCAATCGAATAGAGTAAGTCAAGTCAAATCAATCGAATAGAGTAAGTCTAGTCAAATCAATCGAATAGAGTAAGTCAAGTCAAATCAATTGAATAGAGTAAGTCAAGTCAAATCAATCGAATAGAGTAAGTCAAGTCAAATCAATCGAATAGAGTAAGTCAAGTCAAATCAATTGAATAGAGTAAGTCAAGTCAAATCAATCGAATAGAGTAAGTCAAGTCAAGTCAATCGAATAGAGTAAGTCAAGTCAAATCAATTGAATAGAGTAAGTCAAGTCAAGTCAAATCACTGATCAAGTCATACAGCACAATCAACCATTTGTATTATTTAATACTATCTATCATGTTTAAGTCATATTTTATAAGCAGCATACAAATATTCATTTTGACAGTCACATTTTGTACGATATTTTTCTTTAATTGTGCAAATATAAAATAACACTTTCCGTGTGGCAGTCGTCAGCAAATTTCACAAAATGTTTTAAAAATGTCAACATTATTGAATCTCTTCATCATATTTGGGATCACCCCGACAGATGCATTAACATATGTACAAACATGCCTAGTATTGGTTCAATAATTCTTGAGATGAGACTTTGATAGTTGTGAAAGGTTTCTGAAATAATCTGTTTTGTCATGGTAAAACCAATAGCCGTGTGGAAAGTGTTAACATTAGGGGTTACCTGTGAGATGAAACGATGCAACATTAGGGGTTACCTGTGAGATGAAACGATGCAATAACTAGAATAAACTCTGACATCATCCCAGGTACATGTGAAGCCAGTTTTGAATTTGCCTTGCAAAGGGAGGGGCTACACTTGAGTACTATACTTCGGTAAGGTTAGTCAATGCTACACTACAGTTAACAGCACAGCAGTTCTTGTTATCAATTCATTCAAATAAAAAAAAGAGATTCTTATAGTCTCCTTACTGTGGTGTAGATACAGCATGGTGTGTATCTAGACTGGCCCCGGGCTTTGTCACTGAATTATATCTCTGGTAGGGGTGCAATTCTATTCGCCTGAAAAAAATGCAATTGAGTAAGTACGGTAAAAGTGAACATTTTTGCGCTATATTTATTTCTGCGCTTTTCACGTTCAAAGCAGCTATCGCAAAAACTATAACACACATATATATTTATTTTGTGTCGGTTATTATGTGAAGCTACAAATCGTGAATTAATAAACATCCAAAAGCGTAAAGAATTAATCCAGCGAAAATGACCACTTTTACATTTGAATAGCCATTGAAATCAAAGCCCACAAGCTTTTTGATTCAAATATCAAAATGACATCCAACACAAATTGCTAATACGTAAAACATCTTACTTACACACTTATTGCTTCCTAAACAACCCCAAGGCAATACCCATCCACACAACTAACATATATTACACACTTATTGCTTCATATAAACAACCCAAGGCATTATTTCCATCCACACAACTAACATCAATTATTGTTCAAGTTCAATATTTTTCTTCCTTTGATTAAACCAGTGGTTCCCAACCTATGGGGCGCGACCCCATTTGGGGTCGCGACGCACCTTTTGTGGGGTCGCGGACTAGCCTAATCTAACAAAAATAAAATGTTATGTTTTTGTACTGTACTTTAGTGTACTGTACTGTATAGTTATATAGCAAATATCATGGTACCAGATTTCAAAAAGGTTAAAATTTGACCATTTTAGCATAAAATATCAAATTTTGGCGCGCTGCGCGCACATTTATCACCATATTAGGTATAATAAGACCAAATGTTGCAATTTGCTTACCAAATTAGTTAAAATTAGACCAAATTTGACAGTTTTAGCGTAAAATGGCAAAACAACCCTCCCCCACCCACCCAATTTATTATGCTGGTGCCGCCACTGTGGTGACTTTGTTCTGTGAGGGGTCGCGCTCTGATGCTGGTTCTGAAATGGGGTCACCACCAGAAAAAGGTTGGGAACCACTGGATTAAACCAAGACCAGACCTGCCAACTTCTAAACTCACAAAACTGTTTTTTTATATCCAAAAAGTTGTATTTTCCATACAAAACCGTATTTTGTCACAATAACACCTAATCAAACTAGTAACTAACGAAACTGACAAAAACATATTGTGCGCAATGTGCCTATGGTATCTGCGCATTGCAAACTCAGTACAAAAATAATATTTGACCGAGTATGCAGTGTTGCAACCAATGCGACAATATTGGAACTTTACATTGACAATCTGCCCCAGCTGGAGAAAGAGATCGAAATCAGCAGTGTGTAAAGAGTAAAGCAGCAATGTCGCAAACTTATGAAAAGTGAGGTGCTTTGGTTTGTGTTTGGACTTTCATTCATAGTATTCATGCCAAATTTATATATTCCCAAATAATCGCTATTCTTTCAAAACCTCGTATCTCCTGCTTTCCTCAAAATTGATTTTTTTTGTGTGTGTTTATCATGATGTCAGAGACATTATGCAAATGATGGTAATGTTTTTTATTTGCCACAGCCAATCAGAAGGCAGAACAATTTTGCTTTTTCAGCCCTGTGTTTCAAAACCTCGTATGTATACGAGGTTTTGAAACACAGGTGCTGACCATGTGCTGAGGGGAAACTTCCAACATTCTTGATATTTCGCAGCAAATTTGTGGACTACAGGTGAGATTTTATTGCAAATGGCTTGAATTGATATACGGACTGATTAAATGACGAAATAACGATATTATTCTTTCAAAATCTCGTATCTCCAACTTTCTTTTTTTCATCCTCCGCAAAAAAATTTTTTTTTGAGATACAAGGTTTTGAAAGAATAGCGCCGAAATACAATCTCTGTATTAAAAATAATTAACTTTTATTTTTAAAAATCCGACCTACCGACCCTACCTTTTGAGGACCCTCTAAGGACAAACAAACTCTTTTTTTCCCCTAAGCGATTGGGATAATGTTCTGCTCCTGGGCTATAATAGTCTCATTCGCAGCCGTTTTTAAGGGTTTTTTTTCCAATAGTCTCATTTGCAAGTTTTTTTATTATTATTTTTTAATGGGATCTGGGAAAAGAGTATTTTTGTGGTAACAAATAGTATGGTCGTATTTTCACCAAATTTCCGTACTAAATATGGCCAAATTGTACTAAGATGATATACAGTAGGGACAGGGATTTTGCGCTTTTTAAAGCAATATAAGTGCTACCTGATTTTGGAAAAAGTGTTTTTTTTTAGCAAAAAGTGCTATTTCAGGTAAAAGATATATAAATAAACCCAAAAGCATGGCTTTGTTGAACGTTTCCATGTTGACGCGTTTCTTTTTTCATTGTCAAAATTATCATTTATCATTCCAAACTAAACTAAGTGTAGAATGAACACTTCCAAAGTTATGCAATATGTTGATTTCATGGTAAAAAGACATTATTTGCTTAATTTAGACAACTTTTGAAAAAATGTGCTGTGGGATGAAAAGGTGCTTTTTGGGGTGCTTTTGTGCATTTTCCCTGTCCTTAATATACCGTCATCAAAAAGTAACTTATATAAATGTGCTTATCTCTGAAAGTATTACTCCTACAGTGACATAATCACCACTAATAGGACAAGTATGCTCTTCTTTTTAGTCGCATGTTGTTATTTGCTTTGCTATATCAAAGCTGAGGGGTGCACTTCAGTGCTAACACGATATTAGTTTTTTATATAAATCTTGGTTCTAGAAAGTTGTTGAGAGAATATCTGAAGTAGGTAGTAAATTGTAAAAGTTTTGGATGTCATGCTATTGGTGTCATTGTAAAGGCCCTAGGGTATGTCTACAGCCTTTGACCTGCTAGAGTTTACCCACAAACATCTCCCTCAATCCACATACCAGGGTTTTCTTTACGCGTAAAAGTGTGCGTACATGTATTTACGCGTTCAGTCACCCATCGTACTCCCTCAAAGCTCTTCACCCTACAGCAGCGCGTACAAAAAATTGTAAATGTACACCCTCAGATTACCGAACATTTTTAACGTTGCCGCACTCTCCGTAGTTCTTCCGCTCCAATGTACTGCGATTTCACTACATGATTATGCACAATTTCGCTTGAAACCAACCAAATCACCATTCACCCAATATTATTTTTAAACAGTCTCTTTTCCAACCCATTGACTGTCATGGCTCAAATCTTAACAATGATTGAGATACGTATTTGTAACTTTGCCTCTCTAGGTAGAGGATTCGAATGAGCAACATTTGATCCTGCACTTTGCATGTACAAGACGTTTAACCTTGCATTCCCTCTCGTAGTCAAAAGCACAGTTTGTATTATCAGTATTGTTCGTACTGCTGTTTCGATGAAGTCAGCGCTAAATGACCATGCGATAGTGTGCATGTTTGCATATCAGCCGTACTTGTTTTCCATTGATGAGTATTGTCGCTGTACAATCGTACATGTGCATGCATAGCTTCGGGCGATTTTCACACACGAGGAACTGTCAGTGGCAGATTTCCAAATCAGTTTTTCATGGAAATTAAAGAAGTTTTAGCCATTTAACCAACCGCTACAAATTATTGGAACATTATAAAGATGATATCTGATTCTGAATGAAGTGAAGTAAGAATAAATTTATTTCAAAAAAGTTCCGAAATTTTGATTGCAAAATCTGACAGACCGTCAACAGTGTCAGTGTCAGGTATACAAGGGAAAATCCAAAATAAAAAGTACCCCTTCAGAAAATATTTTACCCCTTCAGATACATGTTTAAAATCATTAAAGGGTAAAAAAAAAAAGGTTTTACCCCTTCAGGAAAAAGCTTAAAGATAACCCTGCCACATACATGTGTTGTTCTGGATCTGCCCTACCAACACAAAAGCAAAACATATGCCAAATTATGAACTGTATCAGTGTCGGGCCAATTGGATTTGAACATGAATCACATCGCCCATCTCCAACAACCTCTTCTTTAACAAATGATTCTGCTTCCGATCTTGAAATACAAAGACTTTAGCCTGATTATTAACGCCATCTACATGTAGCGCCTACAGTCATCGTTGATAACTAACACTGCTGTGCCCTGATGTGGGATTGGTACTAAAAATATGTTTAAAGATATATTCCATTCAAATCAAATCAAGTTGATGTTTAATTTTCTGTAAACATTCATTTAACTCTTGACCCTACACTCTTGACCCTACACTTGACAATAACTGCAGATGATCGCCAGCTCATGAGAATGTGCAGTTTTATACTTTTAATCTAAGTTTAATATTTGCGCATGGCCCCTGCCTATTTCCCCCCCCCCCCCCCACTCCAGCTACGCCACTGAAAAGCTGTACGTCTCGAATGACATACTTTTTAGAGTCACTGTCATAATGCTATGGCATGCAAGCATGTTTTGATGTTGTTGGCGGAGCTGCGTCCAGATGCATGAAATGCGTGAACAACTATGCATGTATTCACATG
>CM069451.1:3358712-3629971 GCA_035610835.1 Ophiura sarsii | reverse complement strand
TTTTAGCATCTTGGTTAAATTAATACCCATAAGAATGATGATAAGAACTTTCTTCCATCTAAATTGAGATATCTGTACAAGAAAAGAGCCCGTATTTTCCACCCCACCCCACCCCACCTCTACAAACTATTAGGTCAGACGTAGAGCTGTTTCCTCTAAAGATGCTATCAGTGAAAAAGTCTGGATTTATCCCCAAATATGGTACACCACTATTTTACCACCCGCACTATAATGGGACGGTCCGTTTGTACTTGACGTCGTGGTTAGGTCTTTTCTTAGCCAGTGGCGCGTGTAATTATTCCCTCCGCGGCGAATGCCAGTTCTTGGCAACGCTAGTACATTCATTCGTTCTGTGGTCGACTCATCGGAAGGTCGTCTAAAATTTAGTTTTGTGTGACGCTAGATGGTGTGATTGTCTCTTCCCACCCTCCTTGTGTGACGCTAGATGGTGTGATTGTACGGGCCTCACAAATTCTGATTATCTTCGACATACTGTTCCCTTTCATTGAAATTTTAGATCATGAATATCAGACTTATTCAACTAAGAGTAGGCTCCATTGTGTAAGACATGGTGATTTCAATTTTTTGGCAAAGTGAGAAAAAAAATGTGTGTGTTTTAAACTTGTTTATAAGAAACAAAAATATTCCCTTAATCTCTTATCTGTCATTGTTCCTTTCTATTTTAATTTAAACAATTGTTATGGTTATTCAAATAATTAATATTCATCATTTTGATTACATTTGATGAGTAAAAATGAATCATCACACATGAGTGATCACAAGCTTTGTTTCTATATTATGAGCTAGTTTTGAGGCTAAACTTGAGCGACATTTGAATAGGTAAAGTGGTCGTGCGTAAATTAGCAGTGGGTTAGACTTCTGTTCCAAACTGGGGTGGAGTTTATTACAAAATTGGTTAAAATGAAATAGTCTCTTACTTTATATCTGCACAAACTCCATCATCCAATGTGAAATCTAAGCCACTGCAAATTCACCCAATACCACTTCATTAGCTATTTAAGTTCCTAAACACTTGTCAAATAAAACAATGAATGGGGTCACTCAAGTGTGACAAACTTATTTTACACTTCAAATTGAAATAAATTGAAGAATCATTAATGATTTGAACAACGATAACTAATAACAATTAAAGGAACAAAAGATATTAATAGACAAGAAATTAAGAGAATGTTATTTGTTTCTTTCAAACAAACTGTTTAACACACATATTTGTGCACTTTGTCGAAAAGGTGAAATCGACATGTCTTACATAATGGAGTGTATCTTGAGTTCGATAAATCCGATATTCATGATATAAAATTCTAAAGGGTACAGTATGTCAAAGATGATAAAAAACAACGGACCTATAATCCCATTGATTTTGATGATGAAAACATTAATGAACTTTGGGAATCGATAGGTACTAATTATTTTGGAACAGCCTGTACAGTGATTCTTTTTTAATTTGTCAAATTGTCTGAAATTGTATTTTTACACTTGGTATAGAACTTAATGTTTTTTTCTTCTCGGTCTCAATGGTATTGTTGTTACATACAGTCAGTCAGGCCCCCTCTAATGAATACAATCAGGTCAGATACAAGTTATGATTATATTAACCTGCTGGCCACTGGCTGTTATTGTACCGCCAGAACACGACGCATCCAAAATTATAAATGTACTATTCCGGAAAAGCAGGATGATTGTACGATTACTGTAATACAAATGATTTGACCTAAGATATCGCGCAAACAATTTTTATTCCGGAGACACGAAATGCTGCTTCACTAACAACAAGATTGACAACTTGTAATGGCCATTTGTTATGCTATCAACAAAACATCCAGGCAATCATTTACAACTGTAATACTGTCAATACATGGATATTACAGCTACAATCAAGGAAAATAATAGTTGGCACACTTGATACAATTTAATACAACTATCCCTGTGCTCACAACAGAGAACCGACTTGGGACATAGCACTCTTTAACAGCACGCAGAGATCTCCCTCTCTCTCTCATCCTTCCCCATCCCCCATCAATCAATGTTGAGAGAGCTGCCAAAGCTTCTGATGACAAGTGGCTCCGGATCACCATTGCCTCGAGGGAGAGGGGCACTTTTTTCCTTAATTGGGACAAAGTGTGCCAACCTTTTTTTCCTTGATCGTAGATTGACAACTTAACATGCATTTATGATGCTATGTATCAACAAAACATGCGCTGAATTATTGACAACTAGTATACCATTTACATTGGTTTACATTCAGCCCACAATTTCCCAGAATTTCTCATTTGGATTTTAAAAAAAATTGCAATTACTGTTAAATCATATAATTATTACGCACAATTAAATTGTATTGTGCTACACTCATATTTTGACACACTATAATAACTAAACAGTGTCCTAGAATAACATTTAGATGACATGCTAATAATGTCCTACAATGTGCTTCAAAGCCCCTCTGCCCGACATTTTGGCTATCACCACTCTCGGCCTGTGTGCTAAAGCAAACATTGACAATTATTATGGATTATCTCATTTTATTTTGCAGGCACCCATACACATGAAATATATTTATTGAAGTGTTTAATTCAATATATCGGGATCACACGTCGGGGTGCGTGTGGGGGCTGTTTTATTGGATGAATTATGATTTTGAATCTGTAAGTAGTGTGTGTGTACTCCAGGCTCTTGTCAGTGATGCTGAATTTACAAGTAGTAGTTACTCCATTGTTTTATGGGTAAAAAGTAAAGAATCATCCCTAGAGTTGTCTTTATGTAATCACAGTATGGATATTGGCATCAAATTTCCAATTTGGCATCTGATGTTAAACACAAGCGGGCAACATAGAACCTACTTATCATTTTTTTTTTTGGGGGGGGGAGGGGTTTGGCGAAGCCACCCTATTAGCATGCGATTGCAAAAATGTACACATTTAGGTCTTTCTAGATATAAGTGGAGGCTGCCATGTTTGTAGTCTTTGTAAATCACATGTACCTATGCAGTTTATTTTAACAGTACCTGCAGTATGTGCTGTAGTCAAAGCTCCATTTGTTTATAGTTGATGATTCAATCAGAGAGATGTTATTATATCCCAACAGAGAGACATAATAGCTTATCTTGTTTGACTAGCTTATCTTGTTTGACTAAGGAGAAATCTCCACTTGTTGTCTAATAAGTGGTGGATGTGTCATATATACCTAGATTGTTCTTCGCCCCATTCCATTTCAATGTAATTTTTATTTAACCTACCCCCTGTTGGATTGTGTTAATAAATATTATGAAATATTAATAGAGGAATGAATTATCATTTCAACAATTTTATAAGGTTGGTTGGTTGGTTCGGTCCTGTCATGACTGACAGCTCGTGACCTTACAGATACTACGCCACAAATAACGATTTTCAGCAAAAGAGTAACAATCACGGAGCGGGTGTCCAGTAATCAATTTTATTTGGTCAATCCACCGGGAACGAGGTTTGCCTCTCTTGCGCTTCCCTTCAATCATGCCTTGCATGATTAATCTTCTCTAGGTTATTACCCTTGCGACGTGAGATATGGCCGAAGTAGCTCAGCATTTGGGTGTTGATAGCATGAAGAAGTCGTTTAGACACCCCTATTTCTTCAATAATACTGGCATTGGTCCTTCTCATTGTCCATACGATACGAAGCATACGCCTCCAACACCACATCTCGAAAGCAGCTATTCTGTTTTTGTCAGGTTTGGTTAGGGTCCACGTCTCACATGCATACATGGCAATTGGAAATACAAGGGCTTGGACAAGCCTAGTTTTTGTTGCTCTGGTTATTCCTCTGTCAGCCCAGATCTTACTTAAGTTGATTATTGCTGATCTAGCCATTGAAAAGGTGGGAGGTGTAATTATAATAATATGGTCCTATTTGCTGCATTTCAGTATGTTGCTAAAAACGAATGTACCTACCTGAGCATTGAATATATATAACCGTATGTCAAAATATCTAGCTATAAAAATGATCGCATTGTCTATTTGTTATTTAGAAATGATCGAACGAGATGTAGTCATTCCATGCATCTCAGAGGTACTCCCAAAATAAAACGCAATTAGGTTGCACATGTCGTTGCGCTTGCAGTGATAAATATAGACAATGACGCACATTCCTTTGCCGTGATTCCCTCCCTCATAGGGTATAGTATAGCTGAACTATGTATAGGATTTCATCTAAACATGTAGTCTACCATATCCCTCACAGCAGACTCAATCATCTTCCCGCATTGCATAGCATTTCGGCATGTAACCATTTCTAATCATGGAACCACCGTACAACTTGCAACGTTTCACGTTCAATTCTCAAAGCCCTAGCGTACGTAATACTGATGCGAATAGCGATTGAACTGCACCCACAAGAAGCTTATGTCCTAATGAACAATTCCCATTGTTTAAAATGCTAATCGCTTCATTATTTTAATTTTGAAAGAAGTCTGGGGATCAGCAACGTGTAATGCTGATATGTGATGCTTGAATAACTCCATACTAAAAACAACTTAATCAACGACTTTGCCAAAAGAGTTAATCCAGTGTAGCATAGTGGCCAAGCTCTAGGGTTTCCCCGCAGGAATTCTGGGTTCGATTCCTCAACCAACCTACATGTATATCATTGCTGTTTGTAACATGCTCATTCTGGCAGCCTTTATAGTTCACCTTGCTGGATGTGAACCCAGGATGTGAAGAAAAGAGCCCCTATCAATGATATATTTTGTAGTATTATGGGATGAACGCTTAGGCTGCTGTGCATATCACTTAACTGTCTGTTAAATGAACCATCGTTCACTTTTAATTCTTCACTTAGAGGACAAAACCCCCAACCCTATTCTACGGCAGATCAAACCTCTCAGGTAGGGTCGGTCTTTTTTGATTATTTGTGTGAAATCTGTGATATTTGCAAATCATTTCAATTTGTTTTTAATTACAAAAAAAAAAATCCCAATTTCAAAATTGTCTACACAAATAAGTCCAAATTTGTCAAATTTCTAAACAATTTGGTAAAAAAGCGGAACAATTTTTTTTGACAATTTGAAGGGAAAAAAGGGGCCCGTAGAACAGGGTTTGCTTTGATTGCCTCACTTATTTATCTATGTATAATGTAGTGATCATTCATTCTAGCATTCTCACTAATTAATTCATTCATTTTACACATTTGCCTAACTTTCTCTATTGCAGCTGAATTGTATCATTGATGCTTAACTTCCCCCTCCCCACTATACTTGCTAAATATTGTAATTTTACAGCCTCAAATTGTCATTGCTGCCTGCTCCCATTAATGCCTAACTTTTTCTATTGTTGCCTAACTTAAAATGGACTCTTTCGTAAAGAGTAGGGGATCATTCCGATCTGTATCTGTTCAAACATCTAACGGACCCCAATGGAAATAAGCTAATAGAGGCTTATTGGGTTATCCAGGGTCGTAGGACCCAAATGTAATCAAATCAAAACAAAATGGCCATAAATACCTAACATTTTATATTATTTGTCAACTGTTGTTAATCTATAGTCCATTATTACTTCAACATGTTATCATTTCTGATTATAATAATCAGTGACACATTGTTTCCTAGAACATCTCCCATTGTTGCCTAACGTCTCCCATTATCTACACGACGAGTAATGCACAGGCAATGCAAAGTTCACAATGCGCCGGGTCACTGCACAGAAGCGTAACATCGATTGGCTATGGGTTAACATTATCGAATGGTCCGGAAAAATGGCCAGTCCAATCTAAAAAAGGGTTACATATGATGCAAATTTGAAGGTTCCGTCTATAAATAACCCCTTGGGATGATAGTCAACAGACGGCCTTGGGAAACCCCCACTTAAGCTATACTGATAGCATTTACACATTTATAATTATGCTATGTGTATTTCATGGTATTTGTAGGTTTACGGGTCTCTCCCATTTTGAGTAATATTATTGTAAAAATATAAAAAGAATTATCCATGTTTGGATATTAGATCATGGCCCCTAGACCGTGTACGTACACGGGTCAGGTTTCATTATGGGTCTTCATGAAAATCTGTTTTATCCTGTCTTTCATAGATGTATTTCCAAGTATTATGAAAAGGTTGGCCCTGTATCTCATTTTGACTAATACTATTGTAAAAATATCAAAAGATAAACCGTATGCCTTGTACGACGAGGCTCCCTGTGTTGCGAAGCCAGCCTTCGTGATTCTTAGCTAAACCGACATGTTTAGGTTTACCTCCGTATATACTGAATGTGGTACATTTAAGGGAAACTAGATCATGGCCCCTAGACCGTGTATGTTTGCAAAGCACACGTAAGATCTAACCTGGTGTACCTAAGTACGATTAGTATCCACAAATACTACCATGTGTAACTTAACGTTACTGCAGATGATTAGTTAACCCGTAGGCTATCTCACTCCGTTTCCGAAGTCTGCTTGTACATCCTGCGCAGTGTACAAATGGCTTACTATAAGAAGTAACAGATGGGCTTATATAGTCACCCAATACCATAAATATAGTATATATGGTGTTTCCATACTGTAGACCATGTTCGAACACTATATTAGCCCTCTGTTGGTAATACAATGCCAATTTTCAACACCATATCTGAACCCAACATTAGCCCTCTGTAGATAATAAAATGCCAAGTTTTAACACTCATCTTATAATCACAGTTTTAACACTCAACTCATCTTATAATCACAATGTACAATTCTAAATAACAAAGTCATGAATATTTATAGAATTGCATCTTGATTTAATTGTTTGTATCACTGCTCTGACCCAAGACAAAATACCTAAAGAGATCAGAAGTGCCCATTCATAGCTGCTGGTGTGTGCAGCGATCCAGGTCTGCCGGCATTGTTATTAAATGGCCAATCGATAATCATTGTTCAGTCATGTAAGTTTAAGTAGCATTGCCTCATCATTTGAGTACAGGGCATGTCAAAACAAAGTGTTTAGCCATGAAAAATATAAAAATTGTGCATGAAATACTAATAATCATGTTCAGCAATCTTTAATGCGCCATAAGAATATAGTTCTATCCATTTTGGAGCTTCCGTTATCAAATTATGGCAAATCTACTCAGGCATGTCAAATTCAGCTTTGACCACTTTTCATGTTTAGAAAACTCTTATTAGAATCGTCATTCAGTGTGTAATTGAACATAATCAATCAAATCAATAATAATCTACCTACTAAATGTTGATAGTAAGAGATAAATTTGAAAAAAGAAGAAACAAATTCAACCATAATATCCATCCATGACGTAGCATCAAATATTTGAATTTTAACAAAACGTTGACATATCCTGCAATCATATTCGGAATTACAAAGTCAGTTTTTTTCAGACGAAAGTCATTTTCTTGTTCAAAAGTGGGCAAAGTTGGATTCACACTCTTTACTGAATTGATCATATCTCGGTAGTAAGAGGGTAAAATCACTGGGGTGAAGCGTATTTGATAGAAGACTAAAGACGCACAAACGGTCTTTTTTTTAAAACAAAAAGACATAGGATGTTTTTGTAATTAAGTTTCTAGCTCATGGGGCACTTTTTGACACACCTGTATAGCGCACTAGTTTGAATAATGCGTTATCCACATGTGTATTATATGTTTCTTAATAATCTGAACATTTTGGGTAACGACATACAGACCATAATATATACCGGTAATATTACCCTGTTTTGAAATATTACATATGATTAAATTGCATTAATTAATATCAAATATTCTGCTTGCAATTAACAAAACACACACTCAAATTTGCCATATGAGTGCCCCAGACTGCCCCATGCATCAGAGACAATCCTATTTTATAAGCCAAACATACTTTGCCACCACTATCAAGTGGTCCATATAGCATGTATAATGAGTTCAATACAATAGGGTTTTCCTATTGGAGTGAGACGAGCAGGGACAATCTCATCATGATTCTATATCATGTTAATGTATTCAGATTCAACAATGTGCTTGATACACCTGTTCAAAACTCCCGGCCAACAGACACTATTCCATGGCTATACAGAAGTGGGCAGGATTATAGCATTAAGCTAAGTTTTTTTGCGATAAACATATTTTTTGAACATGTTTTATAATGTAAAGAAAATGGATCCTCTTTATAATAGGATTTAAATAACAATAAAGTTCAGCAATGTGATTGGAAATTTGTTATTTCTTCTACTATTTCCATGCTGAGACTAATAATACTACATGTAGTGACATTCTTGTCTCAAAAAACGTGCCCCATGAGTCAATTTTCATATTTTTCATTGGCTAAAAAATCATGTTTCACATTGGGCACTTTTTTAGACACCATGCCATACATGGTGTCCAAGAAAACCACAATGTGCATTTCATAGGAGCAACAAAAACATACTGCAAAGAGATAGTGAGGAGACAGAAGCACAGAAGGAAGAACATAAAGAGGATTAGAAATATAACATAAAAGAGATGAGTGTTGATGATAAAAACAAGGGTAACAGGTCATTAAGAAAAACATAAACAGACTAATACACTTGAATAGAACAAAGTTTGTTGACATGTAAAGAGGCAAATGCATGATCGCATCATAATAGAAGTAAGTGAGAATACCTAGAATCAAGGGATGAGCTAAAGTAATAGAAGTAAGTGGTAATATACCTAGAATCAAGGGATGAGCTGAAAAACAAAACAAACGCTGTCAAAATGGAGGGGTATGGACGGACGGGGGTATGAAATTAAAAAATATAGAAAGGGAAAGATCAACTACCCCTGCCCGGGTCCCTGCTGCCACAAATCATCCCCCATGAAATGTCAAACTCTATGTATACAAACAATTGTTTGTTATCCCCCCCCCCCCATTCACAGGTCTGTCCCTCCCTCATGCCCCCCCCCCCCCCCCCCACCCCAACATATTAAAAACTATGTGGGTATTCAATGCAGAAAGTCTCACATGAAATCAACCTACGCTTCGTGAGCCTAATTTACCACACTGAACTGTGTATCTGGACTACTGGACTCTTCCGTTGCACTCAACAGGGGTACACACAATAATTACCGCTTGAAAGATTTTTTTCATGATAAACATTTATTTGTAAGCAATAAAACAATTCAGTAATATCAAAGACTTGGTAATCGAATTGAAACTGGGCGTCAATTCCAAGAATACCTCCTGAAAATAGAATTTGTCAGTTGTGTACCCAAAATAAGGTTGAGGACGAGTTTCACTTTGTTATGAAGTGTACGGCATATAATCATCCTCGCAGTACACTATTATCATCTCTTCAGGGATGTTTAAATATTGATATTAATTCGGATGAGTATGATACTTTTATCAATATTATGTGTGCTTCTGATTTTGATATTGTTAAAATAATTGCTAAATATGTTAATGCTGCGTTTGATATTCGTTCTATGGTGCAGCAACATTAATTTGTCTCATGCATGATATGTAAATTGTATTCATGAACTGAAGCGCATATGCGCATTGTACTCTCTGTTATGTATGTTTTCTACATTGTATGTGTGCTTTTTGACTATACCTGTATGTTGGGTTTTGTATGTCAATAAAATTGAATGTGACCCAACATGAGCAAATGAGGCAGTAGCTAATTTGATTTAAGAGGACAAATGTGGGACAAGGTCAAAATGAATCAAATTCAGAACAAGTCATATTTCTGATCTTTGATACATCTTGTATCTAACCAAAGACTCAAATTCATGAAAATAAAGATTTAAACTACATTTTGAGGTTTTTAATTTTAATTTACTCCAATATTGATATGTTAACAAAGCCACAACTTTAATTGCCAATAAATTGAAAATTTGTATGAGATGTTATGAGACCCAAAGTGATTTTTAATCATTTGTAATTTTGGTTTGGATGTGATATTACATTGACTTTGGTACCTGGATGTCCCTTAACATATACATATTATCATGATATCGATATATATTCATATTTCCCTCATTGTGCCTTATTTACTCGCGTTGGGCCACATATTACAGCGTCAAATGTTGAATACAACAATTATCGTGAGGTATTGTGAAATATGTAACATGTATTGTATTGTATAAGGGTAGGCTATTTACAGGCCTTATTGGCTTTTCAGCCTACTCCTCCATAAGCTTTTGTTGTGTTTAAGTTTTACATTGTTGATGTAGTGTTGTTTTATGGAAATAAATTTGATTTGAATTTTGAATTTGATTTGAATAATTTATAAATGACGCTTCAACAAATTTTGCCATTGAATTTAGTACACCGACCCTCGTAAATATGGCCCAAATCAGGCTCATTTGTCCGTGCAGGGCATATTTTTCAGCTATAAGTGTAATTTGTATTTCGGAAAACGTGGGTTGATATCATATTTCAAATCTTTAGTGCTTGCTATTAAATGGAATAATATTTACTTATATATCCTGAGCTATGATCAAAGTTATTTACGGTGTTGCAAGGGACGAGCTCAAAATTACTTGCTTAGCGGGTTAATTGGGTTTGCGTTGAGCAGATGCACCAAAGTCTTTAATATGATGAAGACCCTAGTGGACAAAGGGCAATCCATCTGATGGCATATGATGAAGACCCTAGTGGACAAAGGGCAATCCATCTGATGGCATATGATGAAGACCCTAGTGGACAAAGGGCAATATTGCTATATGAATGGCTCTTTTCAGAGCCACCAATCTTTCACTAGAAGGAAAGGGCACCTACTCTCAAATCATTGGGCAAGGGCAGACCAAATGATGATAATAATAGAGAAGTGGCAATCTCTATGCTTTGTTTAATATTATAATAATTTAGTCCTGAAGAAGTCAGAGCTATAATCCTGACGCAGTTTTAAACTTGTCCAACGGCGAACCCAGTAAAATCTTAACCTATAGAAATGTTTATGTTCTAATGTAAAAAAATGAATTTACTAGTCAACTATGAGTTTGATCTCATTGCTTTGTTGTTAAATTCTTATTCTTCAGAAAGTATTTTTCCAGAGGAATATAAGTTGGCTTTGGCATACTAAAAGTGTCATCATTTATCTCTTTTATAGCCTCATATCTATTAACGTTCATGTCCATCAACTTCTCTGCATCAATTTACATACGGCTAAATTTAACAATCTTTAATGAGATGATGAGCTCATAATGACCAACCAATGTTGACAAGATAGTCCGCATTTATATTTGAACAAACCGTCATGATTGCTATCATTAGAGGTGCCATAATGATAATTAGCTGCTTAATTCAGACCACTGTCATTATATATATATAAAGATTCTGTTAGAATCGAAACGTCAGGTCCTCTTATATTTATTACATTATATATATAGCTCAACTTTGTCATCTATTTTGAATCTTGATTAATATTTGCACATTCTTATGGCTAGAGTTGTTTAGGTCAAATAAAACAAGAGGTTTGTCCCGCATAACCTTTTTTCTCCATTTTTTTCTTGAACTTGAACGGGCAGTTTTGGACAAGCAATATGTGCACTGTCGCAGCAAAAGGGTGCAGTTGTCGGGAAAATGCATTTTTGAGATATTGATGGATTTAGTCATGGAAAAACAAAGAAAATAAATGACAATTTTACAGTAATTTGTCTTCATAAAATCAGAATGGCGAGTATGTCACACAGCAAGGCATGCATGTTATAAAGAAATGCATGCGGGTGGTAAAACAGGATGCAGTGATCGTCATGATTTGTGGTTTTATATTAAATATTGTGATTTATTTTGTTATGGTAAACCGATAGTATAGTTATTTCTATTATTTGTATTCTAAATATGACAAACAATGCAGGCCATCAAGCTTCAACTAATTATCTTGCTCACTCAGAGCAATTATTTTCTCAGTGTTCTTCTGGCATAGTTCATTGACTTTTTATATTTCCATGTTTAGTGCAAACTGTTATTATGGAAAGCAGGCTTTCTTGACCCTTTTTGGTCCTTTTATCCATCCACCAGTTTTACATTGGTATTTATTTCCAGTTATAGATGTTTTCATTTGTATGTATCTCATTGTAATGTATTTTGTGCAATGCCTGCGGATGATGGTGCAAGGCCCATTGCCTACTCCATCCTCTAGTCTGGCTTTATTTGTAGGCTTTTCAATGTTGTTTATCAATAAAATTGGAATGATTATACAAAACATAAATAATTTCCATGTCCTAAATGGAATTTTACTTCAATTATGATGCTTTTTTGGCGCTTTTAGACTTACATCCAGGTACAAGTGCATTTTGTTATTAGGCCACTTAGACCACTTTGCTAAATCATTGTGACGGCAAAACGTTCAAGTGAACACAACTTCCAAGCGGGTCCCAGTCTGGACTAATCCTGACCGAGACAACTTCTACTTATTTGGGAACATGGCCTAAGACAGTTTCCGAATTAATCTAAATTCTATCAGGTACAATAGCTCCAAATTCTCTTTGCTTAGGCCAAACAACAACAAAAAGTTCGTCTCAAAGCTTGCGAAGGCTTCAAAATCGGACGGCGCGAGCGGTTTTTTATCTTCCAATTTTTTTTAAACATTTTTTATTTATGTGTCAATGTTTACTCTTACTATTTGCAACCGTTGACACTTTCTGATATTGTTTTTTTCTATCTGAAATGAATATTATAATGTAGTTATGGAATGGAAGGACAATGTCATCATAGACATCCTGGAAAGTTTTATGTTCCGTAGCCTCGTGGTAAAACCAATTTAGTATATCTGATTTATCGTCAAAATTAAATATGAATTGAACACGCAAAATCGTGGAAGTGGACGCCGCCATGTTTAAATCGCAAACGAATGCCTCTTTGCCATTTCTGGTCGCGGACTACTCTCGGGGCCTTGATTAATTGTTTTTTGACATCCTGTGTTTCTAATCACTTTCCAGTTGGTTTCCCTGTGTTACATTTTGCCTGTGTTTAATATTTTGCTGTGTGTATGTATTAAGGTTGTTAATTCGGAATATTGTAATTGCAATGCACATTTCACTCTTTTTCGTGCTTTAATATTGATGCAATACTGATTGTGCAATATGTGTTCTGTGCATCACGCTTTTCAACTATTCCCATTTTTACTTATGTATATTTCACAGTTATCCCCGTTGTCTGTGTTTGCTCTTCTTATTTAGACTTAACTGTGCAATATTCATACAGTATTTTATCTTGTTGTTATCGGAATTTTAATATTGTATATTTATATATTGCTACCGTGACGTGTGCTTTACGCTTTTAATGTATCTTTGTAAAGCGCCTTGAGTTATTTTTGATGTAATTGCGCTATATTATAAGAAATAAATATTATTATTATTATTATTATTAATTGTACAGATCAAATAAAAACCATTTAAATTTACGGTATTCTGAACATAGATGAGTTCCGTATCATTTAATTTCAAACAAGACATTTTTATTTTATATATATATAGTACCCACCAGGGAGTGAGGAATGTTGTTTAGTACGAACTATATTTTTATGCGGAGGGACTTTTTGGTGTTGTCAAAATTATAAACAGCCCGTAGTACAAAAATCATCTGCGCAATTGCGAATTTACTTGTCTTTTTGCATGCTGAGGGACCTTGCGAATACATATTGCAGTACTATCGGAATGTGAAGAAGACTATATTAAATAGTCTCTGACACGCTTTTTATCTCCACAGCGCCCAAAGTGTAAATGCAATCATTGTTTAGAGACTGTGTAATCTGGCTACGAATAGCAATGAAGCCAATGAACAATTGTGCAGTGTTTTTTTCGAAGAACTGAGTCAAAAAGGTTTGAGAAAAAGAAAATCTGCCGATATTTTTATACAAAAAGTTTGTAAAAAATTTGTAGGGAAAAAAAATTTAGTTTTACAATATCCTGCATTTCAGACGCGCTATTTCGGCATTTTAAAACCAATGCGCGCGCAAGCTTTGAGACGAACCTTTTATTTTGTTTGGCCTTAAGCTAATTACAAATTGAATGTATTGGTATGGTGCTTAACACACGTTCAATCGTCTTTCCAAATATAACATGCACTAAATGTACACATATTATTTGGCGTAAGGAACCCCAAAGGACTGCTCAGATACTAAAACTTTTACAGAGTGAGTAAACACTGCAACCCAACTACAAACCTGACCGGGGGACGGGACTTGTATTGGTAGAGACAAGCTTTCAGCAAAACATTAAATCAACAATATAGAAAACCTCCTTTTTAGAGAATATGTGACTCTTTTTAAAATAATAATGTGACACTTTTACCAAGTATCTTTAAAAAGAAAGTCTTTGTACCAAAATTGTTTACGAAGTGATTTATTACAATCCACAAGGCAATAGGAAGCACACTGTTCTAACAGACCTCTCAGGTACAGGGTGAGTCAAAAAGACTGCAATAGTGGAAAGAAGCCATTTTGTTTTCAAAACCAAAATGAATTTTAAAACTTTTTAAACGTTGCAAGAATGATGTATTTAATCCTAACTTTGTGTGAAAAGATGAAGTCGATCACATTTTCGTTTACCTTTGGTGAACCTTTTGAACAGTGCACCCATTTCATACGTTTGTCCACGAGATACCCAAAATATGCATCAGATCGCAAAATGTGTCTTTTTTAAATTTGGAAACTTGAGTTCATTTCTGATGTTATTGAAATTTGATGCATCCTTTCTTGTTTACATGTGAGTTAGCATAATCAATTATAATCATACCCATGCTATGAAAGCGTATAATGTTCTAAATTTTAATTACAAAAATGAAATTTTCCATTTTTTGGTTGGCGGGATATTCAAATATGAAAATGCAATGTGTGCCATTTCCAATGAAAATCACTGTGCTCGTGGACAAACAGGTAAATTTGGTTGTGCAGCAAAGAGGGTCACCAAAGACAAACGAAAAATGCGATTGACATTTTTTCACACAAAGTTAGGATTAAAAACATCATTCTTGCATCGTTTAAAAAGGTTTAAAATTCATTTTGGTTTTGAAAACAAAATGACTTCTTTCCACTATTGCAGTCTTTTTGACTCACCCTGTATGGTTGGTCAGGAGGGCGTTTTTTTCCCCCCACAAAAATGTCAGGAAATTTCAGCAATTTTTGAAATTTGAAGGAAAAAAAAGTAACAAATAAATAAATCAAAATCAGAAATTTGCAAACAATTTGCAAACATTTTCCAAAAATGTTGTACTTGTTTTGAAAATTTAAAAATGATTTGCAACACAGAAAAGAGAGGCAGTCAGTCCGTATAAATGTTTGTAAGTTGGGTTGGGCATTCTACACACTCACACACTGCTTAATACTTACTTAACCAACTAACATTTTAATTGACATTTAGTGTGCTATTTATAACTACATGTACATTAAGGAAATAGACTCATTACAATTTGCTCAAGCAAGGGCTAGTCTGGTCAGAATTATAACAAGATACCTTAACTTATTATAATCACTATTTCCTACAGTAAACCTTACAGTACTTAAAAATAAGATTTAATTGCTGCATATCCATGAAGAGATTCTATGCAATTCATATAGCCATGTCCCAAATTTCAGATAGGTAAATATAAGTGTTCAAAATCAAATATAGAAAACATAACCCACTTTTGACCATATTTCCAAAAGTCCAAATGCCCCTCCCCCTCTCTCTCCTAAGGTTTCACAGAATTATGAATTTGTATGGTTAGATTTTTATTGAATAAGTCATTGACTTCCTAACGAACGTAACACAACTTTTGTTTAAGTGTCAGCTATCAGCTGTTGGGAAATATTACATCACAGCATTTTTGATTTGATTCTCATTGAAAGTTACATTTCATAGAAGCGATCGTGATTAATATAGAGAACATTTTCTTCCATAAACCTAATTATCGTTATATGACAATTTCAAATGAAAATAGGTCTACTTACACTAGATTTGCCACCGCTCTGCTTAACACAATTGGTAAATATATCCAAAGAAACGGTAAAATCCAACAACCACTGTAGAAAAAAGAATATCACGTTTGCTGAAAGCTTTCTTTTATAGGAAAATATAATTGTATCAATCAGGTGCACATGCCCAAAAGACTGATTCAGGCGTTCAAGTTGAAAGTCTGTCGTAATCTTCCATCTGAAATCAATTTCTGTGAGTGTTTATCGTCAAAAGTAAGTAGATACGAGTCTATAGAGCAATTCGCAAACGTGTGTATACGTCCACACTGTACTTGCATTGTATGTCTATCATAGTGTTACACATCTCTGTATACAGCATGTCTGAGAGCACTAGTCTCTTCTATCTGCAGGGTTATGGTTGAGACACTTAATGATTAAAGTCATACCCATGGCCATAGGGCAATTAGTGTTGAGGTCTGTGTAAGAGGCTAACCTAATACGCTTGTTATCTTCAACCAATCACATAATAGCTGTTTAGTATAAACACGGTATCATTTGATGATGTATGTATCATTGTTGAACCAGGTGATAGGGATATGTACTTTATATCACATTTTATTTCAATGATATTTGAAGTATTTCATAGCAAAACAGAGTATGGGGAGGGTACTTCAATTATTTTTCATGGGAGTGTGCCACACTTAGAGGTTTCAAACCCTAACCTATATAAGGTTGTTGTTTTTTCTCCCTAAAAATCAGCTGATTTGATACCCCCTCCCCCATGATTTTTACAATTTGAACCCATGAAGGGGTTTTCTATAAGGGTTAAAGATGAGACCAATTTTTCTGCCTTGATTCTCACAATAACTGAAATGGTACCAAATAAAACCTCTTGGAATTCTACACAACCTCTTAAATACGTTAGTGAGGTTCCGCCCCCCCCCCCCCCCCCCCCCCCGCCCCTTTTCCCCTAAATATGTTGCCGTTTATTGACAAACTAAAATGATTTGGTCGGCATTCATTTGCATGTGTTTTCAGATGGGTTTCTTTTCCCCCTCAAAAGTCCACTCTCCCAAAATCCATACAATTTTGATTTATTGATTAACCCTAACCCTAGAAAGGTATGCAACTGGGTGATTGATTGATTGATATTTGCGCACGCACAACATCCAACATTTATGGGAGCTTGTCTGGAGAATAGGCTACAGGGTGTCACCCCAAAAAAAAATGTTTGCCTCTTTTTATGCAAAAATACCATCATCCGATTCCGGAAATGCACAAAAAATGTCAAATAAAAAGTTAAAAAATGAAAATGCATCCCTGCCTAGAAAAGTAGCAGTGGGATGGGACCCAAGAGCAAAGGAAGGGGGTTAAATATGGGGGGGGGGGGGGGGGGGGGGGCAACAAATGATGTACACGGCCGCCCCCAGGGATTAATTGAACCCGGATCGCCGGGTGACTGATAGGCGAGTGACACAATTAACCCCCAGATCACAAGCACTGGGCTAATTGAATTTGGTGGGAAAATCAGAAAGCGTAAATATAATTATTTTTTGTATATACAAATTAACTTTCAAATTGTATTACAAAAACAGCTACAAAACTGTCCACTTTTGTGTCTAATTCTATACATACAGTCTGCTAGCAACATTTTTTATCAAACCTATTAAGGGGTTAAATGACACTGATACGCCAAAATAATCTGACGTTACTCGTGCTACATCTACAATATGCATGACAATTGCCTGTGCGTCAATTATAGCCATGTTTTATATATCTACTACTTGCGTAAATATTTCTAAGAAGAAAAGATCGTTGATGTAATTGATAGGCGAGGTTACGTCTCCACAGACACGCGCCTGAGTAAGGGACGAGTATTTCGTCTCGTCCTTTCAATTAGTTTTGATATAAGTGCCGTAACAAAACAGAGAAAGACAATTTGCTCAGGTAATTGATGCGTTTGCTTGTGGTAAAAGGGTCACTGCAAAATCAGCAATACAGATCATGACTTGAGTCAAGGGGTTATTCAACCGCCCCCCATCCCCCATACCTTAAGTACAGTAGCAAAGAGATAAACTGCTATGGAAACCAGCATGCCGAACGAACCGCACCACGCGGATAATGTGTTTACGTCCTACGCAATCATAACCGATGTTTACATCGACTTCTGAAACTAAAAGGTACTTAGAAGCATGTAGACTGATATTGGGTTCGATCATGATTTTAGGAATAATTTAGATACCTTTTTTCGAACCATTGTGTTTGAGCTCCGTACTTGATTGTTATTTTAATTTGGTCATATTAGTGTTAAGGTTTTTGAAAATAGTTTGAAAGAATTTGTTAAAAATTAAGTACAATTATTTTATGGTTATTTGCATTTTCTATTTATGAAATGGCATTCAAATCCTTGGTCGTTGTTGAAAGGGATTAAATCATGTTTCAGCGTAAATGTGCATAACCAATCGCAGATATTTTCTCAGAAAATAACCCCCCTTTTGTTACCATTTCAAGGACACTTTCTAAGAAGTCCCTCTTTTTGCGCAAAAGCGAGGACACATTTGGTTCAAAATACCCCTTTTTCCTATTTCTGGGACAATTTTATATCACGCAACTCTCAATTTAATTTCTTTTTCGCGGACATAGCCTCCATAAATACCACTATCGCGGACATAGCTTCCAAAATGACCCCTAATTATTTTTTAATCGCGGACAAACCTTCCACAAAACACCCCTAATTTGGGGAAATTGCGGACATAAATGTCCGTGGAATCTCCGCAGACAAGGTACAAACCCCCTTTTCCGCAATTTTTGGAACGATCATGCATACCCAAAGTCAATGTTGACTGAAACCACCCGGTGTTAACCTGTGCGTTGATTTAAATTCAATATAAAACCACGGCTATATGAACACATAGAGGATCATCTGTATTGTCATTTCTCAAAAAGCTGATACCATGCTGCGCTCACACCTGTATAACTGGTACGTTTGGAAAGCGTGAATGATCAATGTGGGCATTGGTAAGTCTGTTCCCACGGCAAAATGTTGCTTTGAGTGGCTGTTATGATACAAAACTATCATTAGATATTTATCATATATATTTGACTTTAAAAAGTCAAAGTAAAACCTGTGTTTAGCTTAAAACCGTGTTTAAATACGTACAAGAATTATACTTCTCTATGTATTTTATAGGTTCTGTTTGTTTTTGTTTTACTTTTTTTGGTTGTTTCAGGTGTTTTTCTTGTTAGTTTCTTTTGTTTGTTTTTGTTGCTGTTGTTGATTTTCTTGGTAGTATTTTGTAGCATTTTTTTCTTGTTTGTTTCTTGTAGCTTGTTTGTTTGTTTGTATTTGTTGTCTTTAGATACTTTTTTGCTGTATATTTTTGCACATACACATTAAAATATATACAATGCTGTATTTGACTTAATTGATTGGATCAGATTGTGAGTCTCACACATTTAACATTTACTAGATGGTCTGCATACCATTTCATCCACACTGTCTCATTCTGTCCACTTATCAATTTATAGATGAAATGCCATTCCTATCAATTCTCAGCCCAGATTATAGTGATAGCGTCTATAGGTAGGTGACACACAGGTTAGTCACCTTAAAACCTGTCTGCTGTGAACATACAGGGTGAGTCAAAAAAAAGTTTACTCAACTTCAGCGATTTTTTTTAGAAAAAAGTTTTCGTTTGTTTTCAAAACAATTTACTACGCTATGAAGACAAATTAATTAGCTTTAATATGAATTTTATCTGGTTTAGATTGGTTGAGGGAAACTTATTTTACGCTGTTTTGAATAAAAGTGACCAATTTAAGGTCCGAACACGCTTCCAGATCTTGACCGTTATATTTCATAAGATACGACCAATAAAAAATTACAAAACCGACAGCGAAAGGATCAATTCCTTTGTTATGAAATGATTAAAGTGTGGTAATTGTGTCATAAATAGGCCTTAAAGCTGTCTATTGTTTTAATCTATTAGGAGACAATTTTGAACAAGTCTATTGTCTACTTAATTCTTTTAATAAACAAGATGTGTAATGCTTTACATCATAATCCTAGTAAACATATTAAGCTCGAAATTAAAAACCGTGTTTTAGGTGAAAAAACAGGTCCTGTACAGAAATAGTCATAATTACTTAACGGTATCATCAAATAGCGTGTTTTTATTCCAGATGGTAGCAAAGAAATGGCGCAATCATTTAAAGTTTTGTTTGTCTTGATTTCGTGGTCAGAAATATTTTTTTAGATTTTTTCAATTAGGGTTAACTTTTTTTTGACTCACCCTGTATGACAGGACCAGATACACAATCAGTTTCTTAAAATTCTACCTCAAAATATGTGACTTGTCTCATCAAAAAAAAGAGACATATTGTCAGCAAAAATAGTTTTGAGTTGGAGAGCAATAAAATTGGTGAAATATCACGAAGAAAATTGGAGGCATTACGCATCTGAGGCACACACAACAATTGTTGTGTTGCCCTCAAGTGCTAAATATCTTAAAGTCGGTTTGGTCGGTTGATTTTCCTCTTTTTTTTGTTTTTTGTCTTTTTTTAGGGACAAATATTACTGACAGGCCATGGTTCATGACAAGACCAAATTGGTAAGCAGAAAATATTTTGACAAATTGGGTCAAATCTAAATCTTAAAATTAAAAAATTAAAAAATTTACCCTGATTTTAGGGTCAGTCGCTGAGGGCAACACAATTATAAAGTTGTATTCCCTTCAATAAGGCTTCATTTTGAAGCTTAGAATCAGCTTTATCAACTGATATCAATAACACAGATTAGAGTCCTGCCTAAAACTCGGGGGGGGGGGGGGGGGGGGGAGGTACTAACATTGAATGCTTATATGTTTTTTTCTTAATCAATTGCGAGTGAAATTCAGTGTTTTTGCTTATTTAATAAAATAATCAATCAGTTTACAAGACCACCATTTGAACACCAAAAAATGAGTAGTTTTGGTATTTAGGGTACCATTCAGCCTCTGGTCAGCCATTATCTAATACCCCTGACCCCAATTTCATTGATAAGTTCGCCCCCTCTGAGCAGACCTCAAAATGAAGGCACTAATCCTCGCTTCAAATACCCTTAAAAATCAGTGAGGACCCTCAACTTTTCTTTGGAACCGAACTGAATCAGATTCCAGCAAACACTATTATTGAAGGTTTGTTTTACACCCTCGGAAATCGATCTGAAACCCCAAATGTCAGAGGCAAAGGGCCTCTGATTTTATTTCTTATTCTGAGGCCTGGCCTGGCTCTGATCCTAAAAATGTCTAAATGAGTCCCTCTATATAATACATGACCATTCGTTTCTTCATACTGTCTGTGATACATCTCGTCAGAGATGTGTTAACCTACACTGTCCTACAGGGTGTCTCAAAAAAAGTGCCCCATGTGAAACATGATTGTTTTGGCCATGAAAAATATAACAATCGTTCGCGAAATACTATTAATGATGTTCAGCAATCATTAATGTGCCATAATAATTTTTGTCTATCCATTTGGAGCTTCCGTTATCAAATTAAGGCCAATCTTTACGGGCATGTTCAAATTCACCTTTGGCCGCTTTTTGTGTGAATAGAGCTCTTTTATTAGAATCGTCATTCAGTGTGTAATTTTGATATATGTTGTTCCTCATATCATTGGGGAACTATCCTAATTAATTCAGCTTAGTACAATTTTTTTCTGGGTCAATATACTAAAATTCCAGGAGTAAAAGTGGGACCTCTCATATAATTGGGGAACTATCCTAAAGAATTCAGCTTAGTACTATTTTTGTCTGGGTCAAAATACTAACATTAGTAGTGTTGCTGTGAACACGTACATTATGTGTGCCAAAAATTGTTTCGATGGAGTAACTCATTTTTAAAATATCAGACATAATCTAAAGGGGAACTTATTTTGTTGAACTGTGTATTTAGCTTTAAAGTTCACATAAATTAATTTTGTTTGTGAAATTACTCGGTTGTAATGAAAACATTGATATATGGGGTGTTTTTGTTCGTTTTATACAAACTGATATGAAGTTTGGATTATTTAAAAGATACAAGCACTTTTATTGCGTTACATTGTTTGCCAAATCCAACGTGTATACTGTTTGGTAAAACACTGTAACTAATACAATCCATAGTTTTAACATGATTTATTCTGCTATTTTGGTTAATTTCATTCATGAAAACTATTTAATTGTGTGTAAATGTTGGGTGTGTAAATGTTCTTTTTTTACTAAAAATGACTTCCCTCTCAACTTGTCATTGTATGGCAAAACTGGCTATGATACAGTCTTTTGCCAAAATTATACCACACAATTCTTTTATGCTCGTACCACGTAACTCGAGATAGTGTTTTGCACACAAAAAAGATTGTAAATGTGCATACATTCACCTGAGATATGAAAGGAAGGGAACTTGAGAGTTTCAAAAATAGAAACATCAACCCCCAAATTGCTGACAAATAATGTTATCTCAATGAGTCAAATTTGGCGTGTTACAGTGTTTTGCCGAAAGTGATGTGTTGCTGAATTGAAAAAATAACCCATAAACTTCTTGAATACAAAAATGAAAAAAAAAAATGAAAAAAACCCAACATGGCCTCTTTCCACTATTGCAGGTTTATTTTACTCAATTGCATTGTGAGGCCATACTCATTTTGTCCACATGACTTGAGCATAATATTGGACACATGCATCATCCCAAAATGAGTGTATCATGTTCGAGTCTAATATAACTTTCTATTCTAAACTCTGTAAAACGGGGCAAAGAGAATTCACATGCTGTGCTTATCTTGGCATTATAGGTGCTTAGTTCTTAGATGACGCCTGATAAGATATGAATTTCACGATAGTTGTCACCGCTTACGTGGGTCATGTGGGTAGCTGTTAGTAACTTGTCATCCTTTTCATGTGAAACAAAAGCTTTTGGCTGGAGTTATTTTGACAAGCACTTTTCAAATTTAGCAACATTTAAACTATTGTAAACCATACATTTTCATGCATTATTAAAGTTAGTTTTACGGAAATGGGTTACATTTGTTCCTGCTTAGAAAGCATTTTAAGACAACAATAATGCTATTTGAATTAACAATAGTCATAAGGTAGTATTTGAGAGCTACAACAAATATTATTTAATTTCATGTAAGCTTATTTTTTAGGCAGAGATTAAATAGGATCAGTTCAATTATTTGTTTGATTTCTTTTTCACTATTCTAGATGCTACTTAGCCTTACACACAATTGTCTCCAATGTTGCAGAGTAACCAGCCTATAGTCTGACACAGATTTAATCCTTATTTAACTAATTAATCAAATCTTGAATGGCTTCCTCTGCATTGTCATTAGCCATCCATAAATAGACAACTATTAATACCAATTAAAAAAGCTCCAAGTTTTCTATTAAGAATATGTCTGTGTATTCGATATTATGTGATAGTAAACCGATGTCCACATTTTAGGCTATCTCTCTGAAAACATCCATATAGTTACTTTTC
The DNA here is from genome assembly GCA_035610835.1 of Ophiura sarsii. Taxonomy (NCBI): domain Eukaryota; kingdom Metazoa; phylum Echinodermata; class Ophiuroidea; order Amphilepidida; family Ophiuridae; genus Ophiura; species Ophiura sarsii. The sequence continues at coordinate 3,606,665 of CM069451.1, read as the reverse complement.
ATACTTTATAGACCTATTTTATTCTTATAATAACATAAATATACCAGCATTTATTTTATGGTCGAATATTTCGTCAAATGCTATAATTAAATCTTGAACATGTGTCAGGTGTTAAAAAGGTGTTACATGCGTTCACACGTGTCCGATGTATTCCAAAGCTTCATTTCTGGTGTCAATTTTAAAAACTGATGAAAAAAGTGTTAATGCTGATTTCAACTTATTTTAGATGATTTCAAGGGTCTTTTATTAAATAAATCACTGGAAATGTCTTAAATTATCTCAAAATGCATTTATACAAATCAATGATAGTCTTGTCAATGTATTGTTTCATCTATCTGCATATTTATTCTTTTCCCACCTCTACTCCATAATTCCAGGTAATATGAACTGACCTGGATAGGATTATTGTTTGCTTACCTGTTATGCGCTTCCATCACAGTCCAGACGAGGGAAAATGGGCTCGACATTACTATCGATTGACCTTTAGCTTTGGTTAATTGCAAAGCTAATATTATTGATTTTTTAAAAACAAAAACATCGACGATGGAAAATATCAATACATCGTTAACTAAACTGGGTTATAATGTAACAAGCAACCTTATCCACTGAAAATAGTGGCTATAATTTCTCAATCAAACATGTACCATGAAGGCAACAAAGAAAACAACAACAGACTGGCCAAGATTTGTCTTAAGGGGATCCCAAACCACCCCCATCCAAACCACCCCCATCCCCTTTCTTACAAAGATTTGTCTTAAGGGGATCAGTTCCCCAAACCACCCCCATCCCCTTTCTTACAAATAGCAGACTACAAAGCAACTTGTTATGGGGCCTATATGTGACGAGAGGAATGAGTCGGATGTCGACCAGGGTCCAAAATGAGTTTTTAATAAAGCTTTAAAGAAGACACCTAGAGCTTTCAGAAACTGAAAACCCCATGTCGATACAACGTTTTGTTCCAAAGTTATGTCAAATTGTATACATGAATTTCCATCAAAACTTATGTAAGCCGTCATTTTGAATTGGCCATATCTCAATTTGGGAATCCCCGACATCCGACTCATTCCTCTTGATCGCGTCACATATGTTTAAGATTTGAGGTCATGTCTGACTTTGAATTTGTTATACATGGAGAGAGACTGACTAGTAATTGCTTTATTGTAAATTCAGCATGGCAATTGCTGCATGCATGACCTAACATCTGAATACCAAGCTATGTCTTGATGGGTCGTGTACAGTGTCTTGTATCGTGTAAATTACCTTATAAAAAGTAGCTTATTACCGCTTTTTCATAATGGGCTATTCCGTTTGAAATCCATACACCCCATATGGAAGACATGACCTGAATAGCCCACACAGGGAGTGTAGCTTTCAAATGTGATAAGACTTTCATGGATTATTTCTGATATACTTGCGATCTACTGAATAATGCAACTTACTCTAATAAACATGGTGTCTAGTGAAGATGGCAATTTACTCTAATAGATTTGCTATCTACTGAAGATAGACTTACTCTGATAGATTTGCTGCTATCAACTAAAGATAGCAACTTACTCAAAATAGACTTGGTTTCTACTGAAGATAGCCATTTACTCTGATAGAATTGCTATCTACTGAAGATAGCAACTTACTCTGATATACATGCTATCTACTGAAGATAACAACTTACTCTTATAGACATGGTGTCTACTGAAGATAGTAATTTATCTAATATATTTGCTATCTAGTTGATATCTACTGAAGATAGACTTACTCTGATATATTTGCTGCTATCTACTGACGATAGCAACTTAGTCTGATAAGACTTGCTATCTACTGAAGATAGCAACTTAGTCTGATAAGACTTGCTATCTACTGAAGATAGCAACTTACTTGATAGACTTGCTATCTACTGAAGATAGACTTACTCTGATATATTTGCTGCTATCTACTGACGATAGCAACTTAGTCTGATAAGACTTGCTATCTACTGAAGATAGCAACTTAGTCTGATAAGACTTGCTATCTACTGAAGATAGCAACTTACTTGATAGACTTGCTTTCACTAAAGATAGACTTGCTCTGATAGACTTGCTATCTACTGAAGATAGCAACTAATTCTGATAGACTTTAAATGATAAACACTGATTTCTATTTAAAATAGGAGCCATTTATTGTATAAATAGTTGACTCTTGTAATTGAAGAGCTATGTTCCAAAAGGGATCAACTCCATATAAGTGAAATAGGAGAAAAGCAACGTTTTTTTAAATTAAGGATGTTGCACTTCTTTGAAATGCTAATTTTCTGCCATGTGAAAGATATTATATGTGTAAGCTTTAAAACAGGTTTGATTTCTTTCTTTTTTTCACTGTATTTCCTATGTCATTCTTTATTTTCGGAAACTAGTTGAGTTGATCCCTTTTGGAACATAAATGTTTCGACCAATTTTCAAAACCACTTTACTAAACAATCATTATTTTCAAATAAGGTACACCTGAAAGACATCAAATCACATTGAAAACAGAAAACCGCATTCAAATACCTCTTCAACTTTTTAAATTATGACATTTTGTTTTTTCTTGAAAAAACTGAAAATTTGGACAGTTTGGCACATTTTTTGAAATAACAACAACTTCTGTTTGTGTGCAATTTAATTTTTTTTTATCCCATACATTTTACGTATTCATCATTGCATTTCATTAAGGACATTCCTATCAATGTTTCACTATGATAAAAGAACCATATTTCTACCATTTTGGCTTACAAAATAGTGAATTATATTCAAATTTCCGGAAACATCCGGAAATTATCGAGGGCTTTGACCCGAACATGCTAAAGATGTAGAACAAAGTGTAAAAAATTCAGTGCCCAGGCAATTTTTTTTTAAATGCCATATGTGGATAAAAAATGCATAATTTTGATATTCTAAAACTACCAGTGTTACCAGAGCCAAAAATAAATTTGATGAGTTGACATTACCTGTTACCTGTCAGTAAGGTGATGCTTTGCACAACCTAGTCCTTTATTTGATATTGTTTACACTTTTGAGTCAGTACCTTGGATGAACAGGGCATATTTTCATATAATCGTCCATTACAAATGGGCAAAATAGCCCAAAATACCTAACACTGTTTTCATGACAACAAAGGTCTTTTGAATTTTTTTAAATGTATTTTAATATGTTATGCCAAAAGACCCTCCTCCACCATACAAATATAAGGAAAATCCATATTTTGATCATGCACATGACCTGGTGGTATTTAGGTGTTATCCATGTTTTAAGATGGATAACACTTAAAAGTAGCATTATATTACGGTTTCCTACAATGCCAAAAGTCCTGTATTATTGGAGAGATTGTCGATAAGGCCAACACATTTTTTTTTGTTATGTTGTCCTCGACAGCTTTCAGAGAGGAGGGGCGGGCGGGTGGATTTTTTAAAAATTTTATTATTTATTTTTTTAATTTTCTTTTACCAGCAGAAGCTCAAAGTTCAGCCAACAAGAAGTTAAAATCACACTAAGAGCCGCACATATATGTTATAAACACTTATTTTAATATTAATGCCATTCAAACTGTTTTTAAAAAAATCTGGAAAAAAAAAAAAAAATCTGAAGAAAAAAGAAAATCTGAAGAAAAGAAAAAAATAATAATCTGATTTTTTTTATTTAAAAAATACGATTAAAAAAAAACAAAACACAACGATTTAAAAAAAAAAAAATCTGAAAGAAAAAAAAATCGGAGCGGCCCTTAAATGACGAGCGGGCGGTCGAGGACAACATAACAAACAAACAAAATTGGCCTAAGGTAAGTGTTATCCATATATCCTATCCCTAAGCCAATCATAATCTTAGTCACTGAGATGTAAGGGTAGATACACCACTATGTTTGCCATATATCCTATCCCTAAGCCAATCATAATCTTAGTCACTGAGATGCAAGGGTAGATACACCACTATGTTTGCAATCTCATCACATAGCTAGCAAATTACAGGAACACTCCAATAATATCACTACACAGAGAGAGGCAAGTATGGCCTATACAGTATGCACAGCAGCAATGCATTGTGGGTTTTTGCGAAAAACGCTCCCCGTACATAAAACTCTATCGGCCTATAATATCTAGTTACTTATTCCCTATTGCTCTATGTTAGCTTACCTCTTGACAATCTCATTATTTGGTGTCCAATTTATCACACTTTCAAGTGTTACATGTAGATTAGTTTTTGATGCTAACAAAGATGTCTCTTCCTTTATGCTGTACACTCCTGATTGTTGTTCTAATATTTCCCCATATGATGTCACAAGATTATACTTTACAACATCACAAATCTAAATTTCACGAGTTTTTTTGAGTTAATGACGCTCTGTGATATCACACCGATTCTAAGCCACTGCCATCAATTTGTACATGGCAAGGCATCAAGTAACGGGAGTCTTCCCCTGGCTGACAATTTGTACATGGCAAGGCATCAAGTAACGGGAGTCTTCAGCTGGCTGACAATTTGTACATGGCAAGGCATCAAGTAACGGGAGTCTTCAGCTGGCTGACAATTTGTACATGGCAAGGCATCAAGTAACGGGAGTCTTCCGCTGGCTGACAATTTGTACATGGCAAGGCATCAAGTAACGGGAGTCTTCCGCTGGCTGACAAATTAGTTTGATATTTAAATAGAGTCCGGGATTGGGAACGGGACTACGTGTCCAAGAGAACGGCCTCCAGTCACAGTAATTATCAATATTGAAATAAATCCTATTTTGCAATTTTCAACTATAGGATTAGTCTCTTATCCCTGAGATAATGTTAAAAATTCATGACTATATAATACTACAAGGCCTATATTTAACGTAAAAAATATCACACATACCCTAGATATTAATCAAATAGTGTGAACTCTCCTGGAAAATGGTAGTCTCATTGCTGTATATATGCTCAAAAAAGTGTAATTTCGAACTGTATTGCAAGATGTTGGGGTTAAAGGATTGGACTAGCTGCCGCGGGGAATTCTTGTACCTATAGGTTGCTCTTAATATGTTAAGATGTTAACTTGTAGGCATATATTTAGGGTTGAAAAGCGAAAATGCAATGATTGCACAAATTGATGGGTACACATTACCACGGTGACACACACCTGTCAATGTTTAATGAACTTGAGTGAAACAGGCTTTTCTTTCTGGAGCTGAATGGTAGGCCTCACCATTAAGTATTGATTTAAAACCATTTCCACCTTGACAGAACTCAAATTAATGGTACCAAGTGCCCTTGAAGTAGGGGCGAGGCAAGGATCGTGACTGGCCCTCCCCCCCCCCCCCCCCCACACACTGTACTTTGGGCAAACTATTCATAGCCTTTCATCAAGGCGTTATGGTGTGTGACCACTTTTAAAACAGTGCGAGCGCCCTCTGTGCAAATAGTATAATACAACGCCTTTCCGCAAACAATCTTTGTGTTATGTTTTGAAGATTTATCCCAGAAAAATTGCGTTGATAACGATGTCATGATATATCGGGAGATGTCATCTATATCATTATATTTTATTACATTATATCTTTAAACGTTGGCGTCAATAGAATTAGGCAGAGCTAATCGGTGTTTGAATGAATGAATGAATGAAAACGTGATTTATTAAGCGCATTTCCAAAAACACGATCAATGCGCTGTACAGGAATTATATAATATAAAAGATAAGCATAATAAAAAATACCAATCAAAGTACAAAGTACATTAAAGATAGGTTAAAAAATAATTAAATATACAATGTAATAATATACAGATACAATTTAAGCATTAAAAAGCATGGATTAAAAAACACACACATTTTTTTTTATAAAAGGGTGCATTTGCATCCGAAATTGACCAACAAATTACACCTTCGGAAATAGATGAGTTTTAAGCCTCTTTTTAAAAGATTTGACACTGCATGCGGTGCGTATGGAGAGTGGGAGATCATTCCACAGCCTTGGACCGATATATGAGAAAGCGGTTTCAGTCTTAGTATGTTTGTTGAAAGGTACAACAAGGCAGAAAGTGTCGTTGGAAGATCTCAAACCAGCTCTTGGACAGACATACGGCATCAAAATCTGAGATAAATAGGTAGGCCCCAGATTATGTACACCATTGTACACATGCAGCAAGATCTTGAAGTCAATTCTCTGCTGGATAGGCAACCAATGAAGCTTCCGCAAGAGTGGTTCAGCACTTGTGCGTCTATTTTTACAAAAGACTAGACGCGCAGCACGATTTTGAAGTTTTTGCAGGCGCTGAACATTAAATTTAGAAATGCCACCTAAAAGAGAGTTGCCATAATGATCGACACATACTGCTTACACGGTAGAATAGCTATTTGCGCAAAGACGCCTCGTTCCGCTCAGCGCAGTCGACAGGTATGTCGGCATACACCTCGCTTAGCTCAGCACAGTCGACAGGTATGTCGACATACACCTCGCTTAGCTCGGCGCAGTCGACAGGTATGTCGACATACACCTCGCTTAGCTCAGCGCAGTCGACAGGTATGTCGACATACACCTCGCTTAGCTCGGCGCTCGACATGTTATTTTGTGAGGTGTCTTTGACAAAGACTAAACTATTCAGGGAAATGCAAGCCAGATAAGACATCCAACAAAGAAGGTAAAGTAGAAGAAAAGAGACAAACATGAAACCAAAAGAAGCATCGCTTTAACAACATCAGCGATTGATACAAACATTGATACCATTTCAGAACGTACGCATGCATATCTGCCAAGATATACTGCAAGTGAATCCCATAGGGTGGCGTCATTTCAGAACGTACGCATGCATATCTGCCAAGATATACTGCAAGTGAATCCCATAGGGTGGCGTCATTTCAGAACGTACGCATGCATATCCGACAAGATATACTGCAAGTGAATCCCATAGGGTGGCAGCATGCATTGAGCTTCAACTTTGGTATAAGCGATTATGACTATAGCTGAGAGCCTTCCGCAAGACAAAACTACATGTAAGAGAGACGATTAAAGACAAGAGAAAATTCCATCCAAATGCCATCAGTGATAGCAACCCAGACAAGACAAGGAATTTCACGAGAGGTCATTATTAACACTGGGTCATGGTAGAAAAGATACCATACACTGTTATTATTAGATGAACATTTCTATATAAAGACCCCCCGAATTAGCCCTATCTGTCCAGTATTCTTTACTATCTTAGGAATTCAAGGTCTTAATTTTTAAAGGATTATTTGAGGAGATACGCCCATGGTAGAGATAGATGTTGCTCCAATTGATCAACAACAAATACATCATTTTGATGTTGGATTTCTATCTTGTGATGTCAAGGCTGGTATTTTTACTGGATTTTGTCTTAGGGTTGAAGATAATGATATTGACCTTCATGACCTCATTAAATCAGGTCAAAAGCAAAATAAATGTTGTGTTGTCCTCATCACAGTGACCGATCCTAAAATCTCAAAAATCAGGGTTGCATTTTTTTTTTTAAGATTTAAATTTTACCCAATTTATCAAAATATTACTATTTTCTGTTTGAAATAAATAAGTTTGCTTGGATAGATAGCTTTAAAGCTATTATCACACTAGAATCATTAGTAAAATTGACATTTACCAATTTTGTCTCGTCATGAACCACGGCCTGTCAGTAATATTTGTCAGCAAAAAAAAAGGAAAATCAACCGACTTGAAGATTTTTGGCACTTGAGGGCAACACAACTATTTTTTGTGTGCCTAAATCAGTGACTTTTAAATTACAGGGACAACTATGCGCCAATATTTTCAATTGAAGCTATGCATGTCATGGATTAATATCCATCATCAGGAACCATTATAAAAGGCCGTGTAGTCTCTAATGCTGTCAAAAATAACTTCTCAACAGTCTAAAGTTTAGGTTTAATAAAACACTAGGGGGAAAGAGTTGTATATATAAAATACTTTTTGAATATTGTTAAGTAAACCGCGTCGGTGAATAATAATAATAAAATGTCTGAAGGATTTGAATTTCCCTGGACGCATTTTTTCTAAAGATACCTTAACCCTAACCCCCCTGAGTGCTAAAAATTGCTAATCCAAAGTCCCTCTCCAAACGCATTCGCCGTCGGTTTACGATGACTTAGTCAACTGAGCCTATATAGTGAGCTAATGTGTAGGTGAGGGCCTTGGCTTAGTGGGTAGGACGTGGGGCTTGAGAACGGAGGGTCCCCGGATCGAATCCCGGCAGGTTCCCTGAGATTTAATTGGCGTTTTTCCTCGAAGATCGTGATCCCGGTCAAAAACCCTTAAACCGGGGTTAGGGTTATTATATCATAACATATATAGTATGAGACACAATTTAGTGTTGCGACAGACAACTTGTACCTGTATTGATTACTGGGCTGTTGCGACAGACAACTTGTACCTGTATTGATTACTGGGCTGTTGCGACAGACAACTTGTACCTGTATTGATGACTGGGCTGTTGCGACAGACAACTTGTACCTGTATTGATTACTGGGCTGTTGCGACAGACAACTTGTACCTGTATTGATTACTGGGCTGTTGCGACAGACAACTTGTACCTGTATTGATTACTGGGCTGTTGCGACAGACAACTTGTACCTGTATTGATTACTGGGCTGTTGCGACAGACAACTTGTACCTGTATTGATTACTGGGCTGTATCAAGCCATACAGGTGAAAGCGAGACAGACAACTTGTACCTGTATTGATTACTGGGCTGTATCAAGCCATACAGGTGAAAGCGAGACAGACAACTTGTACCTGTATTGATTACTGGGCTGTATCAAGCCATACCGGTGAGAGCGAGACAGACAACTTGTACCTGTATTGATTACTGGGCTGTTCAAATTTCAAGCCATACAGGTGAGAGCGAGACAGATAAGTTTTCTAGTACAAGTTTTCTACAACATTTCAATAGACACAAATATCTCTGCTTTTCATCATCTCTGACTAAACTCAGACCATCTATAAGTGACGCAGAGCAATGTGTTCCTAATCAATCATTTGTTATAATGGTATATTGTTGTATCTTTATCATGCCGATAACCCGCTGAAGTTTTTCTTATGTCAAAATGGGGTAAAACAGGCAACCATTGAGGGAAATGAGATGTCATCCAATCTATTGTCAAGATCCAATATGTAACTAAAAACCTGCAAGTTCTCTAAAATAAGGAGGAAACAAAACCACTGATAGCCAGCTTGTTTAATAATCAAAAACATACTCACAAATGAGTTTCCTTTTGATCCTACATAAATACATGTCAAGGTGTATTATAACGTTGGGGAATTTAGTCTCGCAACAATTTGCGTCATACCAGTGGAAATGCTATTGATTTTAGAGCTATCAATACGTAATGCTGGAAGTTGTACCCAACTTCAATGACAAAATACATTTTGTGAAATGTCCACCAAGAATCTTGGGCACTAAATGAATGAGTGAGCAAATACTTAGCACACAACTGCCATAGCCAAGGCAGTTAGTTAACAGAGAATCTTTGATGATTTTTGTCTTTAAAGTTTTGATTTTGCCAACTATTATACAGCATAGCACAGCAAGGGTTAATACAAATTGATATGCATAGGGTGTGTATCAATCGGGCTGCTTTGAATAAATCGCTGTTCATAATGATGAATATGAGATTGACAAATATTTGTATTTGATGATCATGTGAAACTGCTTGTCAGCAGAATTTGGCCTTAACCCATCAATATATCTTGATTTTACCACAGCAGCCTTATGCTGATAACCCACAATTCCTTGATATGTTGCGTAATTATGACATAATACTCTAAAAGCCAACATTTTCGCGCATGTTGATAACATAGACATTTCGCGAATATTTTTTGTTCTGGATGCACTGCATGAATGTTGAAAACAATATTTTTGTGGAAAAATATTTTGCGCGAAAATAAAACCTCCAACCCTTATTTGAACAAATATGACCCACCACTAACCCTGGTTAAAACCCTGACTTGGACAATATACGGCCCACCAGCAAACCCTGGTTCAAGCTCTTATTTGGACAATATACGGCCCACCAGCAACCCTGGTTTAAGCCCTCACTTGGACAATATGCAGCCCACCAGCAACCCTGGTTCAAGCCCTCATTTAAATAATATACGGCCCACCAGCAACCCTGGTTCAAGCCTTTATTTGGACAATATACGGCCCACCAGCAACCCTGGTTCAAGCTCTTATTTGGACAATATACGGCCCACCAGCAACCCTGGTTTAAGCCCTGACTTGGACAATATGCAGCCCACCAGCAACCCTGGTTCAAGCCCTGACTTGGACAATATATGGCCCACCAGCAACCCTGGTTCAAGCCCTCATTTAAATAATATACGGCCCACCAGCAACCCTGGTTCAAGCCTTTATTTGGACAATATATGGCCCACCAGCAACCCTGGTTCCTGCCCTTATTTAAACAATATATGGCCCACCAGCAACCCTGGTTAAAGCCTTTATTTGGACAAAATATGGCCCACCAGCAACCCTAGTTCAAGCCCTAACTTGGACAATATACGGCACACAAGCAACCCTGGTTCAAGCCCTTATTTGGACAATATACGGCCCACCAGCAACCCTAGTTCAAGCCCTAACTTGGACAATATGCGGCCCACCAGCAACCCTGGTTAAAGCCCTGACTTGGACAATATACGGCCCATCAGCAACTCTGGTTCAAGCCCTTATTTAAAAAAATATACGGCCCACCAGCAACCCTGGTTCAAGCCATTATTTGGACAATATATGGCCCAACAGCAACCCTGGTTCAAGCCCTTATTTGAAAAATATACGGCCCACCAGCAACCCTGGTTCAAGCCCTTATTTGGACAAAATACGGCCCACCAGCAACCTTGGTTCGAGCCCTTATTGGCACAATATATGGCCCACCAGCAACCCTGGTTCAAGCCCTGACTTGGACAATATACGGCCTACCAGCAACCCTAGTTCAAGCCCTAACTTGAACAATATACGGCCCATCGGCACCCTGGTTCAAGCCCTTATTTAAACAATATTTGGACAATATACGGCCCACCAGCAATACTAGTTCAAGCCTTAACTTGGACAATATACGGCCCACCAGCAACCCTGGTTCAAGCCCTTATTTGGACAATATATGGCCCACCAGCAACCCTGGTTCAAGCCCTGACTTGGACAATATACGGCCCACCAGCAACCCTAGTTCAAGCCCTAACTTGAACAATATGCGGCCCACCAGCAACCCTGGTTCAAGCCCTGACTTGGACAATATACGGCCCACCAGCAACCCTGGTTCAAGCCCTTATTTAGACAATATATGGCCCACCAGCAACCCTCGTTCAAGCTCTGACTTGGACAATATACGGCCCACCAGCAACCCTAGTTCAAGCCCTAACTTGGACAATATACGACCCACCAACAACCCTGGTTAAACCCCTATTTGGACGATATATGGCTCAACAGCAACCCTGGTTCAAGCCCTTATTTGGACAATATACAGCCCACCAGCAACCCTGGTTCAAGCCCTTATTTGGACAATATACGGCCCACCAGCTACCCTGGTTCGAGCCCTTATTTGCACAATATACAGCCCACCCGCAACTCTGGTTCAAGCCCTTATTTGGACAATATACGGCCCACCAGTAACTCTGGTTCAAGCCCTGACTTGGACAATATGCAGCCCACCAGCAACCCTGGTTCAAACCCTTATTTGAACAATATACGGCCCACCAGCAACCCTGGTTCAAGCCCTGACTTGGACAACATGCGGCCCACCAGCAACCCTGGTTCAAGCCCTTATTTGTACGATGTTTTTTGGTGCCACTTTTTCTTGAATACTTCCTCCTGGTAGTATAAACCCAATTCTATAAGGAACGGTATAACATGCAATTACTTCTCAGGAGCTTGACCACATGTTTCAAATAGGGGTCCACAATTCCAGGGAAGAGGTACCTTTAAATCATAAGCACTTACCACATCATTTTGTTGATATTATTATACCCAAAATAGCGAAGGCATTATTTTGTCACACCTGCCAAGTATGCAGGAATTTCAGATAAAGGTAGGTGTACTGATTTCTGGCCCGATTTTCAACTGGATGTTTTCTGGTCTACATGAAGGGTCATCCTTAAAATAGTTGCATTTTAAAGTTTGAGTTGCATAACTTCAATGGTTCTTATTTAGAAGCACAATGCCCATTGAGTAGTACACAAATTTGCTGGGTGGTTAACTACCTTTGGCAGTAATTCACTGCATTTTGGCCTATAACATCTAAATGGAACACATCTTACGCCAAACATTAACAGAAATAATGAGAAAAATATGGTATTTCTTCTGATATCAAAATATGTTGATGGGCACATGATCGGAACATACACCTCTAATATATGTATACTAGCGGCGTACCCTCGCTACGCTCGGGCACTCGCTAGCTGAGTATTAATATCTAAATTAGAAACCTTCATGATTTGTAGCAAAATGGGCATAGATAATGAGTTCAAAATTGTAGATCCCTGAATTATTTTTTTTCATTTGAAATAGAACTTTGTTCACAGAAATTGAGTTTTGTGATATCTTTGAATCTCGGACCCAATTTCAATACCCCATTTAGGAGGGAAACAATGTGATGGTTATAGTTACCCCATTTGTTGGAAGTGGCTCTTTTTACTTCAGGCTTTTCTTCCATCTTTTCTATCTTTCATTTCATTCAGCCAGCATGCTTATATAGGCTTTTTAAGCCTGGCCCGAGCATTTTCATTTTTCTTGAGCCTGGACCCTTCAGGACCAAAGCGTGTGTCCGTCCGGACCGACGGTTGGGTTCTCACCATGATCACTTTGTAACCACCCAGTTCAGTGTTAGCCATCCATTTATTTTATTTTTCGGCTTATTGACATTAAATTATTTCTCCAGTAGGACTATTTCTGCATGCATATTTTGCTCTAACAATATAGTTCCTTGTTTATTCATAGGCCTATCCCCCATGTATAATATGATATCACGGTTTTCTTGCCTATCTATGATTTTATATAGCGCGCCCTGCCCGTGGCCCGCATTGTGGATGGGTCCACGATGGGACTGAGGCATTGTCGTATAAACGCATTCCCTGTGACTATTATTAACACATGTTATCCTGGATGCAGGCCTACGGTTTGCGCCTTATACGGTTTGCGCCGGCATTGCTCCCAGTTCCTTCAAAGGGGTGCCTGTATACCCTGGCAGCGGCTATATGATTGACTTTTTGTTGTTGTCTCATCATGCCGTTTCTTGTACTATAGGGTTTGCACTAATAGAGCAACGGATGCTTGCCGCCTTTACTCTACCACATAACAAACTACGCTTTGCGCCACTAACGCGTGTGCACCTACGCGTGTTCCAGTACCGCCCGATTACGTGTGCGCCGGCAATCGGCGCCTGACTACGCGTGCGCCGGCAATCGCCTGAATACGCGCGCGCCGACAATCGCCCGATTACGCGAGTTGTGCGCCGGCCATCGCCATGGCGTGCTCAGCGTATACGCGGCGCGTAGGTTTCTTGTACTATAGGGTGTGCACTATAGAGCAATGGATGCTTGCCGCCTTTACTCTACCACATAACAAACTACGCTTTGCGCCACTAACGCGTGTTCCGGTACCGCCCGATTACGCGTGCGCCGGCAATCGGCGCCTGACTACGCGTGCGCCGGCAATCGCCTGAATACGCGCGCGCCGACAATCTCCCGATTACGCGAGTTGTGCGCTGGCCATCGCCATGGCGTGCTCAGCGTATACGCGGCGCGTAGCAATAACGTAGCAATGGGCTAAAAAACCTCGTATTTCACGAAATCTAACCCAAATTTAAAAAATCAAACATAAACTGGTTCGTCGTGGGACCCATACGCACTCGCACAGAAAGTTTGAAGCCAATCGAAGGTGCGGAAAGGGGAGAACATCTCCGTACAAGAATGGGCAACTCCGTATTATATATAAGATGGCTTAATGTTCTACCTCCTTATAATTTGTCTTTTAACTGGCTAATATAATAGTGAATTTACGAGGGAGGAGGTACAATTACCCTTACATACAGATCTTGACGTACTAATTCTGTTCTTCTTCAAGATAGTTTGGAAATGTTCATGCTACATTTATACACGCTTTTCGCGCTCGAAAAATAATAACACAAACACATATATTTCTTTTGCATATAGGTCTATGTATCGCTACAAATCGCAAATTTAAAAACAAGCAAAATCGGCAACAGCGTTTGAAGTAGACAAACTCATTGATTAAGTACCCACCGACAGACACTGAAATCCTGTAGTATGATCGACATGTGCTATACATAGCTGTCATGTGACGGCGGCACATGACAGAAGCTGTCATGTGATTACTGCATATAGCAGACAGCAGCCATCTTTTCTTTAAATTTGACTCAAATATTGAATAAACTTGAATGGCTTTGTATCCGGTGAAACATGCACATTTTAATGAGAAATAAATGATGTTTGAAAAACTAATTGCAATTTGATTGGTTCCTGGATGTTGTAGGATCGAATGACATATATGATATAACTAATGTGATTATAAAAATGATGCGATAACATTCAAGCAAGCTAGTAATTCAAATCAATACATTATAAATAAAGATTAGGTACGTCCATGAAAACTATGGGGAAGTCATTTCTTTTTCTTTTTCATAAACGTCAAAGTTCTATAGTTATTTCATAATTACAAGCTATTTTGTTCTATATCTCAATATGAGCCTGCGGACAACTGTAGGATAACTGTATGACGTCAAATAGGGATAGACTGCACTGTGAGTCAAAGCAGGTCATTAATGGCTATACCTTTTTACCCAGGGAGGACTTATAAATATTCACTATCAAAACATGTTATCCGCTCTCTCTATACAGTGTCAGTCAAAACATGTTATCCGCTCTCTCCTATACAGTGTCAGTCAAAAAGACCTAACAAGCATATTCTTCCACCTTTCTTTAAAAAAAAGGAATCTCCAAAATTGATCCTTGCTTTTAGGACTTCTGCCAATTTTAATAAGAGACCCATGTTGGCAGCTGTCCACGCAATGTGAAATCCTTTGCTGAATTTTTAAAAGTCTTACTGAGATTTAAAAACCTGGTAGTTTTAACCGGGACCACAATTTTGGAAGAGAAAACACCAACTAAATTGCTGGGGACTGGCCGGTAATCAATCTGGGGACCCTACGCACGTCAGCTCCTCGGCCAACGCTCGAATTTCACGACGGCCATCGTGGCCATGGCTGCCGATGCCTCAATGGTTGGCCTTGATGCCCACACTAAAGACTCAACACTTACGGCCAGACTTGCCGTGCCCCAATTTAGAATGCCCCTGACTGCCCCTCCTTAAAATAATGTTATTTTAGAAAAACAAAATATTCAGTTTTAAAATGAGTTTGCAAGAATCTTTTTTTTTCTCCTGCAGTTCGCTATCACATTTTCTTCAATATAAGCCAAAAGGCTTACTGTTTTCTACCCTTGAGCTCCCCCTTCATGTGCGGCCAGTTAGACAGCTCTCTGCTTTAGCGTATTTCCCATCCTGATCAAAATAAACATTTACCACGATACCCGATATACGCACTAAAAATTGCACAAAAACATGCTTTTCTATTTTTTTTTATTTGTTCTCCGCTGCACCCATTAATGACTAGACAATTTGACAGAAACATAAATATAATAAAAAAACCATCATAATAAATAAATATCAATTTTTGGTTCATTTATTAAAATATTTTATTCAATATTATTACATAAAAGTGCACACAGAAATGAGATGGTCGCCGGGTAAATATGGCAGGTTAAAGGGATACACGCGAGATGAATGAATAGGAAGTTAGGGGGTCTTGCATAATCAAAACAGGCCACCTAGAATCATCATAAACAGTCTCTTGATCGATGTTTTAAATCGAAACCAGGTATTTTTTCGTGTAGTAATGAACGAGATAGGGCATGCAATAGAGATGATTTTCTGAGATCGATGAACAGACATGCACGGTGTGTTGTGGCCAGCGAGGTATGGCGGTAAAGTAAATAAAAATGAATGTTTGGCTGCCAAATACTCTTTACATCTCTTGAATATAAGTTGTATTAAAATTACCTAAAGTGTCCGCACAATAAACATTGTTTTGGCCTTAGTGCCCTGGCAAAATTTGAGGCATGCCATAGGCCATATATCGTCCAAATAGGGGTTTAACCAGGGTTGTTGGTGGGTCGTATATTGTCCAAGTTAGGGCTTGAACTAGGGTTGCTGGTGGGCCGTATATTGTCCAAGTCAGAGCTTGAACGAGGGTTGCTGGTGGGCCATATATTGTCGAAAACCGTGTGCACATGCCCTTGGAGATAGGCTTAGAAGTAGTATTTTTTAGTTATCGGGCAGGAGGGGGAGGGATAGTTAATTAATATAAACCCAAGAGTTTCAAACAATGTAGTAGTGCATGAATAGGCTTTGATTTGCAGGAATAATTGTTTTCTTTCTGAAAAGAGAAAATGGTTTATGTCTCACATAGCTTCCAAGGATTTAGCATTCTGTGGACAGCTGCTGCCATATGGGGTTCTTTTAGTAAAATAGGCGTAAGTCCTGATCAATTTTAGTGATTCTTTTTTTAAGATAAGTGGAAGAATAATGCGCTTTTGATATGTGCTTCATTGGGGTTTTCAAATTGTTTAGTCTTTTTTGGAAAATATGATCAATCTTGGTCAACTTCTTTTTGATTCCCACTGTATCTCCATCAACATATGGTATATTATTATTACAATATTAGATCGCTCGCTCGCTCGAGGGTAACATGTGTGGGGATCGCATGTTTTGTTCATGGGGTAAACGTGCATGTCGTCTTTGTTTTTGCAATCGAATATCGAATATAAACTTGATGAACAAATAAAAGAGCTAAGTTGATTCTCAACTTTAAAAAAAATCTATTTATAAACAGTTATGTGACCAGTCTATACAAATGTAAATTGAGGTTTTATTTTCATGCAAAGGTTTATTTATAAGCTTCAAAATGACACCAGCTTTCTCATTAGAATTATTCAGTGCATTCACATTTTAGGCGAAATAATGTAGAAAATGTTCTGTTTAATCATGCTTAATTTCATGAATATCTTCAATTGCCTGTGGCCGACATAATGATGATGTATCGCATCACCTCTCACCATATTGGTCTATCCCGTCAACTCAATAACAGGATGAAGGCATACGGTATCACAACCTGATTCACACCTCTATGTCTGCCTCATTATGCATGCACAAGTGCCATGTTTTAAGGGTGGAAAAAGCCATGGCGAATGAATTTCATAGGTTATGCGACATAAAAAAACACCTAGCCCTGTTCTATGGGCAAACAGACCTCTCAGGATGGGTCCGGCTGTCAGGCGTTGTTTGGTGGGGGTGAGGTTCAAACAAATTTAAAATATCAACGACAAAAAATTAAAAATGTGCACAATTTATTTATTTTTTCAACAAAATTGTAAAACAAAATGGGTTGGTCAGGCCAGTGGAACAGAATTATTTAATGTTCAACAAATAATCAACAAATATCAAGCATAAGAAAATAGGCACTTTTGTAATACTGTATATGTTGTAAGTGTAAAATAGAACAACATAGTGCACCATTTCTATAAAATCAGATTTTTAATTGAACAAAATAAATTAGAACAGCGTATCGTGTACGTGTGCATTGCATGAAGCCTGAATAACCATAAGCATGATAATGTCAGGTGCGATCAAGCCTGTTCGCAACCTCCGCTCATCTTCAAACAAAATCTTGTTCCACCATTGGTTAGTACAACTTCATATGGTCATCGTAGTTTTCGCCATGCATCTTGTGAACTCTGGAACAAATTACCTTTTCATATTAAGAACTCTCAGACTCTTAATTAATTCAAATCATCTCTGAAAACATCTCTCTTTGAAATGGCATTTTGTAACATCTAATTTTATTTTGTATCTTTAGTTTTCTGGTATATTGTGTCTTTCATATGTTTTGCTCTGTTTTTGGTTGTTGTTTTTCTTTTGTTATTTGTAAGCGCTATGGGACTTTGGTGTAAAGCGCTATACAAGAGTCGTTGTATTATTATTATTATTATTATCATCTTTGTGCTGCGTGCATATTGTTTGCGATCATCTTTGTGCTGCGTGCATATTGTTTGCGATCATCTTTGTGCTGCGTGCATATTGTTTGCGATCATCTTTGTGCTGCATGCATATTGTTTGCTGGATTTCTAATCAGACTATAATAGGCTGCAATTTATACGTCAAACAACAAACCATTCACGAAATTCCTGCCAAGAACCTTCCAGAAACCTCACGTTGTCGTTTACCACATACCAATTTTCGGGTTGAAACATCCGCCTAGTTACTGCATTCGAGCATAGCAATTTTCGGGTTGAAACATCCGCCTAGTTACTGCATTCGAGCATAGCATAGCATCCTAGCCTAGCCTAGCCTAGCCTAGCCTAGCCTAGCCTAGCCTAGCCTAGCCTAGCCTAGCCTAGCCTAGCCTAGCCTAGCCTAGCCTAGCCTAGCCTAGCCTAGCCTAGCCTAGCCTAGCCTAGCATAGCATAGCATAGCATAGCATAGCATAGCATAGCATAGCATAGCATAGCATAGCATAGCATAGCATATTATAGCATAGCATAGCATAGCATAGCATAGCATAGCATAGCATAGCATAGCATAGCATAGCATAGCATAGCATAGCATAGCATAGCATAGCATAGCATAGCATAGTATGGGATAGATGGCATAGCATGGGATAAACGCTTAGGCTGCTGTGGTTTGAGGCTAATGAGGCTGGAGGGTTGGTAACGCAAGAAAAATTGTAAAAATATAAAGGTGTAACCCTGCCAACCCTAGTAACCCTGCCAACCCTAAACAGACTCTTTTTTCTCTTTTTATTTTAGGATCAATACAAAATTGTAATAAAATTTAACAAAAATCAACATGGGCAGCATAAATAAAACAGGATGTCAACCAAGAGCTTATGACATAGACCGATGATCCAAAGATCTGGAAACCAATAGTTGCATGTGCAACATAGCCAAAAAACATAGACGATCAATGATTGTAGGAATTCCCCAAAGTCCGGAATTTAAAACTTGCACTTGAACTGTGATGCTTTAACATGTTTTATTGTGCAATTGATATCATACTTGTGGGTATTTAAAATGTAACTTAGTTATAAAAAAAGTAAATTTCATATGGTATTTCTTCATTAGTCAGATGTAGCATTCAAACTTGGGGTAAAATGGCGATTTAAAAAAAATAAATCTGATTTACGTCATTCAGGGTTATAGCCAAGGACTTGAACTTTAATTAAGTGATTATTGTTTTTGTTGACAACAACGAAATTCTTATAAAAAACAGAAACTCCTCATGATTGAGTAATAGAGGAAGTGCGTGAAAAGGAAAACAAGAGGACTGACTAAGCATTTATTTTGGAGTGGTTTAATTTATTTATTAATAATAAAAAAAATGACAAATTAACATAAATTAATCCACTGAATAACAGGCAAATTATTATTAGTCACCAGGAGGGGTAGGCTAATAATGTAACATACTCATGTGTCAACAGAGGTTTTAAAAAAAATATTTAACTTGAAATAATTACAGTTACACATTGTGAAAATACCTGATGGCAAAAATAACAAGCTGCATATGAAACACACGTCTGGATTTTGCTTCACAAAGCTCTGAATCTTCATCTATGACGTCAACTTTACCCTGTATTTGTAACGTTGATTGTAAAACATGCTCAAGTGGATATAAACAAGACCCACTTTAAATGACTACATATAAATGTTTGGAAGCATTCTTTAGTAGAGGACAAACAAGAGTCAGTTTTGGAGAGGAGGCTGCTATGCTACTATGGCACCATTAAAGGCGTTATATCATCGATGTTCTGAGCAAATAAGAATTGCTTCAAAATAAAAGAAACATGCTGAAATGAAAATGTTATAAAGGTAACATTTGCGTCAATTAAAACTCCATTATTAGCTCACGCCTATCTAATTGGTAGCTACCAACTGAAGTGTGCAAAGCTAATTGCTACGTAATATCCTTAAACCAATTTGCCCGATCGGGAAAGGTGGCTGCATGGGCACCTGTAGCTGAGTGAACGGGAGGAACAATGTGGCATGTGCGAGTGAATGAGCCATGGATGTTCCAGTAGGGTGAAACGACAGGGCCTAAGCCAAGGCCTGTCGCTGACCCTATCGCCACATACAGCTCCCTTTCCTATAATAATGTGCGCAACCTAATCATAAGGGAGGCAGTGGGTGGGAAAGCAATTCAAAGCAGGCCTGAATCAAAACAAAACAACCTTGATAGCAGAATATGGCAGCAAGACATGCCAGATCCTAACAAGAGAGGGCAGTGCAGGGTGATAGTCACCAGGAGGGGTAGGCTAATCCAATAACCATAGCCCATTATTAGCTCGCGCCTATCTAATTAGTAGCTACCAACTGAAGTGTGCCAGTGACTGAGTGTGCTAAGCTAATTGCTACGTAATATCCTTAAACTAATTTGCAAGTGCAGGGTGATAGTCACCAGGAGGGGTAGGCTAATCCAATAACCATATTTAACATTTCATGTTAAACTCCATCGATCAAAATAAAAGGGTAAAAGGATTTGAAGTACCTCTTTACTCACTTTACCTAAAAACAGCCACACAGCCGCATGACCAGATCACCTGTATTTACACCCAGTGTTTTAGTAAATAGTTGATATCATGGGTTTTTTTAAAATCAACATCAAATGTTTAAAGGTGTACCAAAATGGTGATACAAGTATATTTTATTCGATGGTACCATCATCAATATATGATACAAACTATGCATGCTTAGAAACTTTATATTTTGTTTCCGGTGCAATATTAAAGGGTAATTTTTTTTAATTTTTATTTTTTAAACAATATCCTCCATCGAATAAAACAAACCATTTGGGCTGACCTTTTAAGTTTTTTACGAATTCAAACTGTTAATGCACAATTCTACTTGAAATTGACATTCATGGTTATTCTCATATTACATTTTGTTTAAAAAAACAATTATACAAAATTACAATACAAAAATGCACAGGCACAGTGGATCCAGGTCATGGTTCATTGGTTACAGCACAATCCTGAATGATGGCAATTTCCTTCTGAGTGCATTCTTCTCATAAGGCTGACATAACATAACTTTTAGAACATTTCTAACTTTTTTCTCAAACGTCCTACAAATATCCGAAATAAACAAGACAAGAAACTACACTACACAATTCAAATACCAGATCCCTTGCGGTTTATTACACATGTATTAACGTGTGCGAGAACACGACAAAGCCACTGAACTCTTACTTTGCACACTCATGTTTTTGTGTTCTTTAATAAACATGACATGCACTTGAAACACTTGAAATCTGCTAGGAATGATGCGTTAATGCTGTCTGGAGACAGTGAACATGCCACAGGCACGTTGTTGAATCCCTGGTAGAAGCAGGGACATATGTTCAGTGTTGGTATATAGTTTGATTAGCTCCAAATAGGCGAATCAATATGAGGATGATGGCAACAATGTGCATCATATGCGTGACTCGTGTGTGCGACAACAAAATGTAACCATAATCACAAGCGTACGCTTGGATTAATCTTGTGTGCGGTAAGATATAAAAAAAAAAATTCTTGCCAATTTAAAACTGATTCAACGTTTACCATTGCTATCATAGGTAGATATTTTGATGACAGCCAATGTGATTTCTTGAGGTGAGGTAAAGATTTGGATGAAGTTTCACATGATTTTTGGTGATAACATACAAAAAATATATATTTGACTTATCCTTTAAATTGCTATTTTAAATTAATTCTCAGGAAGATAGCAGATTTTGGGGACAGGGACTATCTGTAGGTAGAGAGATATTTTACTCATAATTCAAAATGCTATCTTAGGTAGAAAAAGCGTGGCGTGGCGAAAAGTGACCCAAAATATCACCGCAACCACCCCCCGGGATTTGAACCACGGCCCTCCGGCACATGGGGCTTGGGATTTTCCAGTACACCACGAGTGTCAAGGCTACTTGGCGTAGTATACTACGCCAAGAATATAAGCTGGGTCCATTTTGTCATCGAAAAACTTCCACGCCACCACAAGACTGCTATAGTTTGATCAGTTTCAAATTGGCGAAGCCTCCTTACAGATATTTGACTTGGTTGTCTAAGGTAGACAACACACTTTGGTGATATCTTATTTGTAATATGAGGTAGATAAAGATTTTAATTTGTTTTACATTGCTATCTTGGGTAGATAGAATATACACCTTTTTGTGGCATTTGTAGATGGTATCTTGGGTTATATGTTTTACAATGGAACAATTAATTTATGAGCCTTGAATGGTAGACACAATAGGAGGGCAATATCTGGGTATATCAAATAGGAGAGGGTGTGCTTCTGTGTGGGTAAACCCAGGAAATATGAACAATGTGTTACTGTAGTAATATCTGGGTATATCAAATAGGAGAGGGCATGCTTCTGTGTGGGTAAACCCAGGAAATATGAACAATGTGTTACTGTAGTAATATCTGGGTATATCAAATAGGAGAGGGCGTGCTTCTGTGTGGGTAAACCCAGGAAATATGAACAATGTGTAGTCCGGTGTGCTTAGGTTTGTTATACAGAATGATCCAAAATAAAAGTTCAGAGTCAGATTTCTCAAAAAGTTAGAAACATAATTTTTACATATATTTTTAATCAGTAATTTCTTATTTGGTGAATGGCATTGAAATTGAAGCTCTAATTACAAAATGTCAATGCCATTTTCACTATATACGCCCACAATAGTGTAGTGCAAGAAACGCCCACAATAGTGTAATGCAAGAATATATACGCCCACAATAGTGTAGTGCAAGAAACGCCCACAATAGTGTAATGCAAGAATATATACGCCCACAATAGTGTAGTGCAAGAATATATACGCCCACAATAGTGTAGTGCAAGAATATATACGCCCACAATAGTGTAGTGCAAGAATATATACGCCCACAATAGTGTAGTGCAAGAATATATACGCCCACAATAGTGTAGTGCAAGAATATATACGCCCACAATAGTGTAGTGCAAGAATATATACGCCCACAATAGTGTAGTGCAAGAATATATACGCCCACAATAGTGTAGTGCAAGAATATATACGCCCACAATAGTGTAGTGCAAGAATATATACGCCCACAATAGTGTAGTGCAAGAATATATACGCCCACAATAGTGTAGTGCAAGAATATATACGCCCACAATAGTGTAGTGCAAGAATATATACGCCCACAATAGTGTAGTGCAAGAATATATACGCCCACAATAGTGTAGTGCAAGAATATATACGCCCACAATAGTGTAGTGCAAGAATATATACGCCCACAATAGTGTAGTGCAAGAATATATACGCCCACAATAGTGTAGTGCAAGAATATATACGCCCACAATAGTGTAGTGCAAGAATATATACGCCCACAATAGTGTAGTGCAAGAATATACAAATATATTCTTATGATGCTTCTATTATTATGAGGAATTTGCCTCTCAAAAAGTTAACACTTTTTTTTCCCTTTTTTTAATACCATCCCTTAAAAATTCTTGACATTATAACTACCCCTAAACGTTGAGCTACGAGTCGTGATGTAATTCATGCATGGCACGTAATCTCAGCCCATAAATACAAGCCATAGGCGGCTATTTGTGTTGAAACAATGAAGGGAATGACATTCAAGTATACAATTCATCAATAGCTTTGATCATTGAGCGTGTTTCTACAGAGAGTCATTTGAACCGGCTAATGACTCTGTAGAAACATAGCCTCTCCGCCTTTTGACACCGTTATATAGACGGCTAATCGTTCTCGGGCAAATTATCCTCAAAAAAGTAGGATAGCCGCGAAAGATTAGCCGGCAAGAGCTCTGTAGAAACAGCACGCAGCGAGATTAGAAGGCTAACCGAAAATTGCTACGACAATGTGATGCCGCATCAATGATCAGCGATATCAATAAACTGTTGATGATTTACGATGTGATCGATGGGATAGTGTTGAGTTCATTTTCAGCATGATAATTTGAATTCAGACCATACATTTACAATGTTATTATTATTTGCATTATCACATGTAGTAAAAGTAAAGTAAAGACTCGCGCGGAAAAGCAAAGCACGCGCGCGGAGTGCCCATCTCTCTTTCATTACAGTTTGGGCCAGACTCCCCCATGTAATTTTTGGCTGTGGGGGGTTCGCCACTCCTCCCGCACAGCGAGTCTGTTTTACTTCACGACATGAATTAATGCCGGTACCCAATTATACAACTGGGTGAAGCGTGGCAAGTGCGGTAAAGTGCCTTGCCCAAGGACACAACACGCTGGCACCAACGGGGCTCGAACCCACAACCTGTGTATTATGGAGCGATAGTGAATCCGTTGGACCACGCGTGCCCGACTCATGTATCACATGTACAGTACTTCATTATTTATGGGTTTATTCACACTCTGAAGCAATGATCAGCAATCAGGGTTATCACTCGGAAGAAGAAGAAACAGGATGAAAAGAATAATTTGCTACTCGGTGCGATCGTATGGTGAAAGATTTAATTGTTATATGATATTATTAAATTACAATATATTATTGGTTTGATCATCACAGAATCTTGACTGTTGTTGCGAGTGTTGCACACCATTTTGACTCAAAACTCGGTACACAATGCATTGCGGTCATAACCCTTGACCATCTCTTACCGGCTATTTTGACATTATCCCTCTTTTGCGTGTCTGTAGAAACAGTCCCGTTCAAGTGTATCTGCCTTTCTAGCCGGATAAAATGTTCGCCGATAAATAGCGGAGGCTCTGTAGAAACACGCTCATTGACACATCGAATAGAGGAAATACTGAATTTCAACACTAGATCTTTTTGTGGAGAATTGCCTATCCGTGGAAAAACAGGAGCCGTTTAAATTTTTCTGGGGAATTTTTGCCTGTCCTTATCAGATTGTTTATCTATGGTCATGTGTTTTAAGCTCGCCTCCTTTCGCGTTACACACGGATTTTGGCTTTCGCGACATGATTTTAACTTTACACATTTATATTTGCTTGTATACCCCCCTGAGGTAGTAAAAGTATACATTTTCTGAAGGGAAATTGCATGAGGAAACCAAAATATTTTTTATACCTACCCCTATCATTATTTTTTTAACATATTTGAATTCCTCATGAAATTACCCATTAGATGATATATAATTGTCAAAGTTACTACGTCGGTATGGTAATTATACCGGCTAGTGAATATCTCCAATTTTTATTTTATATATTTTTAGAATTTTCAGAAATATTTGTTTAAGGATGAACCCTTCCCTGATATAAACTGCATTTCTGAATTCCTCTAGTTCCAAGCTTTCCAAAAATGTATACTTTTGCTATCATAGGTTGAAATCTTTTTCTGTTACAGTCATTTTTATAAATCCGGTAAATTGAGCTGATTATTCATGTTGACTGTGTAGCGAATAGGAAGAAAGCTGATGATCATTGTCTTATCCATAATTAATTAGTTGTTACAAATAGTTGACAAGTCTGTTGAACCACATACTTAAAGACTACTAAATATCCTTTGAAATGGGACCAGAATTATTTTTGTAACATTAGGGGATGACTAGTTATTGTAAAAAGAACAAAGCATGGGATTATCCCCATTGAGTTTGTACAGGCGGCACCTTCCGGCGGCACCCCTTCCAGCACCACCTCTGGTCCCCAAACATCAAACAGCTGTATCTCCCTTTCTGTATTAGCTATACCAATGCCATTTGGCAGGCAGATAGCTTGTTATTAGGGCTTTAAAATGATACCAAATTTGTTGATATAGCTTTTGTGGTTCTAGAAATATTTGAGGAAAATGACAGCATGAAGCTAAAAAATGTAACAGCACCACCCTATAATTGGGAGGCGAGTTCATAAAGTGTGACCCTATATGTTTTACCAAGCGTTGTACATCTATTTCTGCGAACAATTTGGTGTATAGATTGTTAAAACCGGTTCATGAAAATGTCTAGTATTTAGTATAGTGACATTATGTAATACTAATAGCATTTAATCAATATGTTGAGAACTTATTACCTGATTATAATGTTGTGCTTCTCTTCTTAGTTAGCTCAATTGATAAGAGCGTTGTGTAATGATGCAATGGTTGTGCTTCTCTTCTTAGTTAGCTCAATTGATAAGAGCGTTGTGTAATGATGCAATGGTTGTGCTTCTCTTCTTAGTTAGCTCAATTGATAAGAGCGTTGTGTAATGATGCAATGGTTGTGCTTCTCTTCTTAGTTAGCTCAATTGATAAGAGCGTTGTGTAATGATGCAACGGTTGTCGGTTCAAATCCAGTCAAAATCACATGTTTAAAAAAAATTGAATCAGCATTTAGATGAGCTAACCAAAACAAGTCAAACAGGGGGGTCCTGAAAATAACTCCTCTCTAAGGGATTTGTTATAACGATGTACAGGGTGTCTCAAAATAAATTACAACGCACCTTTAGAGGATTGTAACTTTCTGAATAAGTGTCAGAATAGAACAACTCAAACGACAAAATAAAGGCAAAATAGTTTGCTAAACTTTAAAGAAAACCGGATGTGATTCGGTTGAGTAATTCCAGAGAAATGAGCAATTACGTACCATTAGTCTGGGCACTTATAAAACTCGCCCATTGCTTGTGTGGTGGATTTCGATCACGACAGGAGCATGCGCAAATGCGATTTTTGTGTAAGTGGTCTGTGATTTTGTCAATATTATATTTTTACTGTGATTTGTCGATCTGCATTAAATGCAAAAAGTAACAACGCCCCCGGCTGGACTCGAACCACCAACCTTTCGGTTAACAGCCGAACGCGCTAACCAATTGCGCCACGGAGGTGATTATTTACTAGGCTGTTTTGGTTTGTCATGTTCACCCGTACACTTCCCCGTACACTTTCTTGCGAAGTCGGGCATCGTTTTTTCTCAAATGTTGCTTGCATATTGCCGTTGCTGTCGCCTTTAATACATGTGCTGTCAGTTGAACTTGGAACCAACGTTTAATTTGAACTGTCTATTTTCAATAAAAAAATACTCCAATACGGGAAAAAAATCAGAAAAGCTCAGACAACAAATAAGAACATCATTTTACTCGACCTAGAATTTCAATCAACGTATTTCAATCATCGGAAAAACCCGATGATGCGAGTGACGTCATTTAATGAGCTCATTAGCATAATTTATGTCCGTGAAATGTACAATAGAGTTTTATTAGTGCTGGGAACACTTCCATCCAAGTTTGCTCATATTGAGTGATTCAGACAGCACATACATGAAATCAATACTTCTCTACAAAATGTCATGGATTAACGTGTTTTTATGGTTCTAGATTTTATTTTACACCAAATAATATGCCAGATAAGACCAAAGTTTGACACAAAATATAAAATAAAAGTTATCTAGTTTATTTTCATCACATTTTAGACTTAAGGATAGTAAAATTTAAAATTTGTACGATAAGTTCAATCTTTTTATAACAATTGGAAACAAATTGTTGTTATTGTATGCTCATATCTCTCTCCTTACAATGAGTTGTATTGTTTTTGGTTTTCTGGGTGTTGTGAGTGTTATGATCGATTATTCAGTATTCTTAGATCACAAATTTAACTTTTTTATCATAGTATTAAATAGTGCTGGCTAATGAAACATTAATGAGTAAGTAACCAGCCGCGCAAGTGAAAATCTGTCAAAATATGCAAACTTGGATGGAAGTGTTCCGTGACTACTCTAACGTAATCACATATATCTCAGTAATTATTTAACCAAATTAAACGCTGTTTTCTTCCAATTGTAGAAAACTAATTTGGCTTTATTTTACCGTTTGAATTGTAAAATTCAGATACTTAATTAGGAAGTTATGATCGCCTAATGGTGCGTTGTAATTTTTTTTGAGACACCCTGTAGACTTCTGTGCCGGGTACGCTTTAAAACTTGATTACTTCAGTAATAAAATCCATGCTTTCAATTATGTATATGGGCTAAGAACACAGGCAGCTAGCTGTTTGTAGATGTGATGATCAACAATACGCTGTTGCTTAGACATAGGGATGGGCCAGTGATGATTGCAGTTAGACGTTGTGGTAAACATGTTGTTGTTCAGAGACAGATGCGGAGTAGCGTTTGTACACGGGTAACGTTATAGAGGTCATGGTTAAAATGAGTAAAAACATCCCAAATCAAATCAAATGTATTAAGACGTGGACAACTATGTTGAATAACCCAAAAAAAAAAATTCACGTCAACCATAATTTTTATTTGTCCGACAAACAAAATATTTTATTTGCAAAGCTTACAACAAAAGTATAGACGTGCACTCTCAGGGATACAACAGTTACATAGTAATCCGCGTATTTCTAAACCACGCTTTGACAATTAGTCATATAATCTTCGACACAAAGCGATATAAATTACACTCGGGTGTGCGATAAGAGTTCCGTTACTAACATTTTCCATGCATTGGCAAATTTCTAGCAGAAAAAACCAAACCTTGGTGATAATGGAGTGGCTTCGTAATAAAAGCCTGTCTCACGTAGACATGATTTCATAAGGATGATGCTGCGGGACACCCAAGGCATAAAATAATAATTAATTGTTTGTAAAAAACATGGCACCTATCTCGTGCTAGTCAGGCGCTGTTTAGAGTCACACATTGTTGAAAAGAGTACCTAATTTTGTCTTTCTTTTTTTTTAATTTCCCTTAATCAAATTTGTATTCTATCGTGTCATCTATCAATTTATGATAGAAACATGAACCTATTATGTAGATACTTTTAATTGAATGAAAGTAATACAATGTATTTTTTGAATATTTTGATGAAATAACAGTGTTTTAGTTCTAGCCAGTAATAGGTGACTATGACTGAACCCAGCAAACCCTGTTATGATAAAAAAGACAGGTAATACTGCCGCATTGGATGGCACTGGTTGTAATACTGCATGGCGCATTAGATGGCACTGGTTGTAATACTGCATGGCGCATTGGATGGCACTGGTTGTAATACTGCATGGCGCATTAGATGGCACTGGTTGTAATACTGCATGGCGCATTAGATGGCACTGGTTGTAATACTGCATGGCGCATTGGATGGCACTGGTTGTAATACTGCATGGCGCATTAGATGGCACTGGTTGTAATACTGCATGGCGCATTAGATGGCACTGGTTGTAATACCATTGTGGGAAATTCAAGTATGTCGAGTGTCACATTTTTATGAGCTGATTCTTATAATGAAGAAATAAGCATAATTTAAGGGAGCCCAAAATAATTCTAGCTCAACTAGCATCATTTGGTATGTTAACCCCAACTCTATCCCCAAGTTTTTTTCAGAATTTTTGTCCGCGCAACGAAAAGTGACCCAAAATATCGCCGCGACCCCCCCTGGATTTGAACCACGGACCTCCGGCACACAGAGCTTGGGATTTTCCAGTTTACCATGAGTGTCAAGGCTGCGCCAAGGGCTGTATAGGCTGGGTCCATTTTTTCATCTAAAAACTTCAACGCCTGGTGATACAAATAAACTGGGTCGTGGGTGGTATATGGTAGGTTAGGGTAGCCTTTCATCAAGGCTTTGTAGTGGTAAAACAGTGTGAGCGCCCTCTATGGACATAGCATAATACAAAACTTTGTGTGAGTCTGTAATTGTGCGCGATGCTTGGATTCTTATTGAATTAATCAATTTCATCTCCATATTTGGAATCGCTACGAGAAATGCATTAAAATAAGTACAGACATGCCTAGTATTGGTTCAGTAATTCTTGAGATAAGACTTGGGAAAGGTGTCTGAAAAATCTGTTTTCTATGTGGTAAAACTAATAGCCACGTGGAAAGTGTTAACAAAAAGAATTGGTTGTCCCCTCAGCTGTTCAAATATCACGCTGTATATTTGTAGATGTAGAGGATGTGAAGGGACGTAGATAACTAACTACCGGATGTGCAATGACTGTGCAAACTCTTATAATCAGACGTTAAGGAGAACAACAATATTTGTTATCTTCCACAATCCGCTTTAATTTGAAAAGTGAAGCATTTGTTTGCTCTAAATGTCACCACACAGATGAATACCCAAACTCCAGAATCTCTCCCCCCCCCCCCCCCCTCTCTCTTTTTGGTTGGCGGGGCAACCGCCAACCTTATTGCATCAGATTGCATATTCTTGGACATTTAGGTCTTTCTACATATACATGGAGGCTGCCATTTTGTTTTTAGTATATGGAAAATTGTCTACATTATTTTGCAGTCTTTGTAAATTACATGTACCTATGCAGTTTATTTTAACAGTCCTGCAGTCTGTGATGGAGTCAAAGCTTTATTTGTTTAGCCTTATACACATTACAATTGTGGTCTCAGATACTACTGAAAAGCTCAGAGTGTCAACTGTGTCATTAAACATGGTCAAGGTTTGCATGAAATATCTATGTGTATGAAAAATTTCACGACTGGCTAGGATTGGTGAAATTGTCATGCTCACAAGCTTTTAGTATTCTTATTAGACATTATTAGAAAGGTGTACATTTGTAAACATTTCATGATGAAAAATGTGGGTTCTTCTGCATCACGAACATTAAATGCCGCGAAAAATAGTGCTTGCTTTAGAATAAACCATAAACCTACCGTATGTGTCCTTCAGATGGTACCTCCCCCCTCCATGCACAAACATCAACTTTATTGGTTTCCTGTACTATTTTTAGACTGTTATGTTTTGATTTGGGGTGTTTTTTGTTGTTTGAAAGATACATACTATATCCCTGGTATTTTGGTGCAACAGAATGAACAGATGCTTCAGAAAATGGTTACAAAACATGATTCTTTCTCTTGGATCGCCCCCATTCCATTTCAATGGATTTTTTTCTATAATTCTTCTGCCACATAATTTTAGCAACTAAAAGCCGTATTTACAAATGTTGCTATTTTTGCTCTTTCTATTTGCCTTATATCGCAATTTCCTTTTGACCGCCAACTTTCCATTTTAATGGAATTTTTATCACATTTGAATGTAAAAGTTGAACCTGAACAGCTTATCTACAAAAACAGCCTGGGTATAAAATTGTATAAAGGGCTAACATTTGGATGATAGATAACAAATCTTTATCGAAGGCCAATCTTGACTGCAGGCACTTTTTTAACATTCTTTAATTTGTCCTCCAATTTGTTTCACATCTTTAAAGCATCTATCTGGTGAAAAAGTTCAATATCCTTGGCACACCCATAGGTCTTTTTCACCATATATTCACAGCATTTGACATCACTTTAAAAACTCTGTCTGTCCACTCTTCCTCCTCTCCTCTAAAAGGAGACTTGAAGACAGCCAACCCCCAATGATATGTACGCTGGCAAAACCCCATGACAAATGAACACATTTCAATTCATATGGAGGAAGAAAGCTAACATTATGATGGATGACAACTTTACGGAAGTGTTGTTCTTGAACTAGAATAACATTGTAGAGTTTCTTGTTCCTTGTATAGCTGCTTTATAGAGGATATCATCAATACAGCTGCCCCACATAATCTATTGGCAATTTGACTGCACATTGACGTCACTGTAAGTATGCATTATACATGCACCAGCATATGCTGCACCCCAAACTGAGGAGGCACTTGTTTATTAAAGGTAGATGTTCTCATTGCTGGCCCGATTCTCAACTTGATGTTTTCTATTTTACATGAAAGGTCATCCTTAAGATTGTTGCATTCCAAAGTTTGAGTTGCATTACTCCAATGGTTCACAACAGCACAAGTTCAAAAGAAATATGCCCATTGAGTAGTACACAAACTGGCTGGTGGTTAACCACCTTTGGCAGTAATTCACCACATTTTAGCCTATAATTTCTAAATGGAACAGTTCTGGTCCCTAAGATTTTACAGACATAATGAGAAAAATATGGGGATTCTTCTGATATCAAAATATCTAGATGTGAAAAAAAAATCATAAGCCAAAAAAAGTGATCAGAACATACACCTTTAAAGTACTGCGGTCCCTCTCAGGGTTTTAAGGTTAAGAAATTTGGGGATTTTGAGGCAAATTGACCAAGAGAGCTATAAAAGGCCATTTTATGTTATTTGGCTTCTTGGTTTGTGGCTTATCAAAAGGTTTCTTTTTTATACAAACTAATTTGTTGGAAACAGTTAAAACATCCATTGTAAGTGTCTCAGTTAGTACCTCATGCCTGTCACACTATAAAATGTCTTCTAACTAGACACTTGCTAGCTACACGGTCTAAGCTATCGACGACGGGATAGAATTTTGTCATATCTTGGAGAATCTGATTTGTGCAACTGGTTCTGTCCCATGATTTTGTGCTAAAACAAATTGTCAAGAATCCACTCTGATTCTGGTCGTTTGAGGCAAAACTTTGCAAGGATGTATTCTTGGATTTTCGCTGAAATTCTAACCGCCATTGGCTTATTTAACCGCTCCCGATTAAGCTCGGCTTAAGAGCCTAGATTTTCTGATTTTTACCCGCCCATCTTATGAATCGAAGTGCTAGAAACATCTATGTAGATTATATATATCAACTGTGTCTATGCGTCATTCTACAGACTATGTGTGCTACAAGAAGATTTCTTGATGTACCCCATCATGCTTAGGGCTGCTACTGTGCTGTAAATTTCACCACACCGGTGGTGTGGGCTGGAGTGTCCTTCCAATCTTGATGGTCACAGTAACATGCTGTATTAGTCATTTGGTGTTTCTAGAACTTGGATTCATAAGATAAAAACAGGAAAAGCTAGGCTGTGCAGCAGAGCTACTCCTGATATGAACCAATATCTCATTCAATATTCTACTTTTACTATTCAATTCCTTTCAATTTACAGCTCTATTTCTGTACCAGTTACAGCTGCAAGAAAGAGATAATTATAATGCCGCAAGACATGATGATGATACCTGAGATCCAATGTACAATACAACATCCGATACTCAAAATCTACCCACGATCTACCTCAGCAAAACTATATATATATAAACTAGCGTAATAACCGATGATAGCGTGTATGTAAGGCACTTTATCTGACCCTTGAGGGGGTAGGGTTTCCTCTGCATAACTATACCCACTTAAAAGTAGCTATTTTGAGGCAATATTTGATATCTGTTTTCATATTGATGTTGATGGATGTATCTGTTTTTGCTTATGACTCAAATTGGCATATAATTATTGGTCAAGCATTTCTCTGGGAGCACTACCAGTGCTAACTGAACATCCGCCCACTGTCATGAATGATTGAATTCACCTGAAAAGTGTTAACTCAATGACACCATCCAGTGAAGCGTTTTCCAAGAACTATTTGTGGCTTAATTATGAACTGTTGTTGTAGAAAATGTGATTGATTACTCAAATTGTTCAAATGGTTGTGTCTACTGAAGGAAACAATCTGGGCTGTATTCTGGTACGTCTTTAAACACAGTTTTAAGCTAAACACGTGTCCAACTTTGTTTTAAACACATCGTTTAACTAAACGCAATTCTCGAAAATGTGTATAATTTCAAACACCCGTCTAACTTGCTGAAAAGTGTCAAACTTTGGGTAAGGAGGTAGTTTAACTTGAGTTTAACTTCATGGCTCATATGTTGGGTGCATGTTGTTTGAGCATGTGTGGTCCAGCGGAACAGTGCAGGATCATGAGGTTGTGAGTTCTAGCCCCGCCAGGGCTTGTATGTGTCCTTGGGCAAGATACTTAGTCTCAATTGCCTCGTTCACCCAAGCGATATTAAGGGTAGCTGTTAAGGGTGGTATTACAATCCAAGTGCTGATATGGTTGAGCACTTAGCCAGTTGCCACATACGTGACGATTTCGGAATAGGCTGCCTAGATAGATGGCGCTATATAAATTGATAATTATTATTATTATTTATTATATAGAGTTGAACAAAATATAGACAGACGTACATTTGATGCATTTCATTTATTTCTACAGTAACCTATTTGAATCGCTGATAATTGAATCGCTACCATTGCATACAACGGTACACTTTAACAACTTTTCTGGGGACGATATTCATTGTGTTTATAAACATGCTTCGTTTAACCATCTGTCTAAAAGATTAACTTGCGTTTTACTTAAACATGAGTTTAGTTAGTAACAGTTTTAGGCTAAAACCGTGTTTAGTACAAGAATACAGCCCCATATGTGTATATGTTGCTTATTAATTAAAATCCTATAACCCAGACATATAACACAAAATACCACACCGACTTTGAGCCCGGTCTTCTTGGGTCTGTATTATTGCATCATCATGGATGGGTTTAAACCGAATGATGTCGCATCCTAAACTTGATCCGTGCATAACGTGAGAATTTGTAACAAATATTTGCACGATTAATCTGTCCATTAATAAGGTACCTTTTTGTTTTAAACGGGCTTCTATAATGATATTCGTGGACAATTTGCCATTGTTATACATAATAATAAGGCCAAAAAAATAAATGTTGTGTTGCCCTCAAGTGCCAAATATTTAAAATCAGGTCGGTCGGTCGGAATTTTTATTTATTTTTTTCAAAATCTTTTTTTTGGCAATTTCTTTTTTTTGGCTGAAAAATATATGGTTTATGTCAAGACAAAATTGGTATAGGCCCATATGTCAATTTAACTAATGTTTCTAGTGTGACAATAGTCTAAAAAACATTTATTTGGGCTTACTTATTCATTTCAAGCAAGAAATAGTAACATTTAGACACTTTTAATCAAATTTAAATCTAATTTTTTAAAAAAAAATATAAATGTGGTATGTTTCTACTATGGTAGTGTTGAAATATACATTTCACACATCTCATGTATAGCAAAAAAATACCTCATTTCACATAAACATTTTTGCAAAAAAATAAATCAATCTCATTTCTCATAGCCTTATTCATGTTTCTTCTGAGACAAACTTGTTTTGTTTTTTTAGCCTTTGAAGTGTATGCTATACATCAATACTAAAATATCAGTTTAAATTAGCAGACATACATATCTAATATCATTCACAAAATTAGAATTTGCTATATACTAAACTGGTCAGATGATGACAGTGATAATTTTCTCTTTATAACTGGCACCCTTAGCATCTGGCAACTGTTAAAGGACAAATACTAATTACAAATCATACGACAAAACCGACCAGCAAACCCCATTCAATATCTGTTGTAAAAACCAGGAAATGCTGATGCGCATATAAATTAATTGCCAACACGGTATTCTGCCCTCCTAACAGGCACACTTAGTGCCGATGATTCTCAAATGCAACTGTCATCATTGTATTTGACAATCGGTAATTTGAACAGATCTTGTATGACGTCATTGCCTTGGTTGAAATTTCAGCGCTAATGGTATAGATTTGAAACCCGCTGGCTTAAAGCTACAATTACTCTCAACCTAACGGCATAGTTCGGTGACCCAATATAAGTCAGTGCACAATAGGATTGATACAATGGCTTCTGGGTATGTTTTATGATACACTAGCCTAAACAGAGATGTATATGGGTCACAGGCAGCAATTCTAGGGCATAAAACTGTCTTGGTCTATAAACAGTGAATAGGAAAAGGACAAGTAGCCTCTGACGCAAGTGGGACATCTGAATTCAAACAACAGTTTAAAGTCGCATGACATGTCAGCTTCTTATTTAGAGTGTGTGTGGCGTCTGAGGTAAAGTCGCATGACATGTCAGCTTCTTATTTAGAGTGTGTGTGGCGTCTGAGGTAAAGTCGCATGACATGTCAGCTTCTTATTTAGAGTGTGTGTGGCGTCTAAGGTAAAGTCGCATGACATGTCAGCTTCTTATTTAGAGTGTGTGTGGCGTCTGAGGTAAAGTCGCATGACATGTCAGCTTCTTATTTAGAGTGTGTGTGGCGTCTGAGGTAAAGTCGCATGACATGTCAGCTTCTTATTTAGAGTGTGTGTGGCGTCTGAGGTAAAGTCGCATGACATGTCAGCTTCTTATTTAGAGTGTGTGTGGCGTCTAAGGTAAAGTCGCATGACATGTCAGCTTCTTATTTAGAGTGTGTGTGGCGTCTAAGGTAAAGTCGCATGACATGTCAGCTTCTTATTTAGAGTGTGTGTGGCGTCTAAGGTAAAGTCGCATGACATGTCAGCTTCTTATTTAGAGTGTGTGTGGCGTCTAAGGTAAAGTCGCATGACATGTCAGCTTCTTATTTAGAGTGTGTGTGGCGTCTAAGGTAAAGTGGCATGACATGTCAGCTTCTTATTTAGAGTTTGTGTGGCGTCTAAGGTAAAGTCGCATGACATGTCAGCTTATTTAGAGTGTGTGTGGCGTCTAAGGTAAAGTCGCATGACATGTCAGCTTCTTATTTAGAGTGTGTGTGGCGTCTAAGGTAAAGTCGCATGACATGTCAGCTTCTTATTTAGAGTGTGTGTGGCGTCTAAGGTAAAGTCGCATGACATGTCAGCTTCTTATTTAGAGTGTGTGTGGCGTCTAAGGTAAAGTCGCATGACATGTCAGCTTCTTATTTAGAGTGTGTGTGGCGTCTAAGGTAGAGTCGCATGACATGTCAGCTTCTTATTTAGAGTGTGTGTGGCGTCTAAGGTAAAGTCGCATGACATGTCAGCTTCTTATTTAGAGTGTGTGTGGCGTCTAAGGTAGAGTCGCATGACATGTCAGCTTCTTATTTAGAGTGTGTGTGGCGTCTAAGGTAAAGTCGCATGACATGTCAGCTTCTTATTTAGAGTGTGTGTGGCGTCTAAGGTAAAGTCGCATGACATGTCAGCTTCTTATTTAGAGTGTGTGTGGCGTCTAAGGTAAAGTCGCATGACATGTCAGCTTCTTATTTAGAGTGTGTGTGGCGTCTAAGGTAGAGGTTGAAAATAGTGGCTCTGATTGAGAATGATGTCTCTGATGGTAAATGGTACATTTTTATGGCAATATATGATCTGATGTAGCGGGCGTTAAGATGGAGCAAATTTCCAACAACAAAAATTATTTTCAATCCCCAAGCTAGTAGACCTTCTTCTAGCTTCATGCCCAGACTAATCTCACAAGTTGTGTCTGGGGCACTGGTCACCCTTAATATACCAGAGAATATGAGAAAGAGAAGGATGAGGTTCTCTGTTTCATCTCATGTATTATTGATAATCACAAATTCAAAACTCTCCATGTACAGAATGAAAATGTTGGCCTTTGTGGCATGTAGACTAAATCCTTCCCGTCTTCACAGTTAACACACGGCCCCTGCAAGGGTGCTCAATGTGAAGACAGAACAACGAACGGATTCAAAAGTGTGCGCTGATAAGCTCATGAATAAACACGAGCTTTCCACGCACCCTGACACCACACTGCGCTGCTGGTTTCATGCAGGATGTACATTATGTGACATGATGGGCGCATCATGTGACATGATGGGCGCATCATGTGACATGATGGGCGTGCTGATTTACCTCCACGGTGCAGCGTGCCAATCGTTAGACGCACTACAGATCAAATTTGACCAATCGGGTGCTTTTGTGTTGTTGTCGGGCAGACTTGCACATGGGCAGTTAAGAGGGACCGGAAGTGTCATGGATTTCCGTTCATTTTTTGTACATGTTATTTTCCTAGTCCATCGATTAGTTTGCCATTGTTAAAGATGGCAGCCACATAGAGGGGTGTGGGGACCCAGTCTATGCGGCATGGCCAGGATGTTGCCATTGTTACAGATGGCAGTCACATAGAGGGATGTGGGGACCCAGTCTATGTGGCATTGCCAGGATTTTAAATCAAAGTTATAACAAGCTTCCATTGATATCATGGTATTTATCCTCCGTTTAACTGTTTCCTCATGATAACTAAGAGACTACATGATATAAGTCAGTGCAAGCCTTAAAATAAGTGGGCACCAAGGAGCTTTTTACCCAATGGTTGCCAAGTTTTATGGTTGCCAAGTTTTGGCTCCTGGTGTTTTCCAAATGTTGCACACTCTTTAAATGTAAAAGAGTGGTTTTCCAACTCAGGGGCGTAACAGAGGTTGGTTGTCAGTCAGGGGGGGCACAGCCAAAAAAAATCCTGGTTAGAATAATTCCGTCCCGGAATTTTTCGTAAAAGGTTGCCCCAATTTTTTTCCCAGTCAGTCAACTCGTGAATTTCACGTAAGTGGGTGGGGGGGGGGGGGGGGGGGGTGGTAGGGTCACAAAATGTTGCGAAATTTTCTTTCTTTCCCTTTCTTCTTTTCTTTCTTTCCCCTTTTTTCTCCTTTTCCTTTTTCTTTTTCCTCCCTTTTTCCTTTCTCTCTCTCTTTTCTTTCCCTTTCCCCCTTCCCCCCATTTTTCCTGGTGGGTAGGTTTGAATTTCCTGCTGAGCACCTTCAGGGGGGGGGGGGGGGCACTGTGCCCCCCCCCCCCCCCCCGGCTGTTACGCCACTGGCCGAGGGGGAGGGGGTAGACAATACCGCACTTGTTTCATTTACAAATTGGGTAGCATACACGGGGGCCTGTTTCATTATGGGTCTTCGTGAAAATCTGTTTTATCCTGTCTTTCATAGCTGTATTTCCAAGTATTATGAAAAGGTTGGCCCTGTATCTCATTTTGACTAATACTATTGTAAAAATATCAAAAGATAAACCGTATGCCTTGTACGACGAGGCTCCCTGTACTGCGAAGCCAGCCTTCGTGGCCTCTAGCGAAACCGAAAGACATGTTTAGGTTCACCTCCATATTTGACCGAATGTGGTACAGTTAAGGGAGATTAGATACGGCCCCTAGACCATGTATGCTTCAAACACTAGTATCTAACCTGGTCTGGGAAGAGTGCCCAGAAACCATTAGTATCCACCAAACACTGGCTATGTGTAACTAAACGCTACCGCGGATTGCTAAACATGTCTAAAAGACTATCATCACTCCGTGAGGAGTCCGCAACAAAGCCTACTTTACTACATAGTCACTTACTTATATATGTAAGCCAAATAAAATGCATATGGAATCTATGGTGTTTTGGGGGATATTTTATGTAAGTGAAGACCATGTCAATATATGAAGACCATGTCAATATACAAAATTGGCCCTCTATAAATTATCAAAAGCTAATTTTCAATACTTATTGTATTCACAATGGAGAATTTTAAATAACAAAGTCACAAATACTTATAAATAAACCCTCAACATGTTTCTTGATTTGATTGTTTGTATCACTGCTCTTAATAGGCCTCCTTTATTATTCAAGTGATACAACAATTGATGTATCTATTTCCAACAACTGTTTTCTGCATTCCTGCTGGGCCAACGGGTGGGGAGGCACCCAGGGGTAAGTTGGTAGTACTAACATTTAAAGTATACATATGACAGTCTGAAGATGCCTCTGATGGTCTTTACGATACCTTCATTTGCAAGTTGGATTAGTTCATATGACACCTATTCTTCTTATTCAAATTGGTTACCAAAGCTGCCACTTTGGAAACCCTGATCACACATCATAGCACATCCCTATCAAAGTTGAGTGTCCCCCCCCCCCCCCCCCCCCTCGTTCATTATGACCATTGAAACACTAGCAACAGGAAATCCCTAATTCCTTTTACCAATAACAATGATCCATGATTAAAGCTCCAATCAAATTGCAGATCTTTAACACTGATTCAATCCTATTAGAGAGCCTTATCCTATAGATTTGCCTAGCTACAAATGCGATCATGTATAGCCATTGATATGGTTCATGGTATGTTGGCGGGACTTTTGAACAGGTATATCAATAACATTGTTGAATCAAATACTGTAAAACCAGAAATGTTTGCATGCATTTAAATTTATCTAATTTCGCAAGGAGCATTTACTCGCAAAAATGTCATGCCACAAATATTTCCAATCTACTTTGTAGCAGTGCATTGCAAAGTTACATTCGTGAAATTTTAAATGAAAAGAATTAGGCCACTATTGCTGATTCATGAAATTTTAAACTCGTGAACATTTCCAGTTACACATACATTAAAATTACATAGCATATTAAGATGAGTTTGTCCCTGCCCATCTTGGTCAAATAAGAAAACCATATTGAATTATATGGACCACATGTTTGGCTTATAAAATGTGATTGTCTTTGATGCATTATATGACAAGGGGCAGTCTGGGGTATAATACAGGGTGAATAAAAAAAGGTGTACTCAAAGTAAAATAATTATTAATAATATAATATTATCAGAATATGAAGGCAACCAATGTATGCGGCAATAGATGCATTTATTCACTATCACCAGCAAAAAGAATCATGACATTTCATGTACCGTTTACCACATATGACTATTTCGGTAAAGTTACTGTATTTTGAAACCAAACACGATATTGAATATTTTACTTAATCCTTCGATGATTTAAATCTTGGCAAACGAGTTGCGAGTCTAGCGGAGACACATTAATAAAATCACAATGTAAACATACGGAAGTATATTAAGTGAAATAAGCTGGCTGGGTAAATTCTTCAAAATACCCTATGTGGCGTCATTATGCAAATGGTGGAACATTTGATGAAAGTTAATTGTGTGCACTCATTTGATCAAACTTCTGCACACTCTGGAAGGCAAAATGTTACTCCGTGCTTAGAATGAATACTTGTTGCACGCAATGTGTCCCCAAATTGCCATA
Source organism: Ophiura sarsii (assembly GCA_035610835.1). Lineage (NCBI taxonomy): Eukaryota > Metazoa > Echinodermata > Ophiuroidea > Amphilepidida > Ophiuridae > Ophiura > Ophiura sarsii. The sequence goes on along the minus strand of CM069451.1, from coordinate 3,566,111 downwards.
TTCTTTAGTAACGGCTTGTTTAGGGCCAAAATATACCGTGACCAAATATACCTCAAACGTGCCAAAAATAAGTGTAAGGTCAACAAAGTTCGCTCGCTACGCGATACTGTTGTAAAGTCGTACTGGGACAAACAATTATAAACTGTACAGTGCCTTGTCTATGTGGCCATTATTATGGCATATATCAATGTTGTGTGTGTTGGTCATTATTCCAGGTCATTATCTCAGAATATGACTAAAGCCATATCCAGGGATTGGTTTCAGTAATCAGTAGGTCAAATATGTTGATAACTCTTATACCCCTTCACTGAACTGATCAATGATAACGGTCAAGCTTAACAAAACAGATTTTATTAAAGCAATATTATGTGATCTCGTTCAAACTTTTACACATATCCTTTTCTCTCTTACAATGAAGTTTGACTATCAGGAAAGACATTCCTAGACCCATAAATCAATCTTTACTGTACTTTCCTTAAAACATCTAATAACTAAATCACAATAGAAATCTGCTTCCAATTTAAGGAATGTTCAACATATTTTTAAAACATTTTTATCATAAAAAGCATTCCGTACTAGTGCTGGGAGCAGGTCCCAGGAAATTGAGTCCCACCCGAAAATAAACCATCAATAAGCTTACTAAAAACTACCTTATCGGCTAATTCATGATTATTTGATGCACATTATAGTGGAGATTCATTTGAAATGGATTTATTTAGTCCTGCCCGAAAAACAAAACGGGTCCAGGGATTACGAATTCCTGAAAAATCCCAGCCCTATTCCATACTATTGTGTTCACTTGTGTACAGATGTGATCATAGCCGGAAACATTGAAACGGCGTTAACATTTATAGTGTCAAACCAAAGAATTATAATTTCAAACGAAAAAAAACCACCCAAAATAAGTTGTCAGGTTTAAACCGGACAGTTTATTTTAACCCCTTCAAACCATGATTTTGAAGTAAACAGCGTATTGTTCTGTAACTTAGTTTCATGTTTATAAATGTAATTTGAAGGAAAAAATTGCATTTCAAGGAAAAACTCAAAGACTGTTCAAAACAGTAGCCAAATAGCTACATTAAACACAACTTCCCTACAGCGGGTCAAGAAGTCATTTGACGTGGTTATTACAAACAAACAATTTTAGCATCATAACAAAACAATTTCACCGTCATAACAAAACATTGGGATCAATTTCTCATTTCACATACACACACACCTCGCACACCGACAACTATTAGTCTGAGACTCTGTTCTGTAGAAATTAGGCTAATTTAGTTATAAGCTTCAAACTCTGCTGGCGACAAGTCTACAATTAATCATTATGCAAAGAAGTAGGACTTGGCTCAGTAATGTACGTCAATCCAGCCAATTCCCACTAGCTGGCCACCAGGCACCATGGTAAATGGATAGACCTTTTTTCCCTTCATTTCTTATATTCATCCAATTGCTCTCATTCCATTGCACAGGTTTTGTGAATGGTTCTTGGATGTAGTTCTGCTTCAGAGCCTCTATTTAGTCCACCCCTTCATCACCTGCCCCCTACACCAATACACTGACACATATCATTGCATACATACAGCATACAGCCCTAGCCAATCACATAATTGGCACATACTGTATCTGGTTTACAGTGATCACAGACACCAGTGTGACCAGACCAGAGACAAATTGCTCTAATTACTAATATAACATGCTAGTCACTGATCATTGAGGATTTAGTAGCCGGCTGCTAATAAAGGTACACACCAGCACACACTGGTATGGAGTACAGAGTGACTGCATAGAGAGAGAGTGTTGGTAGATGGTTGACCTACATAAGTGTTTCTAGAACTTGGATTCAAGATAAACATGGGATAGGCATAACGATAAAACGCTCTGTAATGTAAATTGGACAAAACAGGTATTTTGCCGCCGGCCACTATTTGTTACTGAATGTGGCATGTAATTATGTAACACTGCAGTTCACATTTCCATCTAGGATTGTTTAACCCTAACCCTACCATATACCACAATATACCACGACTGGGCACTTGGTACCACCCGGCGTGGAAGTTTTTGGATGAAAAAATGGACCCAGCCCATATAGTTTGCGCAATACACTGCGCAAACTAACCTTGACAGCCGTGGTGTAGTGTGGAATCCTTCGCCTGTGGTGCGAGAGGTGGATCAAATCCCAGGGGGATCGGGGGGATATTTTGGTCGATTTTTCACGTCGAAGAAAAAATTCTGAAAAAAGTGGGGGTAGAGTTAGGGTTAAAGATGGCAGATATACAGGAAGACTATACAGTACACACTTCACACTCATCACTCAGAATACTTGTGTTGCTTCTTGTACAGGATTACACTGCTATAGTAGACAGAAGTAATCTTATCTTGCTTTCAAAACCAAGTTGAAGTATGACACTTTTTACGGTCATAAGAATAACATATTTGTTATGAACTTTGTGTGAAAAAATGAAGTCAGTAGCATTTTCTGTTTGCCGTTGGTGAAACTTGTTATTGATACACCTGTTTTACATATTTCTCCACGATATACCCAAAACATCCGGCTTAAGATCGCACAATGCGTCATCATTCTTATATTTGAAAACTTGAGTACATTTGTGACATAATTGGAATTTAATGCATTCTTTCTTGTTTATATGGGAGTAACATAATCAATCAACCTATACCTATGCTATGAATTGCTTATGATGTTCTAAATTTGAATATGAATACGAAAGGTTTGTTGGCAGGATATTCATATGTGAAAATACAATGTGTGCATTGTGAATTGAAAATCACTATGACTCGTGGACAAACACATACATGCGGTTGCGCAGTAACAAAATTCACCAAACTCAAACAGAAAATGCGATTGAATTCACTTCTTCGCACAAAGTTAGTAACAAATATATCATTCTTGCAACATTAAAAAAGTTTCAAACTTCATCTCGGTTTTGAAAACAAGATGGCCTTTTTCCACTATTGCAGTTTTGTTTTTTACTCACCCTGTATATAAGACAGTATGAAAAGATGTGGGAGAGTCCTTGATATATACAAGGTGCTTATACATTGACCTTCCCAGGAATCATAATTATCTCAGATTCGCCAACTTACCTTGCCAAATACATATAATTATAATCAGATTTATAATTATTGGAACAGCATATCACATGCATTGCATGAAGGGCGCGTCACTAAGAGTGATCATTTTGGATGCGATCATCTAGTGCTGCGTGTTTGTTGTATGTTCAATTATTAATCAGACTATAGTGAATAAACTTACCTATATAGCATCGTTGTCAAAGGTAGTAAACACACATGTAATAAAAAGAAAGACAGGAGTACAATCATTAGACAAAATAACAAAATGCATAAATTATCAAAGATGGAAGCAGTTTATCAGTACCCTCACCTGTCCATTGACACTCGCCCAAAGCATAAGATTATTACGATTACTATATGAGCCTAAAACACAAAGAACTATTTAAAATTAATGAACTGCTCACAATTTGTGAATGAAATGCCCGCCGCCATGATTTAGTACACATTAAATATTTGTTCTCCCGTTTTGTTGGACAGTGGCCAAGACAGACATGTAGTATGACGCTATAGCTAATGATTTAAGAACTAGATCCTAGAATATCATCAAGAAATTAGGAGGTAGAATTACCTATAACATTAAACACTTGCGCAGGGATTTTTTTGCAAAAGGTTAACATTTAATGAGCCAACTAACTCTATGCACGTTCAATGGTCACGATTTTGAAAGCATGCCAAGTATTTAATACATAACCTGGGATAAGTTATCACGTTGTCAATTTCTACGAACTAAACAAACATTAATTGAAAACTAAACAAACATTAATTGAAAACCTAACATCGAGTTGATGAATAATTAGGTACCTACCCATTTATGAGGTCCCTCAAGACAAATGTGATGCAGCGCATCAAAAGGGAGGGGGACTTTGTGGATGTGTGTTTTTCAAGATATAGATGAAAACTGACAGAAAAAAAAGAAGAAAATGATAAGAATTTAGGAGGCATTTTCACTCGTAACATCTGAATGCCTTGACCAATTTTGATAAATTTGGGGGTAATTTGGAAGCTTAGATTATGCTCTGAGAGCACACATAATAAACACAAAATTGACTTCACCTGCAAAGCCCCCCCCCCCCCCCCCCCCCCTTTGATGTGATGCGTCACAAATATTAGGCAAGTTTGCTACGTCTTCGTCACAATTTTGAAACCTTGCCAAATTTGATTGTGAAGTATTTCACGTTCAATCATACCAATGGTCATGAATTTGAAAGCATACCAAGTATTTCAAACATAACCAGGGGTTAAGTTATCCCCTTGTCAATTTCTCCGAACTAAACAAACATTAGTAAAAAACCTAACCTCGATTTTATGAATAATTACGTATTTTTGAGGTCCCTCAAGACACATATTGCACACATTTGCTGCGTCTTTGTTCCTTTTTGAAACCGTGCCAAATTGAATATGTCAAGTATTAAAAGGTGGTTTTTTTTAACACTTGATTAAACCTTGATTAAAATTTCAACTGGGCCACCATAATTTGGCCTGGAAAAAATCCAACTTTCTCAGAATGATTAAAATTTGCCCCCTCACAAAAATCATTGTAGTTCTTGACTATCTGTGAGAAAACGGGTCAAATAGGGGGGGGGGGGGAGTCCAGCTACACCAACCCGAGATTTAAACCTGGGTCACCTACGTGGCAGTCCAGCTCCTATCCAATTGAGCAAAGGTGTCAGCTTGGAAAACCTTACCCATATGATAGGGCGAGGCTACCAGCACCTACAATGTTAGAAAATATTGTTCAAACACTCAAAGGTTTATTATGTGATCTTTTCCAGGAATCTTCGAAAAAAATTGGAAGCAGATTTTCTTGCAGATTTACATATCTAATCATAAATCATAAATATATTCCAAGTTACAGAGCGATACGATTCCTATTACCTAAAAATCATGGTTTTAGAGTGAATTTGGATTAAAAAAATAAACTGTCCATCAACCTGACAGTTTATTTTCACTCTAAAACCATGATTTTGCTGACATAAAAAAACCCAGTACCGATATATAAGATACTTTTTAATTTACAATTTCAATTTCAAATCTAGTATCCAATTGGATAGTAAATCAATTAAGGATAACATAATGAAAGTTGAATATTGATGGGGAAACATCAGTTTATTTAAATCAATAATGCAATATCGCTAATTGAAATGCGGGGTTTATCCTTCATGTAATTCTGCACGGAATTAACCTAGCACAAAATCTTGCATTAAACTGTGTTAAAGGATAATATTCGGTAATAGAGGCTTAACACCAGTCTAACGCATGAATGAATTACTCCAAGGATACACCAAATGCTGTCCCTATTTGCACATTGTAACACTCCTGTCCAGGGCTGGAACTTCATATTTGTCTCAACCAGCCATGCGGGCAGGTACATATGCATCTTCACCCGCCCGACACTCAACCAGCCATGCGGGCAGGTACATATGCATCTTCACCCGCCCGACACTCAACCAGCCATGCGGGCAGGTACATATGCATCTTCACCCGCCCGACACTCAACCAGCCATGCGGGCAGGTACATATGCATCTTCACCCGCCCGACACTCAACCAGCCATGCGGGCAGGTACATATGCATCTTCACCCGCCCGACACTCAACCAGCCATGCGGGCAGGTACATATGCATCTTCACCCGCCCGACACTCAACCAGCCATGCGGGCAGGTACATATGCATCTTCACCCGCCCGACACTCAACCAGCCATGCGGGCAGGTACATATGCATCTTCACCCGCCCGACACTCAACCAGCCATGCGGGCAGGTACATATGCATCTTCACCCGCCCGACACTCAACCAGCCATGCGGGCAGGTACATATGCATCTTCACCCGCCCGACACTCAACCAGCCATGCGGGCAGGTACATATGCATCTTCACCCGCCCGACACTCAACCAGCCATGCGGGCAGGTACATATGCATCTTCACCCGCCCGACACTCAACCAGCCATGCGGGCAGGTACATATGCATCTTCACCCGCCCGACACTCAACCAGCCATGCGGGCAGGTACATATGCATCTTCACCCGCCCGACACTCAACCAGCCATGCGGGCAGGTACATATGCATCTTCACCCGCCCGACACTCAACCAGCCATGCGGGCAGGTACATATGCATCTTCACCCGCCCGACACTCAACCAGCCATGCGGGCAGGTACAATATGCATCTTCACCCGCCCGACACTCAACCAGCCATGCGGGCAGGTACATATGCATCTTCACCCGCCCGACACTCAACCAGCCATGCGGGCAGGTACATATGCATCTTCACCCGCCCGACACAATAGTTACCCGCTGGATGCTATTTCCAGGCCTGCTATTATCAACTTATACATTAGGTTCACTAATTCAAAGAACTAATGATAAATATAGTAATTTTACAATTTCTATGATAAATGTGACATCTCACTCATACCTGACCCTTGTAATGATTTGTTTTCTCTTTAATTTCAGATCAAATGCCCCACAAATGTTGGTAAATTTGGTAAAATATAGGGGAGTGACATGTCCCCGTGCCCACCCTCCCCCGATTCCGCTGCATATTTTTACACCCACTTTTGAGACAAAAGTCCATTTTGAGGGGAAAAAAATGAAGCCATGATTAACAATTTCATGATATACAGTACAGATCGCATTAGAGTAACCGATATCAACGGAGGTCAACATACTTTCATCGGAATATCAACCCAATTACATCCCGTTGTCAGTGCATTGACAGTGCGAAATCAGCGCGCTGATTTCGCAAGATCAACGGAGTCCCTACACGACATTGGATAATGTCAACGAACTATCATCGCGCTGTCAGTGCATTGTCAATGCGATGTCATTGCGTTGTCAATGGACTATCAACTCAAAGTCAATGGACTATCATCGCAGTTGCGTGGTGCACTCTATTGTGAGCTGTACTGTACTGCTCTCCCACATAATAGGAAAGCAAACAATGTATACAACAATGACAGGTTAAATCTAGTTTTAATCAACAAGAGTATGCACATATGTGCACAAACATGTGTGATTGTAGGGGCTATCAAGTTTAATAACCAGAGCCACTCATGTATAACAGTTGCAATCATCCATGTGAATCCACCCTCAAAACTACAAGGAAAAAGTGACCCTTAACCCTAACCTTCCAAAACCTGACAGTGCTACAATCTTGTACCCCCCATCAATCTCATGTAACGCTCAGCGCGTGGTTCAACTTGTGACAACAACTTAAGTTTTTTGAACCTCACCCGTGTAGCTCAGTCGGTAGAGCACCAGACTTGCACGCACGCGACCCAGGTTTGATCCGCGGAGCATGCGGAGACTGATTTTCCCCTAAAATTTGACACATTTTTCTCCCCTGATAGTTTAATTCACAAAAACACGCCCAGGGAGTTAGGGTTAACAAGGACTATAGCTTGACGAATCATACTCAAAGCAAAGGATATATGGGTCCTCAACAGAATCATACTCAAAGCAAAGGATATATGGGTACTCAATAGAGAATCATACTCAAAGCAAAGGATATATGGGTCCTCAACAGAATCATACTCAAAGCAAAGGATATATGGGTCCTCAACAGAATCATACTCAAAGCAAAGGATATATGGGTACTCAATAGAGAATCATACTCAAAGCAAAGGATATATGGGTACTCAATAGAGAATCATACTCAAAGCAAAGGATATATGGGTCCTCAACAGAATCATACTCAAAGCAAAGGATATATGGGTACTCAATAGAGAATCATACTCAAAGCAAAGGATATATGGGTACTCAATAGAGAATCATACTCAAAGCAAAGGATATATGGGTACTCAATAGAGAATTTAGACTGAAAAAACGTATGAAGTATTTGTGTGATTCAGCTTTGTTGGGCCTCAACCATTTTCGGCTGTTTTTACAATGGTGACACATGATTATTGTCCCATTCAACCCTTAGTGTGGATTCATGCAGGGATCAATGTGCAGCTTGAACCTACCCTCCTCAAGTATTCACCTGTATTCACCTTTCTTCAGGATAAATTAGGTCAAAATAAGGTCTATCCTGCAATTTGTAAGGTGAAGATTCACCTTGAGTGCACCATGTTCGTTCAATAGTAATATGTGGGAGAAGTTGAAATAAAGGTGAAGATTCACCATAGATTCACCTGTCCAATTTATAAATTAGTTCAAGATTCACCTCTCCAAAAACATTACTAGGCAAAGATTAGGCGTCTTATCTTTGACTAACCTTGAGGAGGGTAGGCTCATATTGAATTGACACCTGCATAAGGTTGAAAAAGACACCCTTATTCTCTGAAATCGTCCATTTTGATACTCTCAGTGCACAGCCCGCATTGTGGTTGAAGAAAGCGCCCTTAATCCGCGTTCTCATTCACACCCATGAATACAACATTACAGGGTGTCCCAGAAAACCTGCAACTTATTTTGGCGGCGCTCTAGTTTCACCTTTGAACATCGGAATGCAGCGATGTTTGCACTTTTTGAAATCTGTAGAATGTTTTCTGTTTATCTGTGAAAAAATAATTACGATTGCTAGTTTTGTTTTCAAATAAGATGTGGTCAAAGGAAGGTATGTGTGGAACACGTTCAACCGATTTGGCGATAATCGATGACAAATCCAATAATGTCCTAAATATTGTGCGTGAAGTCTTAGGGAACGTACATTGTTTTCACATGCTAATGATTAATGTTATAAAACGTTATTGCTATGAAGAAATAAAAATAAACATACATGTGTATTGCCTAAATAAAAATGTTAAAACGATGGCAGTTTTCTTCTCGCTGATGAAAGAGTTGTGACATACTGTGCGTCTGAAAGCTCGAACCAAGTTCAGAAAGCTTTCCAAATAAAATACCCGAGGAGAAAAATCTCATACCGTTCAATTATTTAGAGGAAATGTTAACAAATATTAACATTTGGACTTTATAGCAACTATAGACTGATGGATAGTTCAGGTCGCCGTCGAACAGCTAGTGAGAACCATTTCGAAGAAAACTGAGGTTTGCCACGCTCTGAAAAATGAACCGATTATATCAGCACAGATATCAAGTCCTGATCCAATGTTACGATTTCTACAACCAGTCTTTTTATTTCATTAATTTTAATAAACGTTGATTGTTAAATTTTAGGAGAATGTAATTTTAATTAACAAACCAAATGATGAAAGAGAGTGCGCTCCAAAGTGATTCACCCCGGGGATTCACCGGGCTCCGTAGCGGTAACATCGGTTTTATCCAAATCGGTTGAACGTGTTCCAGGCATACCTGCCTTTGATCGCGTCTCATTTGAAAACCAAATAAGCAATCGTAATTATTTTTTCAAAGGTAAGCGGAGAACATTCCACAGACTTCAAAAAGTGCAAATATCGCTGCAATCTGATGTTTAAAAGAGAAACTAGAGCCCTGCCAAAATAAGTTGCAAGTTTTCTGGGACACCCTGTATACCAGACTGGGCACCACTCAACAAGCTCACAAGCACAAGTGGATGTTGCTTCTCCTTTCTAATGTACACACATCCCCAGGACCCCGGGGGGTTTTACTTCATTTTATACACAATTTTCGCAAATTATCGGGAAAATAGACCTAATTTTTGCAAATGTTCGCGAAAATAGACACAAAAATCGCAAAAATCGACCCATTTGTAAAAAGTGACCCCATTATTAGGGATTTTCAGCGCAAAATCATACCCCATGTTTAGGGATTTCGTGCCCAAAAAGCTACCCATTAGAGTGGCACACCCCCGTATACTGTTGGCATGGTTAGAGCGCCCCGATACCCTGCCTTTAATTCCTTTGATGATATGAATGACTTTATGGCTGGTTTCCAATTCTGAAGAAATTGTTTTTGAACTGCTACAAATAATGGCAGTGTCTCAGAAGGTTTTATTGATGTACATTTAATCCCCCTTGTGACGAAGATATTCTCCAGAGTAAATCAATAGGTACGTTCAGACGGGCGAAATTTATCGGAGTAAATTAGTAACAGAGCAACTGTTGGCATGGTTAGAGCGCCCCGATACCCTGCCTTTAATTCCTTTGATGATATGAATGACTTTATGGCTGGTTTCCAATTCCGAAGAAATTGTTTTTGAACTGCTACAAATAATGGCAGTGTCTCAGAAGGTTTTATTGATGTACATTTAATCCCCCTTGTGACGAAGATATTTCTCCAGAGTAAATCAATAGGTACGTTCAGACGGGCGAAATTTATCGGAGTAAATTTAGACCCTGCCGCAATCAAAATTCCACAAATATTTCCTCTACTCCGGACAGTTGTCCACACGGTACTAAACACAACGTTACTCTGGAGTTTTCCGACAAAGTTAACACGACCATCGCAGGGGGCCTAGGAGTAAATATCGGAAGTACACCTACCACGCCTTTTGACCTTTGACCGATGAAAACCATGCGAGTTCTGATTATTTCAGCCCGGTTTATTTATCGCTCGCTTGTAAACATGAATTCAAGATCGAAATTTCTCTTGTTGTTACTAATTTTTTCGCCTCTTTACGGATATGGTAGTATACAAGATTTAATGCCTATGCTGATGACAACAGCGGTATTCTTTCAAGGCAGGCGATCTAATAGGGATGAGCAACATCTGATGCGTTTGTGGCTTCGTCACATCATTGGCGAAGGTTTATGCCAGTGATCGTGTTAAGTGCATCCACACGGGCGTGCTACTCCGACCTGCAGGTCGTGTTAGCGCCTTACACCTGAGAAATCTCAGGATTAAATCGGGTCGGAGTAAGGTCGGATTAGTTTCGCCCCAACTTTTTTTCTCCACCTCCTCTTTTTCTCCTTTCCTTTTTGTTGTTGTTGCTTTTATACGCCGGGATGCTGCATCAGCCACCCACTGCATCTGTTACAATCATGCATCCAATTATGAGTTGCATTTACTATAACCCCCTCTAATATTACATTCATATTTCAGGTTGGATGCAGTTTTGTCCAATGGGTATTTATGGTAGTTATATTTTGCCACAAGAGGGCTCACTAGCATTTCCTGCAATACTCGTTGACTCCGCCACCACTGAGGTGGTTGTCAACCAACATGTACTAAACACAGATTGGTGGCAGCAGACTCCCCCATTTCCAGTTAGTATTTTGACAATTTTTTTCTCCGTTCAGGGGGTGCTGGTTATCATCTCAATATATTAGCGATATTATATGGTTATGTTTGAATGAAGCAAATAAATATGAATATAGGGGAGACCATGGCTAGTACGCCCTCGGGGCCCAACATGTGATTCTTGTCATTGCAGCTACTGGTTGAACACACAATAGATCAAGCAGTCTATTACAACACAGCCATTGCAGCTACTGGTTGAACACACAATAGATCAAGCAGTCTGTTACAACACAGCCATTGCAGCTACTGGTTGAACACACAATAGATCAAGCAGTCTATTACAACACAGCCATTGCAGCTACTGGCTGAACACACAATAGATCAAGCAGTCTATTACAACACAGTCATTGCAGCTACTGGTTGAACACACAATAGATCAAACAGTCTGTTACAACACAGCCATTGCAGCTACTGGTTGAACACACAATAGATCAAGCAGTCTGTTACAACACAGCCATTGCAGCTACTGGTTGAACACACAATAGATCAAGCAGTCTATTACAACACAGTCATTGCAGCTACTGGTTGAACACACAATAGATCAAGCAGTCTGTTACAACACAGCCATTGCAGCTACTGGTTGAACACACAATAGATCAAGCAGTCTGTTACAACACAGCCATTGCAGCTACTGGTTGAACACACAATAGATCAAGCAGTCTGTTACAACACAGCCATTGCAGCTACTGGTTGAACACACAATAGATCAAGCAGTCTATTACAACACAGTCATTGCAGCTACTGGTTGAACACACAATAGATCAAGCAGTCTGTTACAACACAGCCATTGCAGCTACTGGTTGAACACACAATAGATCAAGCAGTCTGTTACAACACAGCCATTGCAGCTACTGGTTGAACACACAATAGATCAAGCAGTCTGTTACAACACAGCCATTGCAGCTACTGGTTGAACACACAATAGATCAAGCAGTCTGTTACAACACAGCCATTGCAGCTACTGGTTGAACACACAATAGATCAAGCAGTCTGTTACAACACAGCCATTGCAGCTACTGGTTGAACACACAATAGATCAAGCAGTCTGTTACAACACAGCCATTGCAGCTACTGGTTAAACACACAATAGATCAAGCAGTCTGTTACAACACAGCCATTGCAGCTACTGGTTGAACACACAATAGATCAAGCAGTCTGTTACAACACAGCCATTGCAGCTACTGGTTGAACACACAATATATCAAGCAGTCTGTTACAACACAGCCATTGCAGCTACTGGTTGAACACACAATAGATCAAGCAGTCTGTTACAACACAGCCATTGCAGCTACTGGTTGAACACACAATAGATCAAGCAGTCTGTTACAACACAGCCATTGCAGCTACTGGTTGAACACACAATAGATCAAGCAGTCTGTTACAACACAGCCATTGCAGCTACTGGTTGAACACACAATAGATCAAGCAGTCTGTTACAACACAGCCATTGCAGCTACTGGTTGAACACACAATAGATCAAGCAGTCTATTACAACACAGCCATTGCAGCTACTGGTTGAACACACAATAGATCAAGCAGTCTATTACAACACAGCCATTGCAGCTACTGGTTGAACACACAATAGATCAAGCAGTCTGTTACAACACAGCCATTGCAGCTACTGGTTGAACACACAATAGATCAAGCAGTCTGTTACAACACAGCCATTGCAGCTACTGGTTGAACACACAATAGATCAAGCAGTCTATTACAACACAGTCATTGCAGCTACTGGTTGAACACACAATAGATCAAGCAGTCTGTTACAACACAGCCATTGCAGCTACTGGTTGAACACACAATAGATCAAGCAGTCTGTTACAACACAGCCATTGCAGCTACTGGTTGAACACACAATAGATCAAGCAGTCTGTTACAACACAGCCATTGCAGCTACTGGTTGAACACACAATAGATCAAGCAGTCTGTTACAACACAGCCATTGCAGCTACTGGTTGAACACACAATAGATCAAGCAGTCTGTTACAACACAGCCATTGCAGCTACTGGTTGAACACACAATAGATCAAGCAGTCTGTTACAACACAGCCATTGCAGCTACTGGTTGAACACACAATAGATCAAACAGTCTGTTACAACACAGCCATTGCAGCTACTGGTTGAACACACAATAGATCAAGCAGTCTGTTACAACACAGCCATTGCAGCTACTGGTTGAACACACAATAGATCAAGCAGTCTGTTACAACACAGCCATTGCAGCTACTGGTTGAACACACAATAGATCAAGCAGTCTGTTACAACACAGCCATTGCAGCTACTGGTTGAACACACAATAGATCAAGCAGTCTGTTACAACACAGCCATTGCAGCTACTGGTTGAACACACAATAGATCAAGCAGTCTGTTACAACACAGCCATTGCAGCTACTGGTTGAACACACAATAGATCAAGCAGTCTGTTACAACACAGCCATTGCAGCTACTGGTTAAACACACAATAGATCAAGCAGTCTGTTACAACACAGCCATTGCAGCTACTGGTTGAACACACAATAGATCAAGCAGTCTGTTACAACACAGCCATTGCAGCTACTGGTTGAACACACAATAGATCAAGCAGTCTGTTACAACACAGCCATTGCAGCTACTGGTTGAACACACAATAGATCAAGCAGTCTGTTACAACACAGCCATTGCAGCTACTGGTTGAACACACAATAGATCAAGCAGTCTGTTACAACACAGCCATTGCAGCTACTGGTTGAACACACAATAGATCAAGCAGTCTGTTACAACACAGCCATTGCAGCTACTGGTTGAACACACAATAGATCAAGCAGTCTGTTACAACACAGCCATTGCAGCTACTGGTTGAACACACAATAGATCAAGCAGTCTATTACAACACAGCCATTGCAGCTACTGGTTGAACACACAATAGATCAAGCAGTCTATTACAACACAGCCATTGCAGCTACTGGTTGAACACACAATAGATCAAGCAGTCTGTTACAACACAGCCATTGCAGCTACTGGTTGAACACACAATAGATCAAGCAGTCTGTTACAACACAGCCATTGCAGCTACTGGTTGAACACACAATAGATCAAGCAGTCTATTACAACACAGTCATTGCAGCTACTGGTTGAACACACAATAGATCAAGCAGTCTGTTACAACACAGCCATTGCAGCTACTGGTTGAACACACAATAGATCAAGCAGTCTGTTACAACACAGCCATTGCAGCTACTGGTTGAACACACAATAGATCAAGCAGTCTGTTACAACACAGCCATTGCAGCTACTGGTTGAACACACAATAGATCAAGCAGTCTGTTACAACACAGCCATTGCAGCTACTGGTTGAACACACAATAGATCAAGCAGTCTGTTACAACACAGCCATTGCAGCTACTGGTTGAACACACAATAGATCAAGCAGTCTGTTACAACACAGCCATTGCAGCTACTGGTTGAACACACAATAGATCAAGCAGTCTGTTACAACACAGCCATTGCAGCTACTGGTTGAACACACAATAGATCAAGCAGTCTGTTACAACACAGCCATTGCAGCTACTGGTTGAACACACAATAGATCAAACAGTCTGTTACAACACAGCCATTGCAGCTACTGGTTGAACACACAATAGATCAAGCAGTCTGTTACAACACAGCCATTGCAGCTACTGGTTGAACACACAATAGATCAAGCAGTCTGTTACAACACAGCCATTGCAGCTACTGGTTGAACACACAATAGATCAAGCAGTCTGTTACAACACAGCCATTGCAGCTACTGGTTGAACACACAATAGATCAAGCAGTCTGTTACAACACAGCCATTGCAGCTACTGGTTGAACACACAATAGATCAAGCAGTCTGTTACAACACAGCCATTGCAGCTACTGGTTGAACACACAATAGATCAAGCAGTCTGTTACAACACAGCCATTGCAGCTACTGGTTGAACACACAATAGATCAAGCAGTCTGTTACAACACAGCCATTGCAGCTACTGGTTGAACACACAATAGATCAAGCAGTCTGTTACAACACAGCCATTGCAGCTACTGGTTGAACACACAATAGATCAAGCAGTCTGTTACAACACAGCCATTGCAGCTACTGGTTGAACACACAATAGATCAAGCAGTCTGTTACAACACAGCCATTGCAGCTACTGGTTGAACACACAATAGATCAAGCAGTCTATTACAACACAGCCATTGCAGCTACTGGTTGAACACACAATAGATCAAGCAGTCTATTACAACACAGCCATTGCAGCTACTGGTTGAACACACAATAGATCAAGCAGTCTGTTACAACACAGCCATTGCAGCTACTGGTTGAACACACAATAGATCAAGCAGTCTGTTACAACACAGCCATTGCAGCTACTGGTTGAACACACAATAGATCAAGCAGTCTATTACAACACAGTCATTGCAGCTACTGGTTGAACACACAATAGATCAAGCAGTCTGTTACAACACAGCCATTGCAGCTACTGGTTGAACACACAATAGATCAAGCAGTCTGTTACAACACAGCCATTGCAGCTACTGGTTGAACACACAATAGATCAAGCAGTCTGTTACAACACAGCCATTGCAGCTACTGGTTGAACACACAATAGATCAAGCAGTCTGTTACAACACAGCCATTGCAGCTACTGGTTGAACACACAATAGATCAAGCAGTCTGTTACAACACAGCCATTGCAGCTACTGGTTGAACACACAATAGATCAAGCAGTCTGTTACAACACAGCCATTGCAGCTACTGGTTGAACACACAATAGATCAAGCAGTCTGTTACAACACAGCCATTGCAGCTACTGGTTGAACACACAATAGATCAAACAGTCTGTTACAACACAGCCATTGCAGCTACTGGTTGAACACACAATAGATCAAACAGTCTGTTACAACACAGCCATTGCAGCTACTGGTTGAACACACAATAGATCAAGCAGTCTGTTACAACACAGCCATTGCAGCTACTGGTTGAACACACAATAGATCAAGCAGTCTGTTACAACACAGCCATTGCAGCTACTGGTTGAACACACAATAGATCAAACAGTCTGTTACAACACAGCCATTGCAGCTACTGGTTGAACACACAATAGATCAAACAGTCTGTTACAACACAGCCATTGCAGCTACTGGTTGAACACACAATAGATCAAGCAGTCTGTTACAACACAGCCATTGCAGCTACTGGTTGAACACACAATAGATCAAGCAGTCTGTTACAACACAGCCATTGCAGCTACTGGTTGAACACACAATAGATCAAGCAGTCTGTTACAACACAGCCATTGCAGCTACTGGTTGAACACACAATAGATCAAGCAGTCTGTTACAACACAGCCATTGCAGCTACTGGTTGAACACACAATAGATCAAGCAGTCTGTTACAACACAGCCATTGCAGCTACTGGTTAAACACACAATAGATCAAGCAGTCTGTTACAACACAGCCATTGCAGCTACTGGTTGAACACACAATAGATCAAGCAGTCTGTTACAACACAGCCATTGCAGCTACTGGTTGAACACACAATAGATCAAGCAGTCTGTTACAACACAGCCATTGCAGCTACTGGTTGAACACACAATAGATCAAGCAGTCTGTTACAACACAGCCATTGCAGCTACTGGTTGAACACACAATAGATCAAGCAGTCTGTTACAACACAGCCATTGCAGCTACTGGTTGAACACACAATAGATCAAGCAGTCTGTTACAACACAGCCATTGCAGCTACTGGTTGAACACACAATAGATCAAGCAGTCTATTACAACACAGCCATTGCAGCTACTGGTTGAACACACAATAGATCAAGCAGTCTATTACAACACAGCCATTGCAGCTACTGGTTGAACACACAATAGATCAAGCAGTCTGTTACAACACAGCCATTGCAGCTACTGGTTGAACACACAATAGATCAAGCAGTCTGTTACAACACAGCCATTGCAGCTACTGGTTGAACACACAATAGATCAAGCAGTCTATTACAACACAGTCATTGCAGCTACTGGTTGAACACACAATAGATCAAGCAGTCTGTTACAACACAGCCATTGCAGCTACTGGTTGAACACACAATAGATCAAGCAGTCTGTTACAACACAGCCATTGCAGCTACTGGTTGAACACACAATAGATCAAGCAGTCTGTTACAACACAGCCATTGCAGCTACTGGTTGAACACACAATAGATCAAGCAGTCTGTTACAACACAGCCATTGCAGCTACTGGTTGAACACACAATAGATCAAGCAGTCTGTTACAACACAGCCATTGCAGCTACTGGTTGAACACACAATAGATCAAACAGTCTGTTACAACATAGCCATTGCAGCTACTGGTTGAACACACAATAGATCAAGCAGTCTGTTACAACACAGCCATTGCAGCTACTGGTTGAACACACAATAGATCAAGCAGTCTGTTACAACACAGCCATTGCTTGACAGATCACTGTGTAATGTTTGTCATCATCCAAAAACCAGTTTGACATCAAGTGAATTTCCCTGCATTTATGAAATTGATCTTTCTAAAGATATTCGTAGAGAAGATTTTATTGTAAATCCTCAATAGGTATGGGATTGGTTACAGATTTGATGCAGTAATCAGTTATAAACCCCTCATTGTTTGTGGCATATACGAGGTATCAGGTTCACCCAAGGGGATTTGTATGATTAGGATTCGGTATAATTTCAAAATTGTAATTTTCCTCCTATAGGTCGGCCCGGTCATTCGGGTACTTTTTACCATTTGCTGTTGACAACAGACCAGACGTTTTAACATACCTATCAGTATAACGCTCTAACCATACACAAGATCAACCCAAGCGATCTCTTCACGCTGTGTAAGAGGCCTTTATTTACTTCTTTGGTTTGTGGTCAACGGCATGTGACGTCACCCCGGACCGACCTATAGCATATTTGTAATTACAAAAATAGTTATCTAGAATGGAGCAGCACTTATATTAGTTTTAAAATGTGGTACTTATTAATACTCTTTTACAACAAGGGGACGGCATCAATTATGCACCCAACTTAAAAGCAGGATCACATAATGACCACAGTCATCCTAACAGAGTAATTCAGTGCAGTTATAAAGAAACTAAGTATTTCCACAGATATGTTGGTTTTCTTTTTTCAATTTAGTCGTTACTGGGACAACTAAGACAGAACAGACATAAGGCCTGTTCAGACGGCCACTAGACTCAAGAATAGTTATTCTCAAGCTTAAAATATTATACTGCTTACCCAGAGTGCCTGTCCAGACGACAAACTTAGCCTCAAGTATAGCAATAACACTGCGTTAGCTTCACTTTGCGGGAAGACCTGGATCAACAATTTCGAAAATCTCACTTGCGGTTAACATTACGGACGGATTCAAAAAAACTACATGCATCCATCCTAAGATAAAAAGTATGTCAGTCAACTCCAAACTATGTCAAAAAATCAAAAGCAAATTGGGTCTCAAGGCATTGCTAACAAGTAACCATAAAGTCATTGAAAAGCTAATTTTATACATGACTTGCTTTTCAAATTAATTTCCAATTAAGGATGATCCTTGTGATGGCCAGTCAAATAATGGCTAAGACAGAGGTGTTTAATTACTGTAAAACAACTTAATTTCGCTGGCAATTTAATTTCGCTAATTTCGCTAGGAGATCAAATACCCCAAATTAAATTGCTGCCAACTATATCATTTATAATGGTAAGATATTACGAAGATGATACAAATTAGTGAAATTAAATTGCCGCAAAAAGTTGACTAAATGCTAATTCGCTAAATCAAGTTGCCGTAAAATATGCTGAATATACGCAACATTTTCAGGAGAGCACTTTTTGTGACATAAGGGCATGTACTAGAGGGCCACTCATGTAAATCATATGCCCATTAGTTGTCAGCATCTGTGTAGATGCATTCTAAAGTCATGTTCAGAGTATATGATCGGCGTAAATTTAGACCCTGCAGCAATAAAAATACCAAAAATATTGCCTCTACTCCGGGCAGTTGTCCACACGCATTTTAAACATGACCTTACTCCGACGAAGTTAACCCGACTGCACACGACCTTCGCAGGGGGCCTATGAGTAATTATAGTTAAATGCCCCACAACCTTTCTTTGACTGATAAAACTGTGCGAGTTATGATTATTTCAGGGTTTTTCGCTTGTAAACATGAATTCGAGATCGAAATTTCTCTTGCAGTTACCCATTTTTCACCACTATACTGATGGTAGCATGCCAAATTTTGATTTAAAATGCCTATGCCTATGACAACAGTGGCATATCTTCAAAGGCGATTTGTTGATAGGGATGGAGCACGTATATAGAGTACATGTTTGTGGCATCCTCACATCATCAGTAAAGCTGAATTAGCCTACCATGCTCTGCTGCATTACAGCGAAATGTCACGTTTACGCCGGGGGTCGTGTTAAGTGTATCCACACAGGTGCTACTCTGACCTGCAGGTCGTGTTAGAGCGTTACTCCTGAGAAATCTCACAATTATATTGGGTCGGAGTAAGGTCCAATTAGTTAACACGAGTGCTGTGCACTCGGTCACCTACTCCGACCCAATTTAGTCCCGTCTGAACGCAGCTTAAGAAACCAGCCTTTGCATGTATTGCTGGGGAAATAAAACAGTTACCTTTTAACAATGATTTTCCTATGAAAAGGTCCCCTTTTTATGACTTGAAGCAAAATTTAAAATATATTGCGACTGTGATGGTATAACGATTCACTCAAACTACATTTAAATACAAATTTTGTTTTGAAAAAGATCCCCTTATTAGCTCCTATTAGTAGAAATTTGAGATGTCCATAATTTCAACACAGGCATGTGAATCATTTATTATTAAGAATGAAAGCCCATATGTCACCTCATAATTTGTTGATCAACAATGTTAAGTGCCCGGTTCTAATCCATGCAGGGGGGGGGGGGGGCATGCATTGACTGTTGCTACAAATGACTGGTTTGGTTTAGTGTATGGTTGATAATGAACACCCTCTTCGAATGCGTGCGCATACCAGCAGGCAAACCTTTGTTTGGCAGGCAATGCGCACGCACACCGGCAGGCAAGCTTTTGTTTGCTTGGCTGTTGTGACGTTACAGGTGACATCGTCTATAGTACATTATTGTTGAGTGGGAGCAAAGCTATGATGTGGACATGGCAACACGCTGTTCCTATATAGTTACATGTCACATCTTCAAAGTAGAGCACGTGTGGTCCAGTGGAGTAGTTGCCGGTCTCCTAATCATAAGGTTGTGAGTTCTAGCCCCGCTGGTGCCAATGTGTTTGTGTCCTTGGGCAAGGCACTTAGAGCGTGTTTCTACAGAGAGTCATTATCCGGTTGATCACGGGGGGTAGACGTCTAACAGCTCTGTGGAAACAGGTCCTGACGCCGTTAGCCGGCTAATCTACCACGGGCAAATTATCCTAGAAAATCAAGGATAGCGGTGGTAGGTTAGCCTGCTAATTGCCCGGCAGAGCTCTGTAGAAACAGACCGCCGCCCGATTAGCCGTCTAACCGGAAATTGCTTTGTTTGTTTATTGCCAAGATGCTTGTTTGTTGTGTTGTTATATAATTAATCCGTGTCATTTCGAAATCAGCCGTTCCTCTACGCACACACCCCCACAAAGTGATTAGTCGTCTTTTACGTCGTCTGTAGAAACAGCCCAGTACTTCTACCACCGCCTTTTTAGCAGGCTAAGTTACCACCGGCAAAAGGCGGAGGCTCTGTAGAAACACACTCTAAGTCTACATTGCCTATTAGGGGGTTACTATATAGGGTTATGTATGTTTGTTCATGTTGGTTTATATCGCAACTTGGCGCTGATATAGCTGCTGCCTGGACATTGCATTGTTTAATAATGTATTTGATTTGTAACATTGTTATAATTCAGCCAGTTGGCTGCGATGCCAATAAAATGTAGACCTTTATTATTATTATTAAGTACAAGTTAGGGTATATGGACACAGCTTTATAGGTCATGGCCAAAGCTTAATGGTGTGTGATGAAGGTGCCTGCTGCAATCACATGTGATGTGACTTTATTGTGCACGCTAGGAGTTTAGAAAGCATGACGCTGCTTTTGGATGCATACTAGAGTATTAATTTAATATGCATGTTATAACACACATAAGCGGCAATTATACCCTAAAGCCATGAATCCTGCATCCTAAACCTGCATAGGCAACTCCCCGCATATTAGCAGTGAAGCCAAACCATTACATCTCACGTAGCCGTTTACAGTCTTTTCAGCATTATTATCAGGGATGAGTATTCTATCACTATGTCTCCACACGACTCAAAGCCTTCGCCCCCTGGACCCCGCACCGTGAGTGTTAAAACTCTTAAAGATTTCATGTCCCCCTCAACTTCAGAAGCTGGGTTCGTTTGATAACTATACATTGAACTAGGTCTATGACAGATTATGAATTCCCTACTCTGTTCCTCAAGATTAATCTGTTCTGTTGCAACATACCTAGGCATCTAGCAGAAATTGATCGGTTACTAACCCCATCTCCACCTATAGGCATTTGATCCGCGTGTACAATAATAGCCATTACCTGTTTTACCTGACAGCTATATTGACATGCCATTACATTTGCTTATGGTGGTCGTAGCCCAAACTGTGACGAAAACCAGCACGCCTTGGATTTGTGGACAAGTATTTTCTATGGGACTATATAGTGATCTAAAGTAGCCCCAAATGCTCAAATAACTCAAATTAGTGCCATTACTTTGTTTTACCTGAGCTCTATTAAAGGGGCACAGAGAGATTTCTCAAAAAATGAAATTCAATATTTTCACCTTGTTTAGATAAATCATATACATAGAAACCCTCTCATGTAAGATTTCTGTCAAACAAAACAAGTAAAAATGAAAAATAAACACATTTTCTCAGCATTTTCGAAGGTATATTAGTGTTTTTCACTTTTTTTGTATTTTGGTTAAAAATCACCACCAATTGAATCAGCGAGATCATGACTATGCATCACGCAACAAGCCATGGGTGGTCTTCAAGGTTATTTTGAATAAACATGAAACAAATAAGTAAGAAGCCACATGTGGCCTTTTAGGTGAATTTGGGTAGTTTCGATGTGATCTCATCAAAACTCAAAACGCTATCAAATCCATGAATTTCACATGAAATACTGCAAATTAAGCTCTATAATTTTGGGTGGTAGTTAGTACGTATATAAGCATTACGTATATGTGAAAAACCCAACTTCTGACAAAATTGAGGGCTCCCTCCATGAAGGATCTCTTAGTGCCCCTCTAACAAGCCATTAGATCAGGCCTTCTCAATTAGATTTTGTGAAGCACCACTTTTAAGATGTTAGTGATCTAGAAGCGCCACTATCCCTGCGAGCGTAGCGAATAACGGGTGGGGTCCAGGGGCCCGCGTTACCTTTTAAGAGGCTAAGGAGAGCTATATTTGCATGCAATATGGTACAAGAGATAAAGAGATGTTGATGGTAAAATCATGGACTTACATATTTCTTGTTTTTTTAAATTGTTTTTAAATTGTTATTTTTTTAAATTTTAAATCATGCCTCCTTCCCGCGCGCCACTCGGACTGATGCAATGCGCCACAATTGGCGCGCGCGCCATCATTTGAGAAGGCCTGGCCTGCATTAGATGTTGCTCATACATGTAGTATTCAAAATAGGAGTTTTGGCACACACTGTGTCACACAATTGGATACTTGAACCTAATGGTTTTTATGAGCTAATATAAAGTAGCCCAAATTGTGCAAATAACTCCTGAGCGGTGCAGTGTTTATTTTCATAAGTAGCCCAATAAGGCTATTCAAATCACAAGGTAACGCGGAGGATGTCAGATTACCATAGCAGGCGCGTCTTAGCCTTATGTAAGTGATGCACATCAAGTGTTTGTTGAGACAAGCATGGAGAGTGGTTGACCGTAGGGTGGTACCGACACAAGGAGGCGGATTTAGAGTATGTCCGTCGCTCTCAAAACAAAAATGACCTTTTTACTAAAGGGTATTGTTGAAGCAACTGTTAAAAGAGACAAGTTACATGGATTCGCTAGAAATGTTATCGTTTGTGGTCCCGTCATGTAAAACTAAACTCAATAGAATCATAGTTGTATTATGGGCCGGGGGTGGGGGATATGTACTGCTCTATGCTGGTTCCCGGCACCCGTTCCAACTCATCCATAGGCTGGTGCAGGTATAGAAGGTAATATTACTGACGGCGAACGGAGTAAGTGTAGCGACAATGTGCAGTGGATCATGGCATGGGGTCCAGAGGCCTTCTTAATGGTTTTTAGGTCTTTTTAATGCACTTTGAGGGTTCCTGCCACATAATTTCTTGTTTTATGAGGCAGTTTAATGATTCTATCGACACATTTTTATATATATATATATTTTAAATGGCTTAGTTTCTTGCAAAAAATTCCCTAAATATCGGGTATGATTAGTGCTGGGAAATTCCTGGGTCACAAGTTGCAAAAAAACCCACCTAAACATGGGTCCCAATTATTTGCACAAATTGACGGGTACACGGTGACGTACAACCATCCATGTTTAGCACCCTCAAGTGAAGTAGGCTCCTGTTGCGACGCTGACTACAACGGCCATGGGAGAAAACACAACCGACCCATATTGTTTTCTGTTATTTTGTTTTTGTTATTTATATTTTTGTAATTTGGCAATTATTGAAAATGTATATAACATTTTGAATTTTTAGGAAAATTTACCAAAATCTTCACACAAATGTTGAAGAAAAACAAATTCAAAACAAATAAATTTGACCCAAGAAACAACAATATGTACAACAAGGTTGTTTTCATCGTCTAATTGATATTTGGGAACTGCTACCCTACCACTGGCAATTACTTGACATTTTGAAATGAGGGCATTTCATTGACAGTTTGATTTACGATTCAAGGAAGCGGGTAATCGTTTAAAACATCAAATACACTTTGTTCGGTTATAATAATAGCAACTACTATTAAAGCAATCTAGAGTGTCGTGAGGTGGCAAAGTCTGAGGGGGCGTCCAAATGGGTTGGTCGATTTGTGGTACGGTAAGAGGAAGGGTTATTTGCACAGTGTACATCGGTGTTATCATTCATTGATTGTCCTTATGGATGGAATGAATGGCAAGATATTGTGTGAATACAAAATGACAATCATTAGGCAACACCTACCTTAAAATTGCAAAAATGTTGGGTCACAATTTTAGCTCAAATTTTACCCAAATTGTCAAAATATTACTATTTTCTGCTTGAAATGAATAAGTTTGCTTAAATAAATAGTTTTAATACTATTTTTACGCTAGAAACACTAGTAAAATTGAAAGGAACCAATTTGGAACTAGCTTGAACCACGGTAGCCACGGTCTGTCAGCAATTTTTTTCAACAACAAAAATCAAGAGAAATAAATTGACTGACCGACCCCGCGACCTGACCTCAAGAATTTTGGCACTTGAAAGGCAACACAATAAACAAAACCGGCCTTATCAAATATAAATATGCACTTTTTAAAAATAAAACACCACCTTATCATAAACTAAAATTACAATTCAAATGACACAATCTAGATCAGGCTTTCTCAACTAGATTTATTGATGCGCCACATTTTAGTAACCAACTTGTTGAAGCTCCACTTGGTCATATTTTTTTAGAATTTACAATGGCAAAATTCGTTTTATAACATTAATTTCAAAATATTTTAACATATATGCAGGCAGCATGATAACTAATATTACTCTTTTGAGGGCACATGCGCGCGTAGCGCGAGAAAAATTGCTGTATTTAAACATCTGACCGTCATAGGCCTATGAAATCTGGCTATATCATGATATGATTTTTTAAAAACAAATTTTAACCAATCTCGCGCCACTTAGGATGCCTTGATGCGCCACAAGTGGCGCGCGCGCCACCAGTTGAGAATGCCTGATCTAGATCTCATTGGAATAAGATTAACAAGATACTTGCTTGTAAAATGGATTATTTACAGATAGCAAACACAGGAAAGACGATTGACGGTATTGCTCGTCAGCTACAACAATTGTGTTTCAATTTTTTGTCGTCATTTTGTTATAAGACGACAAGAAAAGTGAAGTAAAAGATGGAGACACAAAACAAAGGCCAAAATCGCAGGCATGAACGTAACGAGTCTGATTGGCCCGGCGCCTGGTAATCAAGACACACAAATGCATATGCAAAACGGACAACCCAGAGGATGTCTGCCCCAGTAAATAATTAGACCTTTCATAAACTCTATTGTCACAATCAATTTGATAAATGCAGTCAATATACCAACAATCTGAGATGTTATCATTGTGGGTAATAGATAAATAGAGTGTTGCCTTAAATCTCCTTTCCCCTCTACTTCAACATATTTTAGGACCACCTTTTGCTAAGATATTTTTGCCACAAGGCGATAACACCCAGACAATTTCAAAAACCAAACAAACCAAATCCAAAAACAGTTGTATGGGCAGGCAGACCAGATGTGCCGCCAAATAGGGTCCCATTTTGGTCCCCTCTGGTAGCTGGATGACCCCTTTTCAAAGCCATTTTTGGTAAATTTATGGGTCTAAAATCCTTAAGTTTGCCGTTTTTAGCCGAAATTTTAACAAAATCTGTCAAATATATAGGAAAATTATGGATTTCTGGTAAACATATGGGTCCATTTTCTCCCGAAAATTGGTAAATGTTTGGGTCAATTTCCATTTTCCTGGCGGCACATCTCTACAAAAAAAATATCTAAGCTAATATCAATACTTCATATAATTAATTTGAAAATGCCCTTACACACTCTATAGCCTTCCTCTATGTACAATAGTCATGTTAATAATGGATATTCAATTCATTGAAGCCTATATTGTCAGTGTATGTGATAGTTTAATCACCTTCCATACCAAGATTGTTATATAAATGCAATCATTGTAAGGCAACCCAAATCCTGTTCTAAGGGAAGCTGGCCCTCTCAACTAGCGTCAGTCAGTCTTGCACAGGGCAGGTTTTCCCCCAACTTGAAAATTGTAGCAATTTGCGGCAAAATCTTTCAAAAGATCTGAACCTTTTTCTTTTAAATGTCAAAACTGTTTTCAAATTTTCAACAACAAAAATCAAAAATTATAAAAGATAATAAAATGTCCCCTTGGAAACTGAAAAACATCTCAAATTTGAATTTGGCCAGGCCTCTAGAACAGACCCCACGGGCCTCATGAACATTAATGTTATTCCATGCCCATTTCATGTTACTACGAGAAAGCTAAGTGGACTATGTATCACACACTACGTGAATAACTACTCACAGTCCATTAATAAATGATTAATCTAAAATGAGCACACACAGATTGATGTATAGATTGCAAAGAAGCCGAAATAATTTAGGTTATTGGCCATGTAAGGAAAACTATGTAACAATCAAGTGCCTGGCTGTTGAGTTCAAAATCTACCCACCCCTTGTTATTTGGACGGTATAGAAACAGACCTTGTACAAACTACTATAACATAAGGAGGAACAGAAACTAATGGAATACTGTAACTGTAAGTGACAGGTTTGTTTTCATCATTAGATCATTTCTTCAAAACCAAGTTGTGATTATTATATGTCAAAGAAGATTTTACGGTCTTCCCACAATGCATTGCGCGAACGCCAGCCAACTAAAGCCTTTTCACACGATGCATTTGTCGAGCTCTTAAGTTTTAGAAATAAGAAAAAGGAACACTGATTTATAACTAATTTATTCATTGAGGTAAACTAGAACCTAAGAGCTCCAACGATGAATGCACTATGAAGCCATGATTGTGTGCATGTCTATGGGAACCGAGACAAATTAGAGACCAAAATTAGGGCATTTTGCAAAAACGCAATGCATTGTGGTGGTGTCTTTAAAATCTTCTTTGATTATATATTGACTAGGTTGAAAAAATGGACACATGTTAATGAAGCCAATGAATCAACATCTCCCTTAGGGTAGCTGAGAAACAAATGTTTTGAGCAGGACCTTCATTTCAATTTGTTTTGACTTCTTCACGTGCCTTAAACTCTATGTTGCCGAAATTTCCAGGCTGTGACATAATGATACAGCAAGTAGTTCCATGCCACTGCATTTTCCAGTTCTGTCAGTAAGGTAACCGTTTGGATATTGACATGTCATCAGAGTAGAGTATTGAAGTAATCCTGTGTGTCATTTTGGTTCATTTTGATGGACAGATTTTCAAGATATGAACATGTGAAAAATTATAAGTTTCTTTTTGAGCCCAGTTTATTTTATTAGAATACCCTATAGTATATGTGACTATAGTCACGTCAAAAAGGACATGTTGTCAGCAAACACTGTTTTGAGATAGAGGTCAATATATTTGGTGAAATATAAAATTTAATAATAGAAGAAATAAACTTCTTCAATTCATATCTTGTGATTACAAAGTCCGATTACCTTCAACATGGTATCATTTCAAAGCTTAAAATGTACTCTTTCAAGTCATACCAATAACTCAGAATTGACTTTGGCGTCCAACTGGTCCATTTTTTTGTGACGGTTCACATATGTCAGTGGAACTTAATACATCATTTGAGAGCAAAATGGTTGCCAAATGTGTGAAATATGTGAAAATAATATGATAACATCCCTCTCATTGCACATGTTACAATCTCTAGGAAAGATAGTGATGATCATCCTGTTGCAAGAATAATTGATGGGTTTAAAATGAACATTTTCATTTTGATGCAAAAACAATATATTAATTCATATTTTCCCTACGGTTTTTGTTCCCCTTTAATAATCTGTATGTGACACATCTAGATCATATCAATAAGAAAAAGGAATAAAGGCTTTGTCTCAGCTTTATAATATTTAGACTAAGCAGTGGCAGCATCAGTATTTGGGGTGGGGGCGCTGTTGGAAGGAAAACAGGGGTTAACAGAAATTGAGAGGTGAGAAAAAATGGGGAGCAAGATTTGGGAACAAGTTATGAGTGACAATATCACTAGGAGAATCGAAATGGCGTCATTGTCAAATGGCTTCAATTGATATCAAATAGTTTCATTTGGCATCAAATGGATTCAGTCAATCCATTTTGGCATATTCAGTGAAGCTGTTTTGGCTTCATGTATGTGGTGCATTATAAAATGAAGCTATTTTATGCCAATTGAAGCCATTTGACGCCAAAAGTATGACACTGACGCCGTTCCAATTCTCCGAGTGAATTCTGCAGGGATGTCCATCCTATATTTGGGTAAAATTACTTGAGTTTGGGCTAAGTAAATGCAAATATTTTCAAATACAAATTGATATAAATTGGACAAATATATTTATTTATAATATATATTTTTTTAAATCACAATTTTACGGATACACTTTTTTGCCGATAAGCAGCTGCCTTAGTTGAAATGGTACACTGATTGGACTTGAAGATGTTAATTTACAGGAAATGCAGCCTGTTCTTGCGAGCCTTGTGGATGAACACGTTGGGAGAGTGCCGCACAAATTGAATCAGGAAATGCATTTGTTTTAAAATCCTCTACTGCGAGTTAATTATATAGTCTGTGTATAAGTGAGAAGTTTAATATCGCCACAGTGGATCACACATTACATACAAATGAGGTGATGCAAGTGAGGGGCAGACTTATCCCGTATCATGCTGTATCATACACAGATCAATACAGTCGCCTTGTTAGGTTTTTTTCATGAAGCACCAAAAATTGATGAAATATTCCATCATGCCGACATACGGTACTAACCCTCATATACTAACAGATAGATATACCATCCCATCCCACAAATTGATATCAGCAAATATTCTGCAGTTACAAATTATATCAATAATATCTCTTACTGCCATGTTAAACCCACATTTGCCCCCTTCCCCCAGCATGTTGTAGACTAATTTCAGCATTGTTTTACAATTGTTGCTCTGTTCTGTTTACCATTTTGTTCACCGATAAGATCTAGGATTGATCCACAAACATATTTCTACTTTGTTGTACATATCATATTTCTGTATTGTATACATTGTACTTTTCTGTGTTACAAAATGAAGGCTATTGCTATAAAGGATAACTGCTCAAAGAATTACATGATTTGCATTCATGTACGATTGTATTATTATTGCGTACAGAGAGATACAAAATGCAAATCTCTCCAATTTGGAACTATAGAAAACCCCAAAATAAATGATAAATATCAGAAATGCACTCTCCCTGACATACCTCTCAGGTAGGGCCATGCCCGGGTCACGCATTTGGTGGTTGTTGTTGTTGTTGTTGTTGAATTTTTTGTTTTATTTTTCGAAATGTTCATGGATATTTTGGTGAATTTCAACAATATTTGACATTTAAAAACAATTTCAAAAATTGTTAAACAATTTTTAAAAATCTTGTTTTAAAAATCAAACTTTTTCACAAATTTGGGAAATTTTGAACAAGAAATGGGTCTGTCTGGCCCGTAGAACATGATGTTTATTTCTCCCGTCGCTTTACCTACAAGTTATGCAAGTTACCGAGTTCAGTGTACCTAAATGTGGCAATTGACTCTTTTCTCGTATAATTTATTCATTCTTTCCATCACATTTTGATATGTTCAGTATGTGATGGATGTAGTATAATCTTATATTGATACTGTATGTTTTATAGCACAAGGAAGATTCACATGTGACAATATCTAGAGAAAAGATGTCAAGAAAGTCATGAGAGAATAAAGAATTACTTTGCCTGCCTCAGGAAATCTGAGTCAGTGGCAAGCACAGGATATTTTGACTAGGGGGGGGGGGGGGGGGGGGGGGGGAGCACACAATATTTCCCCGAGTGACCCTCAAGTAATTGAAAGATGTGTGTGTGTAGTCCAGGGGTCCAGGTGGGGTGCATGTTACGTTTCTTGAACCTTAAAGATGGCCGGTTTTAAGGGGCAAAATGGTAAAAAATATTGTAAGTGGGATGCATTATTCAGTACAATCAAATTCTGAATTTAAACCTTTTAATTTGTGCTTTTGTTAGACAGGGACATATCCCTTTAGGTACCCTCTGGTTTAATGAGTGCTTTTGTTAGATAGGAGCATATCTATTTAGGTACCCTCTGGTTTAATTTGTAACATGCAGATTAGGGTTAATGTAACATGCAGATTAGGGTTAATGTAACATGCAGATTAGGGTTAATGTAACATGCAGATTAGGGTTAATGTAACATGCAGATTAGGGTTAATGTAACATGCAAATTAGGGTTAATGTAACATGCAGATTAGGGTTAATGTAACATGCAGATTAGGGTTAATGTAACATGCAGATTAGGGTTAATGTAACATGCAGATTAGGGTTAATGTAACATGCAGATTAGGGTTAATGTAACATGCAGATTAGGGTTAATGTAACATGCAGATTAGGGTTAATGTAACATGCAGATTATGGTTAATGTAGCACGCAGATTAGGGATAATGTAACATGCAGATTAGGGTTAATGTAACATGCAGATTAGGGTTAATGTAACATGCAGATTAGGGTTATTGTAACATGCAGATTAGGGTTAATGTAACATGCAGATTAGGGTTAATGTAACATGCAGATTAGGGTTAATGTAACATGCAGATTAGGGTTAATGTAACATGCAGATTAGGGTTAATGTAACATGCAGATTAGGGTTAATGTAACATGCAGATTAGGGTTAATGTAACATGCAGATTAGGGTTAATGTAACATGCAGATTAGGTTTAATGTAACATGCAGATTAGGGTTAATGTAACATGCAGATTAGGGTTAATGTAACATGCAGATTAGGGTTAATGTAACATGCAGATTAGGGTTAATGTAACATGCAGATTAGGGTTAATGTAACATGCAGATTAGGGTTAATGTAACATGCAGATTAGGGTTAATGTAA
Organism: Ophiura sarsii; assembly: GCA_035610835.1. Taxonomy (NCBI): domain Eukaryota; kingdom Metazoa; phylum Echinodermata; class Ophiuroidea; order Amphilepidida; family Ophiuridae; genus Ophiura; species Ophiura sarsii. Next base: position 3,535,037 of record CM069451.1, on the reverse strand, counting down.
CATGCAGATTAGGGTTAATGTAACATGTAGATTAGGGTTAATGTAACATGCAGATTAGGGTTAATGTAACATGCAGATTAGAGTTAATGTAACATGCAGATTAGGGTTAATGTAACATGCAGATTAGGGTTAATATAACATGCAGATTAGGGTTAATGTAACATGCAGATTAGGGTTAATGTAACATGCAGATTAGGGTTAATGTAACATGCAGATTAGGGTTAATGTAACATGCAGATTAGGGTTAATGTAACATGCAGATTAGGGTTAATATAACATGCAGATTAGGGTTAATGTAACATGCAGATTAGGGTTAATATAACATGCAGATCAGGGTTAATGTAACATGTGCAGATTAGGGTTAATGTAATATATGCAGATTAGGGTTAGTGTAACATTCATGTTGGGGTCAATGTAACACATAGATTCTAATTATCTAAGCCTCTTATTCTTTTAAAGCAATTTTCTCACCTTTCGGTTGATTCATATAATTATAAACTATGGGAAGGGTTGAGTAGTTAAATTTAAAACACACGTTATATCTTAGTAAACTGGTGTACCCTGTGCATTAGGAGAAATGTATGGGATACACAGTTGAACAAGACGATTGATTTCCTTTAAAGGGGCTAACAGTAATCTCTGCGAAAAGGTGGACAAAAATAAACATTTCGCAGAAGTAGCTTAGAAGTGAAGGTTAACTATAGACTCCCAATCAAGTAAAGTTTTCACATTAAAAATCTACAATGACTTGTAATGTTGCTATTTACAGGGTGTCCCAAAAGTCTATGCACGTTTTTGAAGAGTCATATCTCATAAAATATAAATCATATGGTATAAATTTAACCATATTTTGATAGACGAGATTTGGGAAATTATTTTGATACCAAAAACAACCCTATTGGTGAACCCACAACATTAAAAAAATGGTTGAAAGTGTTTGCCGTGTACCAGACCCACCCATACCAAATACCACACATTGTTGCTAAAATCAGGTGCGCATAAATTAACGGTATGAAACAACGTTGCGCATTAGTCACAGTTCACTGTGCTTACCTTGCAACATTAATGTTATTACCAAACTCGGTCACTCACAATATAAATAGGCGTAGTAGACAACATTGCACAGCAAAAGTCTTCATTCAAGATGGTTTACAGCATAGATAAGCGAATACAAATTGTATGGTTCTACGCTGAAACAAATTCAGTTCAACTTTCTCTACAAAAGTTCAGAAAACATTTCAAAGTGATACGCGCACCAGGAAGAATATCCATTCTGAAGTCGGTGGATACATTTTTGAACACAGGAACTGTGCATGCATGATTTGTCTCGATGTGGTAGAAAAAAGACTAAAACAACCTTTAATGAGGCCTTCAAGCAGCATTAAAATAATCCGGTAAGTTTAAATTTTAACATGTTTGACAGCTGTGTGATGTGTGTGTTCACTTTTCTGTTACGTTATTCAATTTTTTAGGTTTGTGTTTTTGCATTAGCACACGTCTCTGTATAAATGGAAAACATTCAAACTAGATTTAACTATAGAAACAAAAAATTATGTGTGATATAGTTTGTTATTATGATGGGATCACTGTAATAAGATTTTAAATACTGTATTACACGGATCACTTTCCGTGTAACCAACTCTACCCGTCTTTTTGTTAATCTCATAGATTCATGAACTTTATTCCTCCGAAGTATAAATTACATTTTTGCAGTAATACATATCTTACTTCTAGGGTGGCATTACAAACAGGTAACTCCAATGTTTGGTATCAAAATTATTTCCCACATCTCCTCTTTCTAAATATGTATTCATATTTTCAATACGACTTATATTTTGTGAAATACAAAGCTTCAAAGTCATGCATAGACTTTTGGGACACCCTGTATATGTTGGTATTTAGGAGTGTATTATTATATTTCTGCATTTGTATTGCTTTTTATCATGTTCTTTGTTTTTTCTGATGTCCGTAGCGCAGTTAGCGGCTTTTTATTGACGGATACTTGCGCTTTATAAGTTTCCATTATTATTATCATTATTATGCGCAAAACTCAACATCACCAGTCTTGCCGATCGCAGTCTTGCCGATCGCAGGGAAGTATTAGTTTTGAAATATGGTCAACAGGTCCTCATCTCTGAAAGACATCGCCACCTTCTTCCAGAGAAGAGATCCATTGACTACAAACTCCGTCGCAGGAACATATTACCTCAACCCTTTTGCAACAAATACCAAAAATCTACCATTCCTTATATCATAAAAAAACTCAACGGTGTTTTGGATGATTAATGTATTTTGCTGATGTCTGTATTTCGTTGCAATATTTTTATGCATGTATTTTCGATATATATATATTTTATTGTATTATGCTGTTGTGCATTATAAAGTTGGCTTATGCTGCCTGCTGGCTATTTTCTTATACCGTGAATAAAAATAATTAAACAAATATATAAAAAGAAAGAAATCACCAGTTTTGTAGAAACAAGCATCCATATTCATTTGTATGGTTGAATTTCTGTGCGTACATATATAAATTCATACAATTTCAACAATTTTAAATTGTATTCTTATTTAGACACTTCCAATCTTATCTTTTGTAGGGTATATTTACAACACACTTCTAAAATACATTTTTTGAAATTGTTTGATTTTTTTTTGAAATATTCTTTAAATTTCAATAATTGTTGAAATTCACTAAAATGTCCACAAACATTTTGAAAACATAACAAAAAACAACAGCAGATTTTGTTGTTGAAAATCCCTGAAATGTTTGTAAAAAAATACATGACGAATCGACTCTACCTGAGAGGTGCGCTTGCCTATGGCACAGATTTGTTTTCTTTTCGTCATCGCCTTTGCAAAACATATGTGTGGTTAGATAAGGCCAAATTAAAATAATTGTTTGTCTCAAAGCTCCCGCGCGCATTAGTTTATTGATGCGCATTAGAAAAACAAAAATCTGAAAAAACCTTCTTTTTTTCTCTTTTTTTTTTTTTTCAAAAAAAAAAAAAAAATCTGAAAATTTCACAGATTTTTCAGATTTTCATTGATCACATCATCTTAAATACAAAAGTTCACTTTTACAAGGATTTCAATATTTTATATTTAAAAAAAAAAAAAAAACCTTGAAGAAAAAACCGCATTCCGCATTAGTTTTACAACAGGAGAGGAGCTTTGAGACAAACAATTAATTTAATTTGGCCTCATCGCCTTTGCAAAACATATGTGTGGTTAGATAATATAGATTCAATGTTTTACTCTTGTGAGCCAAAACACCAAGACAGCTTACCACAGTCTGCCATACAAATAAATAAATATTTCCTCCTTAAAGGCAGGCAGGTAAAAATTGCACTTTTCTCAGTGTCTCAAATTCCTGGAGTGCTCAGTGGTCATTACAAGGGGGTATCATGCGCGTCCAAGGACTTTCAAAAAGTACCCTAAATACGTAATCATGTTAATGTGAAAAAACAAGTATAGCACAGTATTTTACATACCCTAAGCAAGTAATATCAGTATTTCCAATACCCTAAACAAGTACTCAAAATATTTTGATACCCTTAACAAGTACTCAAAATATTTTGATACCGTAAGCAAGTAATTTGTATAGTTTAAACCTCTTACCGCGTAAGACACATTTCTAACCATTTTTTTCCTTCCCTAATAAGCTAAAAGTACTGAAACAAATGCCGAGCTGATCTATCATCACTTGCGAAGGGTACAATTGGAGAAATATATCTCGCCCTTGTATCATGGCTATTTATAATCCTATGGGGCAAATAAGGACCCTAAATACGAAAGCCAATGATGTAAAAAGTATACCCTTTTTCTTAATTTGGCTTGTTTGGATACTCTATTCACGTTACGTACGTAACTTGCCCCACCTTGAAAAACTACCCTAATTACGTGATTTCTTGGACACGCATGATACCCCTCTTGTAATGACCACTGAGCACCCGGCTCAAATTTCACAATGGCAGCTATACAGCGGGATTGTGGGAACTCTGTATAGGGAGAGGAGAAAGCTAGAAATTATATTTGCAACAACAACAAAAATGAAACAAACCCGGAGGTGGAGGCTTGAAATACAAGTTTAACTCAATACTGACTGGATATCCTACTAGCTTTATGCTATTTACGAAGTATGGTCCTGGACCATAATATCGGGCCAAAATCTCACAAAAACAAGGAGAAATAAAATCAAAGGGTATATAACAGCAGTACAGGTGATATGATGGTTACTCAGCAGTTTATCCTGGCACTTCACTTTAATAAAGTGTTCTTATTATCACACCTTTAAGCATTTAATCCGCATTTCCTGGTGTCATAAGAAGTATGCATACAGTCTCAAACAGGTTTAAAAACACTCTACTCCTTTTAAAATCGATACAAGCCTTAAGGTAAAACTAAGTGTTAACTTACATACTATGGCATAGACTTTCTATAGTTAACCTTTAGCTTAGTACTGCATGTTCCAAGAATTATCAATAAATTAAGCTTACTATAATATAACATGTTGAGTGGTATAATCCGCATTATAAAACAAATGCTCAATTGGAAATGCTTCAATTAAATATTACCCATACAAGATGCGGATGCCAGTGTAGAAAAGAACTCTGGCCCAGAGTTCTTTTCTACAATGCTCAAATTCGTATGAAATGCATGCCAACATGTTTGTCCAGGGATTCACAATATATTGTGTTTTAGCATGCATCAAATTATGATTCAAGATGTTTTGAGGAATTCATTTGATGAGTCTGACAACAATGACCCACATTTTTAACCTCTCAGTTTTGTATGTTTGGGACTGTGGTGCAGTGTAAGCAGATAGAATATCTTACTATGATCTCATTATCGGGTGCTTGAAGTCAATTAATATAGTATAGATTGCCTAAAAGGTCATTTCTACTGTACATAATACTCATTCTTCTTACAAAATGAAATAAGGTTAATTCTAAAGGCTTTAAAATCATAGGTAAATTACACCAGCATTCGACATTTAAAATTAGGTTAATTTAGATAGGATTTCAACTCACAATTACGAGCCAGAAAAATAAATGGAACATTTGAGAGATAGGCTTGCACCTGAAATTTGAGATTCACAAAATAAATGGATACCTAGATAAATTGCATCTCAGTGTAGTATCCATATAGAGAGATTTTTTCAATTACAATTACAGTTTAGAAAATTATTGAAACTTGAATATAATATCAAGAATATATGAATTGAATTTATAACATCTAGATTGTGCAATATTTGAAATGAAGATTTGAAATGAAGTCGATCTAAGGATTGGCTTTACAGACTCAAAATAAGGCCTACATCAAGAGTGGAGGAAATATGATATGAGATTGATTTACAGATAAGCTTTTAACTCTAAATTAAAAATTCATCGAAATATAAATAAATTATATCAAGAGCTTGACACATGAAATGAAGTTACAATTTCATCTCACAATTAAAATTCAGAAAGTAAATTGAAACCACAGTACAAGTTTATAAGAGTGTGACATTTTTCATGACTATTACATTTTGAGAATGTCACAATCCATATTCATATTCCACAGCATAATATTTTCATAAATGCAAACAAACCAACGGTTTGAAATATAATATTTTCATGAGTAAAACATTGTTTTAAAATATTCATTTGACTCTGTGTATGTATATTTTTGTAGATTTATGTTCATTGTTGTATTTTTGCTTTAATCTTTTATTCATCTGTTGCACAGCACTTTGAGCTTAGATCTCACTAAAGTAAAGCGCTCTATAAATGTGTGTTATTATTATTAAGGCGACCAAAAAACAACACTCCTGTTCTCCGGGCTGACCTACCCAGCTTTTTCAAATTTTTAAAAATATTTGACCCCCCCCCAAAAACAAAAACAAAAATTACCGACCGACCGACCCTACCTGAGAGATCCCTTTTGCCTATAGAACTAGTCCTTACAGTTCCCAAATCATGATTTGGGTACTTCTTCAAGCATGTGTGTAAGGGGGAACATTATAACCATACCAAAAAGACGGAAGCCTCAACTTTGTCCAAATTCTATTTTTCACGGACAATTTATTTTAATATTTAGTACACACCTGGTTCTTGAAGATAATGTGCAATTACTTGGGTGAAATTTAATCCGGTAGCCTTACACAGAACGACAACATTTAATAGACCACACGGTTTACTGTTTTTTGAAGATGGCAAAATTGAGCGATAGTTTTTGTGATACTTTTGTACAAATGCTCTGTGCATGTTTACCTGCCTCATTTTTGGCAATACGGCGTAGGGATAATAGGAGATTCGATATTCATGTGACACAAATATTTTCACAAACCGCTTGTTCTTTTTGATGACTCGCAAAATGGCAGACGACGGTAATTTGTTCGTGTTTCGCTAGCTAGTCGTAAATACAAGATTCTAATGTGACTTTTCTGAACACATTTGCTAGCTCTAATCTTTTTTCAAAATTACATGAATAGATAGAGAACATTTAAGAATGTTGGTATCTATCGAGTACAGGGTGTTTTGTCCCGTCGCCTATTAGGAATAGGATGTTCTGATGGTATATCCTCAACCTATCCCCATTTAGAAAAAAAAATTCACAGTAAAATAAAAAGTTTGCCAAACGGAAGAACCTCTTGCCAATACTGGCAAGCTGCGAAATACACATGAAAATGTCATGATTTACAATGAGAATAATTCAACTATACTTGTGTATACTAGTAACCTTGGGAGTACACAGTTAATGAATATAGATGCTTAGCTTAAGAAATCAATTAGGACAATACGTCTAGCTATATTCCCTTATATTACAGCGTTAATTCAATCGAATGTTTCAAAAGTGACCACTATAATTGTAGTTTTCTGCCTGCTGCAAAAAGTTAATTACATTTCAGAGATTTGTCTAGCTGTCTCAGTATAACACTATTTAAATGATATATAATGATATAAACATTTGTCCAGCGAGTGGCGAAGCATATACAAAAAATAATATCTGCGATAGAGTAGATAGTATAATTCAAGTCGAAGTCAATAACACACTCAGAAAGCTTATATTAGAATAACATATTCCTACTTCAAAATCCTTACGACGATAGAAAATAATGCGAGACTACTGCTGAATGCAAAATACTATTTTAAAGCAAGACTTGAATCTAGACTATTTTGGCAGTGGATTTAGCAGCTGTGCAAAATAATATCTGCTGAGTCACTTCATAAAACTCAAATTGTATTTAAATTTCCAAATATATAAAAAGGTTAGTTGTCCTTTCCTACTGAAACTTACTGCCCTTCTTATATTATTAGTGATACACTTCTAAATACTACCTACAGTACTACTGCTGATGGCAATGACATATCAAAGTTATCTACAGTTGATAGCTGCGAGTAGCAATGCTATAATTTAAAAACTATATGTAAAGTTAAAAATCTAAACATCAAGGACACATTCCATTATAGTTATCTACTGCCGATAGCAGTGGTAAGTTATCTATATTGCTGAACTTCTGCCGAGGGCAAGAAATATATCATTAAATTGATCTACTAGTACTACTGATAGTATTGACATGTTTCATCTTATCTATACTGTTAAGATTAGATAAATTAATGCTTTCTACTGCTGATAGCAATGCTGTTTTAGTTATCTACTGCTGATAGCAATGACGTTTTAGTTATCTACTGCTGATAGCAATGACGTTTTAGTTATCTGCTGCTGATAGCAATGACCTTAGAGTTACCTACTGCTGATAGCAATGACCTTAGAGCTATCTACTGCTGATATCGATGACCTTAGAGCTATCTACTGCTGATAAAAATGACGTTTTAGTTATCTACTGATGATCTGTTGCTGATAGCAATGACATTACTGCTGATAGCAATGAAATTTAAACTCTCTACTGCTGATAGCAATGATATTATAGCTATCTACTGCTGATAGCAATGACATTACTTCTGATAGCAATAGCATTTAAACTATCTACTGCTGATAGCAATGGTATTAAAGCTATCTACTGCTGATAGCAATGACATTACTGCTGATAGCAATAAAATCTGAACTATCTACTACTGATACCAATGATATTATAGCTATCTACTGCTGATAGCAGTGACATTACTTCTGATAGCAAGGGAAGGTTAGGTTTTGTTAACAGATTTTATTGAACAAATCTAGTAGGAGCATCTACCTGCATCCTCGGTTGGCCTACGGTCTACATTGAACAAATCTAGTAGGAGCATCTGCCTGCATCCTCTGATGGCCTACAGTCTACATGTATAGCGCCCTCACACAGGTATAGCTACTTTAGGGCTCACATGGTTACCAGTTTCCTACACTGGGCTGCACCACATATTTTTCTGCGATCGGGTCAGCGTTTGGTCCTTCTTTTGGGCCCATTCACGCTTCCACCTCAGTCGGGTTAATGGGACAATCGATATGTTCGTTGCTATGGTTATTGTCCCAGCTGATTCAGACTGGGGTAGTTGATACAGCTGCTTCCCCCGTTCCGGCAAATTAGTCTTAAGATTTCCTCATCATCCTTGTCTCCCCTATACTGATAGTTGGGAGACTAACGTTAGGCCCATGGCCATCATAATCCTGAATGGGATTAGTAATATCTGGCTGGGGTGGTTCTACCATCTTTGCTCCGGTTAGGGCAGTTCAATAAGGGAAGGTTAGGTTTTGTTAACAGATTTTATTGAACAAATCTAGTAGGAGCATCTACCTGCATCCTCGGTTGGCCTACGGTCTACATTGAACAAATCTAGTAGGAGCATCTGCCTGCATCCTCTGATGGCCTACAGTCTACATGTATAGCGCCCTCACACAGGTATAGCTACTTTAGGGCTCACATGGTTACCAGTTTCCTACACTGGGCTGCACCACATATTTTTCTGCAATTTCCCTCCCACTGCCTCCCCTAGGTAGTTTGCAGTACTTCATCATCTGGGAAAGCAGCTGCATCGGCGATCGGGTCAGCGTTTGGTCCTTCTTTTGGGCCCATTCACGCTTCCACCTCAGTCGGGTTAATGGGACAATCGATATGTTCGTTGCTATGGTTATTGTCCCAGCTGATTCAGACTGGGGTAGTTGATACAGCTGCTTCCCCCGTTCCGGCAAATTAGTCTTAAGATTTCCTCATCATCCTTGTCTCCCCTATACTGATAGTTGGGAGACTAACGTTAGGCCCATGGCCATCATAATCCTGAATGGGATTAGTAATATCTGGCTGGGGTGGTTCTACCATCTTTGCTCCGGTTAGGGCAGTTCAATAATAACATTTAAACTATCTACTGCTGATAGCAATGATATTAAAGCTATCTACTGCTGATAGCAATGATATTTCTGCTGATTGCAATGAAATTTAAACTATCTACTGCTGATAGCAATGATATTAAAGCTATCTACTGCTGATAGCAATGACATTTTAACTATCTACTGCTGATAGCAATGATATTGTAGCTTTCTACTGCTGATAGCAATGACATTTCTCTGCTGATTGCAATGAAATTTAAACTATCTACTGCTGATAGCAATGATATTAAAGCTATCTACTGATGATAGCAATGACATTACTGCTGAAAGCAATGGTATTTCGTCAGCCTGCTTCGATAATTGCCTAACTCACTTTTCAGCGAAATTTAGTTTTTTGCATAAATCATGACTTCATTACATTATGCAGATGATGTAATAATGCCTAAGTCGTTGACCAATCAAAAGTGTTGATAAATCCACAATTTCAATTCAGCCTTGTGAGTTAGGCAGTTTGTAATAATGATGTAAAATGTTTAAAATGGGTCATATTAACTCGTATTAGGCCTATAACAAGCCACATTTCACTTAAAGGTATATCTCAACCTAATTATATCCAACAGTATTACTGCTCCTGTTGGAATCACCTGCACTATTCATGGTGCTATTCAACATATCGTCAGCCTGCTTCGATAATTGCCTAACTCACTTTTCATATTTTTTTGTTTTCTAAAAACTAGAAAAAAATTCGTAATGATCGTAATTTCTAGAGTTTAATAGCTATCTACTGCTGATAGCAATAACATTACTGCTGATAGCAATGCAATTTATACTATCTACTACTGATAGCAATGATATTATAGCTGAGAGGTCCATTTGCCCATACAGCAGGGTTTCTTTTTTGACGCCTCATCACCACTTTAATTAATTATGGTTTAATGTCCCAGGTATAACTATCTTTTGAATCTAAATGAATCTAAACTCTTTGCTCCTCACATAGACGGACAACTTCAAAGGAGTTAGCATTCCCCGGACAGCAGCCAAAAATGGATTCCTTTATTAAAAAAGGCATAACGCTTAATACAAGGGAAATGTCAGTGATTATTTTGTTTAAATAAGTAGACAAATATTCTCTTTGAATCTGTGATTCATTGTTTGAATCTCCCAAGTATAAATATCTTTGAAGTAGAATGATTCGGTAATTTGGAACATTTCTGGCCCCTAAACAGACATAATGAGTAAAATATGGGGACTCTTCTGATATCAAAATATCTTGATGTGAAAAAAAAATCATAGCCAAAAAAAGGTGATTAGACCATACACCTTTAATACATTATAATCACTTTTACAGCTTCTATATTGATGTTTACCATAATTTAATCGAGATAATGTGCATCACTTACAAATTGCCACTTGTCATATCTTAATTCCGGCCCAGTAGCCATGCTGTATAAATGAATGCATCTGCAGACCGAGCATGATGCCGTCATTATGGTGTGAATGAGCCACCCATCATAGGAAATAGAATACCAAATCTGATGAACAGATATGTAATCCAATATGACACCGCATTAATATTCTTTCATCAGGATTATACCCTGTGTCTTACTGGTCTAGTGATTGACCAGGTAGTAAACCATTATGACAACCCTGTCTACTGATTAGATTATACCCTGTGTCTTACTGGTCTGGTGATTGACCAGGTAGTAAACCATTATGACAACCCTGTCTACTGATTGGATTATACCCTGTGTCTTACTGGTCTGGTGATTGACCAGGTAGTAAACCATTATGACAACCCTGTCTACTGATTGGATTATACCCTGTGTCTTACGGGTCTGGTGATTGACCAGATAGTAAACCATTATGACAACCCTGTCTACTGATTGGATTATACCCTGTGTCTTACGGGTCTGGTGATTGACCAGGTAGTAAACCATTATGACAACCCTGTCTACTGATTGGATTATACCCTGTGTCTTACGGGTCTGGTGATTGACCAGGTAGTAAACCATTATGACAACCCTGTCTACTGATTGGATTATACCCTGTGTCTTACAGGTCTGGTGATTGACCAGATAGTAAACCATTATGACAACCCTGTCTACTGATTGGATTATACCCTGTGTCTTACTGGTCTGGTGATTGACCAGATAGTAAACCATTATGACAACCCTGTCTACTGATTGGATTATACCCTGTGTCTTACAGGTCTGGTGATTGACCAGATAGTAAACCATTATGACAACCCTGTCTACTGATTGGATTATACCCTGTGTCTTACTGGTCTGGTGATTGACCAGGTAGTAAACCATTATGACAACCCTGTCTACTGATTAGATTATACCCTGTGTCTTACAGGTCTGGTGATTGACCAGATAGTAAACCATTATGACAACCCTGTCTACTGATTGGATTATACCCTGTGTCTTACTGGTCTGGTGATTGACCAGGTAGTAAACCATTATGACAACCCTGTCTACTGATTGGATTATACCCTGTGTCTTACTGGTCTGGTGATTGACCAGGTAGTAAACCATTATGACAACCCTGTCTACTGATTGGATTATACCCTGTGTCTTACAGGTCTGGTGATTGACCAGATAGTAAACCATTATGACAACCCTGTCTACTGATTGGATTATACCCTGTGTCTTACAGGTCTGGTGATTGACCAGGTAGTCAACCATTATGACAACCCTGTCTACTGATTGGATTATACCCTGTGTCTTACAGGTCTGGTGATTGACCAGGTAGTAAACCATTATGACAACCCTGTCTACTGATTGGATTATACCCTGTGTCTTACAGGTCTGGTGATTGACCAGGTAGTAAACCATTATGACAACCCTGTCTACTGATTGGATTATACCCTGTGTCTTACAGGTCTGGTGATTGACCAGGTAGTAAACCATTATGACAACCCTGTCTACTGATTGGATTATACCCTGTGTCTTACGGGTCTGGTGATTGACCAGGTAGTAAACCATTATGACAACCCTGTCTACTGATTGGATTATACCCTGTGTCTTACGGGTCTGGTGATTGACCAGGTAGTAAACCATTATGACAACCCTGTCTACTGATTGGATTATACCCTGTGTCTTACAGGTCTGGTGATTGACCAGGTAGTAAACCATTATGACAACCCTGTCTACTGATTGGATTATACCCTGTGTCTTACAGGTCTGGTGATTGACCAGGTAGTAAACCATTATGACAACCCTGTCTACTGATTGGATTATACCCTGTGTCTTACAGGTCTGGTGATTGACCAGGTAGTAAACCATTATGACAACCCTGTCTACTGATTGGATTATACCCTGTGTCTTACTGGTCTGGTGATTGACCAGGTAGTAAACCATTATGACAACCCTGTCTACTGATTGGATTATACCCTGTGTCTTACTGGTCTGGTGATTGACCAGGTAGTAAACCATTATGACAACCATGTCTACTGATTGGATTATACCCTGTGTCTTACTGGTCTGGTGATTGACCAGGTAGTAAACCATTATGACAACCCTGTCTACTGATTGGATTATACCCTGTGTCTTACAGGTCTGGTGATTGACCAGGTAGTAAACCATTATGACAACCCTGTCTACTGATTGGATTATACCCTGTGTCTTACAGGTCTGGTGATTGACCAGGTAGTAAACCATTATGACAACCCTGTCTACTGATTGGATTATACCCTGTGTCTTACTGGTCTGGTGATTGACCAGGTAGTAAACCATTATGAGAACCATGTCTACTGATTGGATTATACCCTGTGTCTTACTGGTCTGGTGATTGACCAGGTAGTAAACCATTATGACAACCCTGTCTACTGATTGGATTATACCCTGTGTCTTACTGGTCTGGTGATTGACCAGGTAGTAAACCATTATGACAACCCTGTCTACTGATTGGATTATACCCTGTGTCTTACGGGTCTGGTGATTGACCAGGTAGTAAACCATTATGACAACCCTGTCTACTGATTGGATTATACCCTGTGTCTTACAGGTCTGGTGATTGACCAGATAGTAAACCATTATGACAACCCTGTCTACTGATTGGATTATACCCTGTGTCTTACGGGTCTGGTGATTGACCAGGTAGTAAACCATTATGACAACCCTGTCTACTGATTGGATTATACCCTGTGTCTTACAGGTCTGGTGATTGACCAGGTAGTAAACCATTATGACAACCCTGTCTACTGATTGGATTATACCCTGTGTCTTACTGGTCTGATGATTGACCAGGTAGTAAACCATTATGACAACCCTGTCTACTGATTGGATTATACCCTGTGTCTTACTGGTCTGGTGATTGACCAGGTAGTAAACCATTATGACAACCCTGTCTACTGATTGGATTATACCCTGTGTCTTACAGGTCTGGTGATTGACCAGGTAGTAAACCATTATGACAACCCTGTCTACTGATTGGATTATACCCTGTGTCTTACGGGTCTGGTGATTGACCAGGTAGTAAACCATTATGACAACCCTGTCTACTGATTGGATTATACCCTGTGTCTTACTGGTCTGGTGATTGACCAGGTAGTAAACCATTATGACAACCCTGTCTACTGATTGGATTATACCCTGTGTCTTACAGGTCTGGTGATTGACCAGGTAGTAAACCATTATGACAACCCTGTCTACTGATTGGATTATACCCTGTGTCTTACTGGTCTGATGATTGACCAGATAGTAAACCATTATGACAACCCTGTCTACTGATTGGATTATACCCTGTGTCTTACGGGTCTGGTGATTGACCAGGTAGTAAACCATTATGACAACCCTGTCTACTGATTGGATTATACCCTGTGTCTTACTGGTCTGGTGATTGACCAGGTAGTAAACCATTATGACAACCCTGTCTACTGATTGGATTATACCCTGTGTCTTACAGGTCTGGTGATTGACCAGGTAGTAAACCATTATGACAACCCTGTCTACTGATTGGATTATACCCTGTGTCTTACGGGTCTGGTGATTGACCAGGTAGTAAACCATTATGACAACCCTGTCTACTGATTGGATTATACCCTGTGTCTTACTGGTCTGGTGATTGACCAGGTAGTAAACCATTATGACAACCCTGTCTACTGATTGGATTATACCCTGTGTCTTACAGGTCTGGTGATTGACCAGATAGTCAACCATTATGACAACCCTGTCTACTGATTGGATTATACCCTGTGTCTTACTGGTCTGGTGATTGACCAGGTAGTAAACCATTATGACAACCCTGTCTACTGATTGGATTATACCCTGTGTCTTACGGGTCTGGTGATTGACCAGATAGTAAACCATTATGACAACCCTGTCTACTGATTGGATTATACCCTGTGTCTTACGGGTCTGGTGATTGACCAGGTAGTAAACCATTATGACAACCCTGTCTACTGATTGGATTATACCCTGTGTCTTACAGGTCTGGTGATTGACCAGGTAGTAAACCATTATGACAACCCTGTCTACTGATTGGATTATACCCTGTGTCTTACTGGTCTGGTGATTGACCAGATAGTAAACCATTATGACAACCCTGTCTACTGATTGGATTATACCCTGTGTCTTACTGGTCTGGTGATTGACCAGGTAGTAAACCATTATGACAACCCTGTCTACTGATTGGATTATCCCCTGTGTCTTACTGGTCTGGTGATTGACCAGGTAGTAAACCATTATGACAACCCTGTCTACTGATTGGATTATACCCTGTGTCTTACTGGTCTGATGATTGACCAGGTAGTAAACCATTATGACAACCCTGTCTACTGATTGGATTATACCCTGTGTCTTACTGGTCTGGTGATTGACCAGGTAGTAAACCATTATGACAACCCTGTCTACTGATTGGATTATACCCTGTGTCAGATAGTCAACCATTATGACAACCCTGTCTACTGATTGGATTATACCCTGTGTCTTACGGGTCTGGTGATTGACCAGGTAGTAAACCATTATGACAACCCTGTCTACTGATTGGATTATACCCTGTGTCTTACGGGTCTGGTGATTGACCAGGTAGTAAACCATTATGACAACCCTGTCTACTGATTGGATTATACCCTGTGTCTTACGGGTCTGGTGATTGACCAGGTAGTAAACCATTATGACAACCCTGTCTACTGATTGGATTATACCCTGTGTCTTACGGGTCTGGTGATTGACCAGGTAGTAAACCATTATGACAACCCTGTCTACTGATTGGATTATACCCTGTGTCTTACGGGTCTGGTGATTGACCAGGTAGTAAACCATTATGACAACCCTGTCTACTGATTGGATTATACCCTGTGTCTTACTGGTCTGGTGATTGACCAGATAGTAAACCATTATGACAACCCTGTCTACTGATTGGATTATACCCTGTGTCTTACTGGTCTGGTGATTGACCAGGTAGTAAACCATTATGACAACCCTGTCTACTGATTGGATTATACCCTGTGTCTTACTGGTCTAGTGATTGACCAGGTAGTAAACCATTATGACAACCCTGTCTACTGATTGGATTATACCCTGTGTCTTACTGGTCTAGTGATTGACCAGGTAGTAAACCATTATGACAACCCTGTCTACTGATTGGATTATACCCTGTGTCTTACTGGTCTGGTGATTGACCAGGTAGTAAACCATTATGACAACCCTGTCTACTGATTGGATTATACCCTGTGTCTTACTGGTCTGGTGATTGACCAGGTAGTAAACCATTATGACAACCCTGTCTACTGATTGGATTATACCCTGTGTCTTACTGGTCTGGTGATTGACCAGGTAGTAAACCATTATGACAACCCTGTCTACTGATTGGATTATACCCTGTGTCTTACGGGTCTGGTGATTGACCAGGTAGTAAACCATTATGACAACCCTGTCTACTGATTGGATTATACCCTGTGTCTTACTGGTCTGGTGATTGACCAGGTAGTAAACCATTATGACAACCCTGTCTACTGATTGGATTATACCCTGTGTCTTACAGGTCTGGTGATTGACCAGATAGTCAACCATTATGACAACCCTGTCTACTGATTGGATTATACCCTGTGTCTTACTGGTCTGGTGATTGACCAGATAGTAAACCATTATGACAACCCTGTCTACTGATTGGATTATACCCTGTGTCTTACTGGTCTGATGATTGACCAGATAGTAAACCATTATGACAACCCTGTCTACTGATTGGATTATACCCTGTGTCTTACTGGTCTAGTGATTGACCAGGTAGTAAACCATTATGACAACCCTGTCTACTGATTGGATTATACCCTGTGTCTTACTGGTCTGGTGATTGACCAGGTAGTAAACCATTATGACAACCCTGTCTACTGATTGGATTATACCCTGTGTCTTACTGGTCTGGTGATTGACCAGGTAGTAAACCATTATGACAACCCTGTCTACTGATTGGATTATACCCTGTGTCTTACAGGTCTGGTGATTGACCAGGTAGTAAACCATTATGACAACCCTGTCTACTGATTGGATTATACCCTGTGTCTTACGGGTCTGGTGATTGACCAGGTAGTAAACCATTATGACAACCCTGTCTACTGATTGGATTATACCCTGTGTCTTACTGGTCTGGTGATTGACCAGGTAGTAAACCATTATGACAACCCTGTCTACTGATTGGATTATACCCTGTGTCTTACAGGTCTGGTGATTGACCAGATAGTCAACCATTATGACAACCCTGTCTACTGATTGGATTATACCCTGTGTCTTACTGGTCTGGTGATTGACCAGATAGTAAACCATTATGACAACCCTGTCTACTGATTGGATTATACCCTGTGTCTTACTGGTCTGGTGATTGACCAGATAGTAAACCATTATGACAACCCTGTCTACTGATTGGATTATACCCTGTGTCTTACTGGTCTGGTGATTGACCAGGTAGTAAACCATTATGACAACCCTGTCTACTGATTGGATTATACCCTGTGTCTTACTGGTCTGGTGATTGACCAGGTAGTAAACCATTATGACAACCCTGTCTACTGATTGGATTATACCCTGTGTCTTACTGGTCTGGTGATTGACCAGGTAGTAAACCATTATGACAACCCTGTCTACTGATTGGATTATACCCTGTGTCTTACTGGTCTGGTGATTGACCAGGTAGTAAACCATTATGACAACCCTGTCTACTGATTGGATTATACCCTGTGTCTTACTGGTCTGGTGATTGACCAGGTAGTAAACCATTATGACAACCCTGTCTACTGATTGGATTATACCCTGTGTCTTACTGGTCTGGTGATTGACCAGGTAGTAAACCATTATGACAACCCTGTCTACTGATTGGATTATACCCTGTGTCTTACAGGTCTGGTGATTGACCAGATAGTAAACCATTATGACAACCCTGTCTACTGATTGGATTATACCCTGTGTCTTACTGGTCTGGTGATTGACCAGGTAGTAAACCATTATGACAACCCTGTCTACTGATTGGATTATACCCTGTGTCTTACAGGTCTGGTGATTGACCAGATAGTAAACCATTATGACAACCCTGTCTACTGATTGGATTATACCCTGTGTCTTACTGGTCTGGTGATTGACCAGGTAGTAAACCATTATGACAACCCTGTCTACTGATTAGATTATACCCTGTGTCTTACGGGTCTGGTGATTGACCAGATAGTAAACCATTATGACAACCCTGTCTACTGATTGGATTATACCCTGTGTCTTACTGGTCTGATGATTGACCAGGTAGTAAACCATTATGACAACCCTGTCTACTGATTGGATTATACCCTGTGTCTTACTGGTCTGGTGATTGACCAGGTAGTAAACCATTATGACAACCCTGTCTACTGATTGGATTATACCCTGTGTCTTACAGGTCTGGTGATTGACCAGGTAGTAAACCATTATGACAACCCTGTCTACTGATTGGATTATACCCTGTGTCTTACTGGTCTGGTGATTGACCAGGTAGTAAACCATTATGAGAACCATGTCTACTGATTGGATTATACCCTGTGTCTTACTGGTCTGGTGATTGACCAGGTAGTAAACCATTATGACAACCCTGTCTACTGATTGTTGATGTATAGATTGTTTAAGACATAGAGCGTGTTTCTGCTGGGACACTGCAAAAAGTTAGCGCTACATGTAATAAACGCTAAGTTTCAATCGGTCAGTTTTTAATCCCCCGTTTCTACTCGCGAAAAGTTACCGCTAAGTTTATCGATCCTAGTCGATGGGCCACAACATTTGACCTTTTGTAAAACCAAACAATGCCACCGCACCTGAAAAAGATTGCTTCACAATAATATGTATAACCCAGCGTGACACGGTTCACGGCGCAAACCGCTAAGAATCGCCTTTCTGTTTCTATTGGGTTTATTGCTGGTTCCAAACCTGCTTTGTGAAGGTTTTTGGGATTACCAAAAATAGCGATTATTGCCCGGTTCTGCCTGTTTCTACTGGGCAAACTTAGCGTTTATTAGCGGTAACTTGCCCAGCAGAAACACGCTCATACAGTACCACATACATACTGGAATCACACCTGCTGAGGGCTCCCTAAATAAGGAGGGGGTAGCCTCCGTTCCAGGCCTCAAAAGGTGCTACAAGTACAAACACGCCAAGGCTCTTATTCCCAGTGTATTTTGTGCAGCCTGAAATAACATGTTGCTACATGCTAAAGTATAATAAGGAAAACATACCAAAATGGTGTATTTATTGCTCAATTTGTGACAAAAATATCAAGGGTAGAAGTTTAACTTTAAACACCTTTTAAACACATGATGCACATTCAAATTATAAAATAGTGTTCCCAATATTACACAAATGTAATTGGAACACCTTTTAGAACACCACTGTACCTTGTGTTGCTATGTGTAGCGAACTGTTTAAAAAGAAATGATCTGCAAGTTTTTGAAGGAACATTTGTTTGAACACATGTCAGGTGCTTTAAAGGTGTGACATTTGCGGTGTACTTTCTTCTGCTATTTGATCCCTTCTTAATCCCCATTCTGTTTCTTCTTTTACTGATGCGTATGCTCACCTCACAAATTTGGCAAATCAGTTCTTGATACCTTTCAGAGAATTAGTTCTTTTATCTGAATACAATTTGTGAAGAAACGAGGGGATCGAGGTCAAAAACCACAATTTTCTTGCGCAACATTTTCATAAATGCAATTACTTTTTTTGATCTGTTGATTTTACTGTTGATGAAGGCAGAGTTCATTCCACAGATAACAATATAGACAGGATCTGCCAAAATGGCTGTTTCATTTAGGGTTTAACATGTAATCATATTCCCATTTTGATAAATTGAAATATGACAAGTTGTTAAATTATTAGTATTTGAAAATTCAAATATTTCAATGATCAACTACTATGTGTATTTATTTAAATAGTATGCCCAAAAATAGATTAAACGTATATAATGCCAGAATGAAAAATCCCTCCTGTCTAAATATCACCTTGCCATCAGTTTAATAGATGATCATACAAATTATTCATGAACCTTTCAAAACCTATTCAATAATAAGTGCTATGCAGAACAGTAGTAGGTTGGCCAAGGGCTGTGAAAATGAGCCAGTGTAAAAATGTTCAAAGGGAGTGTTGTATATTTTGGTAAATCAATTGAAGGAATGTATGAAAAAATGTCATCATCCATCCTAACCAGGTTTGGTTCTAAATGTCCATATCCACCCTTATCAATCAGGTCTGGTTCTAAAGGAAATATCCATCCTTATCAATCAGGTCTAATTCTAAATGTCAATATCCACCCTTATCAATCAGGTCTGGTTCTAAATGTCAATATCCACCCTTATCAATCAGGTCTGGTTCTAAATGTCAATATCCACCCTTATCAATCAGGTCTGGTTCTAAATGTCAATATCCACCCTTATCAATCAGGTCTGGTTCTAAATGTCAATATCCATCCTTATCAATCAGGTCTGGTTCTAAATGTCAATATCCACCCTTATCAATCAGGTCTGGTTCTAAATGTCAATATCCATCCTTATCAATCAGGTCTGATTCTAAATGTCAATATCCATCCTTATCAACCAGGTCTGGTTCTAAATGTCAATATCCACCCTTATCAATCAGGTCTGGTTCTAAATGTCACTATCCACCCTTATCAATCAGGTCTGGTTCTAAATGTCCATATCCATCCTTATCAATCAGGTCTGGTTCTAAATGTCAATATCCATCCATATCAATCAGGTCTGGTTCTAAATGTCAATATCCACCCTTATCAATCAGGTCTGGTTCTAAATGTCAATATCCACCCTTATCAATCAGGTCTGGTTCTAAATGTCCATATCCACCCTTATCAATCAGGTCTGGTTCTAAATGTCAATATCCACCCTTATCAATCAGGTCTGGTTCTAAATGTCAATATCCACCCTTATCAATCAGGTCTGGTTCTAAATGTCAATATCCATCCTTATCAATCAGGTCTGGTTCTAAATGTCAATATCCACCCTTATCAATCAGGTCTGGTTCTAAATGTCAATATCCATCCTTATCAATCAGGTCTGGTTCTAAATGTCAATATCCACCCTTATCAATCAGGTCTGGTTCTAAATGTCAATATCCATCCATATCAATCAGGTCTGGTTCTAAATGTCAATATCCACCCTTATCAATCAGGTCTGGTTCTAAATGTCAATATCCATCCTTATCAATCAGGTCTGGTTCTAAATGTCAATATCCATCCATATCAATCAGGTCTGGTTCTAAATGTCAATATCCACCCTTATCAATCAGGTCTGGTTCTAAATGTCAATATCCACCCTTATCAATCAGGTCTGGTTCTAAATGTCCATATCCACCCTTATCAATCAGGTCTGGTTCTAAATGTCAATATCCACCCTTATCAATCAGGTCTGGTTCTAAATGTCAATATCCACCCTTATCAATCAGGTCTGGTTCTAAATGTCAATATCCACCCTTATCAATCAGGTCTGGTTCTAAATGTCAATATCCACCCTTATCAATCAGGTCTGGTTCTAAATGTCAATATCCACCCTTATCAATCAGGTCTGGTTCTAAATGTCAATATCCATCCTTATCAATCAGGTCTGGTTCTAAATGTCAATATCCACCCTTATCAATCAGGTCTGGTTCTAAATGTCAATATCCATCCTTATCAATCAGGTCTGGTTCTAAATGTCAATATCCACCCTTATCAATCAGGTCTGGTTCTAAATGTCAATATCCATCCATATCAATCAGGTCTGGTTCTAAATGTCAATATCCACCCTTATCAATCAGGTCTGGTTCTAAATGTCAATATCCATCCTTATCAATCAGGTCTGGTTCTAAATGTCAATATCCATCCATATCAATCAGGTCTGGTTCTAAATGTCAATATCCACCCTTATCAATCAGGTCTGGTTCTAAATGTCAATATCCACCCTTATCAATCAGGTCTGGTTCTAAATGTCAATATCCATCCTTATCAATCAGGTCTGGTTCTAAATGTCAATATCCATCCATATCAATCAGGTCTGGTTCTAAATGTCAATATCCACCCTTATCAATCAGGTCTGGTTCTAAATGTCAATATCCATCCTTATCAATCAGGTCTGGTTCTAAATGTCCATATCCACCCTTATCAATCAGGTCTGGTTCTAAATGTCAATATCCACCCTTATCAATCAGGTCTGATTCTAAATGTCCATATCCACCCTTATCAATCCAGGTCTGGTTCTAAATGTCAATATCCACCCTTATCAATCAGGTCTGGTTCTAAATGTCAATATCCACCCTTATCAATCAGGTCTGGTTCTAAATGTCAATATCCATCCATATCAATCAGGTCTGGTTCTAAATGTCAATATCCACCCTTATCAATCAGGTCTGGTTCTAAATGTCAATATCCACCCTTATCAATCAGGTCTGGTTCTAAATGTCAATATCCACCCTTATCAATCAGGTCTGGTTCGAAATGTCAATATCCATCCTTATCAATCAGGTCTGGTTCTAAATGTCAATATCCACCCTTATCAATCAGGTCTGGTTCTAAATGTCAATATCCATCCTTATCAATCAGGTCTGGTTCTAAATGTCAATATCCATCCATATCAATCAGGTCTGGTTCTAAATGTCAATATCCACCCTTATCAATCAGGTCTGGTTCTAAATGTCAATATCCACCCTTATCAATCAGGTCTGGTTCTAAATGTCCATATCCACCCTTATCAATCAGGTCTGGTTCTAAATGTCAATATCCACCCTTATCAATCAGGTCTGGTTCTAAATGTCAATATCCACCCTTATCAATCAGGTCTGGTTCTAAATGTCAATATCCATCCTTATCAATCAGGTCTGGTTCTAAATGTCAATATCCACCCTTATCAATCAGGTCTGGTTCTAAATGTCAATATCCATCCTTATCAATCAGGTCTGGTTCTAAATGTCAATATCCATCCATATCAATCAGGTCTGGTTCTAAATGTCAATATCCACCCTTATCAATCAGGTCTGGTTCTAAATGTCAATATCCACCCTTATCAATCAGGTCTGGTTCTAAATGTCCATATCCACCCTTATCAATCAGGTCTGGTTCTAAATGTCAATATCCACCCTTATCAATCAGGTCTGGTTCTAAATGTCAATATCCACCCTTATCAATCAGGTCTGGTTCTAAATGTCAATATCCACCCTTATCAATCAGGTCTGGTTCTAAATGTCAATATCCACCCTTATCAATCAGGTCTGGTTCTAAATGTCAATATCCACCCTTATCAATCAGGTCTGGTTCTAAATGTCAATATCCATCCTTATCAATCAGGTCTGGTTCTAAATGTCAATATCCACCCTTATCAATCAGGTCTGGTTCTAAATGTCAATATCCATCCTTATCAATCAGGTCTGGTTCTAAATGTCAATATCCACCCTTATCAATCAGGTCTGGTTCTAAATGTCAATATCCATCCATATCAATCAGGTCTGGTTCTAAATGTCAATATCCACCCTTATCAATCAGGTCTGGTTCTAAATGTCAATATCCATCCTTATCAATCAGGTCTGGTTCTAAATGTCAATATCCATCCATATCAATCAGGTCTGGTTCTAAATGTCAATATCCACCCTTATCAATCAGGTCTGGTTCTAAATGTCAATATCCACCCTTATCAATCAGGTCTGGTTCTAAATGTCAATATCCATCCTTATCAATCAGGTCTGGTTCTAAATGTCAATATCCATCCATATCAATCAGGTCTGGTTCTAAATGTCAATATCCACCCTTATCAATCAGGTCTGGTTCTAAATGTCAATATCCATCCTTATCAATCAGGTCTGGTTCTAAATGTCCATATCCACCCTTATCAATCAGGTCTGGTTCTAAATGTCAATATCCACCCTTATCAATCAGGTCTGATTCTAAATGTCCATATCCACCCTTATCAATCAGGTCTGGTTCTAAATGTCAATATCCACCCTTATCAATCAGGTCTGGTTCTAAATGTCAATATCCACCCTTATCAATCAGGTCTGGTTCTAAATGTCAATATCCATCCATATCAATCAGGTCTGGTTCTAAATGTCAATATCCACCCTTATCAATCAGGTCTGGTTCTAAATGTCAATATCCACCCTTATCAATCAGGTCTGGTTCTAAATGTCAATATCCACCCTTAGCAATCAGGTCTGGTTCGAAATGTCAATATCCATCCTTATCAATCAGGTCTGGTTCTAAATGTCAATATCCACCCTTATCAATCAGGTCTGGTTCTAAATGTCAATATCCACCCTTATCAATCAGGTCTGGTTCTAAATGTCAATATCCATCCTTATCAATCAGGTCTGGTTCTAAATGTCAATATCCATCCATATCAATCAGGTCTGGTTCTAAATGTCAATATCCATCCTTATCAATCAGGTCTGGTTCTAAATGTCAATATCCATCCTTATCAATCAGGTCTGGTTCTAAATGTCAATATCCATCCTTATCAATCAGGTCTGGTTCTAAATGTCAATATCCATCCTTATCAATCAGGTCTGGTTCTAAATGTCAATATCCATCCTTATCAATCAGGTCTGGTTCTAAATGTCCATTTCCACCCTTATCAATCAGGTCTGGTTCTAAATGTCAATATCCATCCTTGTCAATCAGGTCTGGTTCTAAACAAGGCTCAAGACAGGTTTTTTAAGAACCGGGAGCTACTTTCAGTCTACCGGGAGCTAACTATTTATTAAATCCAGCGTGGCAGCATTGTCAAATCGAAATTCGATGTCTTGGGCAAGCTTCCTGATCGTCAAAGGGCGCTGGTTTGGACAAAATATCAGCGCCCAGTTGTTTATTTTTCAGCATTACCGGGCGCTATTGCAGGAGGACCGAGGGGTAAAAATCGCCAAGCGCCCGCTTATCTTGAGCCTTGGTTCTAAAGGAAAGTTTCCTAGCAAGATAGCAACACTTTGTTGTTGCTGTTGAAATAATGCATGTTTTACTTTGCAAAGAGGCCTGGGAAATATGTTTATTTCCTGGGAATAAAGACAAATGTCCCACCATTTCTTTTGCAACTCTTCTGTCTCTGATAAACATTTACTTTGCCGTTTTTGCACTTTTCCATGTATTGTATGTAATCTTTTAATGTTCAATTGTATTACTGTATTTCTACTTTTTGTTTGCACCCCTGAATAGTTCATCTAGATTGATAGCATATAATGCCATTATTACTATTAGTAATACATCCCCTTATAAGGACCACTTGCCATCAGTAGTGCAGACGAGGTGACCGATGGTCGGTCGGGAGTTTTCCATCAATCGTGGGTTCAAGTCTCCTTGAAACCAGGATTCTTTGCTCACCCCAAAAAGTTCCTATCTCGGACGGAAATTCTACAATCAAATCTTAATTCAGCAAGGTGAGTTTATCGGATCCTCTTTCGTGGATTAATCTGATAATCGGATGTAATTGTAGAATTTCTCTTCTATCTAACCCCATTTACTGTGTACAACGTGCAGGTCTATACAGTGAGTGTCCGTTGGTCCCGTGTATTCAGACGCTTCACCCTGAACATGTTAAATATAGTTGCAGACCTCATCGTAAAGAGTAGGGGATCATCCCGGGTCTGTTACCTGTACACAAATCTCATGTCCCCTAGGTTTCAGGGGCACACAGTACGTGAATACGCCAATGGCGGACTGTACTTTAATGGAAGAAGAAGAAGAAGATCATTCAAGAGCCTTTGAAAAACCAATTCAGTATTACATGTAAGTGCTAGGTAGAGCAGTGGCATAGCCAAGTGGGGTTGGAAATGAAGACTTTCGAAATTGTGTAAAAAATTATATTTCTAATTTCTACTCTCCAAATCCAATGACAAATTGACAGTGAATGTCTGCATAACTGTTAACAAAACAATGACACTGTATTAATGGTCTTGGGAAATAACCTGGTATCGGTTTATATTATTAAGGCTTATATGGATGGTGATACAAGTTGCTAATGAGCCGGTATAATAGCCATAGCTGCTACAGGAAATTGAACCCATTACTTTTAACAATAAGGTTACCTAATATACTACTGTTCTATCTGTTGATACAATGTAAAAAGAAATCACCACTTAACTGAATGACACACTAAATATGATATTAATGGCCACAGGATGTTCTTCTATTTAGTTAAATAAACCCACATATATATAATGCATATAAAACAAATATTGACTATCAGACATGGTACAGAATATCTCCGGCAAAGGGTTTTTGCTTTTAAAAATCTGTGTGCTCAATGACCAGGCAAGAAGCATTAATGATACTTTGTTTGATAGGCCTTGGTTCTTCATCTATAGATAATAACCTACATATGGAATGTATATAAAACAAATATTGAGTATAATTCTATGAGAGACATGGTGCAGAATATCTGGCACAGGGGCCTACCTAAAACAATAATTCATGTGTTTAACGACTAGGCAAATTTTAAGCATTGATGATACTTTGTTCAATAGGCATTTTAAAAGTGATTTTTTTTTTCAGTGATAGTATTTTTTGTACTTCACACACAATCAATGAAATTCCTTAATAGATTGCGCTTTCATTTTCTTCGGAAGATGACGTGAGTTTTGAAATTGGAAAGCCCAGATTTTAAGATGTATTTTATAAAATAATGTAGAAGGAATCAAGCGTGCCACACCAATCGACCTTGTAAACATCCAAACGAACAAAATATATTTGAATTGGAAATGTGTAGAGGTCAGACCAGTTTAATTAACAATAAAAAGTATATGTATACTTCCGGGTTGTGAGAACTTAGTGATCAGATTAAAGATAAAAATACCCTTTTCTTTAAAAAAAACCATTTGTCTTATTATTAATAGTCATTTCAAATCTTACAAAAACTGCCACCTGTTACGTTATACATTTTTAGGTCACACATTAGTTGACTACTGATAGTGACCATGCATTCCCTTGACCAATTGGTACACCACTGATAGTGACCATGCATTCCCTTGACCAATTGGTACACCACTGATAGTGACCATGTATTCCCTTGACCAATTGGTACACCACTGATAGTGACCATGTATTCCCTTGACCAATTGGTACACCACTGATAGTGACCATGCATTCCCTTGACCAATTGGTACACCACTGATAGTGACCATGCATTCCCTTGACCAATTGGTACACCACTGATAGTGACCATGCATTCCCTTGACCAATTGGTACACCACTGATAGTGACCATGTATTCCCTTGACCAATTGGTACACCACTGATAGTGACCATGCATTCCCTTGACCAATTGGTACACCACTGATAGTGACCATGCATTCCCTTGACCAATTGGTACACCACTGATAGTGACCATGTATTCCCTTGACCAATTGGTACACCACTGATAGTGACCATGTATTCCCTTGACCAATTGGTACACCACTGATAGTGACCATGCATTCCCTTGACCAATTGGTACACCACTGATAGTGACCATGTATTCCCTTGACCAATTGGTACACCACTGATAGTGACCATGTATTCCCTTGACCAATTGGTACACCACTGATAGTGACCATGCATTCCCATGACCAATTGGTACACCACTGAAAGTGACCATGTATTCCCTTGACCAATTGGTACACCACTGATAGTGACCATGTATTCCCTTGACCAATTGGTACACCACTGATAGTGACCATGCATTCCCTTGACCAATTGGTACACCACTGATAGTGACCATGTATTCCCTTGACCAATTGGTACACCACTGATAGTGACCATGTATTCCCTTGACCAATTGGTACACCACTGATAGTGACCATGCATTCCCTTGACCAATTGGTACACCACTGATAGTGACCATGTATTCCCTTGACCAATTGGTACACCACTGATAGTGACCATGTATTCCCTTGACCAATTGGTACACCACTGATAGTGACCATGCATTCCCTTGACCAATTGGTACACCACTGATAGTGACCATGCATTCCCATGACCAATTGGTACACCACTGATAGTGACCATGCATTCCCTTGACCAATTGGTACACCACTGATAGTGACCATGTATTCCCTTGACCAATTGGTACACCACTGATAGTGACCATGTATTCCCTTGACCAATTGGTACACCACTGATAGTGACCATGTATTCCCTTGACCAATTGGTACACCACTGATAGTGACCATGCATTCCCTTGACCAATTGGTACACCACTGATAGTGACCATGTATTCCCTTGACCAATTGGTACACCACTGATAGTGACCATGCATTCCCTTGACCAATTGGTACACCACTGATAGTGACCATGTATTCCCTTGACCAATTGGTACACCACTGAAAGTGACCATGCATTCCCTTGACCAATTGGTACACCACTGATAGTGACCATGCATTCCCTTGGCCAATTGGTACACCACTGATAGTGACCATGCATTCCCTTGACCAATTGGTACAGCACTGATAGTGACCATGCATTCCCTTGACCAATTGGTACACCACTGATAGTGACCATGCATTCCCTTGACCAATTGGTACACCACTGATAGTGACCATGTATTCCCTTGACCAATTGGTACACCACTGATAGTGACCATGCATTCCCTTGACCAATTGGTACACCACTGATAGTGACCATGTATTCCCTTGACCAATTGGTACACCACTGAAAGTGACCATGCATTCCCTTGACCAATTGGTACACCACTGATAGTGACCATGCATTCCCTTGACCAATTGGTACACCACTGATAGTGACCATGTATTCCCTTGACCAATTGGTACACCACTGAAAGTGACCATGCATTCCCTTGACCAATTGGTACACCACTGATAGTGACCATGCATTCCCTTGACCAATTGGTACACCACTGATAGTGACCATGCATTCCCTTGACCAATTGGTACAGCACTGATAGTGACCATGCATTCCCTTGACCAATTGGTACACCACTGATAGTGACCATGCATTCCCTTGACCAATTGGTACACCACTGGTAGTGACCATGCATTCCCTTGACCAATTGGTACACCACTGATAGTGACCATGCATTCCCTTGACCAATTGGTACACCACTGATAGTGACCATGTATTCCCTTGACCAATTGGTACACCACTGATAGTGACCATGCATTCCCTTGACCAATTGGTACACCACTGATAGTGACCATGTATTCCCTTGACCAATTGGTACACCACTGATAGTGACCATGCATTCCCTTGACCAATTGGTACACCACTGATAGTGACCATGTATTCCCTTGACCAATTGGTACACCACTGATAGTGACCATGTATTCCCTTGACCAATTGGTACACCACTGATAGTGACCATGTATTCCCTTGACCAATTGGTACACCACTGATAGTGACCATGCATTCCCTTGACCAATTGGTACACCACTGATAGTGACCATGTATTCCCTTGACCAATTGGTACACCACTGATAGTGACCATGCATTCCCTTGACCAATTGGTACACCACTGATAGTGACCATGTATTCCCTTGACCAATTGGTACACCACTGATAGTGACCATGTATTCCCTTGACCAATTGGTACACCACTGATAGTGACCATGCATTCCCTTGACCAATTGGTACACCACTGATAGTGACCATGCATTCCCTTGACCAATTGGTACACCACTGATAGTGACCATGCATTCCCTTGACCAATTGGTACACCACTGATAGTGACCATGTATTCCCTTGACCAATTGGTACACCACTGATAGTGACCATGTATTCCCTTGACCAATTGGTACACCACTGATAGTGACCATGTATTCCCTTGACCAATTGGTACACCACTGATAGTGACCATGTATTCCCTTGACCAATTGGTACACCACTGATAGTGACCATGCATTCCCTTGACCAATTGGTACACCACTGATAGTGACCATGTATTCCCTTGACCAATGTCCACTTACCTCCACTTGATATTCCTAGTAATGGCGCTGATATCCTTACTCCAACTGGAATCTTGGCCCTGTACATTCCTGTTGCCGACCCCGGATCCTCCGTGGGTCCCCCAGTGGCTGCCGGTGCGGTTAGTGATCGGCATATTGGTTTATGTGGGTTGTGTTCACTGCCGTCGTCAGGTGCACGATGAAAAGAAATGGTAGGTAATTGAAAGTTAGGAAACATTGTAGAACAGTTTCATACAATTTAACGTCACACACATGACTTTATGAAATTTCAAAAACGTGATTCAGTGTTTCTAGTAGTTATAATCAATATAGATGATACAAGCAAGTTGTCCTGATTATATCATTAGAAAAACAAATGCAGCAATAGCGTTTAATCTCATAATGAGAATTTTATAAATCTTGTTTTTCATCTTGAAATACAGGTCAGAGATGTTTGTCATGTGAATGTTAACAGTAGTTCATACCATTGTACCACTTCCGATAGATTCATCTACTTTCATCTACAAGTAAGAAATTCATCCTTCACAAACCATGTATAAATACAATATTCTTACAAGTGCTGTTTAACACATATAAAATCAATTAGCCGTAATAACCTTTCTGCGAAAAAGGTTAGCAAGGAGTTTAGTAGTAGCAGCTGCTCTCAGACTTCATCACAATAATATCAATCATCTCAAAATGTGACAATCGTGGACGGCAAAATACAACTCCAGCGCACTATTTTGCTGTCTGTATTGTATATTGATGAGTTACACTGATATCATACATCCAACAATTGAAGCCACCGCTCGATGAATGATTATTATTCCCCAATATTATTCCAATCCACTGGGTATTAATCCCTGATGGTAAGTACAACTATGTATGATGCTATCATCCCATCATAGTTAGTAGTAAAACACAAAATTTGAAAATGGTTCGGAGCGTTTTAATTTCAAGACGGTGTCCCATATCTGCAGATCGCATTATTACAAAGAGATTTCACAGAAAGATTTTACATATTCCACTCATTCCAAACTATGAATTTTAAAGACTCACTAGATATGCCCAGTTACACTTTGATCTTGTCATATTCATTAAAAGCCACAATTGTGTTTCAGGACATTGCACCTTATGTGTATAGTCATATGGGCATTCGCAGCATAAGGCCTCAGAAAGGTAAGTCAACCCTGCCCGGCCCGACCGTCTGTCTGGCTGAACGGCTTCAATGATTATTCACGATAGCCTATAGTAGTTTAGCCGATCCAATTTAATATCATGCTTGATTTCACTCAAATCCATTATAAATTTGGTTCCCGAATGTCAGACCGTCCACAAATTGGATTGCAGATGTATTACGATATAGTATGCATATAGTGATGTGTGTCTGTTATATAGTCATGATACAAACAGTATCATTGAATGACTTGACACACCATCATGATGACACACTTGGGAAATACCCTTAACAAATGGGGAATCCCCTCCACAGGTTGACATCTACTCCACTAATCCAAAGAGATCAGGATAATCCTTGCTGGTGAATCACAAGCTAATGATTGGTGTCTAGCTTAGTGTCAGGATTACAACATCAAAATCTAGAATGTCTCCGACAAATCCCTACAATCTGATTAGTGAGTGATCAATGACGTCAGTTGTCTATAGTTGACCAAATTACGCAGATTTGCAATTCATGATATAGTTATCTGTTAATATTGATTAGTATGCATTGCATGATAATACACATTTTAGATAGCTGTCGCCCGATAAGTTTGAACTCTGCTGAAGTACTTCAGTATCGTCGTTTATACAACGTTATGCAAATTCGCCACGGTCCACCATAAAATAAGTATGTATGATTTTAACGTCTCTATGACATGCTGTATTATTGTGACCAATTTGATAATCTTGTAGACCGATTATAGTCCTTGCCATCGACAATCTGATGAACTATGACACGGCAACAACGTGCAAATCTATATCACCGGTGGCGCTTTCACCCCCACTTCTTGCTCAACGGTCACACACCACTAATGGGTTGTCTCCTTAACAGTGGTGCCTTGCTGGTACTTATCGCCAGCTCTCTAACCGTCCCCTGGTCATGAATACAGAAAGCAGTAATAGGATATATATGGTGTGCATTTGCTCGATGTGCTACTTCAACTTGACTTTCTTTCCGTTCGTACACTAGTGATGCTCTTTATATGACTCCTGCAATATCAGGCCGAGACAGTGATGGGTTAATGCCATATAGTATCCTATACGTACACATTTGTGATTCAAGTCGTGTGTTGTTGAGATGAACAGGTAGCAGGCAAGGGGAGCTGTACCGATGCAGAGACGTCCGTACACGTGTGATGGTGTGCTATATAGAGTGAACAGGTAGCAGGCAAGGGGAGCTGTACCGATGCAGAGACGTCCGTACACATGTGATGGTGTGCTATATAGAGGAGATTGACAATCAATGCTGGCGTTTAGTTACTATAGTAGATTCATAAACTCTGGCGCATCGGTATCGATTTTGGACCTCGTCCATTGGGCGTTAGAGGAACCCATTTTGACCAATGATGAAGCAGCGGTGCTTTTATAGATGTTATTATCATGATTATTTGCGCTCCATATTCAAATGCTATTCATGATAGTGTGGCTTTATGAATAGGGCTGATCATATACAATCACGACAACCAAAAACTTAATCCAGCAGCTTCAAATGTGTTATTCAATAAATAACAACGTAAACACAATAAAAACAAATCGACCATCATCGACCGTATACAGGTTTCGAAAGAAAAATATTATGTATGTCATTTTACCTATTCATATGATAATTTAGTGGATACTTTTTATTAGTTTCCGTTAATATTATGCACGTGGAATAAAGGAAACATTAAAATGAAAATAACAGTTCTACGTATTTATTTGCGAGAAAAAAACGGAAAATAATTCAATAATCATTTTTTATATACCTAGGTACAAAACCATTTGTCCTAATTAAATGGAAAAACAGTTATATCAACCAAGATACGGATTATAAACGTTACTTTAATTATTTCTGGCTATGAGACCACCTGAATACCTTTATCAATTTATCTGAATAACAATACATTTCTTTATCGTTATGCCGATAATCCAACCGCAAGTTCCCTGTCACTAGGTACATAGTGGTGACTACATTACAGAAGTACATGCACACGAAGACACGGTATTAACCTTGCATATTACGATTAAATTCGAGTGCCTCCCCCCTCTTTTGCTTCTGTTACCTCTTTACTAAAATGGTAAATCGCTAAAATCGGCCAATGTCTGCGAATCGACTATAGTATACTGTAAAAGTGCTAATTTTCGCGTGATTAAATGTTCACACTTTGCCGACTTTCAGCAATTTCGCTTGTTTTTAAATTTGCGATTTTGAAAGTTCATTACATAGACTTACACACAAATAAATATGTTTGTGTTTTTATTTTCGCGGTAGCTGCTTGGAACGCGAAAATTAATGTAGCGCGAACATTTCCACGTTTACAGTAGGTGGAGTGGGGAGGGGGGGGGGGGGGGGGGGGGGGGGGGGTGCACTCACATATATAAGGGATACAGGTATGTGCCACTCTAGTTGGTCCATATTTTGCAAACTTTCCCTAAACACAGGGCATGATTTGTGCTGGGAAACCCTAAACATAGATCCAAATTGAAAAAACCCCATAAAAACATGTACCAAATCGCAAAAATTACGTTAAATTAAAGACAAAGCTGTTAAGTATCACTATATTTCATGATCGTGATTTTTGAATAGCACTATATATTAAATATTTATAACCTTGAAATTTCCTTGTCATTTGATTTGTGGATTGTATGTCACATGGCACTAAATATTGGTCTTATTTCATTCAAAAATATTCCATCATTCTTCATGGAATTTGGTTCCATTTGCTATGCATTTTTAGTTCCATTCGTTTTGTTACATTGCAGTGATTGCCTGCCTCATGTGTTTTGGCAGCAGTCACTATACATGCGCTAATATTGAACTGCTCCTCGATTATGATGCGTTTGTATTACGGTAATAGCCTGTTGGCAGCGCAAGTGTCTCCCAACAACCAATTTGTGAGAGGCCTATAATGGTTTGCTCTGTTGCCTGTCATCTTGTATTATAATTGATTTCTGGTTTTGATGGGACTTATTTTAATGCAGTAGACAGAACACAAGCGTCTAGATGTGGGCTAGGCCTAAATTAGGTCTAGCTTATTTTAAGCGCAACAGACTGCAAAGAGAAATCACACACGACCTATTCTACATTCAATTGAATTGGTGCATGACCTCCAATTCATTGCATGAACCATGTTACCAAATAGCCCTACATATCATTAAACAGGTGTGTCTTCTTTCTGAAAATCGGCTTATCCAAAACGCAGATAAGTCACAAAATCCAACGTTGCATGAAATGCAGCGCATAAGGAATGTAAATGCTGCATGTAAGAGTGACTTATGGCTATGACACACATATACAGGGTGAGTCCAAAAAAAAGGTCTACTCAACTTAGGGATTTTATATCTTAAAATCTGTGCAAACATTTCACAGATTGTTTTTGAGGCAGACGGGTTATCTCAATAGCTTTCTATAGAATTTTAATTGGTTGAAATTGGTTGTGGTAAACATATTTATGCTCGTTTGCATAAAAGTCAACGTTTTATAAACCGAACAAGATTTGTGATATTTTCTCTTATAAGATCTATTGAATTCCTCTATAAAACGGTCCACACTCAAGTCTGAGCTGAGTCAGAGTATCACAAAAGCCAAATTTGTTGTTGTTGCTAAATTTGTGTAATAAGGACATGGTTTTGTCAATATTTCGCATTTAATATTTGAAAAAATAACTGAGAATATTTAATTTGTCTTTATTAGTTCGCTATTGTGTACCATACATGAATCCACTCATTCATTAATATCAAGCGTTATTGAGTAACATATTCAATATTGTGTTCAGTTTCAAAATGCAGTAACTTTACCAAAATAGTCATATCTGGTAAACGGTATCATGAAATGTCATGATTCTTTTTGCTGATGATAGTGAATAAATGCATCTATTTCCGCATACATTGGTTGCCTTCATATTCTGATAATAAATATTTTTAATAATTATTTTACTCTGAGTACACTTTTTTGACTCGATAGGTAGTTTATCCAACACTTTGCTGCCAGCTGATTTTGGTAAATACCTAAGTAACTGGAGATACCTGGTGCTCAGAACCAAAGTAACTGGAGATACCTGGTGCTCAGAACCAAAGTAACTGGAGATACCTGGTGCTCAGAACCAATGTAACTAGAGATACCTGGTGCTCAGAACCAATGTAACTAGAGATACCTGGTGCTCAGAACCAAAGTAACTGGAGATACCTGGTGCTCAGAACCAAAGTAACTGGAGATACCTGGTGCTCAGAACCAATGTAACTGGAGCTACCTGGTGCTCAGAACCAATGTAACTGGAGATACCTGGTGCTCAGAACCAATGTAACTGGAGATACCTGGTGCTCAGAACCAATGTAACTAGAGATACCTGGTGCTCAGAACCAATGTAACTGGAGATACCTGGTGCTAAGAACCAA
The DNA here is from genome assembly GCA_035610835.1 of Ophiura sarsii. Taxonomy (NCBI): domain Eukaryota; kingdom Metazoa; phylum Echinodermata; class Ophiuroidea; order Amphilepidida; family Ophiuridae; genus Ophiura; species Ophiura sarsii. The sequence continues at coordinate 3,499,852 of CM069451.1, read as the reverse complement.
TGTAACTGGAGATACCTGGTGCTCAGAACCAATGTAACTGGAGATACCTGGTGCTCAGAACCAATGTAACTGGAGATACCTGGTGCTCAGAACCAATGTAACTGGAGATACCTGGTGCTCAGAACCAAAGTAACTGGAGATACCTGGTGCTCAGAACCAAAGTAACTGGAGATACCTGGTGCTAAGAACCAATGTAACTGGAGATACCTGGTGCTCAGAACCAATGTAACTGGAGATACCTGGTGCTCAGAACCAATGTAACTGGAGATACCTGGTGCTCAGAACCAATGTAACTGGAGATACCTGGTGCTCAGAACCAATGTAACTAGAGATACCTGGTGCTCAAAACCAATGTAACTGGAGATACCTGGTGCTCAGAACCAATGTAACTGACCTGGTGCTCAGAACCAAAGTAACTGGAGATACCTGGTGCTCAGAACCAATGTAACTGGAGATACCTGGTGCTCAGAACCAATGTAACTAGAGATACCTGGTGCTCAGAACCAATGTAACTGGAGATACCTGGTGCTAAGAACCAATGTAACTGGAGATACCTGGTGCTAAGAACCAATGTAACTGGAGATACCTGGTGCTCAGAACCAAAGTAACTGGAGATACCTGGTGCTCAGAACCAATGTAACTGGAGATACCTGGTGCTCAGAACCAATGTAACTAGAGATACCTGGTGCTCAGAACCAAAATAACTGGAGATACCTGGCGCTCAGAACCAATGTAACTGGAGATACCTGGTGCTCAGAACCAATGTAACTAGAGATACCTGGTGCTCAGAACCAAAGTAACTGGAGATACCTGGTGCTCAGAACCAATGTAACTAGAGATACCTGGTGCTAAGAACCAAAGTAACTGGAGATACCTGGTGCTCAGAACCAATGTAACTGGAGATACCTGGTGCTCAGAACCAATGTAACTAGAGATACCTGGTGCTCAGAACCAATTTGTAGATACAGGTAATTAGTTCCACAATACATTATAAAAAGCACACACTGTGAAATGCTTTGTTAATTTTTGTTAGTGTGGTTTGGTTAGATATGAATTCGAAATTTGGTGAGATGATTATTATATAGCTGTGGTGGGAGTATCTAGACTTTTGAAATGGGGGTGGGGGTGGTGGGAGGGGGCACAAAGGGTATGAATTGAGGAAGCTAAATTTGCATATTCTCCATAGTTATCTGTATCAACTCTCAGTTCACCAGATACCCCTACGCTGGTTGCACCACTTATTAGTTAGCTGCCTTGAAATAAAGAACTGTTTTCTTTCAATTTATTAGAGGCAATTAAAGAAGATGCCAAGACCTGATCCTATACATTCTTAATGTATTCACGCTGTATACAGTAGGTAAAGCAAGAAAGGTGTCAACCCAAGACACCGTAAGCAGGTGGGTGAAGCAATCACATTACAAGGCACAGGTGGGCGAACTCATCTTATTCACTCAATCACATATAAACAAAATGTCAACACTCAAATTGGAATTGAGCGGATGTATGTATTTCACCTTAACACTTTCCACGCGGCTTTTATATAGTTTTACCATATTATGCAAAACAAATTTTTCAGAAACTTTTCCCAAATTTAAAAGTCGATCTCAAGGATTACTGAACCGATACTAGGCATGTTTGTACTAATTTTAATGCATATTTCATGGTGATTCCATATATGGTGATCAAATTCAATGTTTACATTTTTGAAACATTTTGTGAAATTTTGGAACGGTTGTCTGCTGCGTGGAAACTGTTAAATGTCACTGGTAAATTAAGGACACCAAGGTATCAGTGACATTAAATGTTTTTGAATGTCACTGATTTTGCCTGGCTTATATAAAGGATCAGAAAATGTGTTGTTTGTTTGTTTAGATTTTTTTTTAAGAATTAAAATCACTGTTTCTTCATTTTTCAATTTCAAATACTGTGATTTATACCATAATATTTCTTAGCTATCTGGATTTGGAATTGGGTGATTTTACTAATTTTGGAAAGAAATCAATTGTATTCCATTCAATGTGTGACAAAATGTGTGATTTTGAAATGGGTACTTTTCCTCCTATTTTGAAGTGGACAAATAGAGAAGAGAACATGCCCGACTGTCTAACCACACTGATACTTGTATCAGTTTTCTGATTCTTGGTGTGTCTTGTTCCTGTATATGTTGGATTCATATTTTTACTTTTTTGAATACTTAATAAATAATAATAACTGGATTATATAGCGCCTTTTCCAAAGAGTTCAAAGCGTTATGCAGTGATGTTTTAAACTGCTCAAAAAAAGTTCGAATTTTTTTTTCAATCACAATTTGTTCACAATATCTCGGGATATGTTCATTTAGTGTAATATATCATGCAAAAGCTGATGTGTTCATCTTTACAATGATATCCAATTTGAAGCAATCCCTTGTTCCAGTGCTCAGCCACATGCTTGAAAACATAAGGAGGTCGCAATCTAAAAGTGCCAAAATCAACACTATTTTGTGCTTAAAAATCAATAGATCATCACACTACACTGTAGTGGACTACAGGGTGAGTATAAAAAAGGGTATTCAACTTGAAAGCTTTTTAAAAAGAAATATGAGCATTTGTCACCCAAATTATGTTAATGGTAAACAAGACCTATTAATTAGCTTTAATAAGAAATTTTATTTGGTTAAAATTGGTTAAGAGAAACTCATTTTACGTGTATTTGAATAAAAGTGGCCATTTTTAGATCCGAACAAGGTATCATCTTTGAAGGCTCAAATTCAATATCATCGATGATCAGGTATTATAAGCAATAACAAATTACAGTCCTAACAAAAGGTTCTAAAGTCTTCAAGTACTACTGCGACGTATTGACAATGCATGTAGAGCTTTGCGTCGAAGAAGGATCTCCAGGCGCGCCATCCACAGCATGAAGACCAGAGCAAGACTGGTGAACACGTAGATGGAAGAGCTGCTTGATTATTTGCCTATTGATGGACATACCTGAAAACAAATTGTCTTCAAGAATGAATGTCCATGTAGAGAAAGAGAGAGAGACTTTTACTTTACTAATCTTACTGTGGACATCGATATATTGACCGTATATTTTAAATGTATCGAGGACAATATTTACCTAATCGAACATATTTATGAAAAATAGGGGCAATATTATTTGTTATCAAAATACTTTATTTAATATTTTATACAATATCAGATAGTCACTCATTTGGCCATTTTTATTCCACGTCTCGTCTTGTTTATCATGTTTATGAAATCTATGGATCATTTTCAAATCCTTGCAATTACTTTAACTCACAAGTGGTGTATTTTATCTTATTTTTCATGTTAAATAATGAGGGGAAATTCTGAACAAGGCTATTATTTATTTAATTGGTTTAATAGACTGTTTAATCCTTTACATGTTAATCCTAGTACACAATAAACGCTCATTGAGCGTAGAATCACAAATTTGTTCGGTTTCAAAATTCAGTTCTTCTACAGAAATATTCATATCTACTAAACGGTACCATATATTGCCGTGATTCTTTTTGCCGATGATAGCAGATAAATGGCGTAATTGATTAAATTATTGGTCGCCTTAAATTTGTGGTCAGAAATATTTTTTATTTATTTTTCAATCAGAGTACACTTTTTTTTTACTCACCCTGTATGTAACACTTCATTGAACAGACGATAAAGATGTTCTTTAGGGCACGAAATAGTGTTGATTTTGGCACATTCAGATTGTGACCTGCCTATGTTCTCAAGCAAGTAGCTGAGCAATGGAGCACATCAGCTTTTACATAATATATTACACTAAATGAACATATCCTGAGATATTTGAACAAATTGTGATCCAAAAAAAATTCCAGACTTTTTTTGAGCAGTTTATATCGCACACAAGATGGTATGATGGTATAATAGATGATATATCACTATAGAGTATGCTCCTTTAACCCTTCAAAGTGTTGGATTTGGTGGTGTTTTTGCAAGATCTAAACTGGGTTAACACACTTCACCAGGGCAATCATCTCTATGGGTAATTAATAGTGGCATCAACATACAATATCAAATGAAGACGCTCTGACATGACAATACGAACAAACTTGCCATTTTTAAAGGGCCAGGATGGGTGCTAGAGACGGCGTAAAATCCTAAACTATGTAATAAAATACAGGTGGGGGGGGGGCAGTCCAATATGTGAAGACAGCCCCTTCACATCCCTTAGCAATGCACAATTCTGGTCAATATAGCGATCGCCCCTGTTGTTCTTTTATCCCCTATTAAACACGTTAAAGTTGAGCGTTGAGTTGTGACATATTATGCATTCATGGCACATATGAAACAATACAGGGAATTGCATTCAATTAGAGAATTCACCAATCACAGAGCTTGGATCATTGGATAGAGATAATACTGAAATTCAACGCTAGACATTTTTGTGGAGAATTGCCCATCAGCGGAAAAACAGGAGCCATTTCAATTTTTCCAGGTGAATTTTTGCCTGCCTTTATCATATCATTTGTCTACGTCCCGGCCCTAATCCCCGGGGCCGGAGAGGCAATTGATTAGTGCATTACCGAGCATTGTAGTTATAGGGCATTTTATGAGTATGGAATTCAAACCAAAAATACTAACAACAAGAAATTGGAATGATTTTTTCTTTTTTAATTGATTTTTTTTTTTAATTGATTTTTTTTGAAAATTTACCACAATTTTCACAATTTGTTTGAAAAAAGAAAAAAGAAAAAAAAGGTCTGACCTACCGACCCTACCTGAGAGGTCCGTTTGCCCGCATAAACAGGTTTTTCCCATGACCTTAAATACAAAATTACTAACAAACATGACTGACGAGCAATCTTTAATTTAAAATAGAGTATGACAGTTAACACGATCTATATTTACATTATCCTCATTCTCTTTCTCAGAATTCCACAAGTGATCTATTCTCCGTCTAAATTCCTCATCTATCATATATATACTTTGCATATTTGCTGTAATACAGCCCCGTGTGTACTTCCTGTTCTTCTCTGTTGTATATTCTATACATAATTAATACATACTCTATTAATTGTATGTGTGTCACAGCATGATATGCCAGCAAACATGCAGGGTGTCCCAGAATGATCTATACCAGGTTTCAAATTCAAACACTTGCGATATGATGGTGGAAGTGTTTCCTACTTATCTCGTTAATTTCATTAAGATATAACTTTTTGTTCAGCTCTGGCAAGACATAATCGAAAATCGATGAAAAACGTATTTTCATATTTTGGCTCACATGATTCATCTTTACAGCTATTCTATCTAGCACATACCAGCATTTCAAAAAAAGAACCCCACCCCACACCTCATAACTTATATTCAAAACTCCTGCCAAAGAAAGGAAGGTTAAAACCACTCAAGCTAAACAAAATCCAGCCCTATCAAATCAAAGTTTTGTTTTCTATGCACACAACAATCGATTGTTATCAAAAAGCTAATAAAAATAACATTTCAGAAATATTCTCATGTTTAAAAGGGTTAGTGACTTTATCGATTTTCATAATGCATCATTTCGACAACAACTTGAAATCTGCTATTGTGACCAAAAAGAGTCTGTTTTTTCCATCAGAAATGTCAGATTTTCAAAATCTAAAATTTCTAAGAAAGCTGGGCGTTTGCGCAAGATATTTATGAAAACGGTTGGACAATATCATACCGAAAAAATTGTATTACCTCGGTAAAGATCATTCTGGGATACCCAGTACTACTTGATACACTTTTCTATTATTCATATGACCCCCAATGTTCTGTCTACTTATGTTTCACAAAGCTTTGTTCTATCACACAATCACAATGAGTTGTTCCATCACGCTATCACATAGCTTTTTTCTATCACACATTGACAAAGCTTTGCTCTATCATGCTATCACATAACTTTGTTCTATCACACAATCACAATGAGTCATTCTATCACACTACCACATAGCTTTGTTTTATCATGCTATCACATAGCTTTTTTCTGTCATGAAGCTTTGCTCTATCACACTATAACATAGGGTAGGTGTGGGTAATACGGGACCTTTAAGACATTTGCATAATTAAAATACAAAATAACTGACTCAAATTTAAGCAAAGTTTGTTATTTGTAATCTACATTTTATAAACCATTATTGTAATAAAAAAACAGAGTCATTCTATGTTTGGTTTGGCTGTTATTATCAAATACTGACGTCATCATAAATGTCCCATCTTACCTACACGTGAAGGTAATATGGGACATTGTTTTGAGGACATTGTTTTGGTATGAAAAGTTATTTGACATATTTATTTAAAGAGTAACTGTTAAAAAACCATAAATAATGGTCCAGTAATCCATTTAAGAGATAATAATGCATAAGGTACATTGGTACAAAAACGGTACATTGCTACAAAAAAAAAAAAAAAGTAGGTTAGGTGTGGGTAATACGGGACCTTTTTAAAAGACATTTGCATACCGTCATGCTGGCTGTCCCATATTACCTTCACCAATTGTGAACCAACAGCTCCCATTCAATGCATTATAACACCAATGTACACTGTACTAGCGAAGCACACACACAATACATGTTGGACCAACACCTGAAACATGCTTAATAATGCAAGAATTCAGGTCACGCCCCCTTTTCTTTTCTTTACCATCGTATTCTATGAAAACACTATTTTTATATTAGACCAAAAATATGGGTGCATTTTTCCTTACCTTGACAGGTTGTGGTGATTTTCTGGCTGGTAATTCTTCCGGTAGCTTTGATAATAGTCATGAAATTCACTAAGGGTTTGATCTATCTATAGAGGGCGCTATTTAAAGTGCTAGTAATGCTAGATAGCTGTAGATGAGATTTCAGTGATGCGGTCCCGTATTACCTTACAGTCCCGTATTACCCACACCTACCCTAGCTTTGTTTTGTCACACAATCACAAAGCTTTGTTCTATCACGCTATCACATAGCTTTGTTATATCATGCTATCACATAGCTTTGTTATATCACACAATCACAAAGATTTGTTCTATCACACTATAACATAGCTTTGTTTTATCCCACAATCATCAAGCTTTGTTCTATCATGCGATCACATAGCTTTATTATATCCCACAATCACAAAGATTTGTTATATCATGCTATCACATAGCTTTGTTATATCACACAATCACAGAGATTTGTTCTATCACACTATTACATAGCTTTGTTTTATCCCACAATCCCTAAGCTTTGTTCTATCATGCTATCACATAGCTTTGTTTTATCACACTATTGCCAAGCTTTGTTCTATCGTGCTATCACATAGCTTTGTTATATCACACAATCACAAAGATTTGTTCTATCATACTATAACATAGCTTTGTGTTATCCCACAATCACTAAGCTTTGTTCTATCATGCTATCACATAGCTTTGTTATATCACACAATCACAAATCTTTGTTCTATCACACTATAACATAGCTTTGTTTTATCACACTATCACCAAGCTTTGTTCTATCATGCTATCACATAGCTTTTTTATATCACACAATCACAAAGATTTGTTCTATCACACTATCACATAGCTTTGTTTTATCACACTATCACAAAAGTTGTTCTATTACGCTGCTATCACAAAGCTTGGAACTTGCCCTGTGGTAGACATATAATCTTCTTTCTGAAAATCTTTAACATAGTTTAGTACTCCTGACAAGATGGCTATCTTCTCAAACACAGATGACCGCTATTGACTGTGAGCTCTAGCTCTCCAAGAGTACACAGCAAATACCAGCGAACGAGAGAAGAGCCTTTTTTCCAGCCAATATTGACACTCGTATTCATCAAGTGGTACTTAAAATGGCACTGGAGGCCTGAGACAAATTTTCAGGTATATTTAATTCGTCTCAGCTGGCGGCAACATCAAGTTGTTTGAAGCTCCTTTTAATAGAATTGAAATATCGAGGTCAAATGTTCAAAAATGTCAAATTTCATAATTTTCTGACAATTTCAATATATTTCTAAACATTTCAACAGTTTCCAAAATAATTTCCATTTGTTTTCAGAATGTGTATAAATAAGTTTTCATACACTTTTAAAAATGAAAAACAAATCTCAAAATATGAGTCTGTTAACCCGTACAACACCTTTTTTCCTTTAAAACAGGTGATTTTAAAGTAGCCTAAAGAAATATTAAGGAGGGATTTCCCCGCTGCTAATTCCTCTTACACAGATGGGACTCCAGATCAAATATAGCCTGTAGATAAATCAAATATGTATAGTTGTACAATGGCTTAGGCCAAAAAAACTAAATTTGTTGTGTTGCCCTCAGCAAGAAACCCTAAAATCTCAAATTAAGGTCACATTTTATTAAGATTTAAATGTTCCTCAAATTGTCAAAATATTACTATTTTGACAATTGAATAAGCTTGAATAGTTTAGTTTAATTGACATTTACCAATTTTTTCTTCTTAACATGAGCCATGACAGCCATGGTCTGTCAGTATTACTTTTCAGCAATTAAAATTTAAAAAAAATACATATTGACTGACCGACCCGACCTCATAATTTGTTGGCACCTGATGGCTACACAACAAATATTCTATTTGGGTTTGACCCACAGCAGCTCGCGTTATCCCTCTGTGAAGAAGAGATTTCAAGCATAATATTGAAATGGGATGGTCCTGCGACTCGTCTTAATCAAAATGACAGCAGTGCCGATGGACGTGTCAACCGCTGCTCTCTTTGCACACACGACTGCACATTCTTTGTATTTGCCGGGTTTTACCCATACGGAAGTACGCTCTCTCCTATTGAGTGTACCCATTCCAAATACTGCCCTCCTATCCACCAATTGCTTCATGTATCCACTGTGTATAAATTGTACCATAGTCGCCTGATCCTAATGCCAAACACAAAACACATGCGGCGATTATAGAGGGGTTGGTCATTTAGGCTATATTTGCAGAAGTGCTAAGCATATGGATACCTCAGGGGTACTCATATTGATTTGAGGGAGTATTCTAGGCCGGTAGATGGTGATCTAACCATGGTTTATTTATGGTGGTTCTCGGTCGAAACCAGCTATCAAATACATGCACAGCAGGATCTTATGAGCTTCTGTGGGTTGGACCTGTTTGCAGGTGTTGTGCTTAATGTATTAGGTTTGAGTACAAATTGATTTGAAAGGGAGCGGTTGTATTGGGCCAACCAACCCATGTTTTTTCAATTGTAGTGCGATTTCTTTGTGCTTTTTTTCTTTGTTTTAAATTTTATTTTATTTATTGTTATGAGAAAAAAAAAGCTTTTTCTTCAAAGATAAAAAGGGGGAAAATGTTGTATTGGGCCAAACAACCCATGTTTTTTTCAATTGTAATGCGATTTTGTTGGGGTTTTTTTCTTCATTTTTACTTAAATTAAATTTATTATTTTGAAGAAAACAAACCATTTAAAATTTACCGAATTGAGTCATATTGAAGTAAACGTATTTGAAGTACCACACACAACCAATCTTTGAAGCACCATGCACAAACAATCTTTGAAGCACCATGCACAAACAATCTTTGAAGCACCATATACAACCAATCTTTTTCATCAATGACTTTTTAACTTGATGCTAGGATGTGTACCAAATTAAAAGAAATGCCCTGGAACTAGAGGCCACTCCAGTGTGAAGTGTACTGAGAGGGTTAATCATAAAAGGGATGTTTTTTGCTAGTGGAAACCGGTGACACGCGCCACGACGTGTTTAGGAATTAACAATAATAATCTTAGGGAATAAAGGTGCTTAAAGTTCCCCCGACAGGTGTGTGGGATTTGTGGCATAATACGGTATAAATCTATTGTTTCAAGGCGACGAAAAAAAGAAAGCCTATTCTACAGGCCCAACCGACCCATCTTATACATGCTATTTTCAGCAATTATTCATTTGACATTAAAAATACAAAATGATATATAAGTGATATCAGTCAGTAAGGATACAAATGCTGTCTTCAGTAGATAGCGATTATTTATTTGACATTAAAAATTAAAAAAATGATACATATAAGTGATACCAGTTGTTAAGGAAATAAACGCTATCTTCAGTAGATAGCAATCATTCATTTGCCAATGAAATATGTGAAGTAAGTGGTTCAGAATATAAATGCTATCTTCAGTAGATAGCAGCTATCTTCAGTAGATAGCAGCTATCTTCAGTAGATAGCAGCAACACATATTCTTTACTGGTGTTATATTCATAGATGGCAGTGATACAATAGAATATATTACCACAATTGATAACCACATCAGTCTCTAAGAATATAAATCTCCCAATAAATAGCCAGTGCATTCAACGTCCATGTGGTGAAACAGGGCATGCATTTTATTACCATATCACACACTTGTCTTTTCAGTCTGAAACTATCTGTACATGAATAAGTACATTGCAATGTGCATTTAATTACTAAGACAAGTACCCTATTGCTAGTTACTAGTTTGTAGTGTTATTAAGAGAAACATCTCATTTGATGACAGAATAACAAATGGGTTGAATCTTTGTTGAAGATGAAACTGTTCCATTCCTCTCCTCATAAACATTCTCACCATTTGTACATTACTGTATGGCTCTTGGTTAGCTCATAAACATTCTCACCATTTGTACATTACTGTATGGCTCTTGGTTAGCTCATACACATTCTCACCATTTGTACATTACTGTATGGCTCTTGGTTAGCTCATAAACATTCTCACCATTTGTACATTACTGTATGGCTCTTGGTTAGCTCATAAACATTCTCACCATTTGTACATTACTGTATGGCTCTTGGTTAGCTCATAAACATTCTCACCATTTGTACATTACTGTATGGCTCTTGGTTAGCTCATAAACATTCTCACCATTTGTACATTACTGTATGGTTCTTGGTTAGCTCATAAACATTCTCACCATTTGTACATTACTGTATGGCTCTTGGTTAGCTCATAAACATTCTCACCATTTGTACATTACTGTATGGCTCTTGGTTAGCTCATAAACATTCTCACCATTTGTACATTACTGTATGGTTCTTGGTTAGCTCATAAACATTCTCACCATTTGTACATTACTGTATGGCTCTTGGTTAGCTCATAAACATTCTCACCATTTGTACATTACTGTATGGTTCTTGGTTAGCTCATAAACATTCTCACCATTTGTACATTACTGTATGGCTCTTGGTTAGCTCATAAACATTCTCACCATTTGTACATTACTGTATGGCTCTTGGTTAGCTCATAAACATTCTCACCATTTGTACATTACTGTATGGCTCTTGGTTAGCTCATAAACATTCTCACCATTTGTACATTACTGTATGGTTCTTGGTTAGCTCATAAACATTCTCACCATTTGTACATTACTGTATGGTTCTTGGTTAGCTCATAAACATTCTCACCATTTGTACATTACTGTATGGCTCTTGGTTAGCTCATAAACATTCTCACCATTTGTACATTACTGTATGGCTCTTGGTTAGCTCATAAACATTCTCACCATTTGTACATTACTGTATGGTTCTTGGTTAGCTCATAAACATTCTCACCATTTGTACATTACTGTATGGCTCTTGGTTAGCTCATAAACATTCTCACCATTTGTACATTACTGTATGGCTCTTGGTTAGCTCATAAACATTCTCACCATTTGTACATTACTGTATGGCTCTTGGTTAGCTCATACACATTCTCACCATTTGTACATTACTGTATGGCTCTTGGTTAGCTCATAAACATTCTCACCATTTGTACATTACTGTATGGCTCTGGTTAGCTCATAAACATTCTCACCATTTGTACATTACTGTATGGCTCTTGGTTAGCTCATAAACATTCTCACCATTTGTACATTACTGTATGGCTCTTGGTTAGCTCATAAACATTCTCACCATTTGTACATTACTGTATGGCTCTTGGTTAGCTCATAAACATTCTCACCATTTGTACATTACTGTATGGTTCTTGGTTAGCTCATAAACATTCTCACCATTTGTACATTACTGTATGGCTCTTGGTTAGCTCATAAACATTCTCACCATTTGTACATTACTGTATGGCTCTTGGTTAGCTCATAAACATTCTCACCATTTGTACATTACTGTATGGCTCTTGGTTAGCTCATAAACATTCTCACCATTTGTACATTACTGTATGGTTCTTGGTTAGCTCATAAACATTCTCACCATTTGTACATTACTGTATGGCTCTTGGTTAGCTCATAAACATTCTCACCATTTGTACATTACTGTATGGTTCTTGGTTAGCTCATAAACATTCTCACCATTTGTACATTACTGTATGGTTCTTGGTTAGCTCATAAACATTCTCACCATTTGTACATTACTGTATGGTTCTTGGTTAGCTCATACACATTCTCACCATTTGTACATTACTGTATGGCTCTTGGTTAGCTCATAAACATTCTCACCATTTGTACATTACTGTATGGCTCTTGGTTAGCTCATAAACATTCTCACCATTTGTACATTACTGTATGGCTCTTGGTTAGCTCATAAACATTCTCACCATTTGTACATTACTGTATGGCTCTTGGTTAGCTCATAAACATTCTCACCATTTGTACATTACTGTATGGTTCTTGGTTAGCTCATAAACATTCTCACCATTTGTACATTTCTGTATGGCTCTTGGTTAGCTCATAAACATTCTCACCATTTGTACATTACTGTATGGCTCTTGGTTAGCTCATAAACATTCTCACCATTTGTACATTACTGTATGGTTCTTGGTTAGCTCATAAACATTCTCACCATTTGTACATTACTGTATGGCTCTTGGTTAGCTCATAAACATTCTCACCATTTGTACATTACTGTATGGTTCTTGGTTAGCTCATAAACATTCTCACCATTTGTACATTACTGTATGGCTCTGGTTAGCTCATAAACATTCTCACCATTTGTACATTACTGTATGGTTCTTGGTTAGCTCATAAACATTCTCACCATTTGTACATTACTGTATGGTTCTTGGTTAGCTCATACACATTCATAACTTTTGAAAATGTGCGTACCACCGCGCTTCCACTCAAATTGATCGTTACATGGAAACGCGGACGCACAGCGCAGGTTATTGATATATTGCCAAGACCTCCAAAATGTACTTGTACGCGCATCAATGACCTGGGGGCGTGGCGTTTTGTGTGACGTTGTGCATGGTAACAAGAGGCAGATGTTTGCGAGTGGGGCCCTGAACATGGATACACGCGACACGACTACTCGCGGCTGTACTTTCAACAATACAAATACTACATTGAAAACACAACAAAACACCATTTTTATATCGTTGTAAAATGTCAATGATGAACGGCAAATTTGGTCTGCATGATTTGAATAACTGGCGTGTGTTTGTACCACCAGCGCGGCGGCTAGCCTGCCCTACAGAGATACTGACTGGTACTGGACGTCCCTCATCAGCAGCGAGCGCAGACTCGGTGAAATTTTGTTAGCTTCATCATGGACCCCCAAATGACACAAGTGACGAGCAAGGACGTACAATGTACATGTATGTCATAGCGATTGTATTAGCTAAACATCGCTCTGACGTTGCGTGTCTGTCTCAGTCTCACCGGAAAGCACGGCCGTATCAAGCATCAGTGAAATGAATCTGATTACAGGGCTAACAAACTAGTATAAAATTTGACTGGGGACGCAAAATAAATCCCATGATAAACAGCCTAGTACAGAACAGGAATCTGTCTCATCAAAGGTGACTTTATAAATGTTTCAATTCAAGAAACGTATTCAAAATCGAAGTCAGCGTCATCCATTTTTGTTGTAAAACCGAAATTGACAAGATTAAAAAATGTTAGGCTAAATTAACTAGGCCTACGTACGAGCCTACTCCTAGCTAGGCCTATGATAGCCATCCCGTCTACGACACATGACAACCCATTTAATTTTTGTCAAAGCTTGACAAACACCTGACACTGCAACTATAATAATAATTAAGGCAAGACAACAATCAACATACTTTTGTTTGTCAAAAAGACTCACGATGTAGGCTAGGCCATCAATCATTACTCACCGAATAACGTCGTCTCTAAACAAGCAGACAAAGAATGGAATCGTACAACACGATTTAGCTGCGATTTTGATTATATTTCCCCATCAATTGACCATAAACAAAGAAGGTTGTTGACGTGATTCGACTTTGATCCATGGATCCATGATTATGATGAGACATCATGATCATTTGCATTGACTTTTTCAATGATGAATAAGCTTACAAAAATAGCTTCAAAAACTTATTCGTACGGTAGATCTGAGACGAAATATTCGTCCAGGGTATGAAGTCATATTTCATATAATATTATTTCCAATCGGCAAAATTGATCTTTCCTGCTTCTGAATTCTTTACAGGATCGGGAATGAAGAAACTTCTGTTAAAACATTTATTTATTTTCCGTGCTTGTTTGCAAATCAAAAACTAAATTAATTTGTGGCCCTGAACATGCATATTATTTGCCGAACTGTGATTGGTCTATCTCATAATCGTTTTTTATAACAGCTTCTCCGCTATTGGTCAAAGAAAAACATTCCAGAGAAAAACAATGACGTAGTGGGGAATCCCCTAGATTGCCCTAGATTGCTCCATTATTCAATGGGGTGGTGTTTATTTACCTCAGGGGGAAATGACACAAAAATACGAACTCCAAAGTCAAAATATTAACCTTTAGCATGTTTAGAATAACTTAATATTACAATTTGGATGCTAATCAACATTAAATGACAGTTATGAATTAGATTGGTGACTTTGTACGGACTATTCTAAGGTTCTTGTTTGAAATCGCTGACTTTGTTTTGGTACCTCGGGATTGCCCCTCGGGGGCGTGCCGCCCCCTCGGGGCAATCCCTTGGTACCAAAACAAAGTCAGCGATTTCAAACAAGAACCTTAGAATAGTCCGTACGCAGTCACCAACCTTAAATTCTCACCATTTGTACATTACTGTATGGCTCTTGGTTAGCTCATAAACATTCTCACCATTTGTACATTACTGTATGGTTCTTGGTTAGCTCATAAACATTCTCACCATTTGTACATTACTGTATGGTTCTTGGTTAGCTCATAAACATTCTCACCATTTGTACATTACTGTATGGCTCTTGGTTAGCTCATAAACATTCTCACCATTTGTACATTACTGTATGGCTCTTGGTTAGCTCATAAACATTCTCACCATTTGTACATTACTGTATGGCTCTTGGTTAGCTCATAAACATTCTCACCATTTGTACATTACTGTATGGTTCTTGGTTAGCTCATAAACATTCTCACCATTTGTACATTACTGTATGGCTCTTGGTTAGCTCATAAACATTCTCACCATTTGTACATTACTGTATGGCTCTTGGTTAGCTCATAAACATTCTCACCATTTGTACATTACTGTATGGCTCTTGGTTAGCTCATAAACATTCTCACCATTTGTACATTACTGTATGGCTCTTGGTTAGCTCATAAACATTCTCACCATTTGTACATTACTGTATGGCTCTTGGTTAGCTCATAAACATTCTCACCATTTGTACATTACTGTATGGTTCTTGGTTAGCTCATAAACATTCTCACCATTTGTACATTACTGTATGGTTCTTGGTTAGCTCATAAACATTCTCACCATTTGTACATTACTGTATGGTTCTTGGTTAGCTCATAAACATTCTCACCATTTGTACATTACTGTATGGCTCTTGGTTAGCTCATAAACATTCTCACCATTTGTACATTACTGTATGGCTCTTGGTTAGCTCATAAACATTCTCACCATTTGTACATTACTGTATGGCTCTTGGTTAGCTCATAAACATTCTCACCATTTGTACATTACTGTATGGCTCTTGGTTAGCTCATAAACATTCTCACCATTTGTACATTACTGTATGGCTCTGGTTAGCTCATAAACATTCTCACCATTTGTACATTACTGTATGGCTCTTGGTTAGCTCATAAACATTCTCACCATTTGTACATTACTGTATGGCTCTTGGTTAGCTCATAAACATTCTCACCATTTGTACATTACTGTATGGTTCTTGGTTAGCTCATAAACATTCTCACCATTTGTACATTACTGTATGGCTCTGGTTAGCTCATAAACATTCTCACCATTTGTACATTACTGTATGGCTCTTGGTTAGCTCATAAACATTCTCACCATTTGTACATTACTGTATGGCTCTTGGTTAGCTCATAAACATTCTCACCATTTGTACATTACTGTATGGCTCTTGGTTAGCTCATAAACATTCTCACCATTTGTACATTACTGTATGGCTCTTGGTTAGCTCATAAACATTCTCACCATTTGTACATTACTGTATGGCTCTTGGTTAGCTCATAAACATTCTCACCATTTGTACATTACTGTATGGCTCTTGGTTAGCTCATAAACATTCTCACCATTTGTACATTACTGTATGGCTCTTGGTTAGCTCATAAACATTCTCACCATTTGTACATTACTGTATGGTTCTTGGTTAGCTCATAAACATTCTCACCATTTGTACATTACTGTATGGCTCTTGGTTAGCTCATAAACATTCTCACCATTTGTACATTACTGTATGGCTCTTGGTTAGCTCATAAACATTCTCACCATTTGTACATTACTGTATGGCTCTTGGTTAGCTCATAAACATTCTCACCATTTGTACATTACTGTATGGTTCTTGGTTAGCTCATAAACATTCTCACCATTTGTACATTACTGTATGGTTCTTGGTTAGCTCATACACATTCTCACCATTTGTACATTACTGTATGGCTCTTGGTTAGCTCATAAACATTCTCACCATTTGTACATTACTGTATGGTTCTTGGTTAGCTCATAAACATTCTCACCATTTGTACATTACTGTATGGCTCTGGTTAGCTCATAAACATTCTCACCATTTGTACATTACTGTATGGCTCTTGGTTAGCTCATAAACATTCTCACCATTTGTACATTACTGTATGGTTCTTGGTTAGCTCATAAACATTCTCACCATTTGTACATTACTGTATGGCTCTTGGTTAGCTCATAAACATTCTCACCATTTGTACATTACTGTATGGCTCTTGGTTAGCTCATAAACATTCTCACCATTTGTACATTACTGTATGGTTCTTGGTTAGCTCATAAACATTCTCACCATTTGTACATTACTGTATGGCTCTGGTTAGCTCATAAACATTCTCACCATTTGTACATTACTGTATGGCTCTTGGTTAGCTCATAAACATTCTCACCATTTGTACATTACTGTATGGCTCTTGGTTAGCTCATAAACATTCTCACCATTTGTACATTACTGTATGGTTCTTGGTTAGCTCATAAACATTCTCACCATTTGTACATTACTGTATGGCTCTTGGTTAGCTCATAAACATTCTCACCATTTGTACATTACTGTATGGTTCTTGGTTAGCTCATACACATTCTCACCATTTGTACATTACTGTATGGCTCTTGGTTAGCTCATAAACATTCTCACCATTTGTACATTACTGTATGGTTCTTGGTTAGCTCATAAACATTCTCACCATTTGTACATTACTGTATGGCTCTGGTTAGCTCATAAACATTCTCACCATTTGTACATTACTGTATGGCTCTTGGTTAGCTCATAAACATTCTCACCATTTGTACATTACTGTATGGTTCTTGGTTAGCTCATAAACATTCTCACCATTTGTACATTACTGTATGGCTCTGGTTAGCTCATAAACATTCTCACCATTTGTACATTACTGTATGGCTCTTGGTTAGCTCATAAACATTCTCACCATTTGTACATTACTGTATGGTTCTTGGTTAGCTCATAAACATTCTCACCATTTGTACATTACTGTATGGTTCTTGGTTAGCTCATAAACATTCTCACCATTTGTACATTACTGTATGGTTCTTGGTTAGCTCATAAACATTCTCACCATTTGTACATTACTGTATGGCTCTTGGTTAGCTCATAAACATTCTCACCATTTGTACATTACTGTATGGTTCTTGGTTAGCTCATAAACATTCTCACCATTTGTACATTACTGTATGGCTCTTGGTTAGCTCATAAACATTCTCACCATTTGTACATTACTGTATGGTTCTTGGTTAGCTCATAAACATTCTCACCATTTGTACATTACTGTATGGCTCTTGGTTAGCTCATAAACATTCTCACCATTTGTACATTACTGTATGGCTCTGGTTAGCTCATAAACATTCTCACCATTTGTACATTACTGTATGGTTCTTGGTTAGCTCATAAACATTCTCACCATTTGTACATTACTGTATGGCTCTTGGTTAGCTCATAAACATTCTCACCATTTGTACATTACTGTATGGCTCTTGGTTAGCTCATAAACATTCTCACCATTTGTACATTACTGTATGGTTCTTGGTTAGCTCATAAACATTCTCACCATTTGTACATTACTGTATGGCTCTTGGTTAGCTCATAAACATTCTCACCATTTGTACATTACTGTATGGCTCTTGGTTAGCTCATAAACATTCTCACCATTTGTACATTACTGTATGGCTCTTGGTTAGCTCATAAACATTCTCACCATTTGTACATTACTGTATGGCTCTTGGTTAGCTCATAAACATTCTCACCATTTGTACATTACTGTATGGCTCTTGGTTAGCTCATAAACATTCTCACCATTTGTACATTACTGTATGGCTCTTGGTTAGCTCATAAACATTCTCACCATTTGTACATTACTGTATGGCTCTTGGTTAGCTCATAAACATTCTCACCATTTGTACATTACTGTATGGCTCTTGGTTAGCTCATAAACATTCTCACCATTTGTACATTACTGTATGGTTCTTGGTTAGCTCATAAACATTCTCACCATTTGTACATTACTGTATGGCTCTTGGTTAGCTCATACACATTCTCACCATTTGTACATTACTGTATGGCTCTTGGTTAGCTCATAAACATTCTCACCATTTGTACATTACTGTATGGCTCTTGGTTAGCTCATAAACATTCTCACCATTTGTACATTACTGTATGGCTCTTGGTTAGCTCATAAACATTCTCACCATTTGTACATTACTGTATGGCTCTTGGTTAGCTCATAAACATTCTCACCATTTGTACATTACTGTATGGCTCTTGGTTAGCTCATAAACATTCTCACCATTTGTACATTACTGTATGGTTCTTGGTTAGCTCATAAACATTCTCACCATTTGTACATTACTGTATGGCTCTTGGTTAGCTCATAAACATTCTCACCATTTGTACATTACTGTATGGCTCTTGGTTAGCTCATAAACATTCTCACCATTTGTACATTACTGTATGGTTCTTGGTTAGCTCATAAACATTCTCACCATTTGTACATTACTGTATGGCTCTTGGTTAGCTCATAAACATTCTCACCATTTGTACATTACTGTATGGCTCTTGGTTAGCTCATAAACATTCTCACCATTTGTACATTACTGTATGGTTCTTGGTTAGCTCATAAACATTCTCACCATTTGTACATTACTGTATGGCTCTTGGTTAGCTCATAAACATTCTCACCATTTGTACATTACTGTATGGTTCTTGGTTAGCTCATAAACATTCTCACCATTTGTACATTACTGTATGGCTCTTGGTTAGCTCATAAACATTCTCACCATTTGTACATTACTGTATGGTTCTTGGTTAGCTCATAAACATTCTCACCATTTGTACATTACTGTATGGCTCTTGGTTAGCTCATAAACATTCTCACCATTTGTACATTACTGTATGGCTCTTGGTTAGCTCATAAACATTCTCACCATTTGTACATTACTGTATGGTTCTTGGTTAGCTCATAAACATTCTCACCATTTGTACATTACTGTATGGCTCTTGGTTAGCTCATAAACATTCTCACCATTTGTACATTACTGTATGGCTCTTGGTTAGCTCATAAACATTCTCACCATTTGTACATTACTGTATGGCTCTTGGTTAGCTCATAAACATTCTCACCATTTGTACATTACTGTATGGCTCTTGGTTAGCTCATAAACATTCTCACCATTTGTACATTACTGTATGGCTCTTGGTTAGCTCATAAACATTCTCACCATTTGTACATTACTGTATGGCTCTTGGTTAGCTCATAAACATTCTCACCATTTGTACATTACTGTATGGCTCTTGGTTAGCTCATAAACATTCTCACCATTTGTACATTACTGTATGGTTCTTGGTTAGCTCATAAACATTCTCACCATTTGTACATTACTGTATGGCTCTTGGTTAGCTCATAAACATTCTCACCATTTGTACATTACTGTATGGTTCTTGGTTAGCTCATAAACATTCTCACCATTTGTACATTACTGTATGGCTCTTGGTTAGCTCATAAACATTCTCACCATTTGTACATTACTGTATGGCTCTGGTTAGCTCATAAACATTCTCACCATTTGTACATTACTGTATGGCTCTTGGTTAGCTCATAAACATTCTCACCATTTGTACATTACTGTATGGCTCTTGGTTAGCTCATAAACATTCTCACCATTTGTACATTACTGTATGGCTCTTGGTTAGCTCATAAACATTCTCACCATTTGTACATTACTGTATGGCTCTTGGTTAGCTCATAAACATTCTCACCATTTGTACATTACTGTATGGCTCTTGGTTAGCTCATAAACATTCTCACCATTTGTACATTACTGTATGGCTCTGGTTAGCTCATAAACATTCTCACCATTTGTACATTACTGTATGGCTCTTGGTTAGCTCATAAACATTCTCACCATTTGTACATTACTGTATGGCTCTTGGTTAGCTCATAAACATTCTCACCATTTGTACATTACTGTATGGTTCTTGGTTAGCTCATAAACATTCTCACCATTTGTACATTACTGTATGGCTCTTGGTTAGCTCATAAACATTCTCACCATTTGTACATTACTGTATGGTTCTTGGTTAGCTCATAAACATTCTCACCATTTGTACATTACTGTATGGCTCTTGGTTAGCTCATAAACATTCTCACCATTTGTACATTACTGTATGGCTCTTGGTTAGCTCATAAACATTCTCACCATTTGTACATTACTGTATGGCTCTTGGTTAGCTCATAAACATTCTCACCATTTGTACATTACTGTATGGCTCTTGGTTAGCTCATAAACATTCTCACCATTTGTACATTACTGTATGGCTCTTGGTTAGCTCATAAACATTCTCACCATTTGTACATTACTGTATGGCTCTTGGTTAGCTCATAAACATTCTCACCATTTGTACATTACTGTATGGTTCTTGGTTAGCTCATAAACATTCTCACCATTTGTACATTACTGTATGGCTCTTGGTTAGCTCATAAACATTCTCACCATTTGTACATTACTGTATGGCTCTTGGTTAGCTCATAAACATTCTCACCATTTGTACATTACTGTATGGCTCTGGTTAGCTCATAAACATTCTCACCATTTGTACATTACTGTATGGCTCTTGGTTAGCTCATAAACATTCTCACCATTTGTACATTACTGTATGGCTCTTGGTTAGCTCATAAACATTCTCACCATTTGTACATTACTGTATGGCTCTTGGTTAGCTCATAAACATTCTCACCATTTGTACATTACTGTATGGCTCTTGGTTAGCTCATAAACATTCTCACCATTTGTACATTACTGTATGGTTCTTGGTTAGCTCATAAACATTCTCACCATTTGTACATTACTGTATGGCTCTTGGTTAGCTCATAAACATTCTCACCATTTGTACATTACTGTATGGTTCTTGGTTAGCTCATAAACATTCTCACCATTTGTACATTACTGTATGGCTCTTGGTTAGCTCATAAACATTCTCACCATTTGTACATTACTGTATGGCTCTTGGTTAGCTCATAAACATTCTCACCATTTGTACATTACTGTATGGCTCTGGTTAGCTCATAAACATTCTCACCATTTGTACATTACTGTATGGCTCTTGGTTAGCTCATAAACATTCTCACCATTTGTACATTACTGTATGGCTCTTGGTTAGCTCATAAACATTCTCACCATTTGTACATTACTGTATGGCTCTTGGTTAGCTCATAAACATTCTCACCATTTGTACATTACTGTATGGCTCTTGGTTAGCTCATAAACATTCTCACCATTTGTACATTACTGTATGGTTCTTGGTTAGCTCATAAACATTCTCACCATTTGTACATTACTGTATGGCTCTTGGTTAGCTCATAAACATTCTCACCATTTGTACATTACTGTATGGCTCTTGGTTAGCTCATAAACATTCTCACCATTTGTACATTACTGTATGGCTCTTGGTTAGCTCATAAACATTCTCACCATTTGTACATTACTGTATGGTTCTTGGTTAGCTCATAAACATTCTCACCATTTGTACATTACTGTATGGCTCTTGGTTAGCTCATAAACATTCTCACCATTTGTACATTACTGTATGGCTCTTGGTTAGCTCATAAACATTCTCACCATTTGTACATTACTGTATGGCTCTTGGTTAGCTCATAAACATTCTCACCATTTGTACATTACTGTATGGCTCTGGTTAGCTCATAAACATTCTCACCATTTGTACATTACTGTATGGCTCTTGGTTAGCTCATAAACATTCTCACCATTTGTACATTACTGTATGGCTCTTGGTTAGCTCATAAACATTCTCACCATTTGTACATTACTGTATGGCTCTTGGTTAGCTCATAAACATTCTCACCATTTGTACATTACTGTATGGCTCTTGGTTAGCTCATAAACATTCTCACCATTTGTACATTACTGTATGGCTCTTGGTTAGCTCATAAACATTCTCACCATTTGTACATTACTGTATGGTTCTTGGTTAGCTCATAAACATTCTCACCATTTGTACATTACTGTATGGCTCTTGGTTAGCTCATAAACATTCTCACCATTTGTACATTACTGTATGGTTCTTGGTTAGCTCATAAACATTCTCACCATTTGTACATTACTGTATGGCTCTTGGTTAGCTCATAAACATTCTCACCATTTGTACATTACTGTATGGCTCTTGGTTAGCTCATAAACATTCTCACCATTTGTACATTACTGTATGGCTCTTGGTTAGCTCATAAACATTCTCACCATTTGTACATTACTGTATGGCTCTTGGTTAGCTCATAAACATTCTCACCATTTGTACATTACTGTATGGCTCTTGGTTTAGAACCTTTCTTTAGTTATTTACGACAATTTGATATGCGACCTTATACACCCAAATAAACTGGAGTATAATGGCTGACTAACTGACATTTTATTTCCATTAGCGAAACATCTTGAATCCAGGTGTCTAAACATGCTAAAAGGGGTCACTTTTCAAAGGCGACGAAATAGAGGTTTCGGGCGAAATGTACTGGTCCAATGATAAAAAATTGTCTATTTTGCACCTTTTTCAGTCTTTTCCCAGTGTAGTCTTTCCCCTCCCCCTGGGTGTTATGTCACAAGGTATACAATAATTTGATCAGAAATAATATTGATCACATCACAATTTCTACGAATTTTAACCCCAGATGGTATTTGTGAGTGCGGTGAATTCACCTCTGTTTATACGTGTCTCTGCTCGAGGGGATTCTCTTATCGGGAACTGCTGCTGTAAATATGGATGATTTTCACGCTACATTAAATTTTGAGAAATGTAAAGAACACAAAGTTATGAATTTATCACCACATAAATTGTTTCAATTTGGCATGATTGACAAACATTAATGGATATAACCTCGTTTTAAGTACTTTGTTTAAATTAAATAAAAGGATGGTCAGTTTGCTCCCAATAAGGCCCCAATCCTGTTCTATTGACAAATGAACCTCTCAGAAAGGTCGGTCAGTCGAGCGATATTTATAAACAAAACAACACATGAAGTGAATATTTTGGTGAATTAAAAAAAACAGTGAGGAGTGGCGAACCCCCTACAGCCAAAATTACATTGAGGAGTCGGGCCCAAACGCTAAGGAAAGAGAGATGGGCACACCCCGCGCGAGCTTACTTAACCTTTTTATTTTAAACAATTAAAACAAAGAAAGACCACAACATTTCAAATGTTTTCAACAAATTTCAATTTGTTTTCTCAAAATGTGATGACAAAGTCCATGATTTGACATGGATTTATTATTATTATTATTTAGAAGATTTTCATTCTGAAAAATAGAGATATACATAATATACTTAAATAAATTCTCTGTTTATGAATTTGCATCTCTTCCAGACCTTCTACGGCCCTATCATACAGGGTGAGTCTAAAAAAGTGTACTCAATTTTGGGATTTTATTTTTATATCTTAAAATCTGTGCAAAAATGTCATAGATTTTTTTATTGAGGTAGACGGGTTATCGCATTAGCTTTCTAAAGAATTTTAGTTGGTTGAAATTGGTTGTGGTAAACATATTTTATGCTCATTTGTGTAAAAGTGACCATTTTATAAACCGAACAAGATTTGTGATATTTTCTCTTATAAGATCTATTGAATTGCACTATTGATAAAATGATCGAGACCGCATCATGACTCCATGAGTTGTTAATCGAGAATGATAGAATTGACAAAATATTGAGACTCGTATCGAGCAGCAAGGGATCATATATCGAGCAGCCAAAGGATCATTTATTGAGCAGCATAATATCTCTTGTCTAAATATATCAAAGGACAAGTGGTGCGGTCATGTAAATAGAGCTTCATGTTATTATCTTAATTATTGTCCAATCGTATCGAGTACTCAATACAGTCTCAATGATGATACCAGTCTTGATATATGATGATAGTCATAACCATAAACATTATTATCCTTGGTGTATTTGCTTTAAATTCCAAAGGATATTACCTAGTGACTACTGGCAATGCCCTTGTATCGAACCCAATATCAAGAGCCATTGTCTATTTTATCGAGCTTCAACAAAAAAAAGTATTGAGTCTCAATAATTTTATCGCATATAAATGGTACTGTTTCGTCTCCTGGTTTCTTAATAGCTTTTATTTTCTCAGCACACCTCAACATTCAGTGGATGAGTCTTAGTAATTCCAACCTAAAACCAGATTATTTTACTTGCATAATTGTCAAAAATGTAACCACCTTTACTATGCTGGGGTATCTTACCACAAGAATAGTGGTAGGGGGACTACACTGAGAGACATTGTTGGAGTCCACCCAACCCGAGAGTCCGATTCTGAGACAGAGTCCTTACTGTCCGAGTCTTAGACAGAGTCCGAGACATTGATGTCCTAGTCCAAGTCAAAATTCTTTCAAAAAATGGACTCAAGACTGGTCTCACGTCCAAATCCGGACTAGAGTACTCCATCACTGCTAAGATATATTTCATATTTTCCCTTAACTCTAACTCCTGGGCCTGTTTTTTCATCAGGGGAGAAAAAACAGTCAATTTGAGGGGAAAATCAGTCTCCACATGTGCTCAGGCCGCATGCGTGCAAGTCTGATGCTCTAGCAACTGAGCTACACGGGTAGCTAGTCAAGTTGAACCATGCGGTGAGTGTGGTCAAGATTGATGATTGTAGCACTGTCGGGTTTTGTAAGGTCCAGGAAGGTTAGGGTTAACAGCACACGAAAAAAGGTGCTTATTAACCCTTACTCCCCGGGCGTGTTTTTGTGAATTAAACTATCAGGGGAGAAAAACGGGTCAAATTTGAGGGGAAATCAGTCTCCGCATTCTTATTTTCAAAAATATGATTTAAAAAAAATATATATATATTTAGATAATTTTTTGACAAATGTATGAACATTTTTGAAAACTTTGTTTTGTGTTGTTTTCCAGAAAATCTTGAGGGAAAAATGAAAACACAAAGCCCACAAACCAAGTGACCCAAACTAAGAGAGGTCTGCGCACCTGTAGAACAGTGTAATTATCTTTGGTTTGGTTTAGTGCAGTCTTTGGTTTAGTGCAGTCTTTGGTTTAGTGCAGTCTTTGGTTTAGTGCAGTCTTTGGTTTAGTGCAGTCTTTGGTTTAGTGCAGTCTTTGGTTTAGTGCAGTCTTTGGTTTAGTGCAGTCTTTGGTTTAGTGCAGTCTTTGGTTTAGTGCAGTCTTTGGTTTAGTGCAGTCTTTGGTTTAGTGCAGTCTTTGGTTTAGTGCAGTCTTTGGTTTAGTGCAGTCTTTGGTTTAGTGCAGTCTTTGGTTTAGTGCAGTCTTTGGTTTAGTGCAGTCTTTAGTTTAGTGCAGTTACTGTTTCTTTTGTTAAAGCATGATCAATTTGAGAGTTGAAACGCTGTTATGTGTGTTCTACTCTGTCTTAGGCCTCGAAATGAGAATAAAAATCAAAGGGTCCTCCGGACCCTTGCCTCTGAAATTCCAAGGATCTGAAAAACATTGAAATTGACACGATTGGGGCTACTTCTGGATTCAAGATGTTTGGATAACAATATAACATGTGTACAATATATCATAACATTGTGTGGATTCCCCGTATTTTAAACCCTGCTATTATTTAAGTTCATATCATTACATTTAATTAAGAGATGTTGTAGGCCTTGTCATCAGCAACATCTTCAGTTTTAAAAAATCCACACAATTTTCTGTTTTTGCATTTGATTTTTATGGGTCCTGAGGACCCCTATGATAAAAGAGTCAAGGGTCCTCAGTCCTCACCAATTTTGAGGGCTTTTGACCCGAGGGCCCTCCTTATTTCGAGGCCTGAAATCTGTCTACCTGCAAATTAGCATTAGGCGACGACAAATAAACCCTGTTCTACGGGCAAACGGATCTCCAAGGTAGGGTTGGTCGGTCAGTGGTGGGGCTGGCGGGGGTGGAGGAGGGGGGGGGGGGGTATTTGTTTGTTTTTCTCAAAAATGAGGGGAACTTTTGGTGAACTCAAAAACAATTTTTAAACATTCAAACATCTTCACAAATTTCCATTTTGTCAACAACAAAAATCAAAATTGTCAAAAAATGCCCCCAAATAAAAAATTAAATAAAAAATTTGAAGAAAACAAATGGGTCAGTCAGACCTGCACAACAGGGTTGTTTTTTTCGTCTCCTTACAGCTCATAATCCACTCTGTTCCAGATATTATTTTAACTGCATCAACTCATCATTGTAAAATTTGCAGTATAAAATCATATCAAATCTGTAAGCATAATAGTATTATTATCTGATTAAAGAACGTGTTAGCTGTCATAAAAATTTAAGCCAAAGCAATGAAGCAGATTTGACGTCATGGAGAATTATCAGATGTAAATTGTAAATGCGGGTTTTTCCCATGCACTCACGTATCCTATGAATAGATAACAAGTGTTGGTAACAGGTACTGCATTGAATACGTGTTAAAATATTTAAATTACGTAAGGCTTTATTAAAAAAATCTTTTGTCTCAAAGCTTTTAAGCTTTGAGACAAAAGATTTTTTTAAAATTAATTGATGCACTTAAGAAGAAAAAAACCTCTTTTTTTATTTATTTTTTTTTATTTATTTTTTTTTCTGAAAAAAAAGTGTCACAGATTTTTCAGATTTTCATTGATCACATCATTTTAAACACAAAAGGTCACTTTTACAAGGATTTCAATATTTTTATTCATAATTTATTTTTTAAAAACCTTTAAAAAAACCAGCATTCCGCATTAGGTTTTGAAAAACTGAAGAGCTTTGAGACAAAAGATTTTTTTAATATAGCCTAATAATATTTAATAAAGTCCTTGGAACGTGTTACATATTTTGGACATTACGTGCAGATTTTTGTTCTGATCTTTAAATTATGTTTATTTGGTTGATAGCTGAATAGGACATCTTAAACAACAATTTTCTCTTCCCCGCCACCCCATCAATCAATGTTGGGACACCTTGAACAACTACTGAAGACATTAACATTTCTCAACATTGCACGGGGGTGGGGGGGGGGGTGGACTCTGTTAACTTTGATTTTAGCTTTCTCATTGTGCGATAAAATACACCAAAATACTGATGAGGTATCGAGTCCAATTACCTTGATGTTATATAATCCAGAAGCATATAGATCGACTGAGGTCATTCGTGGGGTCAACATAGACGACAGATTATTTATCTTTGTACAACTTTTTGTTGTCGGCATCGCACAAGGGAGACCAGATTTTGCCGTAAATTATTTGAGTTAAAAAACTGTGCAAGGTACATTCATTTGCATTATGTCAGCGACGATTCATGTATAGTATGATGAGTACGACAGCGCTGATTTTGACATCACTTACTACGCCTGCTGAACGAAGTGCATGGTGTAAACCCTGATGACCCAATCCTAAACAATACGCATTTCCTGTACTACGCCCGCTGAACGAAGTGCATGGTGTAAACCCTGATGACCCAATCCTAAACAATACGCATTTCCTGTACTACGCCCGCTGAACGAAGTGCATGGTGTAAACCCTGATGACCCAATCCTAAACAATACGCATTTCCTGTACTACGCCCGCTGAACGAAGTGCATGGTGTAAACCCTGATGACCCAATCCTAAACAATACGCATTTCCTGTATAAGTGGAACGAGTCCCCATACATTACCACATCCCTGTATTTTTTGTAACCGAAAAAACCTTCACAAACCAGGTTTGGTACCGGAAAGAAACGGCATGCTAAATCCTTTGAAATTATTTATTTAAGTGATAATCAAGAGTTACATTATGGCAACTGTCCGGGGAATGCCAACTGCTTTGATTTGACCAGTCTACAGTGAGGAGTAAAGAGTACATAGATTCATTCAAATTCAAAAGATATTTATATCTGGGACATTAAAGTATGGATAAAATCAATATTCACTGATACAAAGAATTATGTCTTTTTTCTAAAATAACCCAATTCCTCGAGCTGTCAACAGAATTCTTAATGAAAGGAGAGTATCAATGATGCGTAAGACCTCCGTTTAGGGTTGGTGTTATGAGGTCGAAAGAGCAAGTCTATCAGAATAAGTCTATCTTCAGTGATAGTAAGTCTATCAGACTAAATTGCTATCTTCAGTAGATAGCAAGTCTATCAGAATTAGATGCTATCTTCAGTGAAAGAAAGTCTATCAGAGTAAATTGCTATCTTCAGTAGATAGCAAGTCTATCTATATTCCCCATAGAGATTGTACACAGCGCCGCCGCCACTGCCACCACCACTGACTTTCAAAATATAATCAATCATATCTCAGCCAAACAGTTATAATAATACCTGATTTATTCACACAATGTAGCTAGATAAATAGGCTTTCGAATGACACCTAAACCATAGCTCTACCACATTTAGTTGTTGAGTTAATAGAGAGAGATGGATGATTCGTCACCAAAAATGCAACGCCACCACCCTTTTTGGGTGATGAGTTCAAAACATATGGCCATATTACATTTGGTTGTGTGCCACGAATTGGAACCCCGTATTTTGAGGTGGTGTGACATTTTTACACTGTTAATGATGTTTATGATATCTCAGTTTCTATATTTTTCGTCATAAAATAACCAATTTGGTGTCATTACAAAGCACAATAAATATTCTTTTTATACCATCCACAAAACTTTTTACACGAGCTTGGCCAGACGGCCCAAGCATTTGCATGCGGTGTCAAACTTTAATAGGGCTTGTCTGGAGAATAGGCTTTAGGGTATCACCACCCTAAACAAATTATGTTTTACTCCTTTTATGCTGATCCGATTCCGGAAATGCAAAAAAAAAACACACCTAAAAATCCGAAATTCTTATTTTTATGGCCAAATATCCGGAACCAAATATCCGGAATTCCGGATATTTCCGGAAGTCTTGCATCCCTGTGGAGTGAAACAGTATAACTATTGTGATACCAGCACAACAAGCCCTCCTTTCATTCTGTATGTGTGGTATGTTCACTTTGCTATAACCAGACAAATGACAGCCTACAAATTACAAGATATGCACGCTGCATGCATGCCGAGTGAGTTCAAAAAGCCCGCGTGTACATCCCGTGCATCAACGTCTCAATCATATTGCATGCACGCAATCTTGAAATTTATCCAGAATTTGTGATATCTTTATCAATTTTGGAAGATTTACAGCGCGTAGCGAGATGTGGAGGAGGGGTGGGGACTTGAGTCCATCGGTGTCATTGTTAATAGTCTGTTGATCATTGCCCACAGACACATCGAGGAAAAGCAAGGTACGACAAGAGGTGTGCTATTGCCTCCGAAAGCAAACGAGAGGAAGAACATTTTATTCATTTGAACAATCAAACTTTTCCAAAATAATAGAACACATTAGTGTTACACACATTTTTCAGAATCAACTCTTAAGATAACCAATTGTTGGAAATGAATTTGGAGAAGGCTAGACGACGAACTCCTACCCCTGGGCTAGACACGGCCGCACTATGGGATCAAATTCCGATATAAGAAATTGGTGGAAATGAAATTGGAGGAGGCTAGACGACGAACTCCTACCCCTGGGCTATGACACGCCCACACTAGGGATCAAATTCCGATATAAGATTTCTGAATTTTACAACACAACTGATTGATATCAATTCTAAATAATTCAATTTATCAATATCAGATTTCTGAATTTTACAAAAAACAATGGTTGGTGATATAAGGACAAGCTTATCGACAATGCCCCTTGGACCTTGCGCTAGGCGGCGACAGGAGAATCACCTCTCAATAATTCAATTTATCAATAGAAAATTTCTGACATTTACAATAACAATTGTTTGATATCAATTCAAAATAATTCAATTTATCAATATAAGATTTCTGAATTTTACAAAAAACAATGGTTGGTGATATAAGGACAAGCTTATCGACAATGCCCCTTGGACCTTGCGCTAGGCGGCGACAGGAGAATCACCTCTCAATAAATCAATTTATCCATATGATTGGTAGGGCTAATTACATGGAATGATGTGACATGATTTATATATAAAATTATTATAGGATTTGTGAGCCCAAAACACATGGAAGCTATGCATTATTCACTAGTTTGTCAAAAGAAAAAAGAAACTATGCACTAAGCCTACATGTAAGACATGCAATAAGCAAGTACGGTAAAACAACTGAGGGGTGAGGTGGGTGGGAAAAAATTAATTTATGTCCAAGAAAGAACGTCCAGTTCGGATGCCGACAACGGAGGTTATGACTCAGTAAGGAAAACTGATTGCTGCTCGCAAGGCACGCAGGGAGGGACGCACACAAAAGGAATGGCCATCTATTGTTACTGTGGAATCAGGCGAGGAAAACGCGCGAAACAGAGACACAAGTTGACAGAGGGACGGGACTCTGCGCCGTGAGCAAAAGCGATTTATACAGATTTCATCTGAATAAATCGTCATTGCCCACAGACACATCGAGGAAAAGCAAGGTACGACAAGAGGTGTGCTATTGCCTCCGAAAGCAAACGAGAGGAAGAACATTTTATTCATTTGAACAATCAAACTTTTCCAAAATAATAGAACACATTAGTGTTACACACATTTTTCAGAATCAACTCTTAAGATAACCAATTGTTGGAAATGAATTTGGAGAAGGCTAGACGACGAACTCCTACCCCTGGGCTAGACACGGCCGCACTATGGGATCAAATTCCGATATAAGAAATTGGTGGAAATGAAATTGGAGGAGGCTAGACGACGAACTCCTACCCCTGGGCTATGACACGCCCACACTAGGGATCAAATTCCGATATAAGATTTCTGAATTTTACAACACAACTGATTGATATCAATTCTAAATAATTCAATTTATCAATATCAGATTTCTGAATTTTACAATCAGTCCACCCGTGAATGGAATTAATAGTGCGTTTTGGCATGCTATCGCACCACACCACCCTCCCATCGTCATTCACTGATAGAACCATTCCCCCGACATCATTGTGACCAGAAATGAACCCGTTTTTGTCGGTAAGGGAGCCAAATTCAACATACTCACTGTTGATGATTTTGTTGATTGTGGCCCGAGTTAAATGATCACCGAGAGGGCTACACACTGATATCAGAGGTCCACCCGACTGTTGATTGGCACTAAAAACAGGAAAAGAATTTATTATTGAGTTCTCACCCGAACCTTGCAACAACAGCGGAGAATACGGACCAGAGTTCATCATAACATTGCTGCTTTGCGAAGTCACAGCTCCTGAATTCTGCTGATTTTGTCGGGATGATACTAGTTCGTTCTCGGGTTCGTCAACTTGCGGTCTATGTTCAGTTCGACCAAACGATGATTGGGCCAACCGTTCACCTACTGACTGCACAGGGGGTTGGACAGGACGTCCAATACTGTTAGACGGCGGATTTTCTGCATCTGGCTCAAATCCTGCTGCTGCTCTCATTAGTGAGCGGCCTGTCAACTCCATGCTGGATTGGATTGTTGACTGGGCCTGGGAAGACGCTTGAACAGGCGTGGACGAGTTTGTATTAGTGTTCGTAACACGGCCGTCTAGTGCAATCGATGCCACTGGAGTTGTATTATTGTTTGTAACACGGCCGTCTCTTGCAATCGATGCCACTGGATTTGTGTTATTGTTCGTAACACGGCTGTTTCTTGCAGTTGATGCCGCCCCTCGAGTAGAATTACTTGTAGTATTACCCGTTGTATCACTCGTAGTCACGGCAACAGCCGGAGTCAATTGGGCCATCGCTCGTGCCTGATTCCGTGTTTGTCTCACGGCAGGTCGAGCTACACGGCCTTAATTAGCGTTAGTTGCATTCCTCTTTGTTCCCCTTCGTTTTCCCGGCATTTTGCTACTCACGATTTATAAACACAGCTAGATGACAGAGTTAGACAAGGGGTCCTAGCTTCTAAATAAAGCAAATTCGGACATGTACCGTATACCGTACAAATGGTGAGCTGTAGCCGCTAGTAATAATAACGAGAGCATCAATGATGCAGAAGCTCAGCTAACGACAAGCTATAAATTTCATGTATCCATTAGCAGGGGTCGCATTCTGACACGTCTGCGCGTCCTAGACCTCTCACTTTCTTGTAGTGACGCGTCAGATCTCTTATTGGAAAGACTGCGGGTCCCGATCAAAATTGAAGGGACCCCTTAAATTTGACGATGTATGGAAATGGAAACCTTAAGAAATTCTGTAAATTACATATCCATCCTTTGCTCACAATATAAATTCATTAAAACTGTCCGTAAAAATGTAAAATTGTCAAATACCCAAACTTCAGGACCCCTCAATTTTGTTGGGGACCCCTTAAATTTGTTTTTTGAAGTCCTACAGGGTCCTGAAAAAAGTCATGAGACCTATTACATTTTTGATCCAGCGCTATCCCTGTCCATTAGTGACAAGCTGTCAATTTCATGTATTAGATAGATTAGGTCCATAATGTATTGGTTGAGCTATGAGGTGTTTTCTTTAAAAATATTTTTAAAACTCAGTAAATCACCCAATTTTATCATTATAAAGTTTTGGATCCAATGTCATTCACACTTGAACAGCTCAAAACATAATAATGTATGCACAAAAATTATCATTTTTTATGTTTACCGCTTATTTTACAACTTGACCTCAGATGACATTTGACCATAAAAGGTGACCTTAATAGGTGACCTTTGACATATGAATGTTTAAATAAATAATTAGACACAAAAAACAATGTAAATAAACCTCAAATACATCATTTTAGGACTCTGATGAGCTTTTACATTGCCTCTAGATTTTATAGTCTGTTATATCCAGTACCCACTGGCATGACTGGCTTGGTAAATTAAATTATGCCTACCTACACTGGCGAATTCTGCAACTTTTCAGCATTTTACTCAGAACTTTCAATGGATATTTCAACTTAATGTGCACTTTTTAATTCTGCCGATCCCCAAGGATAGTTTAGGGGGCAATGTCTTGCTACACGTCCCGTAACTCAAGTGTGCATGCTCAAACCAATTAAAATATGTTGTAGCTATACACGATTTATTCTTTATCGTTTAGTAAGTGTACATACTTCAATCTCATTGGTTAACACGTATGAAATCTGATCCATATCGTGTAAACAACAAGTCAAACCACACGATATATTCCCATATCGTCTATTAACTGCGTTACCAGATGGTGCTAAATGATATTACGTGTAAAGCGATTGCTTTGCGTCTGTGAAAGAGTTGCTTAAAATACGAATAAAATGGCGGATGATTTAAATGCAACCGAGTCAATTTCTGTTACATTCTGAGGCCGAAATATACCGCAAAAAGGTCTAACCCACGCCATAAAATAAATGATCTGCATATAACCTAACCAGACATGTTTTGTGCCATATCACATTCGGCATGCGGCCTCATGTGATATGACATGCCAAACCATAGGTATTTGTCCGTATTGTGTGAACATGCAGGGGATAACTAATAGTACGGGACGTGAGGCAAGATATAGCCGTTTAGGGAGTGTTCAGAAATACTTGGGGCCTGGGGGGTGGCCAACTTGCAGTTTTGGGTTTCTGAACTTTTTTGACGTAGCTAGGTTATTCATATTGGGGGCGAGAAATGAGAAAGAACCAACAAGACTTTTGTGAGTCAAGAACTGTGCAATTTTTTTGTGACTTTACACCTACTTTTGGAACGATTGAGGTACATTTTTGCCCCGGTGGTTTCAGTCAACATTGACTTTGGGTACGCATGATCGTTCCAAAACTCGCGGAAAAGGGCGGTTTTCTGTATCATGTCCGCGGACATTCCGCGAACATTTTATGTCCGCGATTTTCCTAAATTAGGGGTGCTTTTTGAAGCTATGTCCGCGACAGGGCTGGAAAAGATGCAAGGTTTCCCTGCAAGAGAAATTCGACAAAGTTGGATTTACCGCTGGTTTAGCGGCGGAGGGGGCGGCCCCCCATAGAACCTTAAAGGGCACATGAAATGCAAATACAAATGGTGTGATTTGAGTCAAGTCTACGAGGAGGGACCAGAAAGCATTCAATATATGTGCTAGTTGATTATGACATCAATTGTGGAACTATTGATAGCTCTGTGAGTACTATGAAAAGAAAATTCCAGGTGACTGGTTTGAATCTATTCATGATACTCACTGATAATCAATATACCACAAATGATGTCATTTGTGGCGTGTTCATTTTCTGGCCCTGTTTATTGTAATGGAATGTCCCACAAAGACTTGTAGCAGGATTATCATCCCTTTTCCTGTGCCCTTTAAGCTTTTTGGAAAATTAAGGTCCAATTGATGCCATGGTGCATCATATTATGGAATATCGGCTGTATAATGCCTAATACTCTAAAAAAAAACTCTTAAATTTTTTTAAAAAAAATAAAAACATTTTTAGGGGGGTAGGGATTTCCTACGATATGGCAACATTTCCCGGCACAAGGAGCTTGCCGATTTGCCCTCTTTTTCCTGCCCTGGTCCGCGATTTCCCTAAATTAGGGGTGTTTTTTGAAGCTTTGTCCATGTTTTCCAAAAATAAGGGGTCATTTTGAAACCTATGTCCGCGATTTAACAAAATTAGGGGTGTTTTTTGTAGAGGTTTATGTACGCGAAGAAGAAAATAAAATAGAATGTCCTCGTTTTTACGCAAATAGAGGGACTATATATAAAGTGTCCTTGGAATGGTGAAAAAGGGGGGTTATTTTCAGGCAAAATGTCCGCCTTTTAATACAAAAAAGGGGGTCAAATTGGCAAAATTGTCCGCGAAACACCTTAAAATAGGGGGTATTTCAAGATCCTGGAACAATCATGTGTTACCCCTCTGAATACGAAGAGAGAACACCAGGATTTTTTCATCTGTGTACTTTTGACCATCATAATTCCATGATTCCATTCAATATTATTTAATTATTATATTAAACAGTTGTAATTTTATCTATACCAACACTTCACAACAAGGTCATGGCCGAAATGTTATAATACAGTGTAGCTATTGATATACTGTAAAAGCTGAAATTTTGGCGGCGGTTTTATTTTGGCGAAAATTATGACACGCCAAAATAATGTTTTCAACATTCATGCAGTGCATCCAGAAGGTCACCCACGAAAAAAACAATTCGCGAAATGTCTATGATATCAAAATGTGCGAAAATATCTGTACACGAAAATATTGGCTTTTAGAGTAGCACACATTGTCTGCTGGTGGATTGACTGATAAACAGTCATTATATTGTCCATTAATATGTTGATTCAGGAGTGTGACAGTAACAATAATTGTTTGTTTGGGCAAGCTTTTGAAGACAGGCAGTGGTATAAGGCAACAAAGAAAAATGTTTGTTTGTCCATAGAGGTCCGAAAAAGGTAGGGTCTGTAGGTTGGATTTTTATTTTTTAAATACGGATATTGTATTTGGGAATATAAATTTGGCATGAATACTGTGAATGATAGTCATCCAAACACAAAACACATCACTTTGATAGTATTGAACTTTTTTTCATGAGTTTGTTAGAATTGAAATCCTGCTCGGACAGATTGTCTGTATAAAGTTGCAATATTGTAGTACTGGTTGCAACACTCGGTCAAAGGGTATTTTTTGTAACAAATTTGCAATGCGCAGATACCGTGAACATGTTGTCGGTCGCCGCCATTTATTATGATAGAAAATTTGCAAAAAGTGAAATAACATAGTGGTGATGTTCTGTTAGATATATATACGTGAAAGTATTACTAAACCTATTTTTTCCCGAACTAACTAGGTAGGTACCCCCAAAAAAAGTTTTATATTATGTTGAAATCAGCTTACAGCGTATGAAATTAGGAATAAGACGGTCCTTTTGGCCATTTAAATAGCTCAAAAAAAAGTTATTTTAAAAAAATAATAGAAAATAAAAAATAATATGGTCGGCACCAAGGTACACACTCGGTCGGATGTGGACAAACAAACAAAAAAGTATTCTTGGCCTAAAGGAACTCCTGTTTGTTTTGAATTTGACACAAGCTCAAATAATGATCAACAATTTCTTGATGCACCCCAGGATGCTTCACTTTCATCACATGACCAGATGACCTTCAGTTGTTAATTACTTTAACACATGTGTGACACTGTTTGTTCTGGTGATATTAAGCCCTGCTAATACTGTAGGGGCGCTAAGCATTATGGGGTACATCAAGAAATCTTCTTTGAATAATGATAGTGATAAATGACTTGCCTTGCAGGTGCTTGCTTGACCTGGACGAGTTTCAAGACACCCTAGTTTTTTGGTTAAACCTTTAATAACATTTTAACGCAAGTGAAAAACGTCAGGAAATGCATCTCATATGTTGTATCGTAACATATCTAGAAGATGTTCCGAGTCACTTTTTTAAATGTTTTATCTGTTTTGTCTTAATTGCCATTTTTCCGGGCCATTTTTACTTCCTAGCGTTTAGAAACTATTGCCATTCACCATGCTATCACTGACCTTTCGAACGTGATAACAAGAGCCTCATCCTACTGTAGTAGGCTGAGCTAACAATACTAGTAGTAGTAAACCGGGAAGATGAACGCCAACAGTTAATAATTTCAGCAAACCACTGCAAATATACACCAAAGTGTAGAGATGGATTTTCTAATGGTGTCTGATAAACATAAAAAATTAATTTATGTCCAAGAAAGAACGTCCAATTCGGATGCCGACAACGGAGGTTATGACTCAGTAAGGAAAACTGATTGCTGCTCGCAAGGCACGCAGGGAGGGACGCACACAAAAGGAATGGCCATCTATTGTTACTGTGGAATCAGGCGAGGAAAACGCGCGAAACAGAGACACAAGTTGACAGAGGGACGGGACTCTGCGCCGTGAGCAAAAGCGATTTATACAGATTTCATCTGAATAAATCGTTATTGTCAGACAAAAGTACTTACATTGTATCTTGCACAATAACCGAATACTAATTGTTTTTACCCATGCTCAAAATTTGTTAGGGCAGTAAACTGAAGAAAATAGAAAATAAGCGCTCCGTTAGATCGTATGTGCTTTAGTTTGTAACACCCTGTATATGATGTCATTGGGCGTATTAAATTTAGTATGTATATCAAGGCAACAATTCTAATTGTTACATGATCATTTCATGTGTGTTTTATTTCATTTCATTATCATTGCTTTCATCAAAATAGAAGCAGAGGTGAAGAATAGCGTGGATTGAGTACTTGATATACATACATGTGCGTGGATTGAGTACTTGATATACATACATGTGCGTGGATTGAGTACTTGATATACATACATGTGCGTGGATTGAGTACTTGATATACATACATGTGCGTGGATTGAGTACTTGATATACATACATGTGCGTGGATTGAGTACTTGATATACATACATGTGAGTGGATTGAGTACTTGATATACATACATGTGCGTGGATTGAGTACTTGATATACATACATGTGCGTGGATTGAGTACTTCATATACATACATGTGCGTGGATTGAGTACTTGATATACATACATGTGCGTGGATTGAGTACTTCATATACATACATGTGCGTGGATTGAGTACTTGATATACATACATGTGCATTTCGCTTGGTACACTCTGTATAACACGGTGATTTTTGGTCATGTGTTTCTGTTACAGCATGTTTGGTGCAATATTATTACAAAACGTCAATTTAAAATTTATTATGACACTAATTTTTTTCTTCTTTCTCATTTATAGTTTTTTTTATCATTTTTTTTCGCTGAAAAGATCACATACATCATAAAACAATTCAAATATACATGTGGTGATACAAATTATATTTACCAAGGGGGACATTCACGTATGAACAAATGTTATTTAGATTGAATTTTTTTTGAATATAAACAGGTAAGTTTATATACAGAGACAATGTAGGAATGACACTAAATTATGATAACGGTTAACTTTATTTCAGAAATACTTTTTCACATACTTATATTGTTACAAATTTTGACCACCCTGTATAAGGTATCCTTTATAACTAAAGACAAAGGTGGCAATATTTTTCTTTGTAATAATAGTGTATACTTTTGAATTATGCAGCTTAATAAATTATAATTTTATCTTCAAGGTATGAAAATGGCCAGTGAAAATGTTGTATTTTTAGTGTATTTCTTCATGTTTGCACCCTATATATTATCTACCCACCCTGTATAAAGACCTTGATATTGACATCGTGAGATTTGGAAATGTGTGTGCTTTCAGGAAATGTACTTTTCTTTTACTCCTATTTATAGTTTTAATGCTAAAAATGTTTAAAGCAAAACCCATGTAAGTTTTCCATTTTTAGCAATGTGACACAAAGGGTCCGTCCCATGTGACCATTTAACAAATATACATTTCCAATTGCAATGTGTCAGTGCATCTCGTATGATTTTGAGCATTTATTTGAGACGATGTGTCCTCGTTTTTGCGCAAAGGGGGACTATTTAGAAAGTGTCCTTCAAATGGTGAAAAAGGGGGTTATTTTCAGACAAAATGTCCTGACTTTTTGTGCGACAAAGGGGGTCAAATTAGCAAATTTATTTGTAAAACACCGTCAAATATGGGGTGTATTTCAAGATCCATCCTGGAACGATCGTGTGTTACCCTCTGAATACGAAGAGAGAACGCCAGGGTCATTTGTCAGAGTGTCCAAATCCCAATTTGAGGTATATTTTCCTGGTCAGAGAATAAGAAACATACAAGTTTGTTGACCACATCTTGTGGTTTACACACACTTATTGATCATTCCTCCACTAAGCATGAACAGCTGATTATCTGAACTTGGCCCATAGTGTGTGGTGATGCTATTATTAGGCCTAAGTATTTCAAGCTCAAGGACACATTTTATTAAAAAAGAAAACAGCAAAATATTCCAAATAGTTTTGAAATTCTTAAAACCACCCCTTACAGCCCTCAAATTAAGGCCTGGGAGGGGCAAGGCAGTTTTGTTAGGGCAAGTTGATAGTTGCCTTGGATTTTCAATGAAAAGGCAGGGCACCAAGGCAATTTTTAATTTTCGAAAGGGCATCAAGGCAACTGTTGAAAATTTGAGAAGGGCACCAAGGCATTTTCTCAAAAGTGACAAAAACACACAAACGGCGTTGGAACTTGGAAGTAAGACTTGTTTTTGTGTAGCAAAAAGTGCTACACAATGATAATTTTGTGTAGCAATTCCCACATTTTGTGTAGCATTTTTGCCCCGGAAGAAAACGCGAGATTTCCAGAGATTTCGCTTTTTGCAATCAAAAACTGAAAAATCACGCGGAAATAAACCAAATGCAAGATTGTGTACCGCTATCAAAATCTGTCACTCACGCACTGAAAGATCACCCCAAAATATCGCTCCTTGAATTCTATTTTAAAAGTAAATAAGCTTACTTTTTAGTCCGATTTTCTTACCTACATAACAGCATATTAATATTGCAAGTTATTCCTGATCGCGAGGTTTCATGATGTTCGTTATATTCCAATTAAGAGCTGCCTTAATTCAGATTTTTTCTATTTCCCGATTGCGCAATTCGCACGAGGTTTTGATGACGATCCAGAAATGTCCATCAAATTTGGGGACCAACCAATTTACTGCTATACATCGGATGTCAAAAAAGATATCGGGAATAAAGTGTACGTCATAATTAATGAACTTCAAACTTTTTGCTACGATGGGTCAACAACAACATCGCTCTTGTTTACACATTTTGAGGGGTATTCCCCATTTCTTTCGGTGCACCACATCACAAAAGGAATCATATAACAATGGCGCAAAATTGTATCGATGTAAATTATGAAATCCATCGTGAGTCTATTTTCCCTACGACTTTCACCATGAATCTGGTTAGTTTTTGGCATCGCATTTTTTTGCGATAGGCTAGACAAATTGAATAGCAGAAATACAGTAAAATCGTTAAAAGGGCACCGACGGCAATCTTGTCAGAGGGCACAGCAAGTGACTGCCGTCGGTAGAGGTTAGATTTTAAGGGCAGCAAGGCAACTGGCAAGGGCACCAACGGTGCTGTCGGTTACTTTGAGGGCTGACCCCTTAGTGCACCGACTTGGACAGTAAAATTGGTTAATTTGTTGGCCAATTCAATGTTTGTTCTTTGCCGATTTTGAACTATTTTGCTTGTTTTAAAAGTCATAACTTGAACGTTGATTACACAGTTTTGGACACAAATTTTGT
The DNA here is from genome assembly GCA_035610835.1 of Ophiura sarsii. Taxonomy (NCBI): domain Eukaryota; kingdom Metazoa; phylum Echinodermata; class Ophiuroidea; order Amphilepidida; family Ophiuridae; genus Ophiura; species Ophiura sarsii. Next base: position 3,458,896 of record CM069451.1, on the reverse strand, counting down.
GTGTGCATATTTTCATTATAGTGATAGCTGGCCAAACGAGCGAGGAGTACCTGCAATTTCTGTGTCTGAACTAGAGGCCTAACAATAAGAATAATAACCATGGCAAATATCTATCAATCTTGCTCTATGAATTTAAAGAAAACCCTTAAAAACACCTTTTAAACCATACATGTTATGCACTTTGTAAGGCAAAAAATAATTAATTGTTTGGTTGTCCTCCACACAGCTGAGAGATGAGGTGCGGGCGGGCGGATTTAAAAAAAAAAATTGTTTTTAAAAATTCAATGGGAACTCAGAACTCCAAGGTCTTGTAGTGTTGTGATAGTTTCATCTACAGCGTGGTCACTACCCGGCCTTCATTTTTTCTTCAGCTACTTTAACGCTTTTTATGATAAAGCTCTGTATAGTTCCCCACGTTCTCAATGTTGGTTATGTAAACCTCCAATATTGTTGAATGAGTTGAAGTAACATTTTTAAACCGAGCGTCGCCATTATATTGCTTGTCTTGTTTTGCCTAAAAGAATGTTGCGTTCACCGCCTGAAAAAATGTTTTTTTTCCCGGCAAGCTACTTGCAATTTCCCGCGAGAGAAAGACCTCGGAAGTGATAAAAAAGTCACAAATCACCCATCGAAACATTGATAGTTTCAGGGTGCAATCCGGTATCGCATCGCGAAATGCGACACAGTTTTGATTTTGAACAATTGCTACTCAATTTCCCAATTATATCGCAAAAAAATGCGATGCAAATATATCACAAGTCGTGTTCCCATTTCCCAATATCAACAAATCCAAGTCAAAGATCTCAAACTAAGCAATAATTTCAACAAACCTTCAAAAATGCCAAACAATCACTCTAAAAAGCTTGAAACTACAATGAAAGTGAATTAAATATTAATGATCGATCTCTCCGATCCGGCAAAGTTACTCAAATCTAAGTGGCCTATGCTACCACTGTAAATGCTATTTGGAGCCTTTAACGGGCACCGCTATGATTTAGAAACCCATTGAAAACACATGCGAAAATTCTGCGAACATTTTGATTTTCTAACTGCAAAAAGAAAACGGGGATCGGCGAAATTCAACGCCCTTTTGGTGACGTACGTCGGCAGCTGCCGCTCTTTTGAAATAAATAAATAAATAAATAAAATAAAGTCGCTTCCAAATTGCGCAGTTCCAAACATGCGTATCGGTAGAACGTCGAAGTTCACAAAACGTGGTTAATGTATTGACAACAACAAGTTCACTCCCTCTGAAAAGTTGAGTTGTTTTGAACGTGATGTTTACGTGAATAGAACCACGTGGAGATGATTTGTGTCGTGATAATTCCATTTTTAATTGGAAATTTCAAATTTCTGTCGAGGTGCGGGGGGGCGGGGGCGGTAAAACTTCAAACATGGCCAAGCAAAAGAGGAAAATATACTTGAGTATACAGAGTATCAGGTCATTTGTGGTAACATGTTTAATATATAAATTACATAATCATAATTTGATAAAGATAAATGATAAGAAGTTTGTCAGAATCAACAAATGTTCTTCTTTCCTTATCCCTTGATTCGTGGATACATAAACGAAAAAATACATACAAAAGTCATATCAAACATTAAACAAAGAAGATAAACTATAAAAATAGGGACAGCGGTCCCAAATAGGTCGTCCGTTTATATGGGTAGTTTGGTTGCAATTGTACTTCACCTGTTTAAATGTAATCAATTTTACATATGCAGCCACTTTTACATCTTGACCTCAGATGACCTTTGACCTTGGTATGTGACCTTTGACCTCATTAACATATGAAGGTTTCCATGTTGCATCTATGACCCAAGTTTGGTTGCAATTGGTCATTGTATGGAAAAGAAATGGACAAGACAAAAAGTGTGTACTCAATTTTACATCTTGACCTCAAATGACCTTTGACCTTGGTATGTGACCTTTGACCTCATTAACATATAAAAGTTTCCATGATGCATCTATACCGAGGTTGGTTGCAATTGGTCATTGTATGGAAAAGAAATGGACAATACAAAAAGTGTGTACTGAATTTTACATCTTGACCTCAGATGACCTTTGACCTTGGTATGTGACCTTTGAACTCATTAACATATGAAAGTGTCCATGTTGCATCTATGACCGAGGTTTGGTTGCAATTGGTCATTGTATGGAAAAGAAATGGACAATACAAAAAAGTGTGTACTAAATTTTACATCTTGACCTCAGATGACCTTTGACCTTGGTATGTGACATTTGACCTCATTAACATATGAAAGTTTCCATGTTGCATCTATGACCGAGGTTTGGTTGCAATTGGTCATTGTATGGAAAAGAAATGGACAATACAAAAAGTGTGTACTGAATTTTACATCTTGACCTCAGATGACTTTTGACCTTGGTATGTGACCTATGACCTCATTAACATATGAAGGTTTCCATGTTGCATCTATGACCGAAGTTTGATTGCAATTGGTTATTGTATGGAGAAGAAATGGACAAAACAAAAAGTGTATACCAAATTGTTGACACACACACACACCCCGACTGACAGACAACACACACGAAGGATGCTGCCATAAGGTCTCTTCCTACGGACGACCTAAAAATGAATTTAAAAAATAATGAAAATTAGAGACGAAACTATGAGCGAAAATATAGGGATTTTTATCATGTTACCACACTAGCGATTTATGGCCTAGAATAAACAAACTGGCAACAACGTAAACACGATGTTTTCCGATTCCAAAATGGTAGCCTCTATAACGTAATGTTGTGGGCACGTTTGGGCCCGGTTTTGGGCACGTTGTGGGTCAAATACGCTAATAAAGTGAAAGCTTTTGTACCGCTAGTACACTTATCATTAACATATGAAGGTTTCCATGTTGCATCTATGACCGAAGTTTGATTGCAATTGGTTATTGTATGGAGAAGAAATGGACAAAACAAAAAGTGTATACCAAATTGTTGACACACACACACAGACACCCCGACAGACAACACACACGAAGGATGCTGCCATAAGGTCTCTTCCTACGGATGACCTAAAAATGAATTTTAAAAATAATGAAAATTAGAGACGAAACTATGAGCGAAAATATAGGGATTTTTATCATGTTACCACACTAGCGATTTATGGCCTAGAATAAACAAACTGGCAACAACGTAAAAACACGATGTTTTCCGATTCCAAAATGGTAGCCTCTATAACGTAATGCTGTGGGCACGTTTGGGCCCGGTTTTGGGCACGTTGTGGGTCAAATACGCTAATAAAGTGAAAGCTTTTGTACCGCTAGTACACTTCTGCCCACTACAATAAGGTTTGGCTTGCCTTGTAAATTTTACACTCACTGGATTAAAAAAATATTCTCTGTTTTTCCAACATTTTCGATTTTTTTTCTTCTTCTTCTTCTTTGAACTTTTTTTTCCTTCTCACTCTTTGCATTTTTCCCGCGAGAGGTATTCATTTCCCGGCAAGGAGCTTTCCGTATTGCCTTCTTTTCCCCGCGGTGGTTGCGTTGATGTGCAAGTCTTAGAAGTTTACGCATGAAAGTATTAATAAAACCTATATTTTTCGTACTGAATGCAGAAAAAAATGTTTTATACAATGTTGAAATTAATAATAAAGCTGTTTTGCATAACTTTTTGTACAAATATACCCAAAAAATATTTTCTCATATCACATTTTTTCATTAAATTCATTCAATGCACGGTCGTGCAGCGAATTTTTGTTTTTTAAACGTTGAGTTGATGCATGAATTTTGTAAGAAATACATACATAAAGTATTAATATAATTTAATTTTTCGTGCTAAATGCAGCAAAAATTGTTTTATACAGTGTTTAAAATTAATAATAATGGTGTTGTTGTTCAACATTTTGGAAAACATATTCAATAAAACAATATTTTAATATTTCTCACACTATATTTTTTAGTACGTAATAACATGCATTGCACGTGCGGTCAATTCTCATACAATGTAGTCCTTTTAATAGTCCCGACGCCCGTGCGATGTTATACAATGAAGATTGTGTTACCACTGGTTACATGGAATTGCGTACTGGGATGAAGTTGAAGTGTTTAGATTGCCGATGAAACGAAGTTGGTCTGTTCGAATACTTAGGTTGCATAAAACAGTACGTTTGGGCTGTCAAATTACCCAAAAAATGAAATAAAAACTTTAAAAATAATAATAATAATACGTGCGGCCCTGAAATTACGTGCGGGCGGTCGAGGACAACCAAACAAATTTTTTTTTGTTGGCCTAAGCCCCTTGTCCTTGTTACATGATTTCTTGTCTTCCTCCTGATCCATTCCTTTAGCCATCTAGTAGTCTTGTGTGATTCCCGGTCTACTACATGTCCCTCCTCCCAGTCTATGTTGTGTTTTGTGGCCGTTACATGTTCAGTGATAGCAGATTTAAAGTGTTCGTTGTTTGACATTTTACGCGAGGCTATGATACAACAGGTAACAGTAGCAATAAAAACCGCTTCAGCTATTTCAACAATATTTTCAACAATTTGTTTTAAATAACATCAAAATTAATGTTTTGATGACGCTTTTGTTTGACAACAATACTTTTGAGATATCCGTTTCAAAAGTTGTCGACAAAAAAACCCAAAAAAAACGAGAGCATCAATGATGCATAAGACCTCCGTTTAGGGTTGGTGTTATGAGGTCAAAAGAGCAAGTCTATCAGAATAAGTCTATCTTCAGTGATAGCAAGTCTATCAGACTAAATTGCTATATTCAGTAGACATCAGGTCTATTTAGAGTACGTTGCTATCTTCGGTATATATCAAGTCTATCAGAGTAAGTCTATCTTCAGTGATAGCAAGTCTATCAGACTTAATTACTGTATTCAGTAGACAGCAAGTCTATCAAAATTAGTTGCTATATTCAGTGATAGCAAGTCTATCAGAGTAAATTGCTATCTTCAGTAGATAGCAAATCTATCAGAATGAGTTGCTATCTTCAGTGATAGAAAGTCTATCAGACTAAATTGCTATATTCAGTAGACACCAAGTTGCTATCTTCAGAAGATAGGAATTCTATCAGAGTAAATTGCTATCTTCAGTAGATAGCAAGTCTATCAGAGTAAGTCTATTTTTAGTGATAGCATGTCTATTAGACTTAATTGCTATATTCAGTAGATAGCAAGTCTATCAGAGTAAATTGCTATCTTCAGTAGATAGCAAGTCTATCAGAGTAAGTCTATTTTTAATGATAGCATGTCTATCAGACTTAATTGCTTTATTCAGTAGATAGCAAGTCTATCAAAAATAGTTGCTATCTTCAGTAGAGAGCAAGTCTATCAGAGTAAATTGCTATCTTCAGTAGATAGCAAGTCTATCAGAGTAAGTCTATTTTTAGTGATAGCATGTCTATCAGACTTAATTGCTATATTCAGTAGATAGCAAGTCTATCAAAAATAGTTGCTATCTTCAGTAGAGAGCAAGTTTATCAGAGTAAGTCTATTTTTAGTGATAGCATGTCTATCAGACTTAATTGCTATATTCAGTAGATAGCAAGTTGCTATCTTCAGAAGATAGGAATTCTATCAGAGTAAATTGCTATCTTCAGTAGATAGCAAGTCTATCAGAGTAAGTCTATTTTTAGTGATAGCATGTCTATCAGACTTAATTGCTCATAGCAAGTCTATCAAAATTAGTGGCTATCTTCAGTAGAGAGCAAGTCTATCAGAGTAAATTGCTATCTTCAGTGTCTATCAGAGTAAGTCTATTTTTAGTGATAGCATGTCTATCAGACTTAATTGCTATATTCAGTAAATAGCAAGTCTATCAAAAATAGTTGCTATCTTAAGTCTATCAAAAATAGTTGCTATCTTCAGTAGAGAGCAAGTCTATCAGAATAAATTGTTATCTTCAGTAGATAGAAAAGTTGCTCGCTGCTCCCTAGGCTAGTTTTTGCAGACGATATTACGGTACTGAATATGTCTCAAGAGTGCTAAGAATGAATATAAATGCGTCGTTTAAGGGTAACATCTGTCATGTACGCAGCAGTTGCCACGCTGTGCTGAATTTGCAATAAAGCAATTACCATACTGCATCCCTCCATGTATAACAAATACAAAATCAGACATGACCAGAAACCTTAAACATATTGGATTATGCTGTGGAAAAATCCAATATGTAGTGAATAGTTTACTTACATTATTAATTATGTTTCACTGCTAAACTAGTAGCTTCACAAACTCTGTCTAGTGGCAACATGAAACAAGGGCAACAGGAATTAGGGATTTCCTGTTGCTAGATGAAGTCGTCATAGAGGGCGTAGTTCCGATAACTGAGAAAATGAACTTTGTGCAAACTATTCTACTGTGTGTTTGAAACTTGCGTTCTATCTTTTTGTCCTTTAAAACAATCATATGCCACATTCTATTTGGTGTGCTCCTCTTTAAACAATCTTATGCCGCGCTCTATTTTTTTGTGCTCCTTAAAACAATCATATGCCATGCTATATTTGTTTGTGCTCCTTTAAAACAATCATATGCCACGCTTTATTTTGCTGTGCTCCTTTAAAACAATCATATGCCACGCTCTATCTTGTGCTCCTTTAAAACAATCTTGTGCCGCGCTATATCTTTCTGCGCTCTATCTTTACAAGCTCAAAATCACAAGAGAATTGTGACTATCGCATCTCCTGCAGACATTCAAGTAAAAAGATGTAATCAATAAGATTTAGAAATGAATCTTGAAAATGAAAATATTAAGACATGTATATGACATGTGGGGAGCATTCCCCTCACGTTCTGAAGTCATTTCATAAGTTTTTTTTCAGGATATTTGGCACCCATTAACCCCTCCTCTCCAATGTGTTTTGGGTAATAAAACTATCAAGGATGGAAAACACCTCAAAATATAACAATAATTATGTGTAATTGCCATTGAATGGCAAAACAAAGAAACAATCCTACACCGTCTCTTTTCATGCGCTATCAGGCCCCCGGGGGGGGGGTACTCGGATTTGGTTTGGTCGGGGGTGTGCCGCTGGAGATTCAAAACCCCTACCCATTTCTAAGGGTGATTTTGGAAAATAGACAAACAGGACCCATGTCTAAGGATTTTTCAGTTGAAAAGCCTACCCATGGTTAAGGATGTCTCATGAAAAAACGACCCACTGGAGCGGCACGTCCCCGTATGCCTTACATACGGTTGCAATTCTGGTCATTTGGTATGAATGTAGTATGATCTCAATTCATTATCCCTTTTGAAGGCCCCCACACTTGTTATGCCACTAGACTGGATCCCCGCGTCCCTCTATATGGCCTCCATCTTGAAAAATGGCGGACCAGAAATTGGGACTTGGAAAATAGTATGTCCAAAAAGTGTGCGGTTTTCACGTGGAATTCCACATGAACTTTGCATATATGAATATGCATACCAATACCGAGCATGCTCATTTGTACACAGCAACAACAGAAATACCACCCGATTGGTCCAATTCAAAGGCAGTGCATCGAACGATCATCACACTGCGCCACGGGGAGGCATGATCGTGCGCCCTATAATAATAATAATAATAATAATAATAATAGTGGAGTCTTATATAGCGCCGGTATCCGCCATAAATGACGCTCATGGCGCTTGTTGCATATACAACCACTTGAACAGAACAAAAAATATTTATAGTGCATAAAGTTCAAGTCTTAGTAATAGTATATTCATCATAACAAGATGTCTGGAAAACGCAAATCTAAGTTCTTCTGATTATGAACAAACCAGGACGACATGAGATGTAAAGTGTTGTTTCGATAAAAGATGTGACATCTACATGATCTTGCCACACCGATTCTGAAGACGAGCGGATGCATAGATGAATAATGTTCACAGGGTCCTGTTGAATTGGTTCATATGGAAATTGTCCTTTAGAAATGATCAGTTACATACAGTTGATAAGGAAAACGTGTCCATGATGAGTATAATAGAACCGAGACGATATGCACAAAGATGGAAACAGGGGTGAGAATATAAGCTGCTAAACAGTCCAGTAAAAATGTTAAACTTGTAGGATACCAACAATTGGAGCTGCCGCCAGGGCGCTGCGCAGATGTTTATCATCCCATGCTGTAAAACCTATCACAAGACAGCAACAGTGTCATACTATAATACAATAGTGGTAGTGGTAAAGTCCAATGTAGTTCTAAACAGGTGAGAATATAAGCTGCTATCGCATCACGTGTGAAACTACCGGCGCACTGTGGCGTTATGGTGCGTGAATAAGCTCATTTTTATTCACAAGTTTATCAGCGCACACTTTTGGAACTGTATTTTTTCTAGTCTTCACATTTGAGCAACCTCGCAGGGGCTGTGTTTAAAATAGGGAAGACATGAGGATCAAGTCTAGTTATGCCATTATCTAGGACAGGTGACTATGTTGGATTGGTTGAGTAACAAATTTCCAATAAAATTTCTTATCATGTAATGTCAAATTAAACAAATAATCATCCTTACAGAACCAATGAACATGGTGAGCTGGATCCACTATGTTTAGTTACTCTACTTTATCTGAAAGAGGTCCTCAATCAGCATAACCACCCTCATCTGATCCAGAACTGGATTTATATACTGCCCTCTATTGTTTGCCATAATTGAAATAAATTGCAGTGGAACTTTAGCAATACAAATATATGGCACAGTGTTTATTACTAAGAAAAAAATATTGTGGTGTACAATAGCCCCCTCGTTTGACAATAAACATATTTTTCATTCAGAGCAGTAACTCTTCAAGGCATGAGATTCCTATGAATTAAATAAAATCAAATGAATAAATAATAAACATCTATAACCCTAACCGCACTGAATCTCACTAAATCTCACTGCCAGAAACTATCTCCAGGCACATGCTGCTGCATTGCCGCGATGACGTCACCTACCGCAGGCATATGTGCCTCACCCTTTAAAACGGCAAATTTCTTATAGAAAACTTAAAGAAATTGACGTTGAACGATTTACTCTGGACATTGAGACATCTTGTGCAGATATTGATTCATCAACAGAACTAAATGAAATTGTTCATAAATACAACTCAACTCTCCGCTACATTTTAGATAATCACGCACCTCTAAAGTCTCGCATGATTACAATTCGACCATCCAATCCCTGGTATTCCCCAGAGATTGATGTAGCAAAGAAACTAAGGAAAAGACTTGAACGCAAATGGAGGAAATCAAAGTTGGAAGTGGATCGTGAGATTTTTATAACTCGGCGGCAACATGTTTATAACATGATTTATGATGCCAAGGCAACATATTATAGAGGCAAGATTTCAAATTGTGCTGATCAGAAAGAGCTTTTTAAGATTGTTGAGAGTCTTTTATTTCAAAAGGGAAAACCAAAACTTCCTTCTCACAATTCTAAGGAACAATTGGCGCACAAATTTAACAATTTCTTTGTTTCAAAAATTACTAAGATACGCAATGACTTGGACTCTGAATCTACTGCTACTGATAACCTGAACTCCTCTACTATTTTGGACAATGTACATGATTTAACTACGCATTTAAATGGTTTTTCTCCTGCATCTGAAGAAGAGGTTTGTAAAATCATCAGAGCTTCACCATCAAAATCATGTGATTCTGACCCTATTCCTACTTGGCTTTTAAAGAAACATCTTCACCAGCTTGCTCCACTTATTACACGGATTGTTAATCTTTCATTGGAATCTGCTGTTTTCCCATCTTGTTTCAAGACTGCACTTGTCACACCTCTTCTTAAGAAGCCATCGCTTGACTCTGAGATCTTAAAAAACTACCGCCCTGTCTCAAACTTGGCTTTCATCTCAAAAATAATTGAGAAAGTTGTATCATCTCGGATAGCTCATCACCTCGCTTCTAACAACCTATATGAATGTCTTCAATCTGCTTATAGGAAACACCATGGAACTGAAACTGCATTACTACGTGTTCAGAATGACATTTTATGTAATATGGAAAAAAAACGTGGTACGTTTTTGGTCCTACTTGATCTATCTGCTGCCTTTGATACCATAGACCACAGCATCCTTCTGTCGCGTCTCTCATCGTTTGGTGTCAGAGATAGTGCACTTGAATGGATCCGCTCTTATTTGACTGATCGAACGCAGGCTGTAAACATTAATGGTTGTTTGTCATCATTCACTCCGCTTCTTTTCGGTGTCCCCCAAGGTTCTGTACTTGGCCCGCAATTCTTCACAATTTATTCATCTCCAATAGCGAACATTGCACGCAAACATGGTTTAGAAGTGCATATGTATGCCGATGATACACAGCTATATGGCTCATTCCATGAAGTTGGGGCATTTGTTAAAATTGCAGAATTTGGTACTTTAGGCAGCTTATAAACTGTTTTACTCTATGTGTATATCAAATTTTTTTAGTGTCCAAAAACAGTACTAGGTTATAGTATTGAGCCATGAAAAAAAAAAAAAAATCGACCCTTCCTTGAAGAAAAAAAAATTAAAAAATGAGGTGGTGTCCAAGACAATTTTTGCTAAAAAACGTGACATGGAAAACACAACAATTAATATGAGTTTTATGTAAGCAAAACTATCATAGAATTGCTTAGAAATCGATTTGATTAATAAAAGATACATGTATTCATAGTTTACTGACCAAAACACCTCGTCAAACTGGACTGATTATTCACCCAAGCAACATGAAAATTGCCTTACCGATGCTACGCACGGTGTCCACAAAATATACACGTGTAGCATCGGGAGTTTTCATTGCTGAATGGGGGTAGTTCTCTATCACACATTTTTAAATTATTTTCCAAAATTAAGAGCATTTATCAATTGAAAACTATTGCAAATGAGAATAAATTTCATAAAGACCATTCCATATATTCATGAAAAAGTATACCGTGCCGTGTGCATGGTGTCCTAACCATAAAATGTAGCATCGTGATAAACATCCTATGCAATTTGTGGGAATCCCCCCCTGGAGATAAATAAAACATTCCATATTTCTTGTGTAAGGATAGAGGTCAATAGCTATCAGGTTTGTTTGGAATTTGCCACATGTGAGCTAGTTTTATCAAGGTTTCAGTCGCTGATGTCCCGTTGTAGCATCGGGACTTTTATGTAGCATCAAAATGTAAACATTGGATAGTTTTGTGAATGGTAAGTGCGATTGTAATTATTTCTTAATGTTGCTTGTATGCCTGTATTTATTAATGCATTTTTATTGAAAGGGAAACACTGAATCAGAATTTCTTTTCATGTTATGATATTAATTTTGAGTCACAGACGCCATCATAATTTGGCGTCCATGTAGCATCGGGCATAGCATGGGCAATATTTTGCATTGGGTATCGTTATAGTTCGTTGAAATTGTAATTTCTTTGTAGAATCACATCATTAATAAACTTTGAAGTTAATAATGAATTAGTTTTTGCTCTTTTAATGCTAATAATATAGCTTACCAATACGATGCTACATGGACACCATGTTCATGTAGCATTTCATAAAATTTGCCTAATTAGACTAAAACAATTACCCCATTCGAAATTATCCATCACCCAAAACATTCAAAACATTGCCTACATTTTACTACACTTTACAGAAAAAAGGCATATTATGAGAGATGTATTATCTAATGAAATATATTAATACACAATGCTACATGGACACCATTTCCATTAGCATTTCACTGAATTCACAATAAACATTCCCTTATTTTAGTTTTATTTACTATAAATAAAACAAATAATTGTAAATCATTTAAGTTCTCTATCCTTTGCTATTCTTTTTCATGTTAAATGAATAATAAATAAAATACTTCAACATAATTTTAATATGAATATTTCCTGCAACACAAAAAGTGCAACATGAATAAATAATCTACTCCAATATCAATACACAATGTTCCATGAAGATACTAAGCCATAGGGTTTATTTTGTTTTGCTTTGCAGGTTCTTGACATTAATTCAGAAGACAGTTCTATCGTCCTGGAATTTATGGAGATGAAGACAAGGAACCCATCATTTTCAAAAACTAGTACCTTTCCAAAGAAATCCATCATGGCAATTAAATTATTTTTTTGCAAACTGACTTTTTAAGTGATCAAACTTTTCAATCATCTTTATCAATAATAGAGGATGATTCAATCAGAAACGAGCAAAGAGACTAAGATCACAAAGGGTACTTTAAGAACAACACTGCATGAAGTTTGTTTCAGTGGACATCTTAAGTTTCTTTGATCAATGGTGTATTGTTATTGTGTAATTGTAAGAAATGGTGTATGTGTATCATAGGTAATTATGTTTTATGCTTCATGGCAGGTTATCTTTTTGTGTAATTTGTAGTTTTACAATCCATGTTATTAATTTTATTGTGTGCTTATAACATAAAACGTTAACATCATAGTACATCCTCTCTATTGATCTGAAAAAGATGCACCTGTTCAAGCTGTTCCAAATATTTTAGGGCACGGTGTCCATGTAGCATCGTAATACTTAGTACACAGAAAAGGTAAATTTTACATGAACAGTGTTTAGATAAATTTCAAGCAATTCACTCTGTGTATCTACTTGATATGATGAACAAGTAGACAAACCATTCACACTCAAATATTAAATTGTAACAGTATGAATAGTCTTATTATTAACAATGTTACAAGACGCGGTGTCCATGTAGCATCGGTAGTGCATTTTAAAACATTATACAGGTAAATAATACTTCATATACTTACTTTATGACGATAATGTAATCAATGTGCATGGTTTATAGAGTACTTTACATCAAACAAATATTGATATGTACTTTATTTAAATTCATTATACAAATTGCAAAATAAAGAGTCACTTTTCAATGAGTTTTTACATAAAACAGTTAATCTACGATGTCTTGATCGTTAAGTTATGTTCAACCTAGACAAATTTGGTTTCTTTTCATGTATTTGTGGTTCCAAGTAGTTAATTGAGGTATAGAAACTTGGCCCACATCTTTAGCTAATTTATTAGAAAATGATATGGAAATGGGAAATGGTGTCCATGTAGCATCAGAATTTTTGGAAATGTCATCCAACTGTTGAACATGTGCGGTTATTTTACACCAAATGTTACATTAAAAAAAAAGGTTCTACATTGGACTTTGGTAATTGTAGAACCTAAAAAAGAAGAAAGAGTTGGAAAATATCCATTTTGAAAATTTCACTTGGATGTCACATAATATGCCCCAACTTCATGGAATGAGCCATATTTATCTTTTGACTTGGATGGATAGTGCTTGCGATGAAATTGCCTCTCGTTCTCGAATTGAATCTTGTATCAAGGACATAAAATCTTGGATGACTGCAAATAAGTTGAAATTGAATGATGACAAAACTGAGCTTCTCATTATTACTTCAAAATACCATCAATCAAAACCTAGCACTGATTTTCTTCAAATCGCTTCCTCCAACATTAAGGCTTCTACTAGTGCTCGAAATCTAGGAATTATATTTGATAACACGCTGTCAATGGACAACCACATCAAAAATGTGTGCAAATCAACATATTTCCAAATAAGGAACAAATGAAATTCGCCAAGTGCTTGATGATGATACTGCTGCTACACTTGTTCACGCCTTAGTCACATCACGTCTTGACAATGGCAATGCTTTATTATATGGGATCACTGAACGAAATCTCAATAAACTTCAACGAGCTCAGAATGCTGCTGCACGAATGCTCACAAGGACTAGAAAATTTGATCACATTTCACCTGTTTTAGAGCGTCTCCATTGGTTACCTATTCGGTATCGCATCCATTTCAAACTTCTTCTCCTAACCTGGAAAGCCCTACATGATATGGCACCTTCTTATATCAGCGATCTTCTCAATACACATATTCCATCACGTCGCCTCAGATCGTCAGATAAACAGTTTCTCTCTGTTCCTCGGACACATTCTTCATATGGCGACCGGGCTTTCTATGCTTGTGCACCTAAACTGTGGAACTCACTTCCTTCAGATCTTCGATTCTGTGATTCACTTGATGGTTTCAAAAAGACTTTAAAAACTCATCTGTTTAAGATTGCTTATGATTTGACTGATTGACTGATGTAATTGTTTTTATATTTTAACTGTTTGTTTTTATATGTTTTAATGTTTGCGCCTCGGAATAGGTTGTCTAGATAGATGGCGCATTATAAATGCATTATTATTATATTATTATTATGTGGCCACGGAGTTTGTGGCCGCATATGACCTAGGGAGTTAGCTCAGTCGGTAGAGGGACAGACTTGGGTGCGGATGGTCCGGCGATCGAATCCCGGGGGGTGCTGGGTGATTTTTCGGGTAACAAAAAACTAGCTTTACTGGTTAGGGTTAAGATGCAAATAATTTTAGCTCGGCTTTGATCAACAACAAAAATATTGAAAGAAAAAAATAATAATAATAATAATAATAATAAAATAATAAAATAATTTAAAAAGTTTAAAAAAATATATTATAAACAATTTAAAAAAAATAATAATAGCCCTAAATAAATGAATTAAAAAAAATATAAAAATGGAATAATAAGCCTTGGGTACAGAGTCCTGTGTACAGTGAGAGATAGACCATTCATGAAGCATGGATCGTTAGGCCCCAAAAAAGGTCCGTCTCGCATACATTTGGGGAAATAGCTACGCTAGGTCCCTATAGGGGAAGGTGGGGTAATGGCGGACGCGGGGTAATCGCGGACAGGGCTGTATCTAAAGGCAGGTGAAAGAAGGTGGTATTTTGCCACCCTATGATGTTAGGTGCCTCTCCATTGAAATCACACAAAACCTAAATGGGATGGTTGTCTCGCAAATTCTCGCGAGAATTACAAAAATCACTTTTTGGGCAAGTTGATATTTTGGTGCATGAATTTCTCTTTGAAACTGGTATTTCTACATCAAGGAAAACAAAGTCTTATTATTTTTTTATGTAATGTATGATACCTTCTGATAAAAAAGAAATGAATTCGGAGTCACAATGATGAGCATAATAATAAGAGAGGATGTGCCCATACATTGTACATGGATTGGGGTAATCCCGGACATGTACCGTTTCCATGGTAACCAATATGGGCGTGGTCAATTTAACATCATAAATCGGTAATAGTTGTTGACCATATAAATATGTGACATTGTTCTTTGATTTCTGCTACACTTTTAAAAAGGGTATTTTTTAACTCCCATTGAAATGCTATATTCCAATAAAAAGAGAGCTGCCATTGATAAATACGGTCCGGGATTACCCCCAGAGTGTGGGGTAATGCCGGACGACGCCATTTTTTTTATTGCGTCGTAGCTTCGAATTTCAAAATGATGAGTTGATAAAAACTTGATAAAAGGTAGAACCTTCACAGTGCTTTGTGTTTACATGATTTTTATTGTTATATGACGTATTATATGTGTGTTATATACCTCTCTAACAAAATGTGTCCGCCATTACCCCACCTTCCCCTACGGGTTTTTTAAAGAAAAAATAGCTATGCTAAATGCATTTTTTAGTGCATGGTCTCATCACAGAACGGCAAGTTTGTGGACGGAAAAAAATTTGCTAGCAATGTCTACTTCTTCGTTAAAAATTCACTCACCACAAGTGTCAATGAAAATCCAATACAAAGTATAGATTTCTATTTAATGCTTTATTTTCACCTTTTCCTATTTTTTGTCACTTTGAATCCAGTTGTAACAAAATATGAGATTAAAAACCAGTGAATATAATGTCAAAATGCTCAAATTATCATTGTATTTTACAAGTGTGTATGCTATGTCTCGTTGTTCTTTTACCCTTTAATATTTTTAATTTCACCATATTATTTTTAGAGGGCTAGTTTGAAGGTAAAATGTGACAAAATGTGACAAAATGAAGATGGGCCAATACCTCGTTTTTATTGTGTTTTTGGCTCTCTTTTCTTTTCCCCTGCTTCATAGCCAATTTTGTTCCATTTGTTTCTGACAAAAACTAAAAACAAAAACAAAGGCCAAAAATTGGGCTCTTCGCAGAGGGCTATGCAGCAAAAAATGACTCTACATACTTACATGTACATGTATCAAGCGCAGGGGCGTAGCGTGGTAGTTTTGAATGGGGGGGCACCAACATGAAAATTGTTGGTGTCCAAAAAATATAGTTTTTTGCTGGTACCATCCACGCGGTGCGCAGCACCGCCCTCCGAGCTATGCTCAGACAGGGGGGTGTCTGAGGGGGGATGTGCCCCCCTCATAACTAGAAAAAATTCAATTTTCGAACTCATTTGGTGCGATCTGGTGTATACTTTTTACCAAAATGTTATCGAAAAGCCACCTCTTCATTTCCAATAAATATTTTGTATTTTTATCAACGCACGAACGATTTGAGCATATTATCACGGATATATTTTTGATTTAAGTATAGATGGTTTAAAAGCTCATCTATAAAATTTTCGAACTCATTTGGTGCGATCTGGTACATACTTTTGATCATTATTTTATTGAAAAACCACCACTTCGAGACCCAATATATTGTTGAAACCCAAGTGTAGAAAAACGCAACAATTTTCAGTTTCTAAACTAAAATGTCTAGAAAACTTGCCTGAAGCCACGCGCGAAGCGCGCAAAAAAATTGCATTTTGAACACTAAAAAGGTTCAGCAAGACGTTTTTATAACGCCCTCCACATAATATTTAGAATATTGTGGTTCGAGACCCATTTTAATACTTGAAACCTGGCATTTTTAACACTAAAAATGTCCAGTAATATTTAGAATATTTACGATGATTCCAGGCCCATTATGATAATGTTGAAACCATTTGAAAAAGTGTGCGCGAGGCGAGCAAAAAAAGAAAATCAGTTTTGAACTAAAATGGTCCAGAAAAAAACGTTCCGGAAGCCACCTTGAATATTAAATGAAACATTGAAACTCATATACGCGCGAAGCACGCAAAAATTGGCATTTTTAACACTAAATAGGTCCAGTATAATGCTTTAACGACCCCCACATTAAAATTAGGGGAACGTGAACCCGTACCCCCACCCCCCTTTGCACCGCACTATGCCCACTTCCTACTCCTTCCCTACCTCCTTCTCTTCCTTCTTCTTCTCCTCTTCCTCCTTGTTTACTCTTTCGTCAATGGGGGTGGGGAGGGGGTGGGCATGGCCTGCTGGGCCATCCCCTGGATATGCCACTGGCTCTCTCCCCCTCTCCCTTTTCTCTCTTTCACTTTTTTGTCACATTAATTACGTTGTTCAATTAAACATTATAATTTAATTTATACTTCTCAAATGATTTTTCTTTGAAATATGGCACTGAAATATAGGCCTAATTGCAAATAATACGTATTTTTTAAGAAACACCGCGGCGGATCCTGGGATTTTCGCGTTGCCGATGTGTTTGAAAGATACCAGGGCACGGTCTTGCAAAGTGATTTCGCGCGCCGTGCCATCGTCTGGATGCAGCCTTGAGTACCCCCCCTTAATGATTCCCGATCAGAATTAAACACCGTCCTGACGATAAACGATTCTTTCGTTTAACTTTCTTCCTTTCTTTCCCCTTCCTTTTTATTTTCTACCCTCCTCTTCCTCTCTCTTTTCTTCCTTCCCTTTTCCCTTTCTTTCCCCTTCCCTTCCTTTTTTTTTCTCCGAAAATCATTGGGGGGGGGGGGGGCCCGTGCCCCCCGTGCCCTTATGACGCTACACCACTGATCAAGCGGGTATGTGATCAGCGACAGTTAAGGCCCCCAAAAAAGTGTTTGCTTGTCCTCGTCCGACCGACCGTCTCCTATGGTCCCAACCGTGACGTTTTTTTTGGTTTGTTTTTTTTTCTTCCAAAAACAACAACAAAAAATCACCTTTTTTCGTTGGTAAAAAAAAAAAATCATCAAAATGGAAGAAAAACATGTTTTGAAACACGACCTTTTTTGACTGTGTTTTGGGTGTGAATGGAGATTTATTAAGTGTTGTTTGACAAAGTGTTTGCATTTCTGGACAGTGCTAACATAAATAAAACTTGTTTTTAACATTGAGATATTTGTCTTTTGCATATGTATTGTTATTTGTGAGTGTTCATATTGATACTTGATACAGGATTTAAAATTTTAAAAAATCCGACCGACGACCCAACTTTTTTTTTGTTGCATCTATGGACAAGCAGACATTTTATTTTTTGCCTAACTGATGTGAGACAGATCGTTGTTTTTCCACTTGGCCTTCGGAAGCCAGCATCATTTCAGTATTACCAGGGAAGGTGACAGATTTTAGACCAATCATCACAGAGAACAATCAGAAATGTTGTTTAATTATTAAATTTGATCTTAAATTTGATCTTGTTTTAACAGAATACGACAAACAGGTTATTTCTTGAATGACCAAAAATAGCCAATAAATGTCCATATATTTAATTACTAATTTTAACTAGGCTTGCAAGTTCACGGGTATTTCGATTCCCGGGTACCCGACCTATTTTTCGGGCGGGTACCCGGGTACCCGAAATTGGGTACCAAAAAAAAAAAAAAAAAAATCATTTTTTTCCAATTTTCATTTTCTTCTTCATTTTCAGAGTAAAAACTGGTCATTTAAACGGCATCGAGTGACTCCTTACCTGACCATCAAGTAACACCATATCATGCTCTAACAATAAAATAAAAAAACCTTAATTCAGTAACTTATTATTTAATATGGGAAGAAAAGTGTTGCCTGTAACATATTAAAAAACTAGCAAGATTTGTTATTGTTAGTATAATTTATTTTGATTTAAAAAAAATTCATGTTTAAAAAAATGATTACTGTTGTTAATATGCATGTGATGTTGTAATAAAAATTGTAAGTCTGTGTATTAAAGAATTTGAAATGCATTCAAAACCTATCTGTCATTATATCCATCATACACAAATGAAACATCTTTCTCTACCAGATCACAGGCATATAAACAACATTTATAATTTGATTCGACTCAAAATTAGTTATTATGTTTTTAATTTAAATACATTATACAAACATTTACTAAGTATATCCTGTTGTAAAAGGGTCACTTTTTGGTAAAATATGGGTCATTCAATACCTAAAAAGACTTTCGGAAAAAATATTTGAAAAAAAAAACTGGAAAAAAAATTGGGAAAAAAAATGATTCTTTTTTTTCTTTTTTTTCTTTTTTTTTTTTAAATTTCGGGGATCCGGAAGACAACGGGCGGGTACCCGGGTACCCGGGAATTACTTGCAACCTTAATTTTAACGGAATCAGATGTGACACAAAAATGTGCATTTCTGGATCGCTTTGGGCTCCTAAATCTTTTGGTAATGCTGATAAGAGAAGGTACCTGTAAACATGTCTATGGCCGTGTGTTTTGAACTCGCCACCCTTACCGTTGCATGTCCAGATTTTTACATGTTACACCATCTGAGATTCGAATTAGCATATCGCAATAACTATTTGTTCTACCCCATAAAAAGTATATATTTTCTGAACGGTAATCTCACAAGGAATCCAAATATGCTATTAGAATTTAGATAAGACCTGATGGTAACATGTTGTGATTAAGAATGTTAAAAAATTATCGATTTTTTTCATATTTTGATTTAAGCTCAATAATGATTTTATACCTATCCCAATCACAATTTTACTGTGCATATTTAAGTTCCTCATGCAATTACCCATCAGAACATAATAGTTGTTAATGGTAAACATGTTGAAATATACTATATCGAGAAGTAAATGAGCACAAACGTTTAAATTTCATATTTATTAGAGTTTACAATTTTTTTTGTTTTGGTATGCACCCTATCCTGATTTAAACGGCATTTTTGAATTCCCCTATTTGAGAGCTTTCCAAAAATGTATAATTTTGCTATCATCGGTTAAATATTTCTTTTGTTATAGTCATGTATGTAAAACCGATGAATTAGGGCAAGTTCACTGTGTAGCGAATAGGGAAAAAGCCAAGGACAACGCAATCGATTCACGATTACAATTGTTGCACAATAGTTGTCACATTTGTTGAAACAGAATCTTATAGAATATAAAATAATCTATAAAATGAGAGCAAAATCATGTTTGTACCATACAGGGATGAGGAGCTATAGTAAATTGAACGTAGAATTGGGAACATTTTCTATATTCCCCATAGAGATTGCACACAGCGCCGCCGCCACCGCCACCGCCACCACCCCTGACTTTCACAACATAATCAATCATATCTCAGCCAAACATTTATAGAAATACTTGATTTATTAACACAATGTAGCTAGATAAATAGGCTTTCACATGACACCTCAACCATAGCTCTACCATATTTAGTTGTTGAGTTAATAGAGAGAGATGGATGATTCCGTCACCAAAAATGCAACGCCACCACCCTTTTTGGGTGGTGAGTTCAAAACACATGGCCCTATATGACTGTATAGATTATTGATTAAAATTACTCTCTAATTACACACACTGACACATGTGGTATTGATTTAAAACTATTTGCATTTGCTTATAAATCACTATTTTCACACCCATATTAATTTTGAGATTTAACTATTCTAAATTCCTCAACTTCATCCCCCTTTTTTTTAAAGGAAATTCTGAAATTATAATATTGGGGCATATAATTTGTAAGTATGAAATACCTGCGTACACATTTCTCTAACAATGACAAAATGTAAATCAAAATGGTAAAATGAATTAAAATCTTAGCAAAAATGATGACATACAGTTTAGATTGCTTATTTAATGACAAAAGAACATGAGTTATAGCAAGTGCTTGCCAAGTGGTAATTCTTTTATGCCTATGTGAATAGTTATACAAATATTACCAGCTTCAAACCTCTTACTGTAGTACCTCTATGCCTCAACAAGTTTCAACAAGTTTCAAGGTGTGCAACCCTGATCCCTCAGCTTTTCCCATCAATAATAACAAAAGTACATAGTTTTCTCAGTACCCCTACCCTGCAAAATGTTGAGAAATGCCTCATTAACCTATACTAACACTTGTCGGGCGGCATTTATTAAAACACACATAACTCTTATTAGTTATCAATCAATTTCAGTGATTTTTTTCTATCTTTATACTACCGGAAGAATATGCTCTTTGAATACAAGCTTCATTAGTTTGTCAAATTTATTTGGGGTTTTTTTTTTGGGGGGGGGGGGGGTGTTCATTCCCATACAAGTTCTTTTTGACTCACACTGAACATTTGTCTGAATTCATGGACATTTCTCTTGGTACATGTATACAATCACCACTTCAACTTTGTGTTTTATATTCAAGATCCCAAGAGACCATTCCTCTCCAAAGAGCAACTTTGCAATTCAGGCCTGATTTGAACAAGCAACTTTCAGGTTTATACCAAAATAAAATCTCAGTGTGTCTACAGTAGCGTAGCCAGAGTCTTTAAAAAAAAGAAAAGAAGTTTACTGCCATTTTAGCATTATTGCCATGCTGCGATCTGTGTAACTAGAAGCAAGGATTGGATAGCTTTATAGCTCATATAACATAACTTGGACCACTTCAAGTAGTCTATAGTTTAATTAGGTCCAAATTGGCGAGAAATATTCGGTTTTTACTTCTCCGCGCACAAAAGTTACGGGCATTTTTTGGGCTCCCACGCTTTTCTAAATTCATTCCCTACTGTAAGAGGGTTCACCAATTTTGAACTGGCTATACTAGCAGCGTGTTTTTATTAAGCTAACTAACCGGCTTTCATCCGGTTAACAAAAAGCAGGTTCCGTACCGGTGTTTCACCCTTACCAATCTTTGGTTCACTGGATTTATTGATGACAAAATGCAAATTATGTTCCCATAGGACACCTCTTTGGATTGAAAACTAACAACAGAAATATGAATCAAAACAAGTCTGATCACACTATACTCAAATGTTGTTTTGCCAGATATAACCTTTCTGCGGTGTGGGTGGGGAGGAGGGGTACTCACAAGGTATATGGATATAAGACGCTCTTTAATTTAAACCTCTCTGGATGTCCAAGTTATATTTAAACCTGAGGTGTGGGTGGGGAAGGGCACTCACAAGTCACAAGGTATAATATTTCTAGATGTCCAAACTCCCAATTATATAAATCCAGGGTGTGGGTGGGGAGGGGCACAGTGCACTTACACGGTATATGGATATAAGATGCTCATAACCTTTCTGGATGTAAACCCGGAGATTTCAGATTTCATGCATGCTATTGCCGCTAAATAATAGACAGTTAAAATAAATATACAGGGTGTCCCAAAAGTGTTGATACATTTTTAAAGCTTTATATCTCCGCTAAAATAATTTAAAACTGAAAACATTTGGATAGAAACTGATTCCGTTTTCTGAGGCCCCTTAATTTATAACACAAGCTGAACGGCGGCTTCATCTCATTAACTCACAATTATACCATAAATTGATCAACTTGTTGCAGGATGCCAAGTGTGCGTAACTGTAACATGCGATTTGTAGGTCAAAAGTGAAGACTATGCAATGAGGTTTTCTTTGGGTATATTTCAATTGATGTAAATTGTTAATGTGTTAAAATGCATGATATAAAGGATAATTTTAATCAGAAATTAAAGAAAAATCAAATGCAATATATATCCTTCTGTACTTTGGCAATACAGATAGATAGCTGTCAATTGTAAGTTTGGTACAAAAATAATTCTACCTATTTCCTCTATTCAAATATGAAATATGTTTTCAGTTTTATACTGGGAATGATTTTACCAGAGATACAAAGCTTAAAAAAGGTATCAACACTTTTGGGACACCCTGTAGGAGTAATAATATTTGATAATGTTATGACAAGCATATGGTAAGCTCAATTTAAAGATTAGAAGAGCATTTTAATTTCAAACATCGATATAAGGATGACATTCTCAGCAACCAGCGGGCAAGGCCATTTATGAGCAAAATATACTCTCCTGAAGGTGAGTGCAATTAATACGGTAATTTCCAACATAGAAATGGTTGATAGGTTGATATAATTTAATTAGGATATTTTAGGAAAGTTGTGGCTCAATTTAAGGTTGTTCCTATGGCTAATAGAGCTTGCTGAGCTCCACAATAATCTGAGATTTGAGTTTGATCGGAGGCACGTTTTTCTAGATATGACAATTTTATTGTAAAAAATGAATCAAAATTGAAGTTTCTTTTGATTCTTATTGTTTTTTTGACCCCCTACCTAGCAAAATAATTAATCTATGCAAAATTGTTTAATTAATTTTTACAAGAAAAGTATAAATGCTACAAAAAATTTTTGGGAGCTTGTAAATTATAGCTTTTAGTAAGTTTTCTGTGCTGCGGGAGGCTGTAAGACATCTGCATAATTAATTATACTTAATTATCTAAAATAAAAAATAAAAAATAGGCTAATCAATGCACTTAATTAATTTTGTCAAGTTCATGCACTCTACTAAATGTAATGCCACTTGGTGTATATGTTGGCTATACAACTCTCCTTAATTCATGTGCTGCGGGAATCTATAATGGAGCTTTCAATAACAAAATAGAGCAAAAACAAAAAACTAAATGTTTATAGAAATTTTACCTAGGGAGTCAAAAAAACAATATAAAACAAAAGAAAATAGACTGCCCTCTGTTGGCTGAAAAACAATACAAAACAAAAGAATTCAAAATGACTTAAATGTTTTTTTGACAATAAAATTGTCATATCTAGAAAACCGTACCTCCGATCAATCTCAAATTTCAGCTTATTGTGGAGCTCAGCAAGCTCTATTAAAATATCAAATAAAAAATTAGCCATAGGAACAACCTTAATACAGGTAATTTCCAACATAAAAATGGTTGAAAGGTTGATATAATTTAATTAGGATATTTTAGGAAAGATGTGGCTCAATTTAATGAGAACCAAGAGAATTTTCAGGTTAAGCAGTGCTCAATCCAATCAGGGATTCCTGTCTTTGAATTGGATTGAATGTGGGTAAATATTACCATTTATAACACTGAGCCAAAATAATGCTTGCGGCTGGCAGTGCCACTTTAAAAAGTATAAAAAATAACTAAACAAATCAAATCTCATCACCATGGAAACAAAGTCGCATGACCTCTCGAAAAGACACAAAATAATCTTCTATTATTAACTTTACAGCGTATATGAAATTTAAGGAATTTTAATTCTAACGTAATGACAATGAATGATCAATGATATTGGATATTGTTGTTCAAGTTGATTAATAATAATAAAAAATTGAGACAAATTGTTTGAATCAAAACCTTATTAAAGGTAGTTAAGTAAATGTCAAATAAACCTATCCTTCTTGTCACTTGCAGCTTGTAGCCTGTTTTGGGGGATTTAATGTCGCGAATTTAAGGTCCTCGCGAACTCACACCACCATGACACCACAACGCTTTGATGAAAGGCTATGCACTACCCCATATGAAAGAAATATGGAGAGGGAATACAATGTAGGTGGAAATACTAATGCACACATTAATGTGAATCTTGAACCTACCCTCCCCAAGAATAGTCAAAGATTAGATGCCTAATCTTTGCCTATGGCTCATTCCATGAAGTTGGGGCATTTGTTAAAATAGCAGAATTTGGTACTTTAGGCAGCTTATAAACTGTTTTACTCTATGTGTATATCAAATTTTGTTAGTGTCCAAAAACAGTACTAGGTTATAGTATTGAGCAATGAAAAAAAAAAAAAAATTGACCCTTCCTTGAAGAAAAATAAATAAAAAATGAGGTGGTGTCCAAGACCATTTTTGCTAAAAAACGTGACATGGAAAACACAACAATTAATATGAGTTTTATGTAAGCAAAACTATCATAGAATTGCTTGGAAATCAATTTAATTAATAAAAGATACATGTATTCATAGTTTACTGACCAAAACACCTCGTCACGCTGGACTGATTTTTCACCCTAGCAACATGAAAATTGCCTTTCCGATGCTACACACGGTGTCCACAAAATATACATGTGTAGCATCGGGAGTTTTCATTGCTGAATGGGGGTAGTTCTCTATCATACATTTTAAAATTATTTTCCAAAATTAAGAGCATATATCAATTGAAAACTATTGCAAATGAGAATAAATTTCATGAAGACCATTCCATATATTCATGAAAAAGTATACCGTGCCGTGTGCATGGTGTCCTAACCATAAAATGTAGCATCGTGACAAACATCCTATGCAATTTGTGGGAATTCCCCCCTGGAGATAAATAAAACATTCCATATTTCTTTTTGTAAGGATAGAGGTCAATAGCTATCAGGTTTGTTTGGAATTTGCCACATGTGGGCTAGTTTTATCAAGGTTTCAGTCGCTGATGTCCCGTTGTAGCATCGGGACTTTTATGTAGCATCAAAATGTAAACATAGTTTTGTGAATGGTAAGTGCGATTGTAATTATTTCTTAATGTTGCTTGTATGTCTGTATTTACTAATGCATTTTTATTGAAAGGGAAACACTGAAGCAGAATTTCTTTTCATGTTATGATATTAATTTTGAGTCACAGACGCCATAATAATTTGGCGTCCATGTAGCATCGGGCATAGCATGGGCAATATTTTGCATTGGGTATCGTTATAGTTCGTTGAAATTGTAATTTTTTTGTAGAATCACATCATTAATAAACTTTGAAGTTAATAATGAATTAGTTTTTGCTCTTTTAATGCTAATAATATAGCTTACCAATACGATGCTACATGGACACCATGTCCATGTAGCATTTCATAAAATTTGCCTAATTAGACTAAAACAATTACCCCATTCGAAATTATCCATCACCCAAAACATTCAAAACATTGCCTACATTTTACTACACTTTACAGAAAAAAAGGCATATTATGAGAGATGTATATCTAATGAAATATATTAATACACAATGCTACATGGACACCATTTCCATTAGCATTTCACTGAATTCACAATAAACATTCCCTTATTTCAGTTTTATTTACTATAAATAAAACAAATAATTGTAAATCATTTAAGTTCTCTATCCTTTGCTACTCTTTTTCA
The DNA here is from genome assembly GCA_035610835.1 of Ophiura sarsii. NCBI lineage: Eukaryota > Metazoa > Echinodermata > Ophiuroidea > Amphilepidida > Ophiuridae > Ophiura > Ophiura sarsii. The sequence goes on along the minus strand of CM069451.1, from coordinate 3,433,026 downwards.
TTTTAAATGAATAATAAATAAAATACTCCAGCATGATTTTAATATAAATATTTTCCTGCAACACAAAAAGTGCAACATGAATAAATAATCTACTCCAATATCAATACACAATGTTCCATGAAGATACTAAGCCATAGGGTTTATTTTGTTTTGCTTTGCAGGTTCTTGACATTAATTCAGAAGACAGTTCTATCGTCCTGGAATGTATGGAGATGAAGACAAGGAACCCATCATTTTCAAAAACTAGTACCTTTCCAAAGAAATCCACCATGGCAATTAAATTATTTTTTTGCAAACTGACTTTTTAAGTGATCAAACTTTTCAATCGTCTTTATCAATTACAGAGGATGATTCAATCAGAAACGAGCAAAGAGACTAAGATCACAAAGGGTACTTTAAGAACAACACTGCATGAAGTTTGTTTCAGTGGACATCTTAAGTTTCTTTGATCAATGGTGTATTGTTATTGTGTAATTGAAGAAATGGTGTATGTGTATCATAGGTAATTATGTTTTATGCTTCATGGCAGGTTATCTTTTTGTGTAATTTGTAGTTTTACAATCCATGTTATTAATTTTATCGTGTGCTTATAACATAAAAAGTTAACATCATAGTACATCCTCTCTATTGATCTGAAAAAGATGCACCTGTTCAAGCTGTTCCAAATATTTTAGGGCACAGTGTCCATGTAGCATCGTAATACTTAAGTACACAGAAAAGGTAAATTTTACATGAACAGTGTTTAGATAAATTTCAAGCAATTCACTCTTTGTATCTACTTTTAATATGATGAACAATTAGACAAACCATTCACACTCAAATAATTGTAACAGTATGAATAGTCTTAATTATTAACAATGTTACAAGACGTGGTGTCCATGTAGCATCGGTAGTGCATTTTATAACATTATACAGGTAAATAATACTTCATATACTTACTTTATGACTATAATGTAATCAATGTGCATGGTTTATAGAGTACTTTACATCAAACAAATATTGATATGTACTTTTTTTTAATTCATTATACAAATTGCAAAATAAAGAGTCACTTTTCAATGAGTTTTTACATAAAACAGTTAATCTACGATGTCTTGTTCGTTAAGTTATGTTCAACCTAGACAAATCTGGTTTCTTTTCATGTATTTGTGGTTCCAAGTAGTTAATTGAGGTATAGAAACTTGGCCCACATCTTAAGCTAATTTATTAGAAAATGATATGGAAATGGGAAATGGTGTCCATGTAGCATCAGGATTTTTGGAAATGTCATCCAAGTGTTGAACATGTGCGGTTATTTTACACCAAATGTTACATTAAAAAAAAAAGTTCTACATTGGACTTTAGTAAATGTAGAACCTAAAAAAGAAGAAAGAGTTGGAAAATATCCATTTTGAAAATTTCACTTGGATGTCACATAATATGCCCCAACTTCATGGAATGAGCCCTATACATGTATGTAGTTATGTTCTTGATGTGGTGAATTATGAACTCAATTTATATTTTGTACAGAATCTGTGACGAATCACCCCTACACATATTTAACAACTAATTGCACTAGGTGAATCTACATTACCAACACAAATGACTTTTGAATTGTTTCTGAGGGGTGGTGAATAAAGGTGAAGGATTGAGGAGGATACCTATCAAGATTGAAATGGACACTACACACTGATTTCCTGTGAAGATTTGCCATCTATCCAGGAAATGATTTCCCACCTGGGTCTTACAATTATCATGTCATGTCATGTGATCATAGAGACTGATGGCAAATGAGGTACTAGTATAATTTAATATTGAATAAGGGCAGAATTGTAATATTTGTCACCATTGATTGGCAGTTGTGTGTGTTTTTAGGATAATTATGGATTGGGCCTATTCACTAGGCATGTTCAGACTAGGCTAATTAACTCAAGCTAAGGTTGAGTTAAGGTTGAGTAGTTAGTGCCTGTGTGGACACCAGTCGCGTTAACTTAACACAACCTTAGGCCCTTCACAATCGATGTTGAGTTTCTTGTTGCCGCCCGCATCCAAAATTGAGAATTACAAAATATTTAATTTTTTAATTTTTATTTAGGATTTTCACCTCTACCCCCACTTTTTTCAGATTTTTTTTTCAACGTGGAAAATTGACCAAAATATCCCCCTGATCCCCCGGGATTTGAACCATGGACCTCCAGCACCAGCGGCTTGCAATTCCCCACTACACCACGGGTGTCAAGGCTACTTGGCGCAGTATACTGCGCCAAGTATGGGCTGGGTCCATTTTTTCATCGAAAAACTTCAACGCCGGTCGCCGGGTGGTACCAACTTGCGCAGTCATGGTATTTTGTGGTATAATTATGGTAGGGTTAGGGTTATATAAACCAAACTAAGAAAAATGTTGAAAAACCCTGAAAAAAACCCCCAAATACTTCATAACCCTAACCCTACCATATACCTTTGACTTTCAATATACTTCATTTGCTACTTTCTGACTTTAATCATATCAGCTACATTGCCTAATGTATAATAAACATAGAACATGATTGCATTATTACTTGGGTATCAAATTAATTATACTTGGAAAATAATTAAATGCAGAGTCCTCGATATGAGGGGTTGAAATTGATTGCGACCACTTGTTCCAAAATAAAGAAAATAAAAGATAATTAATCATTAAAAGTCACCTCATCCCTTTTTTTAAATCTGCAACAGGAAACTCAAAATCAAGTGTGAAGGGCCTTATCACGACCGATTTACCTCAGAGAGGTAAAGTCCTATCTCGACCAGTCCAGTCGAGTCAGCAGTCCGTGTGGACGCGTCATTACGACTACTCAAGGTAAGTTTTATCTTTGGCCAATGTGTTTGACCTTACTGCTGAATACTTAACACTTCCGTTGCATTCTTGCTCTAAAACTAAATGAAGTAAGGCAAAAAGTGATGAAAACGCAATTAATGCTCTTGTATTGCTACATTCACTTGAGTAGGCATCCCATTTTGTCTTTTCTATTTCAAACATTACAATGATTAAATTTAAGTGTTGCTGCCTATCATCATCATTAACCAAATTTAATTATAGATAAAAAAATAACAGAAGGAACAAGAGCATCAATAATTTCATATCCATTTTCACGGCCGTTTTTTTTAATACGAGAAAATTTGAACAGCTTCAGCTAGTTTATTTTTAATACAACATATAATATTTTTATCATTTATTATTTGCTCAAATGTGTCAGATTGGCAGATTGGCTGGATTAAGCCACTGGTGGAATGAGTATTGTCCACCAGTTGGTTAATTAGGTTTTCAGAGCAACTTACGATCTGTGAGTAAGCCCCCCCCCCCCCCCCTCCGACAAATTAATTGCACAAATTAATTAAGTATATCGATCTTACTGTTTGCGCATACTTAGTGGGTTCGTTAGTGATGTTTGTGTATATGCTGCAAACACTTGTGACGATATGACATACTTGCAACAAGCCAATGTTGTTGTACACTCATTGGCTCATTGGCCTGATGATTGCTATGGAATATTCACTTTGCCCTTTGCGTTGTTATGACATAATGACATAATAGCAAATTGGAAATGGAGTATTCGTGCCCTTTGCTCATGAGCCTGATATGGGACAATAGCAAATCTAAAAGATGGTGCAGTGCATTTTACTTATTTACCAATTGCATTGACATAGTAGCTATTACTTAGTTTGTTAGAAATGTTGTATTCGTTGTCAATTACATTGATATGACGCGTTAGCAAGTTGGATATGATGTATTTATTGCTCATTGACAATGAATGACACATCAATTTAACAAACTGGAAATGGTATACAGGGTGTCTCAGATTGAATTATACCAAGGCTTTATAGGGATACACCTTGGTTTGGTTTGGGTTAGCTGTAGATATCAATGAAGCATTTCAAACAACACACATTTACATATCAGTCAGTAATTATATCATCAATTTCTCTTATTTCAGATTGATGTAACATAAAATGCTGTTGACTCTGTGAACTCAAATTGTTCAAATTAATTGCACCGCTATGATAAAAATGAAGATCTTATACGACTGAAAATAATTTGATTAATCGGTCCATGTTCTCCTTTCCATAAAAATCCCTTTACATTCATATCCTTTGACCATGCATGATACTTTGAATTTGAATTAGCCCGCGCATTGAGGGGAAATGCTCCGCGATCAACACGGGACTGATACCGCTTATGTGCTTGTTAAGGGGGGTGTGGACCCTCAGCTTAGCCTCCGTAAAACTGCTGTAACTCCTTCATTATTCATTTAATCGATATAAAAGTACACATTTTCTTGAAGGAAAGGGTTCAATGAATCCAACCATGAACATGAAATTGACCAACACCAGTTAGCTCCAGACCATCAACAGTTAGCTCCAGAAAGCAAGCCAGTTTTCTTTGAATTGGCTTGCTCTTTGCATGTTGACTTAATGCATAAGTTAACCCTCATGATCATTGTTTCTATTACCTAATCAATGTTAACGGTCTATTTGATTCACTGCAAAACAGATATTAATATGTGATGCGATCTGTGAAAACCCGCCACATGGTGGCATTTTTCATATTGGAGATATTTATATCATAAGAAAGCTAAAACTGTACTGATTACAGAACTGTTTCGATCATTTTTCTGCGATCACTACACAAAAAGTTATGAGTGAATGATGATTGTGATGTCATCAAAAGCTACAAAACAAGAAATCATGAAAACAGGCCAAAAAAGATACATAATTCAATATAATAACATTATAAGGTTAATAATAAAAGTGACTTTAGTAAGTTTTTGAAGGTGAAATTTTATGAAAGATGATGACACAAAGTATTGGAAACGAATTTTCTTTAAAAAAATCTAAAACAAAGAAAAAAGGTTTTTTATTTTTTATTTTTTTTATTTTTTTTATTTTACCCATAACCCCTAGTTCACATGTTGCGACATCCGACGGGTTTTCACAGATCGCATCACATATGTGATTCGGTCAATCAAAATGAGCCAGACGTCGAAAATATCACAATATTTGTTTTCTACATGATTTAATGTGGTATTTGCATTGGCAGAAACCCCATTTTAAACAGACACTTAATTCCAAAGATATTAGAAATCGAAAGGTTTTCAAAACAATAGAACACAAAAGAGTTTCTACCCTTTGTTTGGTTATATTTGCGAGTTGCCACTCATTATGCATGATCACATCATATGTTATCTGATGGAGGAAGAAGAAAGGTTTCATATGAGGAGATCTCATTAGGGGAGACGTCAAAACTCGACCGCCCGTTGACCGCCGGTTACGTACGGTTCCGCCCGGTTCTTTCAGGTCAAATGTTTTACTGGTATATGAATATTCACGCATGCAACACTGAACAACTGCCGGTTGACTTAATGCTGTAACCGGACCAAAAAATAACCATTCATAGACTTTCGGTATTGATTTTAAAAAGTTAATTGAGCTATAAACAGATTGAAAAAGCCAACCCCAGCGAAAATCAATAGCTGCATTGTACTGGTTGTCAACTGAGACTTTTATTGCTCACGCGTGTGACCAGGCACTTTCAACCGGTCGTGTTCACCAGAGTGTAACTATTTGACCTCATTATGTGTGTATATTATAACAGACGACACGTTTTGTGAGAACCGGGCGGAACCGGCAGTAACCGGCGGTCGAGTTTTGACGTGATCCCTTAGTCACTTATGTTGTTTTTCCAGATGATAATATGGTATATGGTCTATACTTCATAGATCTATTTTTATGTCCACGTCACCCTAGCAAACACCACTATCTGGCCCAAAAATGTATAGGGTTCACTTAAATTTCGCTGTGCCATGCCAAAACTTACATCTCCCATCTGAGTACCCAAACCCCTTATTTCTTGGGTTAATTAAGTGGTATCTTTGAATGATAGCCATGTAACACTGCAACACATGAACCCTCTATTTGCATAATAGAAGCTGCTGTTGGCCGGTGGATGTTGTTAGAGAGTAACAAGGACATTCAACATTTTCCAATTTTTTGTTGGCGGGATATTCAAATGTGAAAATACAATGTGTGCAGTTTCATTTGAAAATCACTGTGCTCGTGGACAAACATGTAAATTTGGTTGTGCAGCAAAGAGGGTCACCAAAGCCAAACGGAAAATGCGATCGACTTCATTTTTTCACACAAAGTTAGGATTAAATATGTCATTCTTGCAACGTTTAAAAAGTTTTAAAATTAATTCTGGTTTTGAAAACAAAATGGCTTCTTTCCACTATTGCAGTTTTTTGACTCACCCTGTAGAATATAATCATTATAAATCAATCACAGATGAATAAATGATAAAACATTGTCTTACCTTGTGTCATAGAACATAGCCTGTGAAGAGTCCTGAGATGTCACCATCTCAACATATCCATCATCCCTTTCTCCAATGGTATTTCCCATCATGCCTTTCTGCAGCATAGGAGGCTTCCCTGTCGGGGGCAATCCTGCAATTCCATCTACACTCCCCATGGACATGACCTGTCTCCTTATGTCCTTGTTTAATGAAGGATTATTCCGCCGCTGCACCTGTTCCGAGGCAGCGGCGCCTCGTATAACATCCCCGGGTCCATAAAATGAGATCTTATCATATTGATTGTATGTTAAATGATCCGGACTCGGCACTTTGCTGCGGCCTTTGTGAGGTGAGTCCGTAAGCGGCATCAGTATGGAGTCCACGCTGTAGGAAGTGGTCATAACTGGCTTCCTGCGATCTCTTGAGTCTGCTGTCGTACGTGGTGTGGGACTTTTCCGCATCGCACTCACGATTTCCAAATCGTCCCTGTTTGCAAAGCGAGGGACAATACTCTGTGTTCCAAAGTCCCAGTTACGTGGACTTGAAGCACCACTTCTTTGTTGTGATGGCGGGGGTGGTGGAGGGGACACGGATAAATCCCGGTTTTGGGAATTCATTCTTCCATCGGGCCGAGCTCGTACGCTTAATTTATTAAATATATCAGAGGGAATGTAATTTTGATCGTCTGATAATCTGGACGGAGATCCTTTGACTAGATCAACATCATCATCGTCAGTGGAGCTACAGCCTATGCTTGGAATGTCAATAGTGGTGCTACGTACCAAACCAATATATGGTTTACTTCTGGATTCATTCACCGGGGATACTGATACTACACCAGTGCTAGTTCTCTTAGGCCCACGAAAGACGAGATTCCTAGAGGATGATGCCGCTTTGATCTCATCTTTAACCACATCCGTATCATCAACAGTCCATTTGGCTATCCTTGGTTTAGCATGCACGATGGTTGGCGTAGCACGTGTCCTAACAGAAAACATGTCCTTGTCCACGGATTGAGACTGTCTAGGTAAAGATTTGCCAATTATACGATTTGCGATTTGCGAGGCATGTGATTTATTTTGAATACTACCGCCAGACACGACCATATCTGCATCTTGGCCTTTAGTGCGGATATCCGTACTTGATGATACAAACGTTCTATGGCTTCCAACACTATTTACAAATAGAGGGTCACCATATATGTGCATTTTACCATGGTAGCCATTGTTGGTCTGTTGAGATCTTGCCTCAAAATCTGACTTTATTACTTGTACATTGCTATAAATATTATCATTTGCCGTCGTTGCATAACCATTCCCTGCTCCATGTCTGTGTGTTGATAATGACACAGTTCTATTACCTTCATTTGAAATACTGCGCTTTGTTAAGCTATCCCCATTGCCCACTATTACGTCACTGCCATCACCAGAAGCCATGTTGCGCTTGAGGGCGCTTTCATCTTCCTTTTGATGATCCCGCGCCATCTTTTCCTGAGATTGAGAGGCATCGGTGTGCATGTCGTTTCCACCATAAGCGGTTGTACTCCCTGTACCAATGGGTTGGCTTTCAAAATCCTCAAAACAGTACTGCTCAGCCTCCTCCATTCTATATTCACAAATATCAAAAACAAATAGAAACACTCATGTCATTGTTTTAAATGTGGAAATAAAATCACCCAAATTGTATCCCTGTATTGCTCGATACCAATTCAAAACATTGAGAATTGCTTACATCACAGTTCAATCCAGCAAAAATGTTTCTGCAGTGCAATCCTATCTACAGAAAGCATTACAATTAAATTCTTTTCAGCAGAAAAATGTTTCTGGTGTATTTGACAAAAGATAAAAATAAACCTCACAAATACTACAACAAAAAGGTAGGAATCTTAATCTGTCAAATCCTTTCTCAAGTCAATCCTAATACTACCTCCCTACAAGTAACAATCATATTATGTTCACTATTGTTCGGTGCAGGTATAGTCACTACTGTTGTAACCAAAAGGAAATTTTCCACGCTACACAAATGTCCACGCTTTTCACTTACTATTGGTGAATTTAGCAATATGTAAAATTTTCTCAAGATGGCAGTGGGCAGAGTGCAACAAATATTGGTTCAAAAATAGTGTTTCAGACAAGCATCTCTTACACATACCTTAAGAAGATCATTAAAATACAATTCTGTGAAATTTGTCTACAAAGTTGAAATGTCTCCATGTGGGCCTAGTATTATAAATACTTAAAGGTAGATGTTCTGATTGCTGGCCTGATTTTTAACTTGATGTTTTTCCATTTTACATGGAAGGTCATCCTTAAATTTGTCACATTCCAAAGGTTGAGTTGCATAACTCCAATGGTTCTTATTTTAGAAGCACAAGGTCACACAAAATTGCCCTTTGAGAAGTACACAAACTGGCTGGTGGTTAACCACCTTTGGCAGTAATTCACCACATTTTAGCCTATAATTTATAAATGGAACATTTCTGGCCCCTAAGATTTTACAGACATAATGAGAAAAATATGGGGATTCTTCTGATATCAAAATATCTTGAATAAATCATAGCGCCCCCCCCCCCCCCAAAAAAAGTGATAGAAACATACACCTTTAGATAGCTTTTGTTATGAAACACAATTCCAGACTTCGTAAAAATAGCATTTTAATTGCGCTACAGTTTGAGATGTTGAGATACCTGTATAGCAGTGTTTCATCAGGTGTGAAAAAGATAAGATGAAATGCCATTGTTAGATCTTTTTAAATTGCGTGTTTTATTAGGGTATGATCCTGGGCTGCGATGGATGGTGTAACACCATAATGTTAGACATTAAGGTCACAAGATGATTTGGAGAAATTGTACTTGCCCTTAGATCCCCCAACGCCAATAAGACAAACACAAGACAGGAATTTGAAGGACTGGTTGATGCGATATTGGAATAGTTTTATTTTAGAACATACCCAATGGGTTGTGATGATGACAATGACAGAACTCATCAAATTTCCCCACAGCTTTTATAACATTTACAATATATTTAGACATCAATCTAAATGATTTACTAATATAGAAGAGCAAATGACTTACAGGATATATGAAGCCAATGTGGAAATGAAAGAATTAAGACGCAACGAACAACATGGATATGAAACACAACCTGGACATGACAGAAATGAGATGCCGGAGAGCCAGGGCAAGAACATGCGCCTCGCAATCCAAACAATCATGTAGACTTATTATAGTCACCGCAAAATAGGTGTGACACAGAAAATGTCCCCCGTCCCGACCCCACCTCATGCCCCTGTCCTGACCCCTCCTCATGCCCCCCCGTCCTGACCCCTCCTCATGCCCCACGTCCCAACCAGAGTAGGCAGGGGTTACAAGAGAATGAAGGTCCAAATGAAACCCACCACCAACATAGCACATGAGGGTTCCCATATTCTCCATTCACCCCCCCCCCCCCAAAAAAAGGGTGACCAACCGAAAAATGGGGGGTCACAAATGGCAAATTGTGCATTTGCCAGACAAGCTGTCTATTGGATACTTAATTGATATTTTAATCAAATTCCTCAAGTCAGAGCTGGCTATCTTTAGAAAATTATAACAAACAAAAAAATGCAGGGAAGCGAAAAACCAGCTTGTTTTGATCAAATCTGCTTTGATTTCTGTTGTGCAGATGGACTTATTTTTGGCACAACGTACGCAAAACAAACATGTGACTATATGTAGCTGGTATAATGCAGGATTTTATAAATACAACCGATTGTGACGACGCACAGTATTGATTGCATCTTTCAAATAACCGACCATTTGAGAACAAATCAAATCTTTCATACAAATTAAAGCCATGATATTCTGATTTCTATCTTTCAATTTTAGCTATAATTATTATAGACATTAATTCCTCCCCTTTATATTAGAAACCAGCAGTATGCTTTCTAAAAGGAATAAAGTTAAAATCAGGAAGGAATGTTACCATGATATTTTATTTAAAAGAATGAAAGCAATTTTTGACTGAACCAAAATTAAGAAATCTTTGTTTTGGCAATTTTCATTTTTTAATCAAATGAATAAATGTTAACAAATCAATTTTTCTTCTAATCTTTGTGAAATTCTGTTGTGTAGATAAAAAGTGATTTATATTAACACTAGGCCGTATTCTCGTACTAGACACGGTTTAAGCTAAAGCCGTGTGTGTCTAACTAAACTTGTATCTAAATTAAACACAACTTTATCTTTCAAACGACATGTTTAACAAAACCCAATTTTAAACTTTGCGAATCTCGTCCCCAGAGTGGTGGTGTGTGTTGAACACTGTATACAATGTATACTATAATACATATTCAATTTATTGTGGCCCAAAAGGGTTACAGTATAATATCGACCAAATTCCACAAATGCACATGTGTTTTTAAGACTACACGATCTGCATGAAGGGGGAAGGGAAGGGGAAAAGAAAGGACGAAAGGGGAAAGAAACAATCTTTTATCGTCAGGACAGTTTTTAATTCGGATCGCGTCCGGGGGGCGGGGGGAGGGGGGGGGGGGGGGGACACTCAAATAGGCTGGATCCAGACAATGGTGCGCCGGCTGCACAAAATCATAGTTGCAAGACCTCTGGTATCAGACAAACACATCGGCAACACAAAATGCGTCCTGGGATCTGCCGCGATGTTTCTTGAAAAAGCCGTATATTTGCAATTATATTTCAGTACCATATTTCAGGGAAAACCCCATTTGTTAAGTATTAACTAAATTCCAATGTTTTAATTGAACAACGTAATTTGTGACCAAAAAAGAGAAAGAGAGAAAGGAGGAGAGAGAGGGGGTATTTTGCCCAAGTAAAGGGGTCTACCTTCTACATGTCACATGGTCATGGGTTGAATAAATAACACGGCTGTCGCTGTTCAGCTAAAAATCATGTTTTTAGTGGACTAACTTCAAAAAATTCCAATGGCAAGGGGTGGGGGCCAGCCCCTTCACCATCGGATACTCGCACTTCAAGCTCACAGATGTAACTCAACGTTACAACATTTTGGGCCTCCTACCCTCAAAACGTGATAACAATTTTGTTTGTTTGTAATCTTCTGTTCGCCGTTACCACGCGACGCGGGGGTAAATGGGGAACCTGTCTTTCAACATAACAATTTGGGGAACCTGTTTTTCAACATAACAATTTCAACCATCTATACATAAATCAAGAAAATATGCACAACTTTTTTCTTACATACAACAAAATAGCTATCTTAGCATTGATAAAAAAAACAAAATATTGATTGGAAATGAAGTGAACCTAACTTTAAAAATGTCCCTCATAGAGACATTTTCCTTCAAATTCTTATGTATTTCTTTATAACTAAAATTTCCCTCCAAAACCAAAAATGTCCTCCAAAGTCAAAATTTCTAGCCATGATTGAGTTATTCGACCTAATTTTAGCCAACTCGTAGCCAGTTTTTAATTCAAATTTTAAATGTGAAATGGCGTCGCAGCATGTTAAATGTGGTATTAATGTGAAGAGCAATAAATTGATAATCGTAATTAATGTATTTATTTAAAGCTTTAAATGAGAAAAGAGTCAAGGCCACGGCAAATAACCCATATTTTTTTCTCTAAAAATGGTGTCGTCTTCAATAGACTCACTAAACGTTGGCAACTGACTACCGGGCACGGTTGAGTAATCATTCAAGGCATACAAGTTGGTGTATGAGTTTTGTTTAACACGCCTAAAACTACCCCATCACCCATGTTTAAAGTTAGATACTTTTCAGTGAGTTTGATGCTTGTTAAAGTTAAACAAATTTTTGAGAATTGCGTTAAGTTAAACCTGTGTTTAGCTTAAAACCATGTTTTAATATGTACGAGAATACGGGCCTTAATGTTTAATTTGCAGTTGTTTTCCAATCACTGCTCTTGAATATCAACATCAAATAAATTCTAAGCTTTTAAACCGACACCTTTAAAAAGAAAAAATTATGTTGATGAGATAGAATCTCAAAAAGCATTTACATGTTCCCGATCTTTGTCCACTTATTTTCGTAAATTATTGAAATTTGTTCTTCGCATCTTAAAGTTGTGATATTTATAAATTTGTATATAAGGTGATAAACAAACATGTACCTATAGGCATTTGTTGTACCTTACCCTACCATAAGGCCGTACAGAAATAGCTTATTGTTAATAATGGGATTGTGATGTGTAGCTTGGTATACAGTGACGTTAATGTGACGTAATAATATGATGAGATGGACATTTATTTGAAGATACCACCCACTCACAGCCATTTGCCACAAGGGCGTGTCTTTCATTTCACTGCATTACATTGCACTGCATTTCACTGCATAGTATCATCATCACTGAGTTGTGGGTAAAAAAATGATTAAAGTAATATCAGGATGTTTTGGCATCAACATTTAAAAAAAAAATCACTAGCATACATTGAAGAATTAAAGAAGAGAAAAAACTAATATTGTGTTTTCTTAAATGTGGCAATCTTTGTAACTGTGGCAGTGTCTCCTATCTAGTGGGGTTTTCAAATGACAACAAATTCTGTAAATCAAAAACACTTTCTTTTTGGAAAAAATTCAAACTTGACAGTTTACATAATCTCCTTTTCTAATAATTATGTGACCAGTTGTCGGCAAGGCTCAAGATAACAGTAGTGCCCGGGTCATGTTATTTATCGAGAACCAGGAGTTACTTTCAGTCTACCGGGAGCTAACTTGTTATTAAATTGTGTTGTTAAATCAAAATTTGATGTTTTCCCGATCGTCAACAGGCACTGGTTTGGACAAAATATCAGCGCTCGGTTGTTTATTTTTCAGCATTACCGGGCGCTATGGCAGGAGGACCGATGGGTAAAAATTGCCCAGCGCCCGCTTATCTTGAGCCTTGGTTGTCGGCAAACACAGTTTTGAGATAGAAGACAATATATTTGGTGAAATATAAAGAAAATAATAGAAAAAAAGGCTTCTTCAATTCATATCTTATGATTACAAACTTTGATTACATTTAACATGGCATCATTTCAAAGTATTTGAAATGTGTTCTTTCAAGTCATACCAAGTCAGAATTGACCCGGGCCATGTCCATTTAGACGGGTCACATATGAAGAGCTTTGTTGCAAAAGGGCTATGGTGCATTTTTTCAAAAAATGAGTTTGATATAGAAATGTATAGGGAAAAATCATATGTTTCAAGGAAGCAAAGTCATTTTTTTCAAAAAGACCTACATCTCATTGTAAACAGCCATTGAAATTGTTGTTTTGTTGCAAAAGGGCCTGTATCCAGAATTAAATCGGGATACAGGCCCTTTTGCAACAAAACTACAACTTCAATGGCTGTTTACAATGAGATGTAGGTATTTTTGAAAAAAATGACTTTATTTCCTTGAAACATATGATTGTGACCTATACATTTCAATATCAAACTTATTTATTTTAAATGATTAAAATAAATGATTTTTTGTGTGTGGTATTTTTTCTTTATGTACAAACAGATGGAGTTTTGTTGCAAAAGGGCCTACATCCAAATTTTCAAAAAATGTAAACATGATTTTAAAAAAAATTAAAACTAGCACATTTAAAATGTATTTCAATTTCAATTAGTATGTAATGTACCTCTTTCATAATCCATTCAGTTTTTCAATTGCTCAACTTGAATATTTAGAAACAGTTTTTTGACTTTTTCTCAATAAGAGCCAAAGTGGATGTAGGCCCTTTTGCAAAATACCTCTTCATATACACATCCTTTTGATGCAAATCATTGCTGGTCACCACTCATCCATAGCCGAAGCCGAGCTTCATCTTTTTTTGAGCTCAATTTTTTTTCTTATAACTAAAAGAAAAGCCAAAAATGGGCTATGCGGCAAAGGTGACTCCACATACTTGCGGGTATGTGAGACAGAAATTTCTTGGCCTAATGATAATAACTACCGTGTATAGGGAGCTTACAGATAATAATATAATGTACAGATTTATAATCTTGATGAAAATTGATGATTATTATATATTTCCACTGTATCATAATTGAATAACATCATAATTTGTATTATAATTTGTATTAAACACTGTAACATTTGTTATTTGTATGTATTTATTTATGTATCAAAATGAGGGCCTGCTTGGAAAGCAGTGCAAGTCACTGAAGCATAAATTACCCTCAATAAAGAAAGCATAAATAAAAATAAATAAAATATGCCAGCTCGTGTTTGATAGTGCTTGATGGTCTCACTTCATTCTGATTTTGTTATTTCTAATAAAATCCTCTAGAAATGGATAGGATGGAATATCGTTACTGTTCTGTCCTCTAGAAATGGATAGGATGGAATATCGTTACTGTTCTGTCCTCTAGAAATGGATAGGATGGAATATTGTTACTGTTCTGTCCTCTAGAAATGGATAGGATGGAATATCGTTACTGTTCTGCCCTCTAGAAATGGATAGGATGGAATATCGTTACTGTTCTGTCCTCTAGAAATGGATAGGATGGAATATCGTTACTGTTCTGCCCTCTAGAAATGGATAGGATGGAATATCGTTACTGTTCTGCCCTCTAGAAATGGATAGGATGGAATATCGTTACTGTTCTGCCCTCTAGAAATGGATAGGATGGAATATCGTTACTGTTCTGTCCTCTAGAAATGGATAGGATGGAATATCGTTACTGTTCTGTCCTCTAGAAATGGATAGGATGGAATATCGTTACTGTTCTGCCCTCTAGAAATGGATAGGATGGAATATCGTTACTGTTCTGTCCTCTAGAAATGGATAGGATGGAATATCGTTACTGTTCTGCCCTCTAGAAATGGATAGGATGGAATATCGTTACTGTTCTGTCCTCTAGAAATGGATAGGATGGAATATCGTTACTGTTTTGCCCTCTAGAAATGGATAGGATGGAATATCGTTACTGTTCTGCCCTCTAGAAATGGATAGGATGGAATATCGTTACTGTTCTGTTCTCTAGAAATGGATAGGATGGAATATCGTTACTGTTCTGCCCTCTAGAAATGGATAGGATGGAATATCGTTACTGTTCTGCCCTCTAGAAATGGATAGGATGGAATATCGTTACTGTTCTGTCCTCTAGAAATGGATAGGATGGAATATCGTTACTGTTCTGCCCTCTAGAAATGGATAGGATGGAATATCGTTACTGTTCTGCCCTCTAGAAATGGATAGGATGGAATATCGTTACTGTTCTGCCCTCTAGAAATGGATAGGATGGAATATCGTTACTGTTCTGCCCTCTAGAAATGGATAGGATGGAATATCGTTACTGTTCTGTCCTCTAGAAATGGATAGGATGGAATATCGTTACTGTTCTGCCCTCTAGAAATGGATAGGATGGAATATCGTTACTGTTCTGCCCTCTAGAAATGGATAGGATGGAATATCGTTACTGTTCTGCCCTCTAGAAATGGATAGGATGGAATATCGTTACTGTTCTGCCCTCTAGAAATGGATAGGATGGAATATCGTTACTGTTCTGCCCTCTAGAAATGGATAGGATGGAATATCGTTACTGTTCTGTCCTCTAGAAATGGATAGGATGGAATATCGTTACTGTTCTGCCCTTTAGAAATGGATAGGATGGAATATCGTTACTGTTCTGCCCTCTAGAAATGGATAGGATGGAATATCGTTACTGTTCTGTCCTCTAGAAATGGATAGGATGGAATATCGTTACTGTTCTGCCCTCTAGAAATGGATAGGATGGAATATCGTTACTGTTCTGCCCTCTAGAAATGGATAGGATGGAATATCGTTACTGTTCTGTCCTCTAGAAATGGATAGGATGGAATATCGTTACTGTTCTGTCCTCTAGAAATGGATAGGATGGAATATCGTTACTGTTCTGTCCTCTAGAAATGGATAGGATGGAATATCGTTACTGTTCTGTCCTCTAGAAATGGATAGGATGGAATATCATTACTGTTCTGTCCTCTAGAAATGGATAGGATGGAATATCGTTACTGTTCTGTCAAAACCTTATAGGTTTTTCTGGCCCTTCAGCATGTTTAAAACAAATCTGCCCCACGCGTGTGCATAGGAAATATTGCTTTATACATATTCAGGGGCAAGAGCTCTTACAAAGTTTTGAAAGATGTGTATTTTAGCCCTTGACAACGTTTAGAGGAGAATGCCCAAAGGTTTTACATAGGAAGTATTACTTTATACATGCTGAAGGGCAGTGTCCGAATTAAGGGGGAAAAAATGGTTGTCCGCCGGACAACCTAGCAGGATATTTTGGTTGTCCGGCAGAATTGTTGGTTGTCCGTATTTTATGTGTTTATTTGGTTTAACTTAGTAATCTACACCCAATGCGATTATGCGCCACGCAAGACGTCACAGTTGTAATACTGTACACAATTATGACAGTAATTTAAAACATGGATATGTAACTAATAACTAGTAATCACAGTCACCCACATCATCATCATCTTTTTGAACTTTTATTATTTCAGTTCCAGAAGTTTCTGTTGTTGGAGCTACATGTATTACTAAACATATTGAGATTGAGAATCTCGACCACAGAAAACTTGAACTTGAATAAACATGTACTTAATATAGATATTTGTATGATATTAGTGTAAATGTTGAGTTGACAATTCAAGTTGGGTTATATATTGGAACTGTTATATATTGGAACTGTTAAGGTACACGTAAGTAGGGTTAGGGTAATGGGGCTGTTGTTGTTTCGTATTCTACTAATATATTAGGATGTTATTTTGATTGACAACTTTTATGACGTCGCGTCTTATTGAACATCAATGAGACATAGTCAAAAATCACCCTTATTGCCGACGACACAGTTCCGTATCGGAGCTAAATATGAATATGTTATTATGACCGGTTGATACATACTTCGCGGGTGTGACTGTGATGAACACATCGATGTCTCGATGACGTACCACACGTACGGTATAAATAGGATACATGTACAAATAAAGGCCCAAATGAGATCATGGAAATACGATTCGATGATAGATTGATATTTTCCGTATGAAACTTGAATTATATTATTATTTAGCTGTTGATTTTGTTTCATTTACAGTTCTGTAAAATATTTAAATTCATATGTTAACTTCTAGTAAGATTTTTGGTTGCCCGCCGGACAACTGCAAAAGTAAATGGTGGTTGCCCGGTGCTAATTTTGGTTGTCCCGGGCAACCGGACAACCACTTTATGCGAACGCTGCTGAAGGGATAAAACTCAAAATGCAATTGTGGTTAATATTTTATATCTCTTGATTCCTTATCTTCACATGTGACGCGATCAAGCGGAATGAGTCAAATGTCGGTAATATTGATTTTGAGTTATAGGTAAAAAGAAGTGACAAATTCTTACGTTTTACTTTGTTTTCTCAGTTGGTAAATTGTAACTTAAAAACTAAATATTCAATTTCAGTGGGGTTTGAACCATACTGTAGCATTTTCCACCTACTTCTAAATAATGGACACATATTAAAATTGAAAACTGCCAATATATGACTCATTTCACTTGATCACGTCACATTAATGTGGAGAGCATGTGTGGTCCAGTGGATCAAGCACAGGTTTCACGATACAAAGGTTGTGAGTTCTAGCCCCGCTGTGGCCAACTTGTTTGTGTCCTTGGGCAAGGTACTTAGTCTTAATTGCCTCGTTCACCCAAGCGAGATTGGGTAGCTGTTAAAAAGGGTGATATTTCAATCTAAGTGCTGATATGGATGTGCGCCTAGCCAGCAGCCGGCGTAGATGAAGCGAAATGATTGTGACGATTTCCAAACGACAGCGTAAAAATAAATAGGCTACAGCGCCATGAGCGTCGCTTGTGACAGATACCGGCGCTATATAATTGCCTAACTCATTTTTTCTAGTTTTTAGAAAACAACAAATATATGAAAAGTGAGTTAGGCAATTATTAAAGCAGGCTGACAATAAGTTGAATAGCACCATTAATAGTGCAGGTGAATTCCAACAGGAGCAGTAACTGTTGGATAGAATTAGGTTGGAGATGTACCTTTAAGTGAAATGTGGCTTGTTATAGGCCTAATACGAGTTAATATGACCCATTTTAAACAATTTACATAATTATTACAATCTGCTTTACTCACAAGGCTGACTTAGGCAGAATTGAAATTGTGCATTTATTGGTCAATGACTTAGGTATTAATACAACATGTGCATAATGTAATGAAGTCATGATTTTTACAAAACTCTCAATTTCGCTGAAAAGTGAGTTAGGCAATTATCGAAGCAGGCTGATGACATGGGACTATAAATCAAGCACCTTTACGATGTAAACAGCCTCAAGGCGGTGCACAGGCAAATCTGAAAAACTACAGAAAATCTTTAAAACTACAACAGACATGCTAGAAATATAAGTTCCTTTTATTTTGAATACAGGGTGGTCCAAAATAGGTCTAAATAGCAAATTTTTCATAAATCTATGAAAAATTCTGTGAAGAAACACTTCTGGATTTTTTAGTAAAATGTTTTACAACCCAGGGTAGAAAAGGACCGAAGAGTCACACAAATGAAATAGAGAGACTGCGATTTGGCCATTGTTTAATCTATAAAATGAATAAAACTGTGTATTCTTTACATTAAAACACTCCCTGAATTGAACATCATATTCTAGTAGAGAATGTCTAGATAACAATTCAATATTAGTATTCATAGTAGCAGGCACATGTTATTAACACATATGAGAAGTTTGAAAACTTTCCTATGTATACTTTTAAAATGGCATCAATTTCAAAAGTTCTAGTTTTCCGCTATTTTGTGTAGAAACCTATGGGCGCCTCATCCACCGGCGCCTCATCCACCGGTCCCACCCTTGACTTACTCGACATTTAGATTGATAACTTCACTGTTACTAAACATGTGGCTTTAATTCCTTTTTTATTCGGTAGCTAGATAAATTGTCTTTAATATGATACCAAAAATGTTATGTTTTTTTGACAACTTCTATTTAAAATAGAGACACGTATCACGATTTTAAGGATTTTTTGAAACGATCCCACCTTATTTGATATACCTATTAGTGACCTGTGACCACAGGTCAACCCGTTCATCTATTGTTTGAGCTGATACTGATTAAAGGAATAGTTGATATCTAGACAAAAATGGGGTGTTTGTTTAGAAATAGATCTGATATAGAATAATGTAGAATTATATATATAGGGTAGAATTATATAGAATAATGGTTGAATCAACGCCTGATTAGAGATAGATGGAAACATTATTAAAATCATTATTGTTTAGAATTAGTATTGTCTAAAATATCTACAATCTAAGTGAATAATTCTTATTTGTTATTCCAAATTCTGGTACTTGTTTTATAAATAGATATGTATTTTATACCTATTTATACCCATGTACTATAACACATAATACTGTAAAACGACTTAATTTGGCTAGCAATTTAATTTCGCGATACAGTTTAATTCACCAAATTAATTTGCTTTCAATTATATTATATTATATTATATTATATTATATTATATTATATTATATTATATTATATTATATTAATTATATTATATTGTATTATATTATATTATGATGATGATGATGATGATGTTTTATAGTATTCATCAATGGTTATAGCCTACTGAAAGATCATACGAATTGGTAAAATTAAATTGCCCCAAATAAATTAATGCTAAATTCACTAAATTTAGTTGCCATGAAATTAAAGGGCCGTATTCTCGTACTAAACACGGTTTTAGCTTAAAACCGTGTTTAACTAAACGCGTGTCTAACTTAAACGTGAGTTTATCCTTTAAACGATGTGTTTAACAAAACACAACTTTAAACTCTGCAAATCTCATTCCCAGAGTGGTCCTGCATTGATTGTATACAGGTATTTAATTCATGTGGCCCTAATGGGTTACAATAGATATCGACTGAATGCTTTAACTACATGGTACTTTTAAAGACTACACAGTCCGCACGTCAGCTTGCACCGGGCACGATTGAGTGATCATTCAACGCATACATTTGGTCGCGAGTTTAGATAAACACGCATTAAACTACCCCCGTACCCATGTTTAAAGTTAGACCCATTTCGGCGAGTTAGACGCGTGTTTAAGTAAAATAAATGTACGAGAATTGCGTTTAGTTAAACGCCGTGTCTAAAGTCAAAGTTAGACGCGTGTTTAGCTTAAAACCGCGTTTAAATATGTACGAGAATACGGGCAAAAGTGTTTTACTTATGTCCCAATTAATCCCAAGAAGGGCCATTGGTATGTTTGGATGAGCCACCATCCCTCACAAAAATGGTAGGGCCAATGATAAGGTTGATATCTCTTACACCCACGGTCCGCTGAACGCTAACTTTTGACAGGTTATCTAGTGATAACTAGGGGAAATATAGGTTTGTTGAAGAGTCTATGGTACTGCTTTCCCAGGGTCCTAGAATAACAAACAAAGGCTTAAAATGTTAAGTGGGCCGCCTTCTTTATTTATCCGCCCGATCGAAATCGTTACATCAAGTGGTTTTTATAAAGTGATGAAAACAGTGAGAGCGATTTTATGAGAAAGATTACAGGTTTTGCCATTGACTTAACTTGACAAATTTCGACACGGCAATAAAGAGACCACAAAAGTTGTGATATAGTCCTAATACAAGTGGCTATGGTACCAAGGTCTCGTTAACCTATAACCATATAAATTAAGTATGATATATTTAAAAGTATAAACTTGTAATAACTGCCCGATTGAGAGTAATCGGCCGGTTAGTTTTCATGATATAACTCAAAACAATTTGTCCCTATTCGAATTGCACGTGAACTTTGTGAGTGCGGTGGGTCAATAATACTTCAATTACAAGCGCACTGTACTGTGTTCAATGGTAAAACGGACAATAACTGCAAGATGATACAATAAGTATTGAAAATAAGCATTTTATAATTTATAGAGGGCCAATTTTGGATATTGACATGGTCTTCACTTATATAAAAAACATCCCCAAAACACCATAGATTCAATATGCATGGTATTTGACTACTAAATATAAGCAAGTTATTATGTAGTAAAGTAAGCTGTGTTGCGAACTCCTCACGAAGTGAGATGGCCTTTTAGGCATTTCTAGCAATCCGCGGTAGCTTTAAGTTACACATAGCCAGTATTTGGTGGTTACTAATCAGGCTTCTCGTTAGGTAAAAAATTATGGGGTCCACTGGACCCCATAATCTACCAATTCCCAAAAATATGGGGTCCGAGAAGAAATTATGGGGTCCAAGTCAAAAATGTAATTTGCGAATTGTGACTTCGGAATCGGATACGGAGTGGTTAAACGGGGCTACTGCGCTGAAATGTCCAAAAATTGTCTACTCTATTTATTTTGTTGTTTGTAAAGAGAAAGATAAGTAAATAAATAAAGGAAAGGAAGTCAACTATATAAATGGGTTTTTTTTGTCATTCTTTGCTGGTTCACTTTATTGTAAACTGTATAAAGTAGTTTCACCCACCATGACTTTCAAATACAAATGTTGCCGGTAATTAACCTATCCCTATAAGTCAATCATGCGACAGGCCTGCGTGTGGACCAAAGTTGTCCGTCAAGATATTTACCCATGCGGTGATCACTATAACAATTACTGATTCATCTACATTTTTACATTACAACGAACAATAAAAGCGATGAACTGGATATGTCGCAGAGACGAACTAATTATAATTATCACAATGTTTCAACCATTGCCCTCGTACAAACAAATCCGTCCCTTTACCAGTATTATAAACGACGCAACATCGTGTTTAACAACCGATAGCGTCACTAAGTGGTCTGTTGAAGAGACACAAAATAGCGAGAAGAAAAAGAAATTACGCAATACGCACATGTTTTATAGTCTCTCTTGAAAATTGGCCGTACAAATACTGTATTGACCAGACGACGCTGGACACGGGCGTATTCACGAATATTCAGGTAAAAATATGCGAACGAGGTTACGTGATCAAGTGAATGGGACGAACGCTAACAACGGTTTAAATTCAAAAAATAATACTGACACTGCGGATGAATAGTCACCCACGGTGGTTTTAGGATAAAATAATTTAGTTCCAACGTGTGATGAATTTTATGGGGTCATATAATCAAAATCTATTGTTACATTGACATCAACGGAAATCCAAAATTAACGGCCGTTCGTGTCCACCGTCGTCTGATATTGACGATGTATGCATTTAACGACGACTACGGACATGACGACAACATTTGTAGAAATGTTCACGAATTTAACATTTCACGAATCAGCAATAGTGGCCTAATTCATTTCATTTAAAATGTCATGAATGTAACTTTGCAATGCACTGCTACAAAGCAGATTGGAAATATTTGTGGCATGACATTTTTGCGAGTAAGTGCTCCTCACAAAATTAAATTAATTTAAATGCATGCAAACCTTTCTGGTTTTACAGTATTGATTCAACAATGTTATTGATGCACCTGTTCAAAAGTCCCGCCAACAGACCATGAACCATTCAAATGGCTATAGCCTACAGTCATCAAAAAAAGTAACTATACAGGTAATAAATGTACTTTTAACTCTAAAAAATATATATCCTACCTAGAAATATTAAAGCATAAAGTTGTTGAGAAATTTATCTTCTTTAATATGAGATATTGCACGCTAGGATCGGTTGACAATCCAAAATGTAAGGTAAAGTCACAATTTCAAATTCACATTTTACATTTCAACACGGGGGAGAGAATGACAGGTAGCGTGTGTGTGGCGTATTGATCCATTGGAACAATGCAGCCGACTGTCCAACCTGCGCATGCATCCCCCAATTGCACTACCGGTAATCGATAAGGAACCCGTAGATTGGTCCGCGTGTAGAAAATAAAAATGTGAAAATGAAAATCAGACTTCTCCTTACATTTTTGCATGCCACTTCTTCAATAATCACCCGATCCTAGCGTGCAATATCTCATATTAAAGAAGACAAATTTCTCAACAACTTTATTATTTAATATTTCTAGGTAGAATATATATTTTAAGAGTTAGAAGCCCATTTATTACCTGTATAGTTACTTTTTTTGATGACTGTATACATGATCGCATTTGTAGCTATGCAAAGCTAGGATATGGTCACAGGTCACTAATAGGTAGACCTATATCAAATAAGGTGGGGCCGTTTCAAAAAATCCTTAAAATCGTGATACGTGTCTCTATTTTAAATAGAAGTTGTCAAAAAACATAACATTTTTGGTATCATATTAAAGACAATTTATCAAGCTACCGAATAAAAAAGGATTAAAGCCACATGTTTAGCAACAGTGAAGTTATCAATCTAAACGTCGAGTGAGTCAAGGGTGGGGCTGGTGGATGTGGCGCCCATAGGTTTCTACACAAAATAGCAGAAAACTAGAACTTTTGAAATTGATGCCATTTTAAAAGTATACATACAGGCTGTCCCAAAATGATTAGTACCCATCGATGCCCAAAGTTCAATAAATGTTTTCATCATCAAAATCAATGAGATTAGATCCGTTGTTTAGCTATCATATTTGCTAACTGTACCCTTTCATTAGAATTTTAGATCATGAATATCGGACTTATTTTAACGAAGTTACACTCCATTGTGTAAGACATGGTGGTTTCACCTTTTTGACAAAGTGCAAAAAAAAGTGTTTTTAAACAGCTTGTTTGAAAGAAACTAATACATTCTCTTACTCTCTTGTCTGCTAATATCTTTGGTTCCTTTCTATTTTAAACTGCTGTTGTATCATATTTTTGTTCAAACCATTAATACTTCTTCATTTTGATTCAATTTGAAGAGTAAAAATAGATCATCACGCATGAGCGACCCCAAGCTTTATTTCTATAATGAGCTAGTTTTGAGGCTAAACTTGAGGGTAATTTAAACAGGTAAAGCCGTGGTCATGGGTAATTAGCAGTGGCTTAGACTTCTTTTTCATATGCAATTTCCTACAAACTTGGTAAAAATATATAGTCCCTTAGTGTTTAACCTCACGAAATCTATTCTCCAATGTAAAATCTAAGCCACTGGTGATTCACCAAATACCACTTCATTTAGAAGTCCCTAAACACTTGTCAAATAAAACAATGCATGGGGTCACTCAAGTGTGACAAACTTCTTTTACCCGTTAAATTGAATTAAGGAGAAGAAGTATTAATGATTTGAACACCCATAACTAATAACAGTTACAGCAGAAAGACACACAAGATTATATTGAGTAGACAAGAGATTATGAGAATACACAAGTTTCGTTCAAACAAGCTGCAATAGCACACACATTTTTTTAGCACTTTGTCAAAAAGGTGAAATCATCATGTTTTACATAATGGAGTGTATCTTGAGTTTGATAAATCCGATATTCATGATCTAAAATTCTAATAAAATAGTACAGTATGACAAAGATGATGTACAAACAACGGATCTAATCCCATCGATGTTGATGATGACAAAAATTATTGAACTTTGGACATCGATGAGTACTAATCATTTTGGGACAGCCTGTAGGAAAGTTTTCAAACTTCTCATATGTGTTAATAACATGTGCCTGCTACTATGAATAATAATATTGAATTGTTATCTAGACATTCTCTACTAGAATATGATGTTCAATTCAGGGAGTGTTTTAATGTAAAAAATACACAGTTTTATTCATTTTATTGATTAAACAATAGCCAAATCGCAGTCTCTCTATTTCAATTGTGTGACTCTTCGGTCATTTTCTACCCTGGGTAGTAAAACATTTTTAAATGTTAAAACTAAAAAAGCCAGAAGTGTTTCTTCACAGAATTGTTCATAGATTTATGAAAAATTTGCTATTTAGACCTATTTTGGACCACCCTGTATTTAAAATAAAAGGAACTTTAACGATATTCATGTAGCTCATTTTGATAACCATTTTCTTTTAAATTAAATAGTCCATGCTAACTTAATTTCATAGAATATTATATACAATTTACAAACCTTCATTTTATGCATCATTTCATCATAATTTTAGACACCCTGTACTTTTCCTGTGTACATTTTGGGCAAGTGATTTTTAGCAAATTTGGTAGCACCTTCTGCAGTTGTTCTGATTTTGGTGACTATCTTCAGCTTAACCCTAATTGTACAAACTATCAAAATATTTTGTGAGGAGCAAAAACGATCAACTTTTTTATGTTTCACCCTATAAAAATTTTACACACCCTGTATAATTTGATTCTTTTTTGTAAAAATGAAAAACCTTGAATCATAAGCTTTCCAACAATATATAGTTTGTGGGTCATTAAGTATGTAAAACTTAAGTTTTGTCCCGTTTAATCAGAATTGTTGCATTTCTCAACATTATTAGAAGTGAAACATTTTTTTGGACCAGTTTGTGACTTCTGACCCCAAGGCTCCCTAATATAGGATTGAATCAGTGTTAAAGTTCTGCAATTTGATTGGAGCTTTAATCATGGATCATTGTTATTGGTAAAAGGAATTAGGGATTTCCTGTTGCTAGTGTTTCAATGGTCATAATGAATGAGGGGGGGGGGGCACTCAACTTTGATAGGGATGTGCTATGATGTGAAATCAGGGTTCCCAAAAGTGACAGCTTTAGTAACCAATTTGAGTAAGAAGAATAGGTGTCATATGAACTAATACAACTTGCAAATGAAGGTATCGTAAAGACCATCAGAGGCATCTTCAGGCTATACTTTAACCCCCTGAGAACTACCGGCCGATTGGTTAAAAAGATGGATACATCATTTATTGCACCAATGAGAGACATTGTTAGAATAATTGTATCCCTGATAAAGATGGTAGTGAAACATTTTACAAGCTGCATTTGAATTGGCTATTCATATGAGTACATCTTGTAATAAACCAATCAGAACCACTGTTTATTTTGGCCTTATTCATAAATATTTGTGATATAGTCCTAATATAAGTGGCTATGGTACCAAGGTCTCGTTAACCTATAACCATATAAATTAAGTATGAAATATTTAAAAGTATAAACTTGTAATAACTGCCCGATTGAGAGTAATCGGCCGGTTAGTTTTCATGATATAACTCAAACCAATTTGTCCCTATTCGAATTGCACGTGAACTTTGTGAGTGCAGCGGGTCAATAATACTTCAATTACAAGCGCACTGTACTGTGTTCAATGGTAAAACGGACAATAACTGCAAGATGATACAATAAGTATTGTAAATTAGCATTTGATAATTTATAGAGGGCCAATTTTGGATATTGACATGGTCTTCACTTCTATAAAACATCCCCCCAAAACACCATAGATTCCATATGCATGGTATTTGACTCCTATATATAAGCAAGTTACTATGTAGTAAAGTAGGCTGTGTTGCGGACTCCTCACGGAGTGATGATAGTCTTTTAGACATGTTTAGCAATTCGCGGTAGCGTTTAGTTACACATAGCCAGTGTTTGGTGGTTACTAATGGTTTCTGGGCACTCTTCCCAGTACACCAGGTTAGATACTAGTGTTTGAAGCATACATGGTCTAGGGGCCGTATCTAATCTCCCTTAACTGTACCACATTCGGTCAAATATGGAGGTGAACCTAAACATGTCTGTCGGTTTCGCTAGAGGCCACGAAGGCTGGCTTCGCAGTACAGGGAGCCTCGTTGTACAAGGCATACGGTTTATCTTTTGATATTTTTACAATAGTATTAGTCAAAATGAGATACAGGGCCAACCTTTTCATAATACTTGGAAATACATCTATGAAAGACAGGATAAAACAGATTTTCACGAAGACCCATAATGACCCTGTGTATGCTACCCAATTTGTAAATGAAACAAGTGTGGTATTGTCTACCCCCCCCCCCTCCCCCTCCGCATGAAATGTAAAATAACAGGTGAGGCGGAGCCAAACTCGTTATTCAAACATTAATTCATGCCAAAGGTTAGCATTGGAGTATTTGCTCCTTCTTCACATGCACTGCCAATACAGCCATGCATTGACTAAACCCATCCATCATAACCATCATGGCAACATTGCCCTGTTTATATTATAGATTGCTGCGTGCATTAAAATACCAGGCCTGAAAATTTCACAAAAATTATGAAATCTCTGGGTCTTTTCTTATGAAAGAAATTTGAAAAACACCCACCCATACACAAGATCCACAAGAAAAGATGACACCAATGCACAACACAGATCAGCTATCACTGACCAAAAATCACTTGCCTAAAATGTATGCAAACCTAAGGCTTTCAAGAAAGATTTCTTACAACCCGAACCCAGCAGTATGGTTTTGGGAATAAAACATACAATGGGTCAAATTAGGGGAGGGGGAGGGGGTGGGGAGAACCACCAGCGCCAGGAATCGAAACCAGGGTTACTTGCGTGGCAATCCAGCCCCCTATGTTAGCGAGCCAACGAGTTAGCTTTGAAAATGTTAACACTTTACACGCGGCTATTATGTTACCAAATACAAAACAGATTTGTCAGAAACCTTTCCCAACTTTCAAAGTCTATCTCAAGATTTACTGAACCAATACTATGCATGTTTGTACTTATTTCAATGCATTTCACAATTTTGACATTTTTGAAACTTTTGGAATATCGTCTGCAGACGCCTGCTGCGTGGAAAGATTTCCATCTGCATGCAAAGCCTGCCTGGAGAAAGATTGGGAAGGCCCGTCTTACCAGGAACTAGTAGTATTTTGTAGTATTCAGTGCCCCATTAGGGTTAATGTGGCAAAAACATCACCAAAAAGTGTGTCAAGAGCATAAAATGTTTGGCACCATCAATCCATCAATCACATCGTCAATTCAGAATGCTTTATGCCCTTATTCATATCCACCAAATAACTTTTTCAGCGATGCCAATACCTTCTGTAGAAAATTTGGGCAATTCTGGGGGAGGGGGAGGGGAGTGTAAAATTGGGGTAAAATAACATTAAAAAGCCTAATTAAAAAAGTCTAAAGAAGAATAGGAATTGTGGTATATTGCATAAGGCCATGAAAAAAACCATGTTCTACGGACAAACAGACCTCTGAGGTAGGATCAATTGGTTGGGCGTTTTTTGTTGGTGGTAGTTTTATTTTAGAAAAATGTTGGTGAATTTCCAGCAATTTTCAACAACAAAAAATCAAAAATAGGCGAACAATTGCAAACATTTTCCAACATTTTTCTAATAAAATAAAATGCGTCAGTCGAGCCCGTAGAACAGGTGGTTTTTTTGTGTGTGGCCTAAGTGGCATGTTTGCTTATTGTAATAAATTGTGACCTAATCCGACCAAATGTAGCATCATTTAGTTTAAACGTCCTGAAAAAAGCAAAAATTTGAGTGGAATATTGCACTAGATACAAAGCAATATTTTTAAATTGTGACAAAAACCTAAGCCCTGGAGGGTCCCGCGATCGCGGTTTTCTCGTCGTGATTCTCGGGTTATACCATTTGCCTCGGTTTTCTAAAAGTATGCAGAGATTTCGCGGAATTGTTGGTTTTTTCCTCAACAAAACAAAATTTCGAATTTCTACACAAAAATCGACCGTAATTAGTCCAAGAAAATCTTGAAATGTCATGTTAAATTTCGATCTATCGTAGCAATCATACCAATGCGAACTTGGTTGGAAAAATCCTCCCGGAAAATACCTTTTATATGTAAACAATGTCTGGTTCCCGTCCCCGTATGTTATTTTCCCCATGTTACGCCGCGCCACGCCGTAAAATTGGTATCATCAATTTGAGATCGCACATGTTCTGACGTAATGCATTTATAATGATTAATGATGCCGCCTAGGTTGCTGGAAACGGGTGGGTTTCATAAAGAATTGACTAAGACTCTGCCGCCCTCTACATTTTGTTATCAATGTAACGTACAGTAATTTTTAAGATCGACTGGAAAGCCAGTGGGGGATGTACTCAAGATGGCGGCGCGTGTTCAAAACAAATATTTCTTCCGTATAAAAAATGTCAACACGGAGGACATTAATTGGAATATTACGCAAATTATGAAACCCCTCTGCCAGAGATAAATTTGGAAATCAATTATATTTTCTCGCAAAGAAGAGAAATGGACTATAAAGTAAGCTTATTTACTTTTTAAAGAGTGATATTTGGGGGTGATTTTTCAGTCACATTTTTGGTCGCGGTTTCTCGCATTTGGTTTATTTTCGCGGCATTTTTCGGTTTTGGTTGCAAATCCCGTGAATCGCGGTTTTAGTAAACTCGCCTCTCGGTTTTTGCCTAAAAAAATTGCGGGATCCTCCGGGGCCTACAAAAACCCATGAAAACCCATGTAACCAAATACGCGTTTTGGGGAAGTCAACATACTTCCATTAATTTTGAAATGAAAAAAAAAGGTTTATATATATATATATATATGTGATGCGATCTGTGAAAACCTGTCGGATGTCGCAAAATGTGAACTAGGGATTATGGGTAAAAATTTTAAAAAAAATATATATATATATAAAAAAAAATTCTTCTTTTTTTTAGATTTTTTTAAAGAAAATTAGTTTCCAATACTTTGTGTTATCATCTTTCATGAAATTTCACCTTCAAAAACTTACTCAAGTCACTTTTATTATTAACCTTATAATGTTATTATATTGAATGATGTATCTCTTTTGGCCTGTTTTCATGATTTCTTGTTTTGTAGCTTTTGATGACATCACAATCATCATTCACTCATAACTTTTTTTGTAGTGATCGTAGAAAAATGATCAAAACAGTTCTGTAATCAGCACAGTTTTAGCTTTCTTATGATATAAATATCTCCAATATGAAAAATGCCACCATGTGGCGGGTTTTCACAGATCGCATCACATATTTTAGAGCATTAAAAAATGGGTCGGTCGGGCCCGTAGAACAGACTGGTTTTATGTTGTCGCCTTAGTATCAGGCCTAAAAAAGAAGAAGTTTGCTTGGCCTAACCCGAAAATCAAATGGTGCGTCCCTTAGCCCTGGGTGCCTCCCCACCTGTTGGCCCAGCAGGAATGCAGAAAACAGTTGATGGAAATAGATACTACATCAATTGTTGTACACTTGAATTACAAAGGAAGCCTGGCCTATTAAGAGCAGTGATACAAACAATCAAATCAAGAAACATGTTGATGGATTATTCATTAATATTTGTGACTTTGTTATTTAAAATTCTCCATTGTGAATACAATAAGTATTGTAAATTAGCATTTGATAATTTATAGAGGGCCAATTTTGGATATTGACATGGCAGGTATAAAAGACAGAATGCTGAAATGACAGAAACGACCGAAACGACAGAAATTGAAAAAGACAGAATTGACTGAACAGTGAGGAATCCCAGGGCGAGTTTATTATTGAAATGGAGTCATTGTCCAGTATTCCAAATGACCTAACAGAGTAATCTGTTTATACCCTTCCAGTTGGTGACATTGCAAATCATCATAATGTGTCTCATCATAAGTATGCCGATGATACGCAGTTATACATATCATTTGATCCCAAAGTGCCGGGTGACCTTAACAGTGCAATAACTCGACTCCAAAAGTGTATATTTGATATTAAGAACTGGATGACTGCAAACAAATTAAAGATAAATGATAGCAAAACAGAGTTCGCCGCATCTACATACAATCGCAAACACCATCTGCCATCTGATATAACTCTTTCTATTGGAAATGAAAACATTCAACCTGTGAAGACCGTAAGGAATTTAGGTGCCTTCTTTGATTCACAAACGACCATGTCATCACATATCACAAATGTCAGCAAAACGGTTACTTTCCATTTACGAAATATCGGCAGAATCAGGAAATATATTGATCAACCTACATGTCAACATGCTGTACGTTCATTGATACTCTCACGTCTCGATTATTGTAATGGCCTTCTCTCTTCGCTACCATCTACTTACATCATTCGCCTGCAACGTTTGCAAAACTGGGCTGCACGTCTTGTATTTGAAGTCGACCGAAAACATTCGCCTGGACCACTTTTAAAAT
This sequence comes from Ophiura sarsii, assembly GCA_035610835.1. Classification (NCBI taxonomy): domain Eukaryota; kingdom Metazoa; phylum Echinodermata; class Ophiuroidea; order Amphilepidida; family Ophiuridae; genus Ophiura; species Ophiura sarsii. The sequence continues at coordinate 3,401,830 of CM069451.1, read as the reverse complement.
CACTGCATTGGCTTCCAATACGCCAAAGGATCATCTTTAAATTACTTCTGTGTGTTTATAAATGTCTTCATAACCAAGGACCAATCTACTTGTCAAATTGTTTATCATTATATGTTCCAAAGAGACCACTCCGATCTTCTAATGACTATCTACGTCTTCAATACCCTATCACTAGAGTTCTAGCTGGTGATAGAACTTTCACAGTTTGTGCGTCAAAAGAGTGGAATAAGCTACCTATCTGTATTAGACAATCATCATCTACAAGTGTGTTCAAAAAAGCTCTTAAAACTCATTTGTTCCCTTAAACAGTTTTTCTGTTTATTTTTTGTTTCTAATCTATTTTGTAATTGCTATAATATATTGTACGTACTATGCTCATGTTACACTCACATTTTGTAGTTTAAGTTGTAATTTTAAGGTTTTATCTTGTAAGCGCTCTGAGCCTTTTGGAAATGGCGCAATTAATGCTTTCTGTATTGTATTGTAAGGCCCTAATGCACACTAATGCACCGTAGAGCGGGAATGGAAGCGAGTGATGAGCTTCTTGCTGGGGGAAGAGGGAGGGAGGGAGACTTTCAAATCAACAGATGCACCCCATCCGCCCCCATCCCCCGTATTAGCCCTCCTTGAGATCGTAATAGATAAAGTGCATGTGATTGATATCATTATCACCTAAGATCCTATTAGTAGCCCCCCACCCCCCCCCCCACCCCCTCCATTGTAATCCCCACCCTCCAACCACCAAATGACCTAACAGAGTAATGCACCGAAGAGCGGGAATGGAAGCGAGTGGTGAGCTTCTTGCTGGGAGGGAGACTTTCAAATCAGCAGATAAAGCACCGCCCCCCCCCCCCCCCCCCCCCCCGTACTAGCCCTCCTTGAGACCGTAATTCCCTTCCACCCCACCCCCATCCTCACCTCCATTGTACCTCGGTAGTAAGCAAAACTTTGAAGTTCAAGCTTTATAGTATTAGATTAGAGCAGCACAGACCATGTGTGACCCCCGGGGGGGGTACTAGGATTTGGTTTGGTCGGGGGTGTGCCGCTGGAGATTCAAAACCCATACCCATTTCTAAGGGTGATTTTTCGCGAAAATATACCTAATTTTGGCAAATTTTCGCGAAAAATGACCTAATTTTGGCAAATTTTCGCGAAAATCGCGAAAACAGGACCCATGTCTAAGGATTTTTCACTGAAAAGCCTACCCATGGCTAAGGATGTCTCATGAAAAAGCGACCCACTGGAGCGGCACATCCCCGTATACCTGACATACGTGAGTGACCATCTGTGATTAGAGCCTGTTCATACGCTTAATATCAAACGTACCGATAGGCCTATTCAAGTTTTGTGATACATGTATGTTGCGCAATACTTGTAAGTAATGACATGGCTCCTCTGTAATTTGGAATTCATCCATCACCACATGATCACCATCACCAATGCCATTTAATATCCAACAACATTTCACCATCCACTCAAATTTCAATGTCCTTGTGTTTGTAACCATTGACCCTACATTAAAATTATGCTACTGTACTGGGTTTCATAATATTGTGAAACTTAATTTCGCTGTGATTTAATTTCGCTGTGATTTAATTTCGCTAATTTGCTTTCCCGATTATCCGCTCCCCCCCCACCTCACCCCCACCCTCCACCCACCCTTGCTACGCTTCAACGCCCCAATTCAACAACACACCCCTATCCTACACAAACCCACTGCAGGTTAACCCAACAGTAATATGTTATTAAAGTTCGGGTGCATTGCAAATTGTGTACTCGGTTGTAGCTATACACTAGTGCTGAACTCCCCACGTTGATACTTCTGGATTATTTTTAATGGTTTGCAGCTGTTTCTGTCGTTTCGGTCGTTTCAGCATTCTGTCTTTTATACCTGCCGGTATTGACATGGGCTTCACTTCTATAAAACATCCCCCCAAGAAAACACCATAGATTCCATATGCATGGTATTTGACTCCTATATATAAGCAAGTTACTATGTAGTTAAAGTAGGCTGTGTTGCGGACTCCTCACGGAGTGATGATAGTCTTTTAGACATGTTTAGCAATCCGCGGTAGCGTTTAGTTACACATAGCCAGTGTTTGGTGGATACTAATGGTTTCTGGGCACTCTTCCCAGACCAGGTTAGATACTAGTGTTTGAAGCATACATGGTCTAGGGGCCGTATCTAATCTCCCTTAACTGTACCACATTCGGTCAAATATGGAGGTGAACCTAAACATGTCTTTCGGTTTCGCTAGAGGCCACGAAGGCTGGCTTCGCAGTACAGGGAGCCTCGTCGTACAAGGCATACGGTTTATCTTTTGATATTTTTACAATAGTATTAGTCAAAATGAGATACAGGGCCAACCTTTTCATAATACTTGGAAATACATCTATGAAAGACAGGATAAAACAGATTTTCACGAAGACCCATAATGAAATAGGCCCCCGTGTATGCTACCCAATTTGTAAATGAAACAAGTGTGGTATTGTCTACCCCCCCCCTCCCCCTCCGCATGAAATGTAAAATAACAGGTGAGGCGGAGCCAAACTCGTTATTCAAACATTAATTCATGCCAAAGGTTAGCGTTGGTGTATTTGCTCCTTCATCACATGCACTGCCAATACAGCCATGCATTGACTAAACCCATCCATCAGAACCATCATGGCAACATTGCCCTGTTTATATTATAGATTGCTGCGTGCATTAAAATACCAGGCCTGAAAATTTCACAAAAATTATGAAATCTCTGGGTCTTTTCTTATGAAAGAAATTTGAAAAACACCCACCCACCCATACACAAGATCCACAAGAAAAGACGACACCGATGCACAACACAGATCAGATATCACTGACCAAAAATCACTTGCCTAAAATGTATGCAAACCTAAGGCTTTCAAGAAAGATTTCTTACAACCCAAACCCAGCAGTATGGTTTTGGGAATAAAACATACAATGGGTCAAATTAGGGGAGGGGGAGGGGGTGGGGAGAACCACCAGCGCCAGGAATCGAAACCAGGGTTACTTGCGTGGCAATCCAACCCCCTATGTTAGCGAGCCAACGAGTCAGCTTTGAAAATGTTAACACTTTCCACGCGGCTATTATGTTACCAAATACAAAACAGATTTGTCAGAAACCTTTCCCAACTTTCAAAGTATATTTCTAAGTTATATATCTCAAGATTTACTGAACCAATACTATGCATGTTTGTACTTATTTCAATGTATTTCACAATTTTGACATTTTTGAAACTTTTGGAATATCGTCTGCAGACGCCTGCTGCGTGGAAAGATTTCCATCTGCATGCAAAGCCTGCCTGGAGAAAGATTGGGAAGGCCCGTCTTACCAGGACCTAGTAGTATTTTGTAGTATTTGGTGCCCCATTAGGGTTAATGTGGCAAAAACATCACCACAAATGTGTCTCAAGAGCACAAAATGTCTGGCGCCATCAATCACATCGTCAATTCAGAATGCTTTATGCCCTCATTCATATCCACTAAATAACTTTTTCAGAGATGCCACTACCCTTCTGTAGAAAATGTAAATTATAGCTTTCAGAAGAATAGGAATTGTGGTATATTGCATAAGGCCATGAAAAAACCCTGTTCTACGGACAAACAGACCTCTGAGGTAGGATCGATTGGTTGGGCGTTTTTTGTTGGTGGTAGTTTTATTTTAGAAAAATGTTGGTGAATTTCCAGCAATTTAAAAAATGTTCAACAACAAAAAATCAAAAATAGGCGAACAATTGCAAACATTTTCCAACATTTTTATAATAAAATAAAATAATAAAATAAAATGCGTCAGTCGAGCCCGTAGAACAGGGTTTTTTTTGTGTGTGGCCTAAGTGGCATGTTTGCTTATTATAATACAGTCTGGCCTAATCCAGTGTTAGCAGCATACATGGAACCACATTCTGTCAAATTTGAAGGTGAACCTAAACATGTTGGTTTAGCTAAGGGCTACGAAGGCTGGCCTCGCATGAGCGGAGCTTCGTCGTACAAGGCATACGGTTTATCTTTTGATAGTTTTACACTAGTATTAGTCAAAATGAGATTCAGGGCCAACCTTTTCATAATACTTGGAAATACATCTATGAAAGACAGGATAACACAGATTTTCATAAAGACCCATAATGAAACAGGACCCTGTGTATGCTACCCATCTTGTAAATGAATCAAATGTGGTACTGTCTACCACCCCCCCCCCCCCCCCCCCCCCCCGGATCCAGGTGGGGGGAGGGGGCCTGTGCCAGATTGCACCAAAGGGTTCAAAATTGAGAAAAAAATCCACTTGTGAGGGGGCACATCCCCCTCATACTTCCCCCTATCCAAATTTGTCAACCATCTATACTTAAATCAAGGAAAATATCAGTATATGCTCAACTTCTTTCTTGCATTGATACAAACCAAAATATTGATTGGAAAAGAAGAGGTGGCTTTTCAATATAATATTGGTCAAAAGTATACACCAGATCGCACCAAATGGGTTCAACAATTGACATTGTGTCCAATTGTGAGGGGGCAAATCCCCCTCATACTCCCCCTGTCCACTTTGGCCTGAATGTTCAAATATTTAGCCCCCCCCCCCCCCCCCCCCCACCAAAAATAATCCTGGATCCGCATCTGCTTACACACTGCACAACATCTGCGATCAAGTTATCGGAACTATGCTCTCTATGATGACTTCATCTAGCAACAGGAAATCCCTAATTCCTGTTGCCCTTATTTCATGTTGCCACTAGACAGGAGTTTGTGAAGCTACTAGTTTAGCAGTGAAACATAACTAAAAATGTGAGTAAACTATTCGCTATATATATTGCATTTTTCCACAACAAAATCATGTTTAAGGTTTCTGGGCAAGTCTGATTTTGTATTTGTTATACATGTAGAGATGCAGCATGGTAATTGCTTTATTGCAAATTCAGCACGGCATGGCAATTACTGTGTACATGACAGATTTTACCATTAAACGACGCAATTTTATTAATTCTTGGCACTCTTGAGACATATTCATATTCAGTACCATAATATTGTCTGCAAAAACGAGCACAGCAATTTACTCTGATAGACTTGCTCTCTATTGAAGATAGCAACTATTTTTGATAGAGTTGGTATCTAGTGAATATAGCAATTAAGTCTGATAGACATGCTAGCACTGAAAATAGACTTACTCTGATAGACTTGCTATCTACTGCTATCTACTGAAGATAGCAATTTACTCTGATAGACTTTCTATCACTGAAGATAGCAACTAATTCTGATGACTTGCTATCTACTGAAGATAGTAATTTACTCTGATAGAATTGCTATTTACTGAAGATAGCAATTTACTCTGATAGACTTGCTATCACCATTAAACGACACATCGGGAATCGCACAAGACTACCAGATGGCTTTTCGGTCCATCTTTGATTAAATTGTGTGCTTTGTAATATAATTTATGGAAGTTGATTATGTGTTTTTATCATTGAGATTACAAGAAATGCCAGGCAAATTCTTTGAAAGAGTGTTTTGGCATAGTGGAATATTGTAAGGCATCCTTGAACGGGTCCTTGTAGCTTAGGCCTTTGTCACAATAATGTCTTGTAGCATTTTAAAAAAAATTATTGTCATTGTTAAAGTTTTCATTGTATTTTGTAGTAGATAACCACCAGACTATAGTCAAGAAAGAGTCGGGTATAGGAAACAATTTCTAAGAGACACTTAGAATCCTTTTAGTAAGAACTCTGAGTTCTGTATAAAGTAATACTTGTGGCATTGCTCCCCAAGAGAGATTGTTAACCCTGATACTTGCTAAATACATGGCCTATCTTCTTCACATAATAAGAAATTTAAATGGTTATCTTGTCAAACTTGAACGATAGGTAGGCCTATACTGTCTTGGCTCATAACAAAACCAAAATGAGCATTAATTGCGAAAAGGTTACAGTTTTTCCACACTGAACATGGCAGTTGGTTTTCCAGAAAAGAAAAGTCCAATCTACTATAAATGTGTAACTGAATTTAAAGATTCAATTATGGAGAGGCTGGTTTATTTCACTATTATCAGCAAAGTTATTGAGAAAGTATACTTTCACAGTATGGATTGTTATTATTTTGGTTCAATAATTTCAATGCAAAAAATGTTTCGCGCAAAATCAAAAATTAAAATCTGACACCATGAAATACGTTTTGATAGAACAATAAGAACATCAATTATCAGTAATGACAATTTTGTGTGCTTGGCATAATAAAATTAGGTTTTTGTTTCATTTCAATTTTGGAATAGCTGGCAGTATGTAGTTTTGATTGCAATTAAAACTTCTTTTGACTTGTCTTTGACCAGGCATGCAAGGGATACACTTTAACCTTAAATAGCGTTGTCTCAGTAGACATGGAATTAAACATCCAAAGCAGGGTCGGAAATGGATTAATCTGTAAATCAAGCTGAATATAATGTAGGCCAATGCATCCTTTAGGCCTATAACCTTTTTTGCACCGAGTAATGACACCGTGAAAATAAGTTATAGGTATTTATCTTCCAACTTTGACCAACCGAAAGAGCAATTTCATCTTTAAAAAATAGGGACAGCGGTCCCAAATAGGTCGTCCGTTTATATGGGTAGATTAAAAACAAGGTGGATCTCAAACCACAGGCATCTAGAAAGAAAGAGGTTAGACCACTAGCGGATCCAGGATATAAAAAATAAAATAAACATCCTGAGTTTGGTTGCAATTGTACTTCACCTGTTTAAATTAAATTAATTTTACATATGCAGCTAATTTTACATCTTGACGTCATATGACGTTTGACCTTGGTATGTGACCTTTGACCTAATTAACATATGAATGTTTCCATGTTGCATCCATGACCCAAGTTTGGTTGCAATTGGTCATTGTATGGAAAAATGAACAAGAGACAAAAAAAAAGTGTACTAAATTTTACATCTTGACCTCAGATGGCCTTTGACCTTTCTATGCGACCTTTGACCTCATTAACATATGCGGGTTTCCATGTTGTATCTATGACTGAAGTTTGGTTGCGATTGGTCATTGTATGGAAAAGAAATGGACAAATGTAATCAATTTTACATATGCAGCCACTTTTACATCTTGACCTCAGATGACCTTTGACCTTGGTATGTGACCTTTGACCTCATTAACATCTGAAGGTTTCCATGTTGCATCTATGACCGAAGTTTGGTTACAATTGGTCATTGTATGGAAAAGAAATGGAAAAATGTAATCAATTTTACATATGCAGCCATTTCTACATTTACATCTTGACCTCAGATGACCTTTGACCTTGGTATGTGAACTTTGACCTCATTAACATATGAAGGTTTCCATGTTGCATCTATGACCAAAGTTTGGTTACAATTGGTCATTGTATGGAAAAGAAATGGACAAATGTAATCAATTTTACATATACAGCCACTTTTACATATACATCTTGACCTCGGATGACCTTTGACCTTGGTATGTGACCTTTGACCTCATTAACATATGAAGGTTCCCATGTTGCATCTATGACCGAAGTTTGATTGCAATTGGACATTGTATGAAAAAGAAATGGACAAAACAAAAAGTGTATACCAAATTGTTGACACACACACACACCCCGACACACAGACAGACCACACACGAAGGATGCTGCCATAAGGTCTCTTCCTACGGACGACCTAAAAATGAAATGATTAAAATTGGTGCCTTCCATATTTTATTTTTTATCTTTATCAATGGAATCATCTTGGCCATGGGTTATCCCTTTTAAAGGGAAGCTTTATTACAGCATTTCATGTTTTAGTTTTTTCAGCTCATCCCTTGAACCCCACACACATTCTATGCATTTGACTCTTTACATGTCACAAACTTTGGTCTATTCACTTGTATAAGTCTGTTTGTGATTTTCTTAATGACCTGTTACCCCTGTTTTTGTCATCAACACTCATCTCTTTATTAAGTTAGATTTCTAATCCTCTGTACTTCTGTCTCATACACTATCTCTTTGCAGTAGTACACCTTGACCATCCTCCACTTACCCAGTGTAAAGTCGCCAGTGGATAGCATGCCGGTCTCACGATGCAAAGGTTGTGAGTTCTAGCCCCACTACAGCAACTTGTTTGTATCCTTGGGCAAGGTACTTAGTCTCAATTGCTTCGTCGACCCAAGCGAGATTGGGGAGCTGTTAGGGGATATTACAATCTAAGTGCTGATACTCTGTGCGCCGTATCGGTAGCCTGGTAAATGAAGCGAAATGATTTGTGAAGATTTCCTAATGGCAGCAAAAAACAGTGGTTCGGAGGTCACGTATAAATGGTGGTCCCGTGCATCGGAAGAGCAATACCCGAGCACGTTAAAAGGTTACAGACTCTTTCGTAAAGAGTAGGGGATCATCCCGGTCTGTATCTGTTCACACATCTAACGGACCCCAATGGAAATAAGCTAATAAGCTTATTGGGTTATCCAGGGTCGTAGGACACAAATTATATCAAATCAAATCAAATCAGGGCCATTTCAGAGATAAACTCAAGAAAATTCAATAAAAAACAAAGGATTTTCAAGAGGATTTTTAATTATTTAAGTGTTTATTTACAAAACAATAACAACATGTCATATCATTTTCAAGCTTATTTGAAGTAGATTATAACTAGATCAAAAGTTCCATTTTGAAAAATGGTGACTTTACACTGGATTCCTTGGAAAAGAAGAGGTGGTTTTTCAATATAATATTGGTCAAAAGTATACACCAGATCGCACCAAATGGGTTCAACAATTGACATTGTGTCCAATTGTGAGGGGCAAATCCCCCTCATACTCCCCCTGTCCACTTTGGCCTGAATGTTCAACTATTTAGCCCCCCCCCCCCCCCCCCCACCCCCCAACACCCACTGGACCATCTGTGTAAATTCAAAGTTCGTTACTCTTGAATTTCATGCCAATAAGGCAATCAGCAGACAATATATATATGTAGGACTTTGGAGCTGTAGTATACATCCATATAAATTGGACTAGTTCTATTTTTATTACTCGATAAATAAAAAATAAAGTGAACCCACATCAAGGCTGCAACTTTTTCAAACAGCCTGTCGGGCAGGTTACTCACAAAAAATACCTCCCAACAGAAATTCCACCAGTCAGATAGGAACGATTTAGGGCAAAGAAAATTGGAATGTTTTTTTTAAATATCACCCTTACTCTTAACTTCAACAAATTAAGTCACATATATTCAGCAGTTTAAGGCTACTTGAATATTGCCAGTAAAGTATCCTTAAAGTTAGGTTTGAACCTCACCATTTTCCTAACCAAACAATATAAAACATAAGAATTTTTTTCTTCTTTAAAGTTAGGTTGTGAAACTCACCAATTTCCTAACCAAACAATATAAAACATGAGAAATTATTTTTTCTACCCTAACCCCACTAGACCATACAAAATCATCCAAAATAAAACTATCTCCACGCGCGTGCTGCTGCATTGGCTCGATTACGTCACCTACCGCAGGCATATGTGGCCACGAAGTTTGTGGCCGCATGTGCGCTGGGGAGTTAGCTCAGTTGATAGGGGCACAGACTTGGGTGCGAATGGTCCCGGGATCGACTCCCGGGGGTGGTCGGTGATTTTTCGGGTTAAAAAAATGGTACTTTTTCCCCCTCCCCCGATACACGCAAAACATAGCCGTGGGAGTTAGGGTTAATTAACACAATTTTTCAATGTTCCATAACCCTAACCCCACTAGACCATACAAAATCATCCAAAATAAAACTATCTCCACGCGCGTGCTGCTGCATTGGCTCGATTACGTCACCTACCGCAGGCATATGTGGCCACGAAGTTTGTGGCCGCATGTGCGCTGGGGAGTTAGCTCAGTTGATAGGGGCACAGACTTGGGTGCGAATGGTCCCGGGATCGACTCCCGGGGGTGCTCGGTGATTTTTCGGGTTAAAAAAATGGTACTTTTTCCCCCTCCCCCCGATACACGCAAAAACATAGCCGTGGGAGTTTGGGTTAAAGTTAGGTTTTGAACCTCACCAATTTCCTAACCAAACAATATAAAACATGAGAAATTATTTTTTCTCCAAAGTTAGGTTTTGAACCTCACCAATTTCCTAACCAAACAATATTAAACATAAGAAATAACTTCTTCTTAAAAGTTAGGCTTTGAACCTCACCAATTTCCTAACCAAACAATATAAAACATAAGAAATTGGCAATAGTTAGGTTTTCGGTTAGGAACGAAAACCTAACTTCTTCTTTTTTTCTTCCTAAATCATGCCCAGCTGCAAAAGTTACCAGAGCTATGGGCAGGTGGGCGGGTGCTATTCTCAGCCCTGACCCACATACTTCTTCAACTCAAAAAATGTTTAAATAATATATAGACTCGGACAAACTGGCAAGAATTAAATTAACAAAGACCTTAAAAATACACAGCCTCGAACCCGGTCCCTCTCGCTATCGCGGCGATTGGTTACTCCACTAGGCTACAGGGACTGTGCTTACATGGATACCAGACGAACGAGCTATAATGTATACAAAGTCTTTATTGAAAGCCTCTAACAGCCGAAATACATGAGTAAATAATAACAACAACAAAATGTTTGTTTGCTCTTTTCCGACCTACCCAATTAAAAATCACACACAAACTTTTCATGTTTGTGGGATTTTAAATTTCACTAATTTGCAAAGTTTATATTGGGGAAATTATCATGTGGTGAATAAGAAGACCAGTATTGTGGTTCGCAAAATTTAAAACTCGCGTACATTTCTGGCTTTACAGTAGTTGGGACGAATCTGAATCTGAAAGGAAATAATTGTTTGCCGACACTTCCCCGGTAGTATATTTTAACAGAATAAATTGTATTGAAAACGGGAAAACATCCCTGATGACGTCGCAGCACCAGGCTGCTGCATGCTGTTAGTGGGTTTCATTTGGGACTCATCAAAAGAAAACTCTCTACATGTATACTCTGTAATTCCCTAAGATAATGTTTCAGCTTGATCGGCCACTACACAGGAAGTATTCCGACTACTGTAAAAGTGGATATTTTTGTGCATGTAAATTTTCATGCTTCACACATTTTGAACAATTTTGCTTGATTTTATTTTTTTGTGATTTTGAACTTCCTTACATACTAAAATAAACCAAAACCAGATGGTCAAGCAAATATATAAATCATTCTAATACATTATAAGAGGATTAAAATGGTCGGAAACACAAAATAATATACTATCAGTAAACACTAACACAAATTTTGACCAGCAAACAATGTGGCAAACTCAGATGAAAAAGACATTATTTAAAACCAGTAATATACAAATTTAAATATAAGTTTTAATATACTGTAAAACAAATTAATTTCGCAAGCAATTTAATTTCGTTCAAATTAGCGAAATTATATTGCCCCGAATTTATGTGTGCGAAGATGATAGTAGTGGTAACATTTTTAGATAACATGAAACTAGTGATGATTAGCTTAGCAATTCGCGATAAAAAATTGCAGGGAAATTAACTTGTTTTAAAGTACATGTACACTCTAATAAAGAACAGGGTCTACTAGTAATTGACTAAGGACATGAAACTAATTGATTTCAAAATGCCACTCCGGCCATACCTGTAGTGCCTAATCCTGACGGTTGGTGATATCAAATACAGCAAGAGCCACCTCACCAATCACATCGGCTGGCTCTTAAAGGTCAAAGTTCACATCCTGTCTTGTTTGTCTCTTCTTGGAATCGCAATCACACGGAAACCTGTTGAATGGAAATATTAATTGAAATAAGAAATTAGATTTTTAACCCTAACAAGGCTCCTCTTGGCCTACGATTCACTACGCGCATGCTACGGCATTGATTGGATGACGTCATCATCCGAGCTGATATGTGGGTATGGAATCATGGGGGGGGGGGGGGGGAGATTACATTAGCTCAGTGGTTAGGGATGGCGTGGTGTGCGGATGGTCCAAAGGTCAAATCCGGGTGGTTCGCGGCGATTTGTTGGGTTAAAAAATCATACTTTGTCCCCCTCCTTCCTGATCCAAAAAAAAAAAAGTCTGGTTACAGTTAATAGAACACAAACAACTAGATATGGATCCTGCTTATAGCGCTGCTTATTTAGGCCAAGATAAAAAAATAATGTGTTTCTCGTCAAGTTTTTTTTTTAAATTGGTGAAGGCCTTTTTTTCAAAAATTTATTATTCATATAATATGTGCTAATTTGCCATTGTTGAAACTGCATGTATAATCATCATATCATAAAAGCAGGGAGGCCCATATTTTTTGTTTCTCCCTCATTGCTATACCCCTACATGTAGCCCAGGAGAAGTGCATGAAATGTGTCTATAAATGATACCCATGCCCTTCTCATTATCTCCTTTCAACACAACAATTAATTAAACAAAGTTAGTGAGATAATCAGAAAAATATTTGAGGGCGGGGATGAGAAACATGTTTATTATTTTACTTGTAACTCGTTTCTGTTTGAAAGTGTCATTTTCAGGGATGAATTGCTTTCAGCAGTCATCCTAGTCTTTGTGAAAGACAACTCGCAAAATTACCTGTTGCGCGCCGAACGAAACAAGGCATATGCTAACCTGCGGACCGCTGAAGACAGAGAGGAGCAGGCTTCTCGTTACATTGCGTTTTCGCGTCTGGGGACGCAATATTTTGGCTAAAAACGCGGTACATTTTAAACTGGACTCTTTATTGCGTCCATCTGGACGCAATAATTTCTAATCGTGTGTCGAGATAATTTTGCACGTGTCAGCTTACAAATATTTGAAAGTCATTTATTTACTTATCTTTCTCTTTACAAACAACAAAATAAATAGAGAAGACAATTTTTGGACATTTCAGCGCTGGAGTCCCCGTTTAACCACTCCGTATCCGATTCCGGTTTCACAATTCACAAATTACATTTATGACTTGGACCCCATAACTTCTTCTCGGACCCCATAATTTTGAGAATTGGTATATTATGGGGTCCAGTGGACCCCATAATATTTTTACCTAACGTGAAGCCTGGAGAGGAGCGAGGCTTCTTTGCGCAAATAGCTATTCTACCGTGTAAGCAGTTTGTGTCCATCAAACACCGTCGTCATCGTCACACACAATTAGCTCCGCCTAATTCTACAGACCATGGCTGTTGTGGTTCATGTCAAGACCAATTTTACTAAAGTTTCTATGATTACAATTTATTCAACCAGACTTGCTTATTTCAAGCAGAAAATAGTAATTTTCGACAATTTGGGTAAAATTAAATATTTAAATAAGAGGTGAAACGCCCTCACAGAGTATCGAAATTCAAAATTTTCTCATGCCACACTAGGTTTAGGTACCCAAACACCATAGGGCTAGGGGAAACCACCTTTGACACCCAGCTATATAAGCAAATGCCAGGCAAAAATATCAAAACCAATCCTGGAATGTAAAGGAAAATATAAAGTCTTGAAACAGCTTAGAAATGCTCTCAGCGAGCAACTAAATTCAACATTTTCTGGGGGCCCGTAAGCAGGCCCGCCCGAACCCCACACCCCATTAGGCGTACTCAATACCAACACCAGGGACTAGAGGTGGAGCCCCACCTTTGACACCCATCTATTTCTAAGCAAAATGACGGGCAAAATGTCAGATCATATTTATAAAGGAAAATCAATGTGATAAAATTTGTGAGCCTTGAAACGGCTTAGAAATGCCCTCGGCGAGCATCCAAAACAAACATCTTCGGGCCCTTAAATGGGAACACCCCCACCATCTCTTGACGCCCACCTGAATACAATTTCCAGCCGTCAATAAAGCAATAACAACATTTTAAAATGCCTGAAGTATAAGGGAAACTATAAAATAAAATAAACCCCAAGCGTACGTAACTTAAATGGCGATCTTGAGAGGCGGGTGGGGTTTTTTAAGTACAAAATAAAAATAAATCAATAATGAAAAATAAAAAATAAAATAGATATTTTTGTTAAATGAAAATAGTAGGAGTAGAAAATAATCATACAATAGAAAATATTCTGTAAAAGGGATAGCTATCTCATCATTGTTCTATAGTATATCCTGACTCGACAATGTTGACCGCAACCAGCTGGGAGCTTCGACAATAGGTGGCGCGACACTTTGGACATTTTGTGCCACAAGCTGTCTTTATCAGCTATTGAAAAGTTTCGAGGGAATGTCCCATTGTAGAGATAACGCAAAGTGGCTAGCAAGAAAAAGGTCGTCCAGCTGACATTCTTCAACGAAAGAGGAGAATCAGGGCCGGACTTACCATTGGGCCAAATGGGTCCGGGCCCAGGGCCCCCAGATTTTTGGGGCCCCAAATTCAGAAAAAAAATAACCAACACTTAACACTTGTCAAATTAGGAAAGCGAAGTAAGATTTCTCGCGCTATTTTAAGTTTTAAATTTTTGTTCAAGCCAAACTGTACCTCATTATGGCCATATTAGTGTAAAATAGCAAATGTTCGCACATTACGCGCGCATTTGGTCAGTTTAGTTACCATGTTTTTGTCATCAAATTGGCAATTTTCGGGGAACCCCTCCACATCCTGGGTACACCAAACTGGTACCCCCTAATATTCTCGCTCTTTAGCCACTTGAGGGAACATGGTTCCTCACAGTGAGTTGGGGGCCTCCACATTTTTGGCCTGGCCTAGGGCCAGTGATAGCACTGGATCAAAAATATGAGAGGTCCCATGAAATTTTTCAGGACCCCGTAGGACAAATTTAAGGGGTCCCCCAAGAAATTGAGGGGTCCTGAAGTTTGGGTATTTGAAAATTTTACTTTTTTACGGACAGTTTTAATGAATTTATTTTGTGAGCAAAGGATGGATATGTAATTTACAGAATTTCTTAAGGTTTCCATTTCCATACATCGTCAAATTTAAGGGGTCCCTTCAATTTTGATCGGGACCCGCAAGTCTTTCCAATTTGAAACCTGATGCGTCACTATATGAAAGTGAGAGGTCTAGGACGCGCAGACGTGTCAGAATGCGACCCCTGCCTAGGGCCCCAAAAAGGTAAATCCTGCCCTGAGAGAAATCATGTCTTCACAAGGCTGGTTATCTTCATTCATTATATGATACATTTTTAGATGTATTACCATCACAACAGACATTTGGGAAGCAAGCAACACGTGTGTGTTTTGTTTGGGCATTGAATTACTACAAGTTGCTAAAGAAGCAATGCGTCTTCAATACAATGGTTTTAATAAAACACGAGGGTATATCCGCGGTATATCAAGCCATTACAATTTCACCATTTATTGCATACAATACGTAACTCGAGGGGGGGGAGGGGGTAAAAAGTTATGTACGCTCTGAACGCAAGTGAAAATGGTGATAATTTTGAACAACCCCTAATGAGCATTGATGCATTAATTCTAACTTAATATTTTTTTGGAGTGGTGGGGGAATCAGGCTGCGTCTGGGATCGTACCCAGCCCATCGGCATGACAGTCAGACACCTAACTGATCACTTTTTCTACTCCAATTGGTAGCCCGCCTGTCCGCGCCACAAGAAAGACCCAGGATTCCGAGAAGCTACCGGCAGCTAGCAGCGTAACAAAGGTAAGGGTCACCCAGGGCACTACAAATTTCACCAGTTTTTCTCCACTGATAGTTTTATTCACAAAAACATGCCCGGGGATTTCTGGGTTAAAAAAGATATCAACTATACAAATCTTATAATTAAGAAAAATGTGTAATTAAGAAAAACAGCATTACCTTCATAATTTCATTAAGATAATGAATAATGATCAGAGAAGGACAATAGGACATGAATGTACAACACTATTTGGTCCAATTGGTCTTGCCAAATGCCCTAGTACCAAATCCCAGACTTGTTACTTGTAAATATAACCCATTGGGCTACCTATCTACTGCTAGGCGCTCTAGATCAGGCCTTCTCAATTATATAGATTTTGTGAAGCACCACCTTTGAGATGTTAGTGATCTAGAAGCGCCAGGTTGAGAAGCGCCACTATCCCAGCGAGCGGATTGAGCGGAGCGAAAATCGGGTGGGGACCAGGGGCGCACCTTAGGGCCCCTGGAGGGGATCCAGAGGGCGAAGCCCCCTGGAAGCTCATGGATTTCCCCCCTTTTAAGAAGCTAAGGAGAGCTATATTTGCATGCAATATGGTACAAGAAATAAAGAGATGTTGATGGTAAAATGTACAAAAAATGGTAGCAAATGTAGTGGTAATCAATAGGCCTACTACTAATAATCATGAATATACCCCACTGCAGTTAGTGGCTGAAGTGGCTCTTCATGCTTCTTGCGATCTGGTTCTTCTTCTTTCTTTTTTCTTTCTTTTTTTCTTCTTCTTTTTTTATATTTTTAATGTGTTTTTTTTACCATGCGTCCTTCCGCGCGCCACTCGGACTGATGCAATGCGCCACAAGTGGCGCACGCGCCACCATTTGAGAATGCCTGCTCTAGATACTGTAACACCACTTCATTTAGTGAAGGATTTAATTTTGCAAATTTTGCGAGGGATGTGGATTTTCTAAATTAAATACAAGCGAAACTGACAATTTTGCATTGAAAGTAACAGTCAAATTTACAGATTCACAAAATAAAATGCCCGCTAGAATAGCAGTAATTTTAAATTCGCGAAATAAAGTATCCGCGAAATTATAGTGTTTTACAGTATGTATAGAATACAAAGAATGACCAGGCATTTTGTGAATTAGGCTAATTCAAGCAGCCAATGGACTGATCGGATGTGGTCCTATGCTGCAGCTATATGGTCATTTCACACAATTAATTTTTTGCACTTTGCCGATTTGCGAATGTTCTGCTTTTTTTAAATGTGTGATTTGTAGCTTTATCACATAGACCTACATTCTATAGACAGGAAATACATGTGTGCGTTATAATTTTCGCGGTAGCTACTTCCAGCGTGAACATCATGAAAATGAATGTGGCGCGAAAATGTCTACCTTAACAGTATTTTTCTTTGGAAAAACTGTACCAAAGCTAAATCAACCAACCCATTCAACAATCTAATGTAATCCTTTAAGAAAATACTCACTAAATACAAGAGACCAAAAGAGAGGGGGTTACCCACAACTCAAATCTTTTCATGGCAGATATTATAAGAAGGTCACTCACTGTTGCTAATGTGGTTTAATGAATCTAATTGGTGAAAATAACTCTGAATACTAACATTGTAACATAGATGTCTTTGGAAACCATAACTATCAGCACAAGGACACCTCTTTTTATGATGTGCCCACTTGGTTTCCAAAATAACAAAATATAACTTTGAATGAAAACAGATTTTGTAGAAAAATAAGGAAGCCTGTAAGAAAAAACTTTGTTCAAAGGTTTACCAAACCTGAAGGTGAATCTTTATGAGAATTGTGTGTGGTAAGATATTTGAATAATTGGGCTTTGGCTATTGCATTGCTTTGCTATAGGCATTGACCTAAGATAAGTTTTGTAGCACAGGATTATCAAAATTGTGCGGGCTGCACAACCTTTTAGTTTTAGTGGCACATTAACCCTAACCCCACTGAATCTCACTGCCAGAAACTATCTCCACGCACGCGCAGCTGCATTGCCTCGATGACGTCACCTACAGCAGGCATATGTGGGCGGAAAGTTTTAGCCCGCATATGCGCTGGCAGCTTAGCTCAGTTGGTTGAGGGACAGACTGGGGTGCGGATGGTCCCGCGATCGAATCCGGGGGGGGGGGGGTGCTGGGTGATTTTTTTGGGTAAAAAAAAGAGTAATTTTTCCCCCTCCCCCCCCCCGATACGCACAAAAAACATAGCTTTACTGGTTAGGGTAAAAGGGAGCACCACACCAAATCAATACACAAGTTGTGTGATCCTGTAATAGTTCTGGATAAACATGAAAACTAACAAAAACCTAAACATGGATCTCAAATCGCTAAAAACACACACACCCAACCATGGGTTCCAAAAACACCACCCAACCATGGGTTCCAAAAACACCACCCAACCATGGGTTCCAAAAACACCACCCAACCATGGGTTCCAAAGAACACCACCCAACCATGGGTTCCAAACACCACCCAACCACGGGTTCCAAACCTATAAAAAAATAATCAAAAAACAGTCAAATCAGCTATTTTGTAGGTAAAACAGTGGGTCAGGATTTCAAACCGCCAGAGCAGCACCACCCCTTCAAAACTTATTTGAGTACCTCCTCCCCTCTGGACCAAACTCTATTCATCGCTTGACTGATGACACTGATGGTAACTTGATACACATCACAAAGGTCTGATTATTTTCTAATATTATTCAATTATTATTGGGCAGGATTTCACATCAATTCAATTATTGATTCTTTTATTTAATTATTGATTGCTCTTATAGGAGTAGGAAATGGTGGCTTGTTGCATGCAACGCTATAAATGCTTATCTTTGCACCAATAACTGTTCACAATTCAGCAACAACAACACATTGTTCACATGTTGATCAATTCACAATTTGAGCCACTTACTGTGTTTTATAGACATAGACCCTTATATCTCAGAAATATATTTGGGTATTTTAATTTCAAAAAAAATGTTATGGTTTCGGGAAAATGTGAAATTAATATACCACACTCCTTTCAATTTTATGATACCATGTATCATTTACCAGTAAGCTTATTGCTGTCTAGCTTCAATTCAGTACATCTATTAAATTAGAGACAAAACTATAATGGAACACTGGACCATTTTGAATCATTAGTTGGGATGTGTCTTTAATCATCTATAAATACTGGGTGTGTCAGAAATCGTCGCTGTTCTGACATACCGGCATATCACAACAGAATTAAGTAAAGTGATGTGCCGGTATGTCAGAACAGTGACGATTAATAATACCATATTGTTTGTTTTAAATCAAATAGACTGTTGGTAAGCCCTATTGGTCTTCTATCAAATACACTTTAAATGTATCCCATCAAATTTGACCCTAACTCCCGAGATATGATTAATTCAGTATGAACAAGAGTGCAAATTCCACTTTGGCCACTTTTCATCTAGGCTAATTTCCATTTGCATAATTAATTAGGGCCACTAATTAAAATGTTTAAACATTATATCGAACCATTTTTTGACTCGGCCAATCGACTTGGGGACCCTCCACACATCTGCCCTTTGTCCCACCCACGACCTACAGCTACTCGGTCGTGCAGTATACCGCGCTCACTATATAGGCTCGGTTGTTATGTCATCGAAAACTGTCCGTACATGCGCTTGGAAATAGGTTTAGAGTAGAAGAATTTGTTAGCAGGGGGGGGGGGGGGGGGGGGGGGGGGTTAAAAGGGATAACCCAGGATCATATAAGATGCCACTTAAAGGTAAAATTTCTAATATGACACACTAAAAAAGTATTAAATAAAATATCCAAAACTGTTTAAGGATTATTGATTTTTCAAATGAAACAACTGTACTTTTACAATTTTCAATGTCTGTATTTAAAGCCCTTTAAATCAGCCTTTAATGAAACCGTTAATCTGGTATGTACGTAAAAACAGTTTCTGCCTCCGTTTACGTATCCGTTGTTTGATGACAAATACAACTTGGTCCCTGTAGCCCCAGATGCAAAAAATTTTGCCGTTATTCTATTTCACGAATTGAAATTGCTGCTATTTTAGCGGGCATATAATTTTGTGAATCTGGCTATTTTAGTGTTACTCTCAATACAAAATTGTCAGTTTCCCGGCTATATAATCTCGCGAATCCACCTCCCTTACGAAAATCAAACTCTCAGAAATGTAGTGGTGTTACAGTATTTGGCTGGCAAGTAAATTGGAATTAAGTATGTTCCTATCGTTATCTTTGCGTGTACTATTTTATAGAGCTTGCTGAGCTCCACAATAATCTGAAATTTGAGATTGATCGGATGAGCGGTTCAAACATATGACAATTTTAGTGTCAAAAATAAAGCAAAATTGAAGCATTCATTTTTTTAACATTTTTTTCTGACCTTCTAGCAAAATAAATAATGTATACTTAAATGTAAAATGTTTAATTATGGTTACTATAAATGCTACAAAGCTGGAATTATGGGAGCTTGTTAATTACAGTCTTTAGAAACTTTCATGTGCTGCTGGAGGCAGTAAGACATCTGTATAATTAATTATACTTAAACATCTGTGGAAACTTTATGTTCTCAACAAATGGGGCTAAGGCCTAAAAAAAAAGTTTGTTTGCCCAAACAAGAGTTGAAAAAAGTGGGTCGGTAGGTCGATTACCTTTTCTTTTTTTTCTTCTTTTTTGTGGTTATAGACGCATTTAGTGAAGAAAAATACTATACAATTTGATTTTAATACACTATAATGTTCTTTAAAACCCTAACCTTCAAACCTACGATTCACTACGGCAAAAAAATGATGTCCACGCGCATGCTACAGCATTCGATTCGATGACATCATCAACCAAGCTGATATGTGTGTACGAAATCACTGCCCGTGTGAACGTTGCAGGTTAGCCGAGTGGTTAGGGACCCGGCGCGGCGGGGTCGAATCCCAGGGGTTTCGCGGCAATTATTTGGTTAAAAAATTCAGACTTTGTCCCCCTCCCCCAGTTTCCACACAGTAAAAACATAGCCGGGCTGGTTAGGGCTAATACATATATTTTGTTTTAATAGTGCAGCAGGCAGCCTGTAGTACAAACCTTCAGACCATGCTGGATGGTCTGACATGTTCAACGTCCGACATAACATGTATCGCATCGCAAAATGCGACACAAAACAGCACTGTTTGCGACGCAACTGTAAAGTGGCGTCGCATATTTTGGGATGCAGTATTTTGACTAAGAAGTACTTGTTGGAGATATTCAGTTAATTATAACTTAATCATGGAGTTATTAATAATAACGCCTTGTTATAAATTAGTAAAAATAATATTTATGTGCGCTATTTTATTGCCTATAAAAACTGCGACACACAATTTAGGAATTGCTACATAAGTCAAAAAGTGTGTAGCAGTTTTTGCTACGCAAAAATAAAGCCGAACATCTGACGTTGGACATGTTCTGTTTTTCACTAGATAGTGGTAGGATCTTGGATTTGCATCTCCTTTGTATTTTAAAGGGCAGTTTTGTTGATTAGGTTGGCAAATTAAGATAAAAATATCATTTAATACATACATTTTTCAACATAAAACATTATTTAAATTTTTTTAAAAATCTGAAGAAAAAAAAGGAAAAAAAAGGCATGGGGTTTTGAGATATTATGGGTCGGTCGTGTTTGGGCAAACAAACCTCTTTTTTTTTAGGCCTAATTAATGCACTTAATTATTAGTTCATGCACTTTTCTAAATGTATTGCTACTTGGTATATAATGTATGTTGGCTATACAACTCTCCTTATTTCCTCTGCTGTGGGAATCTAATTCTATAGAAAATGTTACCTAAAGAGTCAAAAAAACAATGAAAATAAATTACTTAAAATTGGTATTGACCCATACACCCGATTCAGTAAAAGAATTGTTTGTTGAACTCAACCAGCTCTACCTTATACTTCAATTTCAAGATTTTGTTGCTTACCATACATGTAGTAACATCCATAACCCAAACCCTGCCAAATCCAACAGGAGCCAATCCCTATGTTCCACCCGGCGTGTAAGTTTTTCGAGGGTAAAATGAACTCAGGCTACATACGCGGCCGAGTATACTCGGCCAAGTAGCCTTGACACCCGTGGTGTAGTGGGGAATCGTTCGCCGCTGGTGCTGGAGGTCCGTGGTTCCAATCCCAGGGAGATCGCGGTGACTTTTGGGGTCACATTTCTCGGCGCATTGAAAAAAGATCTGAAAAAAGTGCCCGAATGGTTTAGGGTTAACCCTAACCCCTACCCCACTTTTTTCAGATTTTTTTTTTCGCGGCAAAAAGTGACCCAAAATATCGCCGCGACCCTCCCCCCCCACCGCCCACCCACCCCCACCCCTCCGGATTTGTTGAACCAAGGACTTCCAGCACAAGGGACTTGGGATTTTCCCAGTACACCACGGGTCAAGGCTAAGTATATATAGGCTGGGGACACAATTTCTTCGAAAAACTTCCACATCTTCGGGTGGAAGAAACAGCCTGGCTCGTTGGATTCTGTTGGATTTAGCAGGGTTAGGGTTAAGTTGGCAGAAATATTGATCACATTGAGTAATTACATTTGATCACGCTATACTATCACACCACTCTGGTGGTTTTATGTGACTGTATAATCAATCACAACCATCCTTTCTTGCAATTGCAATGGCTTCCACATAAAGCCTGTACTTTACAGTGGATACTGGGAAGGGCTGGTGATGCAATTACTTTGTCTAGTCTCAAATTGCACATGTTTAGGTTAACCATAAGAGCAAGGGGTAATCGCTCATATGGCAATCTGTACACTGTGATTCAATTGTCGGAATTGCTACTTGAAGCATTTGTAAATCTTTGCATCTACAAACACTATCAAAACAACATCCAATTTGGTTTCATAGTGGTGTGTAGGTTTCACAGACACAATTTATTCTAGCACTAGAGCGCTATACCGTTGTTGTTCTGTCAAAACCTTGTATCTCAATCTGGCCCTTCACCATGTATAATGTAATACTTCCTATACAGGGTGAGTCAAAAAGAAGTTGTACGGGTATGAGTATTTGTTTAAAAATAGACCAAACAAATTTGACAAACCAATGAGACACGTATTCAAAGAGCAACTTATTCCGCTCATGGCCATGCGTTTATGAACTCGCCACCCTTAGCGTTACATCACAAATATTATGAATTTTTACACCAATTGAGTTTCAATTTAGAATATCTCCACAGTTATCAACCCTAAACTAGCAAAAGTATACATTTTTGGAAAGCTGAAGACACAAGCAATCTAAATATACACATTTCAACTCATTATACAGGGTGACCTTGAAATTATACAGGGTGGAAAAAATAAATTCCGGATAAAAAGTGGGTTACTTAATGCATTGCTTATTACTAACTTACAGTAATAAACTGAAAGTAAACAATGTTTATATGGTTAGAGGATGGGGGAAGCCTACTGACTTTGGAGAGAGAAAAATCACAGTTGTTTGTTAATCTCAGAATACAGGGTGTTCCACATTATGTTATTTTTTTTCTACAATTCAACATATTTTGAAATGAAACATTTTAGCCCTAACCCCAACTGAAAAAGTAAGTCCATATTTGGATTCCTTATCAAATTTCCCTTCAGAAAATGTATACTTTGACTATGATAGGATAAGTAATTAAATAAATTACAGCAACTTTTAGATTTTGAAGACATCCGCAATACTTACTACAGTGTTTACTATGAAAACGGGTAGTTTCGTACGTAAAAGTTCGTATTTTATAGACTAAACCAATCATAAAGAGTTCAAAATGATTAAAAACAATTAGCAGAATTGTTTAGCTGTAAATTAAGACCAAAATCAAGTTTGTAGCCCCTGTAGTACTTTAGCAGTAGTGAATTTAATCAAGTTTACACACGCGTAACGCCCCGTTCCCATAGAGTTTATGTGTACCTCCTCCCCCCCCCCTCCACCTTGACTGTTCGCAATTCAATCAACCACAACTTCGTTAATTGAGAAGCTATAGCGTTCGTATATTTACAGGTTTTGTTTAGTCATATTAATTAGCTTTTAAATGAGACCAAAAACATGACTATAGCTTTTTGTTTTGCTGAGATATGATGAATTAAACAGATCACAATTTGAAAATACGTAACAACACCACCATTTTTGGGTGGCGAGTTCAAAACGCATGGCCTCATATGACAAAAGAAATCATTGAAATCTACCAATTATATCAGGAGCTATGCCTGTTTTAATAAAGAACCCCCTTTTTTAGCTGTCCACGGAAGCTTAATTCTCTTGATATCTACCCACTCTAAGTGGGCAGCAAAATGTACACACGGTCATTCATATTCAAATAAGATTAAAGCCCGGGAGTTTCAAACACAAGTGCAAATGGTGTGCCATAAATAAATAATCAGTGACTACAATAAGACTTTAACCTTCTCTTTTTGACGGATTCTATGATTTTGCATTGAGGAATAATACAATTACTTCCTGATATGATAATGATGAGTTTTAAACATTTTCTTTACTTTGTTCTGTTTTACGTATCGGTGGACAGCTAAAAAATGGATTCTTTTAGTAAAATAGATATTACTCTGGATAGGAATGATCGATTTCAGTCATTCTCTTTTTAGATGATCGGAAGAATATTCTTGTCAAAATATCGCTTTAGTTTTAGGTCAATTTTCTTTTTCTTTCTCAGGAAAAAGTATTCAAATCCGTACAACTTCTTTTTGACTCACCCTGTATGTGTATACCATTTTAGGCAGTCTGCTCTAAACTTGTTCAAGGGCCAAAAACACATCTATCAATACCTTGTAAGTGCTTTTGCCCCTGAACATGTATTCATATATTTATAAAGCAACACTTCCTATACATAACCATGCGGCAGTTTTACTTTATACATGCTGAGGGGCCAGAACAACATACAAGGTATTGACAAAACAGTGACGAAGTGCAAATAACCAAATGGCCAAAGATCTTTTAATTTCGGACTTTTCAACCCTTTCAAGCTCTTTTAATCACTTTTCAGGATTTTTTTATTTCTTCATACAGGGTGAGTCAAAAAAACTGCAATAGTGGAAAGAAGCCATCTTGTTTTCAAAACCAAGTTGAAGTTTGAAATTTCTTAACGTTGCAAGAATTATATAGTTGTTCCTAACTGTTCCTATAGTTGTTCCTATCTGTTTGCTGCACAACCCAGTTTACTTGTTTGTCCACGAGCATAGCAATTTTCAATTGAAATTGCACACATTTCATGTTCACATTTGAATATCCCGCTAACAAAAATTTAGAATAATTTCATTGTTATATAAATTTAGAACATTATAAGCTATTCATAGCATGGGTTATGTAAATTGATTATTTTATTTCCCATGTAAACAAGAAAGAATGCATTACGTTCAAATTACATCACAAATTTAGTTGAATTTTTACATTTTAATTAGAAACGCATTTTGAAATCTTATGCATGTTTTGGGTGTTTCGTGGACAAGCGTGTGAAATGGTTGCACGGGTAAAAAGGTTCACCAAAGGCAAACGAAAAATGCGATTGACTTCAATTTTTCACATGAAATTTGTAACAAATATGTTATTCTTATAACGTTTCAAACATCAACTTTGGTTTTGATAACAAAATGGCTTCTTTCCACTATTGCAGGTTTTTTTTACTCACCCTGTATACCCAAGCGGTTATTCATTCATATTCTTCAATACAGAATTATGTTGAAAATCAGTGCCATACCCATCACATTTTATGCGGCATTCCTGTATTTATGATTTGTAATCACTAATGGGCCATCTCATACAGCTTGACAGACACAGACCAAGTTAAATATTGACACACTGACTAACCTGGTTTGGATACTCATTTATCAATATCATGTTTTATGGCTTCATAACATGACTGACACATATTGATATAAACAGTAAAATAACATTAAAACAAAATGTCAGGCAGTGATGCATGCAGCCAATGTATGCATCAGGAATGGTGATAGTAGATAGTGGGTGGAGAAGTAATCACATTTGTTTGATGCAAAAGAAGAAACGACACGGATATTGGAAAGCCATTTGACAGATACACCAATCAAATAAAACACTTTCAATATAACAGCATGTAAATGATGTTTATACCAAGGCGGAAAATGCCAAATGCAGGCCCACGGAATTGTTATTTTGTTTTTAAATAGATTTGTTTTGGATTTTTGTTAGCATGTTGAGGCATTATTTAATTATCTGTATGTTTTTATTTCACATTATGAATATTTTATAGATTTCATTCGTAGAGATCTAATAAAATGTACTTAATTTGGCATATTTTTTCTTTTAATTTGATAATTTCTTAATATCAATTGTAATTCCGAGCATAGAAACACAATTTGTTTTCTGTAATTTGGTTCTGTAATTATTAAGTTCTGTAGACATGTTTTTTTTAATGTTTTTTTATTGTTCTTTTTGTGTGCTCATTTTCATTCATGCGCCACTTGAGATGTGCCGATGCGCCACAAGTGGTGCACGCGCTGCCAGTTGAGTAAGCCTGCTGTAGATGGATATCTATTTCAGACACCTAGGATGGGCAATGGCTGGTGATTTTATATAAGGATAGGACCTACATGTGTATTGAACATTAAAAGCTAAAAATATGATGAGACTTGAAGCAAGTCTAGGACATCCATATCTAAATTAGTGATATGAAGGAGTAGTTGAAATGGGAGATCCTGCCAAAGGTAAGATTCTGCTTATTTGCTCAATTATTAAACCTTCGTCCTCTTTAGCCATTTTGTGTAATATCATCCCCAGTCCTCCTGAAGGAACGATCCATCTAAATTTCAATAAAACACAATCAAATTTAAAGTTATATGTAACACACAAAAAAAACCACCCCACCCACTACAGAAGATGATAAGGTAGCTAGCTACCTAATGAAAAGGTTTTGAGCAAGTTTGATATTAATTGCATGTCAGATGCCCTCCTTTCGGATGATGATGAGCGATGACTTCACATTTTCTCACCATGGAGTCTCATTAATTATCATGTCAATCCGACAATACAAAATTCCAAGATCCCAATTTTGGAGTTACTTTATACTGAAAGAAACCACATTTACCAGATAATTGGGTATAATTTGATGGGAACCAGAACCTATTATATTGGTATCTCAAGTTTTCAATCAAGAGGGGATACTGTTCTCACAACCTAATATAACCAATAGCTCCATCATGTGCTATTTTACAAATTCCATAGGAACTTACATGTATGACAAAAAGAGTACTGGTATTTGAAAATAGAAAGAATATTTGACACGTTTCAAACACAATATTTTATATGAAATAGGTCTATATAATTATACTTTTTAAAGTATATAGGCCATATTCACGTACATTTTAAACACGGTTTTAAGCTAAATGCTAAACACACGTTTAACTTTGACTTAACCACATATTGTTTAACTAATTCTCAAAAATATGTTTAACTTAAACACGCCTGTAACTCACTGAAAAGTGTCTAACTTTAAACATGATGGATAGGGGGTAGGGAGTTCCTTAGTATACCTAGGGGTAGGGAAATAATGAGATTGCATTTTTGTCCTAGCCCTATACATGTAGGATAGGGGTACAGGGTGTATCAGAAAGAACTGTACCGTGTTTCTAAAATACATAACAAATTCAAAATGATTATTGATTTAAATGTAAACACCTGCTGTATAAAGGTGAACATGTTTCCTATATTATATGTTAATTTCATTGAGATATCTCTTTTTGTTCTCGTGTGGCAAGACATAATCGAAAATCGATGAAAAACGTGTTTTCAATTTCAATCAATCCTCTCTACCAATACCCCAACATTTCAAACAATGTAGCCCACACCACATAAGCAATATTCAAAAACTCCCGCCAAAGAAAGGAAAGTTAAAACCACTCAAGCAGAACAAATCCTGGTTTATTTGCGGATTAAAAATCAAATTTATCCACAAAAGTATGCAAATAATAAATAGTTATACAAATGATGTAAAAAGTTAAGATATGGCGACCAAAAATAAACCCTGTCCAATAGACGGATGGATATCTCAGGTAGGGTTAGTAATTTCACAGATTTTTTAAATTGACCATTTCTACCAAAATTGAAATCTACCATCTTTACCAGAAAGTCTGTATTTTCCATCAAAAATGTCCGATTTTCCAAATTTAAAATTCTTATGAAAGCTGGGCGTTTGCGCAAGATATATGTTAAAACAGTTTGAACAATTTCAATCGAATCCATACCGTAATAAATCATATTACCTTGGTACAGTTCTTTCTGATACACCCTGTAGGAAAAGGAAAGGTAGGAAAGCCCTGTGTGTCGATGAAGTCATAGTTATACAATGTACCTGCGCAAATTTAAGCACCAATAATCATAACGTCATCGACACCAGGGCTTTTGATCGCCTCAAATTTTAAATGTCGCATGTTGAGTGATGGCAATTTTTATTCGTTTTTATAATTAGTATGATGTGTTGGTCTATATAACTACGCAATTTGGGCTCGACAATTATTTGTCTACCATATAATGCACAATGTTGTGCTTGCGGGGACAATTAATTCACTTACACCATGAGGAAACAATAATGGTAGGGTATTCTAAAGCTTACTTGGGAGGGGGTTTACCTAAAATGTCACCAAAATCTGCACAACAAATTAGGATTTTTTTAAAAAGATTGTGAAAAACAGGGGTTTTTTTCACTCGCCTTATTGAATAAATACCATTCCATACAATGGCATGCCTCAAAAAAAAATCTGGGGAGAATATTCATTGTCAGACATTGTGTTTCAAAACGTGTTTTGCAGGGTTCTAGCTAGGACGGGCGGCGCTGGGCTGGCCCGCCCACCACTGGGCTAGCCCGCCCGGCGCTGGGCCCGGAAATGGGCTGGCCGCCCGGCACTCTAATTTTTTTATTTTTTTTTTATTTTTTTTTACAATTTGTGGATAAAATCATTAAACTGCTTCATAAAACAAGAAATTATGTGGCAGGAACCCTCAAAGTGCATTAAAAAAACCTAAAAAGACATTATTAGGGCCTCTGGATCCCATGCCATGATCCACTGCACTTCGTTCGCTACATTTTCTCCGGTCGCCGTCAGTAAATTTACCCGGTTCTAAAAAAAAACCACCCGGTTCTAAAATGGTCCTGGCTAGAACCCTGGTGTTTTGTTATTAAACGTCCTGTCTAAAAGATAAACTTGTGTTTATATTCTTAAACATGAGTTTAGTTAGCGACGGATTTAGATAATAACCATGTTTAGTATGAGAATATGGCCTATATCATGATTAAAATCAATCATTTGATATTCAACAATTTAAGAAAGATTTAACTAACTTAAGAAATGTTAAAAATCAACATGAATAAATTCCATAAGGCAGCTAGCTATACTGAATACTACCTCTAGAGTCAGACATTGACTCTTCATTTGTCTCATCAAGTAGTATTTTTACACGGAATGGGCACATAAAGGACGGCAGGAGGCCGGATCAATTCCAAGATTTAAACAGTGAAAGCTTGGTGTGTTAATAGTTCAGAAGTGGGTCATTCGGTGGTCAATTTCAATATTCTGTAAATAAACACTAATCTTGCTGGGCTATGGTTTGATATAACAAACAACTACCACTAGCAGTCACATCATTAGTGATATGTTTATTTACAGCGCTACAAGGAAGCCTTTACTTTTGTTTTTCAAACAAAGAATTTTACTTGCTGATGGGATATTGAAATATTGCCAAGGAATTCCAATCATCCTTTCTATCCATAATTGTTGGCATAGTTCACCCAATCCATGTAAAACTGAATTGTCATTTGTACATTTATTATGCAAAGGATAAAAAATGGCCTAAGGCCTAGAAAAGATCTGTGTACATACCCGCGCATACATGTGGAGTCACTTTTGCCACATAACCCTACGCAATGAGCGCAATTGGTTTTTTAGTTGTTAGAAAAAAGTTGGCTCCGAAAGGGGGGGGGGGGGGATGGGGAGTGGGCCAAAAACACAATAAAAAAGAATGTACTAAAGCTATTTTTGTTTTAAAATACCCCAAAATGCGCATGTAGTGTAGCTAATTACTCCCAAAGTATGTGAGAAAGACTTCTTTTTTTTGGCGACAAAAAAAAGAAACCTGTTCCACAGGGCCCGACCGACCTCATTTTTTTTAGAAATTTGTGAGAAAAAAAATTACGACAACATTTCTAAAACAAAATCTGACCGACGACCCAACCTGAGAGCCTGTCCGTTTGCCCGTAGAACAGGGTTTCTTTTTTTCGGCGCCTAATGGAATTATTTTTTTTAAATTAATTTTAATTAATCATTTTTAATAGTTTGATTTTTTGTGTGTACATTTTTGTTAATTGGATTTTTTTAAATATAGGCCCTATTTCAAATTTGAAAACTGTACAAAATTTAAAGAAAATGTAAATAAAAATAAAAAATAAACAAAAAAATGCACGACCGACCGACACACCCTAACCTAGCAGTTCATCAGCCCATTGAACCATATTTGTGTTTGTTGCATGTAGAAGACAATCAATATCAATAAATGGCCAATGGTCTATTCCAGTTCATACACCCCTATGGAAAATACCGTAATTATAACATGGAGTGTGAATTTCAAATGGGGCTATAATACACGTACCTGCTGCATGGGTGATTCCATCTATGATTTATAGGGCAACAACAACAAATTGGCGTGTTGTCTTCAAGTGCCAAAAATCTTAAAGTCGGGCCGGTCGGTCAATTTTCCTTATTTGTCTTCTTCTTTTTTTGCTGACAAATATTACTGACAGACCATATTTTATGACAAGACAAAATTTGTAAATGTCAATTTGACTAATGTTTCTAGTGTGATAATAGTTTGAAAGCAATCTATTCAAACAAACTTATTCATTTCAAGCAGAAAATAGTAATATTTTGACAAATTGGGTAAAATTTAAATCTTGAAAAAATGTGACCCTGATTTTTGAGATTTAAAGGTCGGTCGCTGAAGAGGGCAACAAAAAAGAGTTTGGCCTTAAAGGCATATTATGCGATCTTTTCCATGGAACGCCCTCTATCTGTGATTTTTTCCTAGAAATGCATTTGTTTGGTCAAATTACAATTAAAGCGATGAAACTAAAATATCTTGTACATTACAGAGCAATATGCTTCCTAATTGCATCAAGATCATGGTTTGAATGGATTAAAATAAACTGTTGGGTTAACTCCGACAACTTTTTTTTTTTTTAGGTTCGTAAATAGAATTGCATGGTTTGATACCGTGTATAAAGCCATTTACAGTGTTTCCGGCTATGATAGCAACTGTACATAAGTGAACACAATAGTTCGGAATGCTATATTATGATGAAAAATAGAAAAATGTGTTGAAAATTGGAATAATAGGAAGCAGATTTCCATCGTGATTTAGTAAAGTTACAAGATTTTTCCTACGGAAAATACAGTCAAGATCGATTGACGAGTCCCGGAATGTCCATTCTGTCAGTCAAACTTAATTATAAAACAGGAAAAAATATGTGTAAAAGTTTGAAAAAGATCACATAATATTCCTTTAATAAGGTCATGTCTTCCTTGGGGGGTGTATAGATTTTAGATGGAATTGCCCAGTATTACAAGGCAGAGCCATACATGATCATAGCCATCTAATATGGTTAATATGCCCTACATATGGATAGGCATGCACCATAGGTCCATATGCATCATAGTAATATTGATCAGACCTGTCAAGTAATTAATAACCAGGTTACTGAAGTCACACCAATCATATCTCCTGACTTTATGCTCATCCATATTGCACAAAATGCCAAATAAATAAGTTACAAAATACAGAAAATTGATGACTTTATATATATCTTGGTAGAATTTTTGATTCTGAAAATATAGAAATTGTTTACACTTTTCTTATTTCACACTTTTCATGCTTCCAGCACTGCATAAAATCTTTTATTTAACTCTTATTGTTTCAAAATTTGAGGGGTTTGGGGTGCCTTTGTACAGATGAATATCAATCCATATTTCAGACATTTTAAAGGAAAATTGTTTAAGTATTTGTAAAGTTTCCATCAAATTTGGTGATTTTTAGTGCAAAATAAATCCTGAGATACCTGAGAGCTTCGGAAATCAGTAGAATATGTTTCTTTGTTTTTTCATCGCCTAGACTTGCTTAAATATCATGACTACATGTAGCCACTCAGGTATAACTCAATAATCCACCTTTCAGAGACGCAAGTTAAATATGATCTTTCGAAGTTTTCTAGTAAAAAATAACCTAAAATTTACATCAATTTAAGGTCATTTTTGACAAGGAAAACCTTAATGTAAGATCATATTTTATTTGGAATCTAGTCAAATCGACTATCTAATACTAGTGTATACATACATACATGTAGAACAGGTTTTTTCTTTTTGTCATCGCTGCTTAAATATCATACATAGCGGCGCACTGATATGAATAAATAACACTATGATATAACTACGCGCACACCATGCAGCTGCCACACATATGTAATCTATTATAATTGGATATAAATGATTTATTTAAGATGATAAGTATCAATGCGTTATTATCGCTTCGTTATAATGGATGACCATTCATTATCTCTTCCATCTCCATCGTCTGTGACCCTTTTATGATTTGTCATACAATAGTATCAATTTTCTAGTTCAATTCACATTGTATTTTATTTAAAACCAAAAGGGAAATTTAACACATTAGTTCCACGATTATGAGCATCGTCTATAAAACACCTTTGCAAGCATTGTCTATCTTTCACGGATGATTACCGTAGTTAGCGAATAATTTTTGCGCCCAATATATTTTTGCGATCGCATATTGTGTAGTTTCAGTGAATTGATAATAAAGATTTCTTGATTAGTTGTGATCCTTCATTAGAATTGGTGAAATTACAGTCATATAATTTGAGAAAATAATTCTTTACAAAATGACAATAATTCTCTCTAACGAAGCCTGTGAGGTCAAAGAATTTGCGATATATTGTTGGTGTGATATTGGGCTTGAAGACAAACCCTCAGTACATGATATATAATCCATAATTTGTGAATAGATTTAATAGGTCTCTACATAGACTTAATTACAAATCAATAAAGTCGCTCTTTTTTCTTTCATTCTATATTAAACAAAAATGTATTGCATTATTTTATTCATCTTTTTTTGTTAATGATTTTGGATTACAAAATGCACTACTAAGTTAATACACAGATAGTCGTTAATAAATATAATTTTGATAATTCTTTATAACATGTTTGTAAAGAAATTTCGCAGAAAATAAATATTTTAAAAAGTACAGAACTGCTTGATACTGCACTACCAAAACCCTATTGTATATTTCACGGACATAAATTATGCTAATGAGCTCATTAAATGACGTCACTCACATCATCGGGTTTTGCCGATGATTGAAATCCGTTGATTGAAATTCTAGGTCGAGTAAAATGATGTTCTTATTTGTTGTCTGTGAGCTTTTCTGATTTTTTTCCCGTATTGGAGTATTTTTTTATTGAAAATAGACAGTTCAAATTAAACGTTGGTTCCAAGTTCAAGTAACAGCACATGTATTAAAGGCGACAGCAAAGGCAATATGCAAGCAACATTTGAGAAAAAACGATGCCCGACTTTGCAAGAAAGTGTACGGGGAAGTGTACGGGTGAACATGACAAACCAAAACAGCCTAGTAATAATCACCTCCGTGGCGCAATTGGTTAGCGCGTTCGGCTGTTAACCGAAAGGTTGGTGGTTCGAGTCCAGCCGGGGGCGTTGTTACTTTTTGCATTTAATGCAGATCGACAAATCACAGTAAAAATATAATATTGACAAAATCACAGACCACTTACACAAAAATCGCATCTGCGCATGCTCCTGTCGCGATCGAAATCTACCACGCAAGCAATGAGAGAGTTTTCATAGTGTACTGTGATGTCTGCCCCGTACTGTGCGATCTAAACCGTCAAGGCCTAAATTAACCAACTCCCGTAGCGTTCTTCAGTAACCCCTTGCCTCCCAAACCTCATTACTTCATGGCCTCCCCTCGCCCCCGCCCCACCCCACCCCTCCCCGGGGCCTTCCCCTGCCGTCTCTTGCCCGCCGTCCCTGCCCCGCCCCTACCGCCCGCCCTGTGCTTATAAACATTCAAGGCCTAAATTAACTAACTCCCGTAGCGCAGCGTATTTCTCCAATATTTGCCCGCTCGCGTGTGTAGGCGTGCGTGGGTGTAGTGCGTGTGAGCATTTATTTTGCACGGCGCACAACGACGCGTTATGTGTTAGGCGCCGAATGCATGGTTGCAATACGCATGAAGATAAACAAAACAAACACGACCCGTATCCATGGATTTTCATGGTTTTTTACTCATATCTCGGTCAATTCTGTACGGTTTTCAGCCATTTATAGTTTATAATACTCACATTATAATCATCTTTTATCAGTGCAAAGTTCACGGCGTTTAGACGTAAAATGAGGGAGCCTTTTATGGATACAAACATACATACACCATAAGACAAATTATAGTAAGATTTACTACATGTAGTCTATAGTTCAATCAGATCCAAATTGGTGAGAAATATTCTATTTCTATCCGCGCGCAAATCCAAACGTATTAAGCACGATTTTGGCATACGCAAGCGTAACACATACAATGACACTGCGACACTTGGCGCCATGCAAGCATTTTGAGTGCGAAGCTCTTCTAAATTCATTTGCTGCTGTAAACAGGTTTCCCCAAATTGGAACTGACTGAAATTTAACAACAAAATGTATCTTCCATGCCACAAATAAAAATGAAAATTTAAACAAATTTGACCAAACTTTCAAATCCTGCCTATGCCTACATAATTTTTTGTAAGACCTGTCAAGTTTTTACTTGTTCATGTTTTATTTACACCGTATTTCATCTGAGGCATCATGGCATAGTTACTTATGGGGGTTAAGGTGGGGTGGGGGAGGGGACATTTATTGATTACCCCCATACAAAAGAAAATGAAATTTGAGGAATACAGCTTCCCCAATTATTTTAATTTTGATAAGAGCCTCATTGAATTAGGAGTGGCATTTGAGGAAGGGTGGGATTGGGCAAAATCCTCTTATGAATTGCAAAATGAGGAGAAAGTGAGGAAAAGGAAGATGAAGGAAGGAAAGAGAAGAAAAAAATAGGGGTAAAAGTAGTCAAAATGTTCTTAAGTTTCACAGGGTATCTCAGTGGCACAGCTAGGTTATTCATATGGGGGGGGGGGGGGGGGGCAAAAAATGAAAGTGAACCGACAAGTACTAAGTAAGGGGGATTGTAACATGATGTTCCCAAAACAGCGCGAAAAATGGAGCTTTTCAATAACCGACATTAGTGCCAATCTCAACTGACAGAGCCAATTTTGACCGACACGACTCAAAATTGGGGGTGGGGGGTGTGGGGCCATCGCCCCCTGCCCCTTCCCTCTGGCTACGCCACTGGGGTATCCTATCATCAAATTACCGATTTTAAAGCAAAACACATTATGCCCTTCCCCCACCTCACCACAATAACAAGGGATCTGTCCCTCAGCCATTTGTTGTACACACATGCAAACAAACAATACCTAAATTGCAGCTAAGTATGTTAATATTAAAGCTCAATTTGGAAATCATAAAAATAACAATATTTGTAATACAACTAGATTTTGGATTTTAACCTGGGATTAACATACTATTATTTATAACTTGGTAAATCTATCGACCCTTTGACTGAATGGACTTTGTTCATTATTACGTTATTTATTCAAAATCAGAGGCATGTCAGAATGGCGGGCTCCATATGATTGAACAATGATCATTATTAATTTGTGAAACCATGGCGACAAACAGAGCGTGGTGGTAATTCAACCCCATAGAGATTTACATGTATTCATAGAAAACAATGTACGTAGTATTATACTGTGATTGGGTACTAATGTTATTTAGAGTGACACAAGATAAATACTAATTGTAAACTACAGGCCTGAATAATAAACCACAATTATCAAGTTTGAAACTTTTGTTATAGCCTAGGCCTACCGGTATACGGTGATATATTATTATATCAACATTTTCTTTTCAAATATTCATCTTCAACATTTTAGCTTCTTGAAAGACCATGCATGGGCACGCTGTTTTTATAATTACACTTAAACACATTTATAATAGCTTAATTGGGTTCCCTTTCCACTGATACTATCACTGTAATGACATAAATAAAAATAACCAGTGTTCAAAATGTACCCTTGCTAACCCCCATCTGATCATCATTTTAATTTGTTCAGGTGCAATAAACAAAAAATAAATAATTAAGAAATAAATAAATAGATAAATAGTGTCGGACACTTTAAGGAGATTAAGCCAATCAACAACTACCTGACTATTCAGTATCTTTCAAGTGAAAGGTTGAGACAAATTGATGAAAATAGTGGTCAGAATTTAGGGGTTGAGGGACAATTTAGGGGTTGAGGGACAATTTAGGGGTTGAGGGACAATTTAGGGGGTCACAAACATATTACATGTTCTATGGGAGGGGGGGGGGGGGGGGGGGGGGGTCGCAGAGGATTCACAGACCCCCCCCCCCCCCAACCCCTGTCACCTTTGATGGTCAGTCGCTTCCTTCCTACTCAAAAGGGAAGGTCACTGTAGGCGTCACCGGGGGAAAGGTCAAAGCAGGTCACAACTCCCATTTTCCCTTTATTTGTTCATGAAAATGTTCAGTATTTTGCCCAGTTTGATCATCTCTCACATATTATCAGTGGCGTAGCTAGGTTTTTCATATGGGGGGGGGGGGGGAAGAAATAAAAGTGAACCGACAAAAGACTTAACCGACAACTAATTTGACTGTCATATTCCATGATTACCCTTGTCAAATGAACCAACAGAACCAAACACAACCGACAGACTCAAATATTGGGGGCCATGCCCCCCCCCCCCCCCACTTCCCCTATAGCTACGCCACTGCATCTTTATAAAAGGTTGCCTGTATTTGTTCACTTTCAAAGAAAAATGATGCAAAAACTTCTCCCTGTACATTGTCAATGGGAGAAACATTATGGCGTCCCCTTTAATTTAACCCTAACCAGCCAGGCTATGTTTTTGTGTGGAAACCGGGGGAGGGGGACATAGTATAATTTTTTTACCCAACAAATCACCGCGACACCCCCGGGATTCAACCCCGGGATCCTCCGATCAACATTACCGACCCCCCCCCCCACTTCCCCTATAGCTACGCCACTGCATCTTTATAAAAGGTTGCCTGTATTTGTTCACTTTCAAAAGAAAAATGATGCAAAAACTTCTCCCTGTACATTGTCAATGGGAGAAACATTATGGCGTCCCCTTTAATTTAACCCTAACCAGCCAGGCTATGTTTTTGTGTGGAAACCGGGGGAGGGGGACATAGTATAATTTTTTTACCCAACAAATCACTGCGACACCCCCGGGATTCAACCCTGGGATCCTCCGATCAACATTACCTGCCAACGTTCGCCTGGCGGGCAGCGATTTGGTACCCACATCAGCTTGGATGATGATGTCATTGAATCAATGCTCTAGCATGCGCGTGGACATTGTTTTTTGCCGTAGTGAATCGTAGTGCTAAGGAAGAATTGTGTGTTTTAGCCCTAACCAGCCAGGCTAAGTTTTTGTGAGGAAACCGGGGGAGGGGGACAAAGTATGAATTTTTACCTAACAAATCGCCGCGTATGTAACTCGATGGGGAGGTAACAAGTTACGTAAGCTCTGTACCTATGCGAATATGGCGATAATTTTGGACGACCCCTAACGGTATGGGCTTGGAGCTATAGATTTAATTATCAAGTTTAAATTTATTATTATAGTGGTGGAGTTTTATTTACTTTTATCTATGTATTTATTATCAATTTTTTCGGCTAAGATACCAACGACAAATTACCATACCATTATTATTCCTTACAGTGTATAAAGTGTATTGGTCTTACTTAAAAGTCCCCATGAAGTTATGTATAATGTAGTGGTAGGGTATACTATTCTCCGGGGGTACTATTTGGCTAATGAAATATGATTCCCAGTTTCCCATTTCATATTTTTAAAAGAGTGGGTACATGTAGGTGTCTATTTCATTATTCATTATTCATTATTTCACTCAATTTCATTGTTGCATCTGAAAGAGGTGTTAACTACTAACTACCTATTGATTTGTATATCTTACACCTTAATTAACACTTTAACACTTTGAAAAACAATTAAGGAAGCATATGTAGATGTGTTATTGAAAATGTCAACAAATCTGTCTGAAATATTGCAACGTCAATTACGTCTGAAATCTGAGTAGGTAATGCAAACAATTTCATTATCAACCATAGTACAACAAATCATACTTAGTGATATTTGTCATCAGTTGGTATTATTCATCATAGGGTATTTTGCATGTTTCACTATCTGTCCCCATCCTAAGTATGACTCCTTCTAAATGTGATTTTCGTGTTAATTTCTGTATCGCTTACCAGAGCTCAAAAACACACTTCTTTGTGCTTGTTCTTATCTACTCTTTCTCATCTATCTTGCCATTCGTTTAATATTTTGTACAAATGCAATATTCCCTTGAAATTTGAGGTGAAATTCTAAGCCAATTCACTTTAACGGCACTCGCGATGTTTATCGAAATCGGCGCCATGTTTTATTATAATAGACTCGTTTCAATACATTCGTAAGTTCGTAAAAAAGTGATGTGCGTATAAGATGTTGGGGAAACGGGAAACTGGGAATCATATTTCATTAGCCTTTAAAAAGGCCTTCACAATTGATTTTGAGTTTCCTGTTGGAGGTTTAAAAAAAGGGACAAGGGGCTCTTAATTATTAATTATTATTTTGAAACAAGTGGTCGCAACCAATTTCAACCCTTAATATATCGTCCGATGGCTCTGCATTTAATTATTTTTCAAGTACACAAACATGTAGTAATGAACTATGATTGATTTTATACCATTTGCAGTAATAATGCAATCATGTTCTATGTTTATACATCATCATAGCTGATATGAATAAAGTCAGAAAGTAGCAAATGAAGTTCATTGAAAGTCATTTTAAAGGTGAAAATCCTAAATAAAAATAAAATAATTAAATATTTTGAAATTCTCAATATTGGACGCAGGAGACTCAAAATCAATTGTGAAGGGCCTAACTAATAAAAGCCTAAAAATATACTATTATAAGGCCAATCAATCATGTTATGCTTTCAGTAAATCCATTATAATGTCTAATTATTCAAGTATGGGTTAAATACACAAGAACTATCATGCGTGGTTGTTGTGTCATGTGTGTACTACTTCTGACCAGAACAGCTGTAATCATGGTATTGTATTGTAATAAAATAGAGATGGAGATCGCGACTGTGATACCGATACCAGGCCGGCCGATACACACACACACACAACAAGAAATTTCTCGAGTTGTTGGAGATGGATAGTTGTGGACCGTAATCAACATCATTGTTTGAACTTACCTGTTGATAAACACTATCAAATGTGTACTGCCAGTTGTTACGATATGCCCCATTAAGAATCACCCTCAAGTGGCGGCTAATCCAAAGATTGTTTCTCAAGATGATCGGTTAGTGAAAGTCTCATCCGCCATACTTTTATAAACAAATGAGTTCATAGTTGATGACATGAAATCGATCCGTTTTTGCTGGGCGAAACACAGTGTTTCTATACGCAAAACCTATCGCAATCGATGCAATCTTTGGACATGATGGCTGGACCATTATAGGGCTTAATAACCATTGTCCATTCTTCAGTCTATGGCAATGCGTTTTATATTACCGGACGCGATGCTAGGTGTATACTTTTGACCAATATTGTATTGAAAAGCCATCGCTTCATTTTAAATTTAAAAAAAAAAAAATTATCAAAGAAGTTGAGAATTTTTTATACTGATATATTCTTGATTTTAGTATAGATGGTTTAAAAGCTCGAACAGGGGGGATTCTGAGTGGGGGATGTGCCCCCCACTCAGAATTTGATTTTTTTTTAATTTTCGAACCCATTTGGTGCGATTTGGTGTGTACTTTAATCACTTTATTTCTGATCAATATTGGCTTTTTAAATAGGCAGATAGGCCTATGCCAGAAGAAGTTAATTAGTTACCTCCAAAAGATGGATTCTAGCCAACGTACCCAAACGTTCTTATGTCCCTCGCATGCCTCCCTGCCCGCCTTTCTTTCTCTTTTTCCTTTTTTTCTCCTTTTTTCCCCTTTTTTTTCTTCTTTCTTTTTTTTCCTTTTTTCCCCCTTTTTTCCTTTTTTTGTGTGTAGATGTGAAAAATCAGGGGGGATGATTACCTTGACCATCCCCCCCCCCCCCCCAGGTCAAAAAGCCGGGATATCCGCCCTTGCCCGGGGGCGCCCTCTATACCCCTGATTTTTTTTAAAAGAAAGTGGATTTTCTTGCAGATTTACCTTTCTGATCATAAATCATGAATATGTTCTGAGTTACAGAGCGATACGATTCCTAATTACTTCAAAATCATGCCTTTTATAGAGTGAAAATAGATTTAAAATAAACTGTTCCCTAGCGAACAATCTATTTTCAACCCTTATAAAACCATGATTGTGAAGTAATTTAATAGGAATCGTATTGCTAAACTCAGAATGTATTTATGATTTATGATCAGAAATGTAAATCTGCAAGAAAATCTACTTTCTAAAAGAAATCATGGGTCGAGGGCGCCTGGAAAAGACCACATAGCATTACAAACATGTAAATGCTATCGGTAGTAGATAGCATTACAAACGTGTTAATGCTATCGGTAGTAGATAGCATTACAAACATGTAAATGCTATCAGTAGTAGATAGCATTACAAACATGTAAATGCTATCGGTAGTAGATAGCATTACAAACGTGTTAATGCTATCGGTAGTAGATAGCATTACAAACATGTAAATGCTATCGGTAGTAGATAGCATTACAAACGTGTTAATGCTATCGGTAGTAGATAGCATTACAAACATGTAAATGCTATCAGTAGTAGATAGCATTACAAACATGTAAATGCTATCGGTAGTAGATAGCATTACAAACGTGTTAATGCTATCAGTAGAATGTAGCATTACAAACATGTAAATGCTATCGGTAGTAGATAGCATTACAAACATGTAAATGCTATCAGTAGTAGATAGCATTACAAACATGTAAATGCTATCGGTAGTAGATAGATTACAACGTGCCAATGTTATCAGTAGTAAATAGCATTACAAACATGTTAATGCTATCAGCAGTAGATAGCATTACAAACGTGTAAATGATATCTGTAGTAGATAGCATTACAAATATCGTATTGCTATCAGTAGTAGATATGCATATCATTACAAAACATGTAAATGATATCAGTAGTAGATAGCATTACAAAAACATCTTATTGCTGTTACCCGGGAGCACCGGTGATTTAAAAAAAAAAATTGTGCTATTTTTGGTTGCACCGTGTAATTTGGTAGCCCATAATAAGTAGTTTTATCCCCTGGATACCCTCCTTCCAAAAGGTTTCACACAGACCCCTCCCCTCCCCCTTACAGGGGAGACAAATTTCAACCTCGACGAATATTTGTCAATATGGGTCAAAATGAAATAAAATCAAACAACGAATCTATATCGGTATTCAATCTATTTGTAAAATAAAACTTAAAATGCTGTATTTTGTATATTCACTGACACATTTTGACTAAAAAGAAAACTAGCACGTTATACAAAGCCATCAAGCCTTGCAAAAAACATGAACATCTTTCCTCTTACTTATCTACGGGGAATTACAGAACATATAACTCAATATCAACAGTAGATAGCAATTCAATTGAATTTATTCAGCAAAAATTAATTGTATTATTATTGCAAACGTGTAAGTAAATGCTATAAGTAGTAGATAGCATTACAAACGTGTTAATGCTATCAGTAGTAGATAGCATTACAAACGTGTAAATACTATCAGTATTAGATAGCATCACAAACATGTAAATACTATCAGTAGTAGATAGCATTACAAACGTGTTAATGCTATCAGTAGTAGATAGCATTACAAATGTGTTAATGCTATCAGTAGTAGATAGCATTACAAATGTGTAAATGCTATCAGTAGTAGATAGCATTACAAACGTGTTAATGCTATCAGTAGTAGATAGCATTACAAATGTGTTAATGCTATCAGTAGTAGATAGCATTACAAATGTGTAAATGCTATCAGTAGTAGATAGCATTACAAACATGTTAATGCTATCAGCAGTAGATAGCATTACAAACGTTTAAATGATATCAGTGGTAGATAGCATTACAAACGTATACATGTTATCAGAATGTAGATAGCATTGCATATGAGTAAATGCTATCAGTTGTAGATAGTTGTAGATAGCAAAAACCTGTAAATGCTATCAATAGTAGATCACATTACAAACGTTTTATCAGTAGTCACATTACACATGTGTAAATGCTATATCAGTTGTAGATGTGTAAATGTGTAAATGTGTAAATGCTATCAACAGTAGAAAGCATTGCAAACGTG
Organism: Ophiura sarsii; assembly: GCA_035610835.1. NCBI lineage: Eukaryota > Metazoa > Echinodermata > Ophiuroidea > Amphilepidida > Ophiuridae > Ophiura > Ophiura sarsii. The sequence continues at coordinate 3,359,765 of CM069451.1, read as the reverse complement.
TAAATGCTATCAGTAATATATACCATCACAAACATGTAAATGCTATCAATAGTAGATCACATTACAAACGTGTAAATGTTATCAGTATTAGATAGCATCACCAACTTTACACTGAAAGTTTTGATTGGCATAAATACAAAATGCGTAACTTTATATTGAAAGTTTTGATTGGCGTAGATACAAATGCCAGACTTAGCACTGAAAGTTTTTGATTGACGTAGAAATGCCTAACTTTACACTAAAGGTTTTGATTAATTGGTGTAACAAATGCCTAACTTATCTCTAAGGTTTTAATTGGCGTATATATCTGTATGTTAGTTGAATTGAACAGAAAAACATATTTTCATCCATGCTATCCATGACATACCATAAATCTATTTGATTTGCTTAAATCGCTGTATGTGCATGGACCCAAGGAATCTTTTGACCAATTCTGACATTGATCAGCCATTTCCTCTGAGAGAAGCATTTTAAGCAGTAGCGTAGCCAGGGTCACTTGTCAGGGGGGGGGGGGTATTTTCCCCCGGGGGGGGGGGTACTCGGATTTGGTTTGGTCGGGGGTGTGCCGCTGGAGATTCAAAACCCATACCCATTTCTAAGGGTGATTTTTCGCGAAAATAGACCCAATTTTGGCAAATTTTCGCGAAAATATACCTAATTTTGGCAAATTTTCGCGAAAATCGCGAAAACAGGACCCATGTCTAAGGATTTTTCGCGAAAACAGGACCCATGTCTAAGGATTTTTCACTGAAAAGCCTACCCATGGCTAAGGATGTCTCGTGAAAAAACGACCCACTGGAGCGGCACATCCCGTATGCCTTACATACGTGAGTACCCCCCGGGATTTTTTCCCGGTTGAACATCAGTTCGACCCGGTGGCGTAACATTTTTGATTTGCAGACGAGTAAGAAAATTGACAAGGGGGGGGGGGGGGGGGGGGGGGGAGGGGGGGGGGGGGGGGTTGTTAGAGTCGTTGCGTTCCCAAACAGGCGTGTGAAAAACTGCAAATTTCCAACTAATTTGCCTATCTTCCTTTCTCCTTTCTGTCCATTT
>CM069451.1:3107637-3358612 GCA_035610835.1 Ophiura sarsii | reverse complement strand
AGTTATTTTCCACTTTGAGAAACTAAAATCCGGGGCATCGATTCATAGATATTTAGTGTCAAGTCGTGACCTATGCTAGCATTGGTGAAACTGCCGCATCAATTTCGACGCCTAGGCTTACGACCTCTGAAGTGTCCCGTTTCATGAAGGATGATAATTAAAATTGGTTGCAAATACAAATAGACATGATATCAAAGCTTTTTTGTTACAAAAATGGGCAACATTTGACTATTTTAAGGTAAAAAAGTATTTCCGAAAATCACTGTCCCATCTTCCCCCGTGTCCCATCTTCCCCCAGTGTACCCTATATCTCGGCAATGCAAGCATAGAAACAGATAACACTTGGTTCAGAGTAAGAACACACAATCTTTTAGATCTGAATTCCTTAATACAAAAAAGAAGGGACCATCTCAAATACGTTTTTATTAAGGAAAATCCGCAAAAATAAACCATAGAAAACAACAAAGGACAGAGAATAATGGAGGGATTATAATTGAATAGATTGTTGTGTGGTGTAAAGCAATAATAGGGGAGGACGGGGCAACTGGTCCGGTTAAGCATATTTCATGATATAAAATCTTAAAGCTCGTGTAAATATTTATGGAATTGCTATAAAAATATCACCCATGTAACTGTTTACATATAACATATAATCAATGTTAAAAAATATCCAAACAAAAGGCCAATTACCACTAACTAAAAACTTTACTTGGCACGGACCAGTTACCCCATCATTGGGGCAACTGGTCCTATATGTTCCAACGGTTAGAATACACAGAAATCATTGATTGACAACACGGTAACTAGGCAGTATTTTCTTTACAAACTAATTTCCATATTATTTAACGTGTAAAAAGGATACAGGTCTCATGAAACCTATGTTTTATACAGTTTTCGTGGTTAACGTGTAAAAAGCAGTAATACTAATGGTGTACAAGGCAAGGTCAATTTTCGACTGCACGTTTATTAGATAAAACGGTATGAACCTAGTTAAATGGTTACATGGTTGTGATATTCAGACGCCCCATACATTTGTCTATATATATACCCCTTTCTTTAATGATTTTATTTACTTCATATAATCATTATTTAGTACTTATAATAAACCATCTTGATATTTAGCCAGCTTTTCATGTTACAGGGGAAGTTAGTCAATATGACAATGATGACCCAACGGTTAATATACACAAAAAGCAGTGGATAAAATACATAAATCATGATATTTCGTCATAGCAAATACCTTTACAGACACCATTTAAAATATAATAAAGATGTAATTCATAATACCGAGGTTTAAAACCATTCTATAGCAATTTCATGTCATATTGTAATCCTTTAATATCAGAAATAGTGGTATTAGACCCGAAATGCCCCAAAATGTCTAAGAACTATAGAAATAATGTGAATTATTTCATATTCTATTCACATTTCAATACCGAGTCATGTTTTATAGACACTAACAACTAATTTTCGAAACGGATTTTACAATTTTGATTAAGTTTTTGCAGGCGGACCAGTTGCCCCATACCCCTTTGGACCACTTACCCCAACAAATGACGTAGCACTTTGTCGAGATGAAACATTATTCAAACACGCCTGTGACGTAATAAATGTTACGCCAAAATGTTTTAAAACATACCACCATTTGTCATAACAATCAATAACTCCAATACATTTCATAAAAAAAGGCAAAACTGCATTTTTGTTTTTAGCCATTACACAGATTTCTGTAGCCAGCGAGTATCTTTGAATTCGCAAATATTACGGCGTTCGGGTCCTACAAGTAGACGAGTGTCTTTAGATAAAATAAGAAATGGTGTACTTTGTTATTTGCAAATTCATAAACTAATAACTTTACCAAACGAATACCCGTGATAAATGATTTAAGTTGAAGTATTCTTTAAATGATAATATTGATCGGAAATCCAAACAACCAATGTCCCATATGTTAGCAATATGCGCCATTTTACGGTCATTTCAACCACAACCTATGGTTTTAATCATATTTCGGAAAGTCCCTTAAGCACACTACAATATAGCACCCATCAAATGCAATATGCACCTAGAATCTTAAGACGACTGTACTGCATGTATATATTTACTGTTGCATATCTGTCAATCATATAAAGTACATTACACATGATATAAACCCATCTTCATATATCGCCCATACTATCTGTGAATTTTCAATCAGTCACTCAACTTGGAGTTGGCTTCAAAGATCTGGAGAAAAATCACATGTGTAAATACCCTAAAGTTCCAAATGTTTTGGATTGTAGAAGGTAAGGATATATGTCAAGTAGCAACAAGAGTCTCGTACTGTTCAAAAGAAAGCAGTATGCCCATACAATTACAAAATCCTTCATTTCGGACCACTTGCTCCACGGTCCAGTTGTCCCATATTCCCCTAGTGCATGGGGATTTCAAAAGGAGCTGATCATAAAATTTCATCAAACTGTTGGAATTATGTCACGATTACTCTAACATTACACATCTAGTACAGGGGCGGATCCAAGATTTCTCAATAGGGGGGGGGGGGCGTCAAAGCTGCGGTCAAGTGTGCGGCAGCCCCCTGCGATTTTTTTACACGTTTTTACACGCTTTGTTAACACGTTTTTAACGTCCTGTCAAAAATAGGGGGGGGGGGGGGGGGGGAGGCGCAGGCGCCCTGTCAAAAAAGGCGCCATGTCAAAAATAAGGGCGCGCGCCCCCCACCTAAATCCGCCCAGTAGCTCTAACGATAGCAGTAATAAGAGAGAGCCATATTTGATTGATGCGTTCATGTATATCTTCATTTTGATTATCAAAATAATTATACATATTGATTTAAGCATTTTTCAATGTTTCTGATTATATTTTGAAGGCACAGTATTAAGCTTTTATCTGGTAAAATTCATGATTTTCGCTATTTTTGGCCCAGTTCAAAATGATCTCCTGTCTGCGCATGCGCATATTTTCTGTAGGTTTCATGTGAACAAGTTCAGATAATTAGTTACATGTTGTGTTATTAGATGTTATGTATTTATATACTGCCGCGCAAAAGTATTTCTCCCCCTGGAAGCTTGCAAGTATCACTGTGTTGTCGACAAAGTATTAAACCATCAGACCCAATTACCATTTCATTGTGTTCATTGTACATTTTATACATATTAATTCATGTTTCCTATTCAGATTCATGATCTAAAAGCATTACAATTCATGATTTTATCGGGCAAGTCAAATTCCAATGTAAAATCGCCGTAAGTAAATAACCTCATGAATATCAATTAGCTTATTATCGGCAGTGTAACGCTATGGGCATTTTCAACTGAGATCAACTGGTGATGGAAAACTCCATGTGCAGAATTTTATAAATGGTAATTGGCATAATAATTTGGTCTTGAAGAAGTCAGAGCTAATCCTGACGCAAGCTTGACATTTTTAAACTTGTCTGACGGCGAACCTCACAATTTGTTACAATTTACAAGTTACAAGTTTCAATTTACTGTTGTATCAAATGCCCAACTTTACACTGGAGGCTTTTGTTACTTAAATGCCTAACTTACAATATAACTTACAAGAGGCCAAAGCTGAATTTGACATGCCTGAGTAGATTTGTCATAACTTGGTAACGAAAGCTCCAAAATGGATAGAGACAAAAATTAGTTTGACAGATTAAAGATTACTGAACATGATTATTACTATTTCACATCCGATGCAGATTACTGGTGTTGTTACCATGGTTGCCTGGCGGGACGATATTTTTACGAGTGCCCGGCGTGACGATCGTTTTAAAGTGTTAGCAATTTCTTTTTGACAGGAAAGTGCCCATTGTTTTTGTTAATGATTTTAATACCTTATTGTTATTAAACTGTTTGTGGTGTTACAAATGCTAAACTATGTGGTCAAGTACGCCTCATATAGTCTTTGAGCAATTATTGTTTAGCAAATAAAACAGATAAAATAAAGTAACAAAAGACAAAAAATTAAGCATTAACAAAATAGGTGAGTTTTTAGCGATGATTTGGAATACATCTCATCCGGATGTACGTACGTGATTGATTGATTGGAAGCTGGAAATGGTTTCTTGACTTAACCATGTGAACACTTAGATTTCAAACTGTTATGTGTTTGTAATCGCAATTGTTATTAAATTAATTTTTTTAAATGTTTGTTATTATAAGTTTTTCTCTCAATGACTCAAAGATCATCCCTTTTCTTGACACGACTTCAGCCAACAAATTTAACTTGATTGAGTAATAATACTACTTACTAATAATATCATAGAATTATAAACAATAATAATGTCTTTATCTTTTGTTTCTTCCGTTCCTCATGGTGGAATGAGGATGTTGCCGGGGATGCCATTTTCTTCGGCAGGCTCGCAAATATCCTGGGGTCATATATTTTACACGGAAAATAGGGTGGGGACGTGGCAATGAAATCAATACCATTGTAATGGGGGGATGGGGGAAACATTTTTTTCGTTAACAAAATGAAAATGATTCAACATAATATAACAACATTTGGGCTTGTCCCCCTAATCTAGCTTCAACTTCCACTGTTCCCCAATAATGCAAGTACAGATAGTGGTGGGGAGGGCGATAAAAATAATCAACATCTGAGCCCGGGGGGGGGGGGGGGGCAGTCAAACATAATATTGTACACATGCGTGACCAAAAAAACGCGTAAAAAGGGGTGTTTTTTCAGTGTTGGACGCGTCACGCGAGTGACGCGTTAAGGGTATCAAAAACGCTGATTTTCAAGAAAAAGGGTGGCTTAAAATCCCGGCTTAAAATACAGGTCGAACGTGTTTAGGGTAACTTATTTTGTTCCCCGTTAAATAGACAAAACTTGTTTAGGGGTCATATTCTGGCAAGAACTTGTTTAGGGGTCAAAATGTGCAAGGAAAGCGCGCTAAAAACTTGTTTAGGGGGTAATTTTGCTTGCATGGTAAAACTTGTTTAGGGGGTGTCTGGAAAAAATTTGGTCACGCATGTGTACACCATTATGTTTAACTGGCCCCCCGGGCATCTGAGTAGGGGTCATGAAAATATTCGCTTTCATTTGACGACGATAAATGACATATTTAGGACCCCCCAATGATAAAAATTGACCGTCCACTTATTCTTTCTTCCTCGTTTTTCTTTGTTTATTCTTTTGCTTTCCCCCCGGGTCTAGCTGGTGTAGTGGTAATAACACTCCCCTCTAAATCACTACGACCCGGGTTTGATTCCTTCTTTATCGCGTTCATTTCCTTCTTTCTTTTCTCTATTTTCCTTTTTTTATCTATCCTATTTTCAATAAAATTTGATTCTTTATTTCTTTATTTGTCTCTCTCTTTACTCTTTCAATCTCATTCCTTTTTTGATTATTATTTCACGAGTTCGAACTTGTTATAAATGGAAATAAAATTGTTTCTTTGAAGACCTACCAAGTTGCGGATTTCCGTCGGGTGTGCCTTACCTTTAGTTGCGGATTTCCGTCCCTTCGTTTATCAATGTTTCCGTTTTGAACAATTCAAATGCATTATTACACACACACGGCGACTAAAGTGCTCAACAAAATAAAGTCATACACTTTAGGTCCTTTAGAGTGACTTTTGATTATTATTGACCAAACAGGCTAGTGATACGACTTCATCGGTCCAATGGTTATAAGTGCAAATGTATGTGCTTGGAAAGCATACGACGAGGGGCGGGCTACCTTTCTTGTAACAAGCCAGGTGCAATTGGGAGACTACCTCCAACAAAGGTATTAACATTTTATGGACAATTCAACAAAGGAAAACAACAGACGATACGCTGTTACCAACAAAGTTCATTTTTATTGAGGAATGCACTTCTTCAACATTCAAATCGGGACATATATCAAATGGGTAGATGGGCTACACACAGAAAAAAAAATACGTAAGTTATGTAAAAAAAATACATAACGTTAGGTGCAATACGAACTCTCGAACAAATAGGTATATTCTACCGAATTTGTAATTATGTAAAATATACCTAGCAGTTAGGTAAGTAAAATACATAAATATTAGGTAAAATAATAACATAATTTTTTATGTAGTTCTTTTACCTCACCAGTTAGGTAAGTTAAATACATGATTATTAGGTATAATTTAAAAGTTAAATACATGATTATTAGGTATAATTTAAAAATTAAATACATGAATATTAGGTATAATTTAAAAGTTAAATACATGATTATTAGGTATAATTTAAAAGTTAAATACGTGATTATTAGGTATAATTTAAAAATTAAATACATGAATATTAGGTATACATGAATATTAGGTATAATTTAAAAGTTAAATACATGATTATTAGGTATAATTTAAAAGTTAAATACGTGATTATTAGGTATAATTTAAAAATTAAATACATGAATATTAGGTATCGACGCCCCTGACCATAGTACATTGATATGCTGAATGGCTGAATGCAGTGCCGCAATCACGCAATGAGTCCCGGGAGTGCAGTGCAGTATACATGCACGGATAGCGTAACCATAGAAGCTTCCCCAGGTCCGAGCCGTATTACATTACATCATACATGCATGTGCACTTCCTTACAAATAGCCAAATATAAACAAAAAATCAAGTAATAAGACGTAGAACTCCGGTACTCACCTTTGAATGCTTCAACAAAAGACTGGAGGCCCCAAGCCTTCATTAATTCTATCCACTTGGGCTTCAGCTCTTCTGCCTCCGCCATGTCCGCCATTTTGCTCAAGTGTGATCGATCTTGCGCGCAAAATTACATCGCAAAGTGGTATTTTTGAAAGATTTGTACATTATAAGAATGTAATTCGACACTTTTACCTTTTTAATATGTAAAAAAATACACAAACTATGTAACATTTCCGCTTTGCGTTTAATTGTGTATTTTTAATATCTACATGCCAACTGGTAAACTGGTTGGACAACAATTCTACCGAAGTTGTGTAGAAACTCGTCGAAAATATACACAACATCGTTATACATATTATTTTTTTACATATCGAGGTCGCGATTTTTCTGTGTGTACAAGTAACCGGACAACACAACACGTACCTACTCCAGGAATTTTTGATGGAAACAGACAAACGGTGTTTGGAATCCGGTTTGGTTAACTACACCCAAGGTATCAGATACATGCAAAAAGTCAATCAAATGTGTATAAAGATGGAACTGTTCAATATGCAGGTCTTATAAATCATGAATGCACTGGCATTTGTAAATGTAAATGTGCCAAATAGTGAGAAATCAAGAATAAGGATGCTATCATTGTTCTATCTCATTGTATTAAAATATGCAGACATTTCTTCGACCTGATGACTGCCAGCCAGTTAAAGGGACATTAAGTGGTGTTGAAAAGTTGAAATGTTTAAAAATTTACTTCAGAATTCAAGATGAACATTAAAAATCGCCATTATTGTTGTTTCTACTAACAAAAAACACAGCAAAACTAGATTTAAACAATATCATCGCTATTTATTGAAAAACGCCCTCTATGCAAATATGGTTCGCGTTATGTATCACGCGTACTGCACGGGGATACTGTCGGACGTAAAATGCTGGTCCCGCGGGATAAGTATTTTTTGAATCGACGTTTTCTTGTACAAAAATAGCTGATTTTTCTTAATCCTTATAGGTGTAAGTTCATACATGTAATACAATTATAAAAATAAACTAATCTCAGTTTTTATCATAATTGAGGGCGCTGCCTCCAACACATCTCTTAGTGTCCCTTTAATTGACAACGGTTTGTATTTATTTTGCGTATGATTAAGTGGATGAACCACAAATATCCCCAGAAATATCGTCATAAAATAATGCTTTTTTAAAGCAAGTTTGACATCACCGACCAATTATATCTTCTATGGCTTTTCATGCTGGTATTATGTTAAAACCCTGGCATATCACACTAATTAGTGCGGTATCTCATTAATTAATTACCTTTTTGTCTCAATTTTTTTGAGAATAAAGAGTTTCATTTGTAGATCATAAAATGCAACTTAACTCATTCTGCCCAAAATGGCACATGTGCCGGTATGTCAGAACAGCGACGAATTAAAACACATTGACCGCAACATTCCTTTTGTCAAGAGTTACTATTTATATAACATGTATCATTGATATACAATTAAGTATCAAGAGGCCGCCATTTTGAATTTTGCCGACCATATTGTAATTTTGATCAATATAGTGTATTCGTATTATATTTGTGTCGATTCGCAGACATTGGCCGATTTTAGCGATATACCATTTCAGTAAAGAGGTAACAGAAGCAAAAGAGGGGGAGGCACTCGAATTTAATCGTAATATGCAAGGTTAATACCGTGTCTACAGTCTTCGTGTGCATGTACTACTGTGATTTTAGTCACCACTATGTACCTAGTGACAGGGAACTTGCGGTTGGATTATCAGCATAATGATAAAGAAATGTATTGTTATTCAGATAAATTGATAAAGGTATTCAGGTGATCTCATAGCCAGAAATACTTAAAGTAACGTTTATAATCCGTATCTTGGTTGATATAACTGTTTTCCATTTAATTAGGACAAATGGTTTTGTATATACCTAGGTATATAAAAAATGATTATTGAATTATTTTCCGCCGGGTTTTTTCTCGCAAATAAATAGGCCTACGTAGAACTGTTATTTTCATTTTAATGTTTCCTTTATTCCACGTGCATAATAAAAACGGAAAATAATAAAAAGTATCCACTAAATTATGAATAGGTAAAATGACATAAATAATATTTTTCTTTCGAAACCTGTATACGGTCGATGATGGTCGATTTGTTTTTATTGTGGTAACCGCTTCCAAAGGGATAACACATTTGAGGCTGCTGGATTAAGTTTTTGGTTGTCGTGATTGTAAAGCTATATGATCAGCCCTATTCATAAAGCCACACTATCATGAATAGCATTTGATTATGGAGCGCAAATAATCATGATAATAACATCTATAAAAGTACCGCTGTTTCATCATTGGTCAAAATGGGTTCCTCTAACGCCCAATGGACGAGGTCCAAAATCGATACCGATGCGCCAGAGTTTATGAATCTACTATAGTACACTATTAACACTAATCAAATATTGTTGAATGTATTTAAACATTTAATGTGTAATATATGGACGCCATTTTAGTTTTTAGCCGCCATCTTAGGTTTCCATTCATCTGCCAAATGAGCACCCCTTCCAAAATCAATTGTTTTGACCTTATGAAGATTCGTGCAAACTTTGGTGCTTGTATCCGGTCTGTAAACGTAATTTCGTTAAGCGATTCCACTAAATGGTAAAAAGGGAACAACGCTTCTAGTTGAGTAAAGTTTATTCAACTTGATTGAGTAACACGTTTACTCCGATATTGTGCAAAATGTTACTCCACAGCTGAGCAAAATCTTTACTCAACCCCTGTTGAGTAAAACTTACTCTTCTTTACTCAACTAGAAGCGTTGTTCCCTTTTGTACTCAACCGCGGGGTAAAATTTACTCAATTCATGGCGAGTAAAAATTTACTCGGATATTGAGTAAAATTGTACTCAATAACAGAGTCGAATCTTTACTCAACCACTTACTCAACCAGTGTTGAGTAAAGTTTACTCCACGTACAGGGTTCGTTTTTACTCAACCAGGTGGTAAAACTAATTATGATTTAGCAGCCTGTATTGAGTAAAACATACTCAACATGGGAAAGAAACCTTAAAATCAAGGGCCCTTTGTCTCACTCTCTGGTGACTCTTCTGCTGGATTTCTCGTTTCGTGATATTTTAAGACCATGAACACCCTCTTATACGTCTATTGAAAATTGAGGCCGCACCCAGCCATGGACGTCTGTCTTATTTTGAAAATGTAGGCCCAATAAACATTTTGGGAAACCTCGTCAAAAGGACTGGTTCGAATCATGTAACAAACATCTTTATATTCAGTTCTGCTTGAATACACAGGCACTCATTCTATTATTTAAACCTATTCAATCTCAATACAAAAATGTTATTTTGCATAACACTGGTGAAGGGCAATACAATCGTTTAAGTGGAAGTTGTAAATTGTAAACCTTTGAAACTGTAAAGTGGCACAACATCGATTCTGGGTACCTCTAGTTAATTGTCCATATCTCAGGATTGACAAATCCAAATCAGACAAAATAAACGGCATCTGAAAGCTGAGTGTTTTTTCTTTCCGTGTGTATAAACATATTACACCGAACTTCAGGACTTCATGGTCAACAAGTTGCGCAAACCTGTGCACAATTTATTTAGGGACACCCTGTATAGGCGAAGCGTTATTAATGCCAGCTTATTCCATTATTCTGTGATTTCAAAGTACGCAGGAAGTAAACTAAGTGCGTAGAGTGTTTTCACACATTCTGAGTTGATTGGTAGGGCGTGTGTAAGTAGAAAATGGACGGAAGTAGTCTTACTATTCATTCAAAATGGAAATTAAATCGTTTCTACATTGATGTAATCAATCACTTTGTTTGTTTGTTTTTGTTTGTTTACGGTCATGTGTTTTGAACTCGCCACCCTCGCATGTCCAGATTTTACATTTTACACCATCTGAGATTCGAATTAGCATATCGCAATAACTGCTTGTTGTCCCCCATAAAAAGTATATATTTTCTGAACGGTAATCTCACAAGAAATGCAAATATGCTATTAGAATTTAGATAGGATATAATGGTAACATGTTGTGATTAAGAATGTTCAAAAAATATCCATATTTTTCATATTTTGATTTAAGCTCGATAATATTTTGATACCTATCCCAATCATAATTTTACTGTGCATATAGTTCCTCATGCAATTACCCATCAGAACATGTTGGTTGTCAATGGTAACTTGGTGAAATATACTATATCAAGAAGTAAATGAGCACAAACGTCTACATTTCATAACTATTAGAGTTTACTTTACAGTTTATTTTTTAGGTTTTTGGGTAAGCACCCTATCCTGTTTGAATTCCCCTATTTGAGAGTTTTCTAAAAATGTATAATTTTGCTATCATCGGTCGAATACTTTTTTTTGTTATACTCATGTATGTAAAACCGATGAATTAGGGCAAGTTCACCGTGTAGCGAATATGGGGAAAGCCAAGGACAATGCAATCGAGTCATGATTACAATTGTTACATAATAGTTGTCACGTTTGTTGAAACAGAATCTTATAGAATATAAAATAATCTTTAAAATGAGAGCAAAATCATGCTCGTACCATACAGGAATGAGGAGTTATTGTAAATTAAAATTGAACGTAGAATTGATAACATTTTCTATATTCCCCATAGAGATTGTACACAGCGCCACCGCCACCGCCGCCACCAACCCTGACTTTCACAATATAATCAACCATATCTCAGCCAAACAGTTATGGAAATACCTGATTTATTCACACAATGTAGCTAGATAAATGGGCTTTCACATGACACCTCAACCATAGCTCTACTACATTTAGTTGTTGAGTTAATAGAGATAGATGGATGATTTGTCACCAAAAATGCAACGCCACCAGCCTTTTTGGGTGGTGAGTTCAAAACACATGGCCTTACACGGTCGGTGCGTACGGACACACGCGTGGGTCCGGAAGCGTGGGTCCTGAATGGACCAGGCTCAATCAAAATGCTCAGGCCAGGTTTAAAAAGCCTATAAGCATGCTGGCTGAATGAAATGAAAGTTAGAAAAGATGGAAGAATAGAATGAAGTAAAAAGAGCCACTCCCAACAAATAAAGTTAACACTTTTGCTGTCAGCCTTCGGACATGAGAAAAGAATAGTGTTGATCCAATCCCATTTGCCACAAAGGCTTGTGTTCAGTGCTCGGCCACTGGGATGTCATTACCACATAGTCGCAAAGTCACAGCAAGAACGATATTTCTAAATATGCCATATTTTCCTTTAGTGAATGTCAGCTGGTCCTTTTCTCTTTCTGTGTCAATCTCTCTGTCGTATAGGTGTCCACATAATAATGTTTAAACAATTTAAAGGCATGGCAGATCCGTTATTATTCATGTTATATTAAGTCGGTATTAATATTTTGTTTTTCTGCAAGTCGTCGTAAAATTTCACTCTGCTTGTTGATAATCACGGACAGTTCGGATAACCTGAGAAAGGATATAAAAAGGCGAGTTATTCTTTTGCTTCATTAATACACCTATGCTTGAATTGGAAGATGTGTATACATGTATACAGTCAATTTAGAAATTAGAGAATAGAATACGGTATATGATGAAATTACAGCGCTTTGATCAATCTTGGAAAGGCGCTATATAAATCACGATTATTATTACTATTATTAAATATGGTACAGCCTATACATTATAAGACCATCGTCTATAGCAAAACAGCTAAGAACTATATTTTATTCTCATTCTTATTTAGTTTATTGGTTATTTTGATATTTTATCATAAAATAACGCAGTTTGTTAGATGTATTTTAATCAAACAACAACGAATTTCCTCATTTATAAAATCGGCGAATCCAGGGAGTTTCTTACCAACTTCCTGCTTCGAATTAATATCGTTCATTAGCACACTCGCACGTGGCAACGCTGCGTTATACGCACAACGCATACGCCGGCGTCGTTGTGTAGGGCAAGCTAACGCGATGAACATACGCACCGATGGTATTATTAGTCAAATGAATTAAGCCCCGCCCCAAACTATACACAATTGTCTCATAATGTATGGCCGTATCGGCGGAAAATCAGCCCAAACCAATCAAATTGCCTGCTGACATCCAAAACCACACCCACTATATCGTCTATATAAATACCGTATATAGGCACTTCATTTAATACACCACACGCAACCCCCCTAAACCACCCGCACCCCCATTGACCAACACATATACCCATCCTACCCACCCCTAAAATACAACGAGTTTCTTAACATTTGCAATAGGCCAATGGGATCAAATATGATCAGTGCGTCTTCCATACATGTACATTGAGTCAGAAGACACTGCTAGCGAATCAGTTATCTGTCATACACTTTGAGACATCTGAAGAAATTCATAGCATGATGGCAATATCAATATCAATACATTATTAAGTTTATATATTGAACTAATGATTCGTAACACAAGCGCGAAGATGTGTCTTACGTTTGTTCATGACGGGCAACTTCACACATGACATCATCAATAGACGAACCTTCCGGTTTTTCATTTCTAAGAAAAGTCTCCGACTTCTTTGCTGTTCCAAGAATAACCGTCTTGATCTACATGGTAATAAAGTAAAATAATCCATTCATAATTGATTACTTTAGTATGCTATTAATCGGCAGCCGGGGCGTATCCAGAAGGGGACGCGCCCGGATAAACAAAATAAAATGTTATCAAATTAATAGTAAAAACATTGGTCACGCAAGTCGCTCCCCTCAGGTAGAAATCATAGATACTCCATGAATGTATCCACAATTTGGATTTATCCTTGGTTTAAGACAGCATGGACAAAATACTTTATTGAGAGATTAAAGGATTACACAGCTTTATTCCGTAATGGGGTCTTGACTCTAGTCTAACCTATGAATGTCTTTCACCAATAAGTACTAGATACTATTAGTATTGTCACTCTTTCGTGATGATACCATTGTGCGAGTGTGGTAAAATGGGAGTATTACCTTGGTGCGAGTGTGGTAAACTGGGAGTATCACCTGGGTGAGAGTGTGGTAATCTGGAAGTATTATTTTGGTGCGAGTGTGGTAAACTGGGAGTATTACCTTGGTGCAAGTGTGGTAAACTGGGAGTATTACCTTGGTGCAAGTGTGGTAAACTGGGAGTATAACCTGGGTGAGAGTGTGGTAATCTGGGAGTATTATTTTGGTGCGAGTGTGGTAAACTGGGAGTATTACCTTGGTGCGAGTGTGGTAAAATGGGAGTATTACCTTGGTGCGAGTGTGGTAAAATGGGAGTATTACCTTAGTGCGAGTGTGGTAAACTGGGAGTATTACCTTGGTGCAAGTGTGGTAAACTGGGAGTATAACCTGGGTGAGAGTGTGGTAATCTGGGAGTATTATTTTGGTGCGAGTGTGGTAAACTGGGAGTATTACCTTGGTGCGAGTGTGGTAAAATGGGAGTATTACCTTGGTGCGAGCAGGGTCCGACCAAAATTCCCTGAGTTTTCCCTGAGATTTCCCCTGACAAATTTATATTATTCCCTGAGAAAATATTTTACACTTTATCGGAAGTTGGGAAGGCAATAATTTATAAATGTGGGTTGGTTATTAACATATATAGCCAAAAAAATGTAAGTTTTTTCCCCTAAAATGGTCCAGAAAACGTTCCTGAAACCATGTTGTTAAGCTTGAATAGCAGTGGCGTATAGGTAAGTTATTCATATTTGGGGGGGGGGGGGGGGGCGAGAAATAAAAATGAACCGACAAGACTATTATGAGCCAAGAAATGCGCGCGTAGCGAGCAATTTTTTTATCAGTCAATGGATAAAACTTAGACAGAAAAATACCAAAATAATTACCCACTTAATTATTTATGCACTTGAGCCATCAAATTCCTGAGTTTTCCCTGAGTTTCTGTCTTTTTTTCAAATTCCCTGAGTTTTCCCTGTCTGGAAAAAGTTATTTTGATTTTCCCTGATTTCCCTGAGTGGCTGGGAACCCTGGCGAGTGTGGTAAAATGGGAGTATTACCTTGGTGCGAGTGTGGTAAACTGGGAGTATTACCTGGGTGAGAGTGTGGTGAACTGGGAGTATTATTTTGGTTCGAGTGTGGTCAACTGGAAGAGTTAAACTGTGAGTATTACCTCGGTGCGAGTGTGGTAATATGGGAGTATTATTTTGGTGCGAGTGTGGTAAAATGGGAGTATTACCTCGGTGCGAGTGTGGTAAACTGGGAGTATTACCTTGGTGCGAGTGTGATAAAATGGGAGTATTACCTTGGTGCGAGTGTGGTAAACTGGGAGTATTACCTTGGTTAGAGTGTGGTAAACTGGGAGTATTACCTTGGTGCGAGTGTGGTAAACTAGGTATTAACTTGGTGCGAGTGTGGTAAACTGTGAAATTGGGAGTATTACTTTGGTGCGAGTGTGGTAAAATGGGAGTATTACCTTGGTGCGAGTGTGGTAAACTGGGAGTATTACCTTGGTACGAGTGTGGTGAACCGGGAGTATTACGTTGGTACGAGTGTGGTTAACCGGGAGTATTACGTAAGTACAAAACTTTACCGTATAGGTAGCACTGCAAAACTAGTACGTATGACTTATACGTATAAGTGACTTGTACAATCACAAGACTTACAAGTCTTGTCGTACCAAAGTAATATGATAGGCACCAAAGTAATATGATAGGCACCAAAGTAATACGATAGGCACCAAAGTAATACGATAGGCACCAAAGTAATACGATAGGCACCAAAGTAATACGATAGGCACCAAAGTAATACGATAGGCACCAAAGTAGTACGATATGCACCAAAGTAGTACGATATGCACCAAAGTAATACGATAGGCACCAAAGCAATACGATAGGCACCAAAGTAATACGATAGGCACCAAAGTAATACGATAGGCACCAAATTAATACGATATGCACCAAAGTAATACGATAGGCACCAAAGTAATACGATAGGCACCAAAGCAATACGATAGGCACCAAAGCAATACGATAGGCACCAAAGCAATACGATAGGCACCAAAGTAATACGATAGGCACCAAAGTAATACGATAGGTACCAAAGTAATACGATAGGCACCAAAGTAGTACGATATGCACCAAAGTAATACGATATGCACCAAATTAATACGATAGGCACCAAAGTAATATGATAGGCACCAAAGTAATACGATAGGCACCAAAGTAATACGATAGGCACCAAAGTAGTACGATATGCACCAAAGTAGTACGATAGGCACCAAAGTAATACGATAGGCACCAAAGTAATACGATAGGCACCAAATAAATACGATAGGCACCAAAGTAATACGATAGGCACCAAAGTAATACGATAGGCACCAAAGTAATACGATAGGCACCAAAGTAATACGATAGGCACCAAAGTAGTACGATATGCACCAAAGTAGTACGATAGGCACCAAAGTAATACGATAGGCACCAAAGTAATGCGATAGGCACCAAATAAATACGATAGGCACCAAAGCAATACGATAGGCACCAAAGTAATACGATAGGCACCAAAGTAATACGATAGGCACCAAATAAATACGATAGGCACCAAAGTAATACGATAGGCACCAAAGTAATATGATAGGCACCAAAGTAATACGATATGCACCAAATTAATACGATAGGCACCAAAGTAATACGATAGGCACCAAATAAATACGATAGGCACCAAAGCAATACGATAGGCACCAAAGTAATATGATAGGCACCAAAGTAATACGATAGGCACCAAATAGCTGGGAAGCGCGCATGTTCATGTGAAAAATGCAGAGACCATATTTCAGTTTAAGAAATCCTTTAAGACTCATTTGTTCACAAAGGCTTTTTAATTGTAGTCCATATCCATGTATGTGTTTGTTATTATGTTTTTATGTTAAAGCGCTTAGGGATCTCGATGTTAGGCGCTATACAAATATGGTTATTATTATTATTATTATTATTATTATTATTATTATTATTTTGGTATATGACTCCCTTTGCCAGCAGACCGGGAGCGAAAAAACATGCGCGCTTCCCAGCTATTTGGTGCCTATCGTATTACTTTGGTGCCTGTCGTATTACTTTGTTGCCTATCGTATTACTTTGGTGCCTATCGTACTACTTTGGTGTCTATCGTATTACTTTGGTGCCTATCGTATTGCTTTGGTGCCTATCGTATTACAGTGGTGCCTATCGTATTACTTTGGTGCCTATCGTATTACTTTGGTGCCTATCGTATTACTTTGGTGCCTATCGTATTACTTTGGTGCCTATCGTATTACTTTGGTGCCTATCGTATTACTTTGGTGCCTATCGTATTACTTTGGTGCCTATCGTATTACAGTGGTGCCTATCGTATTACTTTGGTGCCTATCGTATTACTTTGGTGCCTATCGTATTACTTTGGTGCCTATCGTATTACTTTGGTGCATATCGTATTACTTTGGTGCATATCGTACTACTTTGGTGCCTATCGTATTACTTTGGTGCCTATCGTATTACTTTGGTGCCTATCGTATTACTTTGGTGCCTATCGTATTAATTTGGTGCATATCGTATTACTTTGGTGCATATCGTACTACTTTGGTGCCTATCGTATTACTTTGGTACCTATCGTATTACTTTGGTGCCTATCGTATTACTTTGGTGCCTATCGTATTACTTTGGTACATATCGTATTACTTTGGTGCATATCGTACTACTTTGGTGCCTATCGTATTACTTTGGTGCCTATCGTATTACTTTGGTGCCTATCATATTACTTTGGTGCCTATCGTATTAATTTGGTGCATATCGTATTACTTTGGTGCATATCGTACTACTTTGGTGCCTATCGTATTACTTTGGTACCTATCGTATTACTTTGGTGCCTATCGTATTAATTTGGTGCATATCGTATTACTTTGGTGCCTATCGTATTGCTTTGGTGCCTATCGTATTACTTTGGTGCCTATCGTATTACTTTGGTGCCTATCGTATTACTTTGGTGCATATCGTATTACTTTGGTGCATATCGTACTACTTTGGTGCCTATCGTATTACTTTGGTGCCTATCGTATTATTTGGTGCCTATCGTATTACTTTGGTGCCTATCGTATTACTTTGGTGCCTATCGTATTACTTTGGTACCTATCGTATTACTTTGGTGCCTATCGTATTACTTTGGTGCCTATCGTATTTATTTGGTGCCTATCGTATTACTTTGGTGCCTTTCGTATTACTTTGGTGCCTATCGTATTACTTTGGTGCCTATCGTATTACTTTGGTGCCTATCGTATTACTTTGGTGCCTATCGTATTAATTTGTTGCATATCGTATTACTTTGGTGCATATCGTACTACTTTGGTGCCTATCGTATTACTTTGGTACCTATCGTATTACTTTGGTGCATATCGTACTACTTTGGTGCCTATCGTATTACTTTGGTGCCTATCGTATTACTTTGGTGCTTATCGTATTAATTTGTTGCATATCGTATTACTTTGGTGCATATCGTACTACTTTGGTGCCTATCGTATTACTTTGGTACCTATCGTATTACTTTGGTGCATATCGTACTACTTTGGTGCCTATCGTATTACTTTGGTGCCTATCGTATTACTTTGGTGCCTATCGTATTAATTTGGTGCATATCGTATTACTTTGGTGCCTATCGTATTACTTTGGTGCCTATCGTATTACTTTGGTGCCTATCGTATTACTTTGGTGCCTATCGTATTACTTTGGTGCCTATCGTATTGCTTTGGTGCCTATCGTATTACTTTGGTGCCTATCGTATTACTTTGGTGCCTCTCGTATTACTTTGGTGCATATCGTATTGATTTGGTGCCTATCGTATTACTTTGGTGCCTATCGTATTACTTTGGTGCCTATCGTATTAATTTGGTGCCTATCGTATTACGTTGGTGCCTATCGTATTACTTTGGTGCCTATCGTACTACTTTGGTGTCTATCGTATTACTTTGGTGCCTATCGTATTGCTTTGGTGCCTATCGTATTACAGTGGTGCCTATCGTATTACTTTGGTGCCTATCGTATTACTTTGGTGCCTATCGTATTACTTTGGTGCATATCGTACTACTTTGGTGCCTATCGTATTGCTTTGTTGCCTATCGTACTACTTTGGTGCCTATCGTATAAATCTTATGACAGCAGTATAAGTCACTTACACGTATGCACCATACGTACTAGATTTGGGCGTAGGCTACAATTGACTTTTGCGTCTACTACCGCCCCTGATTGCCATTTCAGTATAGATAATAATGTATCTTTCAATTGAGGGGAGGCAGTGATTTGAAATCCTCATTTATATATGAAGGATTAGAAATGATGATCTACATGTGTCACTTGTTAAGATGGCACGTTTGAATAGCCCGCCATTTGCTTGGGGTTGTTTAAATTCATGCATGTACGCATGGTCTCTGGACATGTGTTGCTTCAGCGCTTTGAAGTCCATTATATCGCGAGCGAAACCAATAGCATCATAACGATATCGCTGTGATTGGTCCATTGTGGTTCCTTTCACGTTAAATGGAATAGGTCCAAATCAATAACCGATCGGCCAATGTTTATGAATCTACTATAGTCAACCTCTTTAATTGAAACATCCTTACCCTGTACCACAATGAATGGTGGCGTTTATTTGGGAAGAAGGTATAGGTTTGTTGCCATATCTTCCGTTGAACCCAGTTCGGGAGGCGCTTCTCTGTTCCAAATATCATCTCTGACTGTCAAGAATAATAAAAATGATACGATTTAGGAACTTCATAATCAAGGCTCTTTTATTCTGGTCATTCATTCATGCATTCATTGGTAATATCTTGATAGACGTCCCGTACGGAATATTAACAGTGCGTATACACATTTGCAATTGTTATGAGCATGCGCACATCAGTTACGGGACGTGTAGTAAGACATTGCCCATTCGTTCATGTCCATCAAATTTAATCTTGTTGAACTTTAGAAACAATGAAAGTAATCGACTGAAAAAGCAAAATGTGACGTGTTTGTAAGCTGACCATTCCAATGGGTTCTACAAATAACAACAATTTTCCATGGTTCAATGCACACATCGAGGTCAAATGGCCGTTTCAATCAATGCACAATTCGTTTTGATTCACCCTGTATTACTCTTTTCCAGGTTGTTCAAACTATTGACAAAAAACCACGTTGCTTTCTGGCGTAGTCCGTTCTACATACATGGAGCGAACACCAAACCCCCGGACCAAACCACACCATCGCGCATCATACCAGCACAGAGATTGTAACACCGAACCACTCCATCGCGCATCATACCGGCACAACGATGGTACCAAACCACACCGTCGCGCATCATACCAGCACAGAGATGGTACCGAACCACACCATCGTGCATCAATCATCATACCAGTACAGAGATGGTACCGAACCACACCATCGTGCATCATACCAGCACAGAGATGGTACCAAACCACACCATCGTGCATCATACCAGCACAGAGATGGTACCAAACCACCGTGCATCATACCAGGACAGAGATGGTACCAAACCACCGTGCATCATACCAGGACAGAGATGGTACCAAACCACCGTGCATCATACCAGGACAGAGATGGTACCAAACCACACCATCGTGCATCATACCAGGACAGAGATGGTACCAAACCACACCATCGTGCACCATACCAGCACACAGATGGTACCAAACCACACAATCGTGCATCATACCAGCACAGAGATGGTACCAAACCACACCATCGTACATCATACCAGCACAGAGAATGTAACTTCCACTTTTAACACAGCAGCTCCAGTCAGTTGCCAACATCTAATTGTAGACGACGCGATTTTGTTTTCCCTTGTAAAGAGAACGTCAATCTCGTGCAATCAGGTGCAATTCATATGGCAAAATGCTCGCATGAAGCTGCTAGCCTTCGGGTCTCGCCATCCCTAGCAGATTCATGCTCACTAAACCTGAACAGGGCACCATTATAATTGATAACAGGCTCCTATTCACCTTTTATCTAATAAATGAAATCAGTGGTGCAAGGTGAGAAAACTAACGTCTACATCAATTGAAATGATGAGTAAGTGTTGCCTCTCTTACCTGAAGGGCATATCGTTGAACATATGATGATTGCAGTATAGCGTCGATGTCTCCAACAGAGATACCAATCTAGAGTTTAACAAAAGTAGAACGATTTGAACGTTTAGCTGTTTAGATAAGATAGGTGAATAAAAAGTGGGTGCGATGTGTGGTAAGGGTGAGATTAGAATCAAAAGATGTCTACAATGTATGGTTTCTCCAAGGTGTTAGCGTACCATATGGCCAATGCCTTTAAATAAGTCTCCAATAGGGAATAAAACAATAGGCACTATCATTTAGAATCAGGGCTGGATCTTAAGCTTTTTTGATTTTTGGTACCAGCCAGTCGGGCAGATAGCTTTAAAAAGTTACCAGCCCGACAAGAAATTTACCTGCCCAAATTTGTTTCCCGATTACACAAATATTGGTCATGTTTCATTATCATAATTCATAATGTGTTTTTTGTTGTTGATAAGTTTCCTCACTATCATCACTATAAATAGATACGCGTAAGACTTACCAAACATGCCAAAATGTGGGCAAAAATATGCTTCAACGCGCACGGAAAAGTACAAAATTAATTTCCGTTCCGTGAATTTCTAATTTAAACGGTGAACGCTGAGCCTGAAGGGAGAAATCCTTGCACTTACAAGTAGAGGTGATTGTCTCACTATTTCGTTCACGGAACATTTACTCTTGAACAGTTCAAATCATTGCTAAAAACTTATACCTATTTAATTTTAATGTTTAATTTCTTTTTGTTTCGTCTTTTGTTACTCATGTTACTGTGTGTTTTTTGTTTTTTTGTTTGTGATAGCGCATAGGGACTTAATTGTGTTATGCGCTCAATAAGTATGGTTTTATTATTATTATTATTATTTACTTGCATGTTGTACAACAAATCGATATTCAACGTGATGATATGATTTTAGTTCTATCATTTAATATTATGGACAATTTGTTTGATCGTAACTTGTTTTGTGATCAATTTTGTTGCGCGCACCAATTTCTCAGTGCTAAACTTTGAAGCTTATTCTAGCGTGTCCCTACTGCCTAAAAGTGTCAACAACGTGCACCAAATGGCGTAATTTGTGGGTTGATTTGTCAAAATAATTCAGTTCGCAAAACAAACTCAGGGATTTCCTATTAGGTATTTACTTTTAAAATCAATCTAGCACTTTACAGTGATTTTTTATGATCTGAACGACTAAGTAGAATTAAGGAATCTTCACTTTGATAGTTTGAAAAAAACTATTTTGTTTTACCCGCCATGGGGCGGGCGGGTGCTAAAGTCCAGCTCTGTTTAGAATGTAAAACAATCAATCCGAAATACACATCTGTATAACCAGGGAGGTGTTAAATAGAACTACATGTTCTAAAGAATTATACGCTTTGCATTTGCGAAAAGCTTATGATAAAACAGCGTTATCATCCATTATCGATCTTCGCACGCATTCCATGTGGGGGTGTGTCACCTCCTGTGTTTCATGTACAAATATCGATGATTCGATGTAATTATATAAAGTTCAATATTCTGAGATAAAGTTGCGATTACATCTACGATTTTGTGTCAAATTGTGACGTCTATGTATGATCTCAACTTACACCTAGGAGTAATATAAGGTAGTACGAGACGTGCACTGATGGCTAATTTTATCTAAACTTACACCTAAGGAGTAAGATTAGGTATATAGTACGAGACGTGCACTGATGGCTAAACGGTTGAGGTATTAAGTTTGCTATAACTTAAGTGTCAAAGATTGTCGGATATTTCTTTCCCCTCTTATTTATTGATGTGAATGAAGTAAACCCAACACCTTTGCATTGCTTACGATATATGTGACTATCCCATTTGATTACAATATACATTTAATTTATCCGCCTGCTTAGCAGTGACATCGTGTCAGTTAGTCAGTATTTAATCGCAATGCGAAAACCCGCGTGCCTACTCCAAACGCTGGTGTATTATAGTACACTTCCCTGATGTGTAGTACACACACCCCCCATAAACGCTGGTGTATACACCCACTACCAGGGGCGGACTGGGACCTGAAAGCGGCCGTGGCAAAATTATTAAAGCGGCCCTTTTTGACCATGTCAGGCAGAAGTATGTCGTCCCGGTAGTAAATTTTCGTAAAAGGTTGCCCCAATTTTTTTCCCAGTCAGTCACCTCGTGAATTTCACGTAAGTGGGGGGGGGGGGGGGGGGGGGGGTCAAAAATTTCGCACGGTCACACAATTTCGCACAGTCACAAAATTTCGCACGGTCACAAAATTTCGCACAGTCACAAATTTTCGCACGGCCACAAAATTTGAGTAACCGGCCCTGAGATGCCCAAAACCAAGCGGCCCATGTGGCGATCGCCACAACGCCACAGTGGCCAGTCCGCCCCTGCCCACTACACATACCGTATGCATAAAGAGATATAAGTTTTCAGGAAACTTTCTGAAATCAAGAAATCAAGACTAATTCCAGAACACTTTTTGGAAATCAATTGTCAGCCTAATCATGGAATGGAACTCCTCGCGCAAGTGCCATTGCTTGTTTATAGAAAATGTATCCGATACACACTTGTATACACACGTACCTTCGTCACTTTCGAGCTATATAGGCCCACGCCCATACCTTGTGGTACGCCGCAACTGGAGATGGCTTTATTACTTCCCACTAAAATACCTATAGATTATAATTTTGCACCCTACAGTTGCCTCTAAATACCTCAGTGGCAAAATGCGTCGTGCTACTGGTACAAAGGTTTCCGGTTCAAATCGCTGGGATCAGAAGCATATTATCTTCCTGAACGTTAATGCTCCGGATGAGCCTACCCTGGGGAAAGATAAAGAGTTTAATCCTCCATGTCCTGATGTTACATACCGTGAGATTCATCAGCACCATTGGCATCAAAAAGAGAAATGCTACAAAGATAACATACGACACTTCTTCATATGGGAACAAATCTTGACCCGAGTCGAATAAATCGGATTTGTTGATTTCTCCCAAGGTCATAGTGAACGTTGTGAGTAGAGCCTGCCATGGATCACGAAATCCACTCTGAAGGATTCGAAAAACAAATGAAAGGTGACATAATTAATAAACACCATTTAAAAAAATATAAACCCCTTTAAAAAAATTCAGATTTCTTTTCAATCGCCTACCTTTAGCATAAGTTTTCTGTAGGATAAAAGTGATTCAAAATATTAGACGGTGTTACCGTAAAAGTCTACAGTAAATGTCACTTCGACTCTGAAGCCTAACGTATTGATATTGCAGCTACGTCTACTCTGAAGCCTAGCGTATTGTTATTGCAGCTACGTCTACTCTGAAGCCTAACATCTGAAGCCTAACGTATTGATATTGCAGCTACGTCTACTCTGAAGCCTAGCGTATTGATTTTGCAGCTACGTCTACTCTGAAGCCTATTGTATTGATATTGCAGCTACGTCTACTCTGAAGCCTAGCGTATTGATATTGCAGCTACGTCTACTCTGAAGCCTAGCGTATTGATATTGCAGCTACGTCTACTCTGAAGCCTATTGTATTGATATTGCAGCTACGTCTACTCTGAAGCCTAGCGTATTGATATTGCAGCTACGTCTACTCTGAAGCCTAGCGTATTGATATTGCAGCTACGTCTACTCTGAAGCCTAGCGTATTGATATTGTAGCTACGTCTTCTCTGAAGCCTATTGTATTGATATTGCAGCTACGTCTACTCTGAAGTCTAGCGTATTGATATTGCAGCTACGTCTACTCTGAAGCCTAGAGTATTGATATTGCAGCTACGTCTACTCTGAAGCCTATTGTATTGATATTGCAGCTACGTCTACTCTGAAGCCTATTGTATTGATATTGCAGCTACGTCTACTCTGAAGCCTAGCGTATTGATATTGCAGCTACATCTAAATTCGTATGGGCTACTATTCAATATGAATGGAATTATTACCTCAATCTTCCCCAAAGGGAATGTAAATTTCAAGTGGAAAACCTGCATGGGTGACTCCATTATACATCTACACTCCCCGTGTGGAAGATTAAGGTCATGTCTTCCATTGGGGGTGTATGGATTTTAAATGGAATAGCCCCATGTCTGTCGTAAGTTTGTTAATGAATAGAACTGCCAGATGTGATGGAAGATACACAAACCAAGAATTTACGCCTACAATAATGCATAGTATACAGACCTCAAAATAAGTAACTGACCAGGTAATTAATATGCTCTTAAAAACTCCAAAACTATAGCTCTTACGTAACAAATATTAATTTATAAAGTTGTAAGGGAATCTCTCTTCAATTTGAGGTATTACACGTGAAGATTGAATGAATATTAACTCAGTTATGTGCCCAAAACCAAGTCAGTTTTTCGATTATTGATTAACTGGTAGCGATAACTCATGGGTTGATAGTAAGATGAGGGTTGGGGATTCTTCAATTGATCAATGCAGCCTTTCACATACCCTTGCGTGTCCAAACCCCAAGTGTGAAAATGTAAACTGCACTTTGTTCTATCCTTATCAATGCAGTGTTCTCAATTATTAACCGACTTTTCTGAACAATGTCTCCTAATAGTTTTGGAGCTGAGAGTATATTTATTACCTAGTCAGCTACTTATTTTGAGGACTGTATATGATGCCCACGAAACTATGCTGATAAAGCAGGAGGCGACTTTATCTCGGATGAACTACTTACATAACAACATACTACAGACATATTCACGAATTACACTGGATATTAGATGTATAAATGGTAAAGAGGTGATGAATTTTAACGCCTCGTAATTTAATACAAGAGTTTGACGGCTTCATGGTGTGGATTGTGGAGCCATTATATAGCATCTGAGGATCAATAAACATTCTTATGCCAGATAAATTTCGAATGTGTAAATTTAAACATCGGTATATTATTGGTAATACACGTACATGTGCATTATACTTCTTAATACGACACCTATATTAGGAACCAAGATACGTGAGGAGGCTGTTGTGCTTTACATAATATGCTTAATTCATGGTCTCAGCAACAAATTAAACAAAATCTGTGCCATGGAACTTTAGCGCTCAGACATGTAGCATTAATATTATACAGACCACATCTTTATCATGTTTATAGGTTCATGTTTTGACAAAATCGGTTTTAGAATAAATAAATTCACCTGTTTGGACGTCGCAATTGATTTTACGAAACACTTTACGAGATTTTCATCTGTTTCATGTACTGATATTTTCGATTTATGCATTGAATTCCTTCGTGTTTACGTGCAGCGAGCTGCTGCTGATGTAACGATGACGTCACAATATCGGGTATGGCTATCTATCAGCACTTTCGACACAAACCACTGAGCGCGAATTTCAAAAGTTCGCTCTTTTTAGATTGATTTTCGTGCCTGAGCGAGCGGGCTATTTGATTATGAACAGGCAACATGTGGTCTTTTCTTCCCGCGTAGTGTATTGAAAAGTGACTTATTTTCTTTAAATGGTGCTAATCATGGTTTATCTTTGTTGTTAGGAGGCAACTTTGGTATAAAATTGTGCCGGAAAGATTCATCCAAATGTCTATCTAGTCTGTTTTGTCAAAAAGTAATCGGAAGTTACTCTAAAGTACCTAAACAAAGTGTATGACTATCTTTTGTTGAGCAATTCACTTCTAATCCTGATGAAGCAATAACTTACATTGAAATGAACAAAGCACATGTAAAATGCAAGACCAAAACCGACGATGAAAAATGCGTACACGACCATTGCCTGAAATAAATCATCAACACACATATTGATAAATAATGGGTTATAACAAACCTATTCTTTCAAAAGACAAGGAAACAAGAAGAAGACCAGGGTAAACATGTAGAAATCCCGGTATTTTATATCCTAGTTGAGGGCGCAGCCTTCCACACATCTCTTAGTACTCCTTTAATTTGGTGATATGCATATGATAGTTAAAGACTTCCGGGATTTTGGTAAATTTGCTTAAGACCAAATTTAATGGTTGTTATTGTTTATTGATTCTGAAAATGTCACCTGCTATTCCTGAATTTCTTAAACTTATCAGAAATATTTCCTAAGATTGATGTCTTCCTGCCCGCATCTAGTATCGTATTCAATAATATTTCCGGTGGTTCACAATATTATAATGTAGAACCGTAGTACGACTTTTAAGTCGTACTACGGTTCTACATTATAATACTTAAAAGTGTACACTAACTAGTGCATGGTGTTATGTAGTATAGGGTAGTGAACTTTTTTACTCTATTCTTTGAAACAATATTTTTTAGCTTCCTTAAATCCCAAGCTACAACGACTGAGTTGTTTCCATTTTTAAACACGTGGCAAGGGGGTAATTCCCCGAAGCTGAAGCTGAACAATATACCAAAGTGTTCGGCTGATCACAAGGATTCCGAAAAATGTATAGTTTGTCTAGTGTCCCATGTCTAGTTGTGAAGCAAAATGTAAAATGTCGTTCTACTTTGCATGATCATTTGCATATTCGGGTCAATATTGTATATTGCTTCGATTCAAACCAGCAACATCTCAAATTGTTCTAAATACAGAGATTGCAGAAAGGGTGGTTATAACTTCCTACAGTAGTTGTTTAGCCTTATACATGGGTCACATGGTCATATGCCAATAGGCCTAAACACAGGCATAACGCAAAATGGGACATAACCCATATATCGATATAAAGGTGCCAACTGCTGAAAATTAAATTTACGGCCAACTATAGACGAACAATTTGAGATATTGCATACCTTTATCAGAGCAACTTTACAACTCTGTAACGAAACATAGGATATAGGGCAAACTATACATTTTTGGAATCTTGTGCCCAGACGTTCGAACATCTTGGTATGCTTTTCAACTTAACTGAAGCAAGTGCACACTGTATGGCATGCAATAAAAAAAAATAAAAAAAATAAAAAATGAAAATCGTCCTCACCTTAAGCAATGATTTCAGTGTTGTAAAGAACATTGTTACATAAAGACCAAAAAAGTCGACCCTACGAAAATCATAATAGAAATAACATACAGTATGCAATGTCACAATCATAATAAGACCGGACCGCGAATCCAGTATTTCAAGGTTTAGACAACGTTCACTCATAGACGGTAAAAGACGTTTATGACAGGGCTACACTGAAAACTTAAACTAATCAGACACAGGCTGGATTAACTTTAAACTAGTCGAGAAGGTTAGTCAAGCCTGCTGGACTAGCTTAAACTAGTCAAGCAGGGTTGATAGGTTATGGCCGACTTGAATAGCTTAAGGTTAGTCCGGCTCAGCCTGACTAGCTTGATTTACCTGCTGGACTAGTCTGTGGCTGGACTAGCTATGTTAGTCAAGCTGGCTTGACTATCTTTAGGTTAGTCAAGCTGGCTGGACTAGCTTTAGGTTAGTCAAGGCACTGAGATAAAATATCAATGGCGGCATGCAGATAAGACGTACGTCATCGCCGGTCCGGTTTTGCTAGCCAATCCAGACGTAAATTGCCGTAGTTATTTCATTGTGTGGCCATATTGTGTACATCATAGTGTTTGCCAACACCTGTAGACTGTAAAGAACGACGGCAGCGCGGGCATTTCAAACGCTAACGGGTCAGTCCACTACAGCTAACACCGTAGCCAGCAGCCCCGCCAACAACATGGTCAGTACGAGTGCTATTGAACAGACAGCAGAGCAATCACCCGTGGCGAAACAAAGTACTGCTACGCAACGTGAACAATTTGAGTCAGGTGGGATCTACTATATGGTTTGAGCTGGACTAACCTTACGTTAGTCGAGCAAAGCCGGATTAACCTTACGTTAGTCAAGCTAGCTTGAATAACCTTACGTTAGTCAAGATGGACACCATCTGGACTAACCTTAAAACTAGTCGAGCGACTAGCCTAAACTAGTCCAGCTTAGGACGGACTAACATCAAGCTAGTCGAGCGACTAACTTAAAGCGACTAACCAATTTAGGTTTTTAGTGAGAGTAGAGAGTGTATTTTGTACCACCAAGGGGGGGGGGGGGATATGCAGCTGTACCGACGAAAGACATGATGTACTACTACATACGTCTTTCAGTGTACCGATGGCGACATTTTAGTTATTATTATTTACACTTGTATAGGCCCGAGCTACTCCGGGTAATACTTGTGGCAGGAGACTGGGAAACGAGATCGCTTAGGTTTGAATTTCAGATGCTTTACCATGCGAGGTCTTGTGGCCCAATGGATAAGGCAGTTGCCAAGCAAGCAACAGATCCTGGGTTCGACTCCCGGGCGAGATCGTTTTCCTATTATTGTCTCTTTTCTACCCACGACGGCGAACCTGTTTAAAATATTTATAATTTGACCAAAGATTTGACCACCATTAATATCTAAATGTACATCATTTTTAACAATTTCATTATTTTCGAAAAACTTATCATTAGTCAAGTTCCTTTTTGTTTTAAAAGTTGATGTGAAACAGCGTGTGTATGATCATTCCAAAACAACACACCCCACACTTTACAATACACGAACTTACAGCTGTAAAATGCAATAAAACGTCGTTTCAAAAATATTCCATCCCCGGTGCTGCGTCCAAAACTAGGGTCTGCGCAAAACCCAGGTCTTGCGCAAGCCCCTAGTTTTGCGCATACAAAAACGGGGCTTTGCACAAATCCCGGGTTTTGTGCACGTATTTCTGCGGGTTTTTCGCAGACTACGAAAAACCCGGGTTTTGCGCAGAAATACGTCGTGCAGTGCATGTATGGTTTCACACCACTAAATAACGTCTGGCCCTACCCCCTTTGAGGCAAAAGTCCAAAACCGGCCCGTTTCTATGCCGAAACGGGAGACCTATTGTAAATTACAGTTTAAAATTAGGGTATTTACTGCAAGTTATGGCGAAATTAATATAGTGTGAATTTTGACAGACACATCAGCGTTCTTCAGGTCCAAAAAAATTGATGCAATGATGATCTTTTAATATTTTAACAGAGACATTTGTGTTCAGGTCATTTCCGGTATCTGACGCAATAATCTTAATCAACAATTGCGTGTGACCAGGAAAACTCAACTCGTACTTTTTGAAAAGGCTCTAGCTCAAAATTATGCCGGTTACCCCCCATATATGAGTTGTTGAGTTAGTAGTCATGGCTTTCATCTTCAAGTTGAAACCAAATTTCAAGTTACCAGTTTCTTATAACGTCAAGAAATATCCATTTTAAAAGTGTGCATTTCACGTGTAACCCTATGGGAGATGTATTTAGTGGTGTGCAACCGTATGGCATACGGTTGTTTGTAATACGAGCGCTTGATTTGCAAATCGGGAATTACTTTTATGAGGCCGTGAATAGCGAGGAATATCAGTGATCTTGTTGTGACTGCCGTTTCTATGCAAACTATTAGGGAATTGGTTTTATTGTTTTATTATTGTTTATATTGTTTAATGAATTAATGAATGGTTCAATGGGCCGTGAGACACATTTTGCAATTGTTCCTGATGTGTGTTGAGTCAGTGTAAATATTAGGCCCTATATGCTGATTAACTTGTAGGCTACTTAAAATTAAAGTTAGGGTGGGGGTCGCACTCAGATTAAAACGTGGATGGTTTTTTTTATGACAACACGTGTATGGAAACTTGACTTTCTACGGAATTAGCCCCCGAAATTTTCGATGTTTAGTCAATTGTCAATATTGGAGTGGGAGGAATGGGTATATCACTGGGGTTAAATATCCTCAGAGTCCAAAATAATTCGCAACATGCAAATGGGTGTTGCCTGGGAAGGGCCCTTGCCTGCATGTTGGATGATTTACCCCCTCAGCTACACATTCGCGCAGTATACTGCGCTCACAATATAGGCTCGGTTGACTACGTCATCGAAAACCGACGGCGCATGCGTTTGGAGAGGGACTTAGGATTAGCATTTTTTAGCACTCAGGGGGGTTAGGTTAGGGTTAGTATAACTGTTGTAAAAAATAGGGGAGTCTCTGTATTATTCGTACAACTCATTGTAATAAGAGTCCCTTCTCATTCATTGTAAAAATAAGAGGGAGTCCCTGTAATTCGCCTAATTGTTAGAGAAGGGGTCCTCTGTCCTGTAATTCGTACAGCTATTGTTGAAGAGAAGAGGGGTTCTCTATGTAAATCGCCCGGTACAATGTTGAAGAGGGGGTCTAAGTGCGGGAGTCGAGTCCCTGTAATTCGTACAACTATATTAATAAGACATGAGAGGCAGGGGAAACAGGGATACATGTAGGGCGGAAATCCTGGTAGGGGGATATCCCCCTCCCCTTTTTAACCTGGGTGTGGTGGTCAATGTGATCATCCCCCCTGATTTTTCATATAGTGTATGTGATGGCAACAGGCAAAATTAAATAAAGTGATTGCTTTTCAATAAATGGTCAAAAGTACACACCAAATCGCACCAACGGTTCGAAAACAGCTTTTCCCAGCACTCTCTGTAAATGTCATGGACGTATGGGATAACTCAAGTTAGTGCCGATTGTTTGACCCCTCCTACTTTGCATGTATCGTCTATGGGGAGCGCATGTTGTATATCCTCCAGCACGCGGTATCATGCATATAAAACTCAAAACCGGCCCCATGGGGAATTTTCCGAACAATTCCCTGTAAACTTCAATTAATTCGAATACCTAAAGCAGCCTGACGACATAGATAACCCTTACGGGGCTTGCGCGTAAGCTGTAGGATTTCTATGGCAGACGATACAAACAGCGGCCACCAACAATGGGACACCAGCTTCAGATCGGTAAGTTGAGTGGCACTGCCCTGAGTGCTGTTGCGCAAAACCCGGGTTTTGTCCAGTAATAGTGTTTACTCAAATCCTGGGTTTTCCGCCACCCGGGTTCTGGACGCTATACCGGCTCGGACAGCATTTTATGGTAAACAAGGTTACGCTTTTCTTTCTTTTCGATTCAAATACATACGATATTACATAGAGGGCGTTTTTAAAAATAAGTTTAAATAAATAGCGATGATATTTCAAAATTAATTTCATATTTAAAATTAATTTAATCAAGTTTTGCTGCTTTTTTGTCAGTAGAAACAACAATAATGATTATCTTAAACTGTTTAATATTGAAGTACATTTGGTAACTATGTTAAACATCTCTTAGTACCCCTTTAAGGTATAGAGGAGTTGTTGAATCAGGTATACAATACTTGTCGTGTATTCGATCATATGGCTTGGTGTAATTAGAAAAGTCGATAATAAATAAAATAGCTGATTTACCGTTGCAACAGAAATATGAAATTCATCCAAGCAACAAACATGCCCAATGCCCCCATTGCTAAATTGATACCGCAAGGCGGGTAATACGGTGGTGATGTGTAGCCAACAACGGTCACATATAGTACCAGGTGCATCCAATTTTCAAAGTTGTAGAAGAATAACACTTTCTGAAAAATAATGGAGAAAACAAATTAGTCATAGTTCAGTCGTTCCAGGGAGCTTATATAATGGGAGAGGAAATTCGAATCGCAAAATTGAAGCCTCCCATATATGGGCATGTGGGCGTGAGTACGTGCGATGAACCTCTTGAGATGACGGCGCACACTCATTAGCATACTTTAGACGCGTGATGTAACTCTTGTAACTTATTAGCATAATTTAGACGCGTGATGTAACTCTTGAAACGGGGGCGCACGCTAGAGGCTTCAATTTCGGCAATGGGAGTCTGTGTAGGCCTGCAGTGGCACCGACCTGGTCGTTCCAATTGTTTATCTTTCCGCGCGCAAGGACGCTCTAATGGACCTACGGCACAAAATATCCTGGCCACAGTCCGATATACGCGGGCGTATTTCGATCAGCTGCACGCGCATGCTTGAAAACTCACTAAATGCCGCTAACCAATTAGAGCCGTGATGTCGAGCTGACGTATTTATATTGCGCTCTGTTGAACTCACGTATGAACTCGCGTACTACTCGCGTACTTTACGCTAATTCAACCTCATGTGACGGGCATCCATTATATATACCCTGTAATTTTGGCATGCGCACTAGTCACGCACATGCACGTTGCGGCCTGTTGCGTTATTCGCGTAGAAAAACTAATTCATGCGAGCAGCATGCGCAATAACGCTGTTCTACGAATATTGATTTATTTGTCGACGGATATTCGAGCGCAGATTATAACAAATTGCGAATGTACATGAAGGGCTACCATACTCACAACGCTTGACCGTACGGGGTAGCGTTTGCCCTGACCGTTATATTGGCTCCGCTCTGGAATCTTAAATACCCAATTGCCATTTTGCACATTGTGCAAACGAGGGAATACGGATGGATACATAACCCTAAAACAACTAAAACATAACATTTCCTTAATTTCTAAAAAAACCCGAAAAGGTTGGTCGAACTGTTATTAGGGATTCGATCATGTTTCAGAGTAAATGTGTATCACCAAATTAAAACGCCATTCACGTCGTTTGCGTGGTTGATAATAAACAAACACCCCGACGCGCAGAACGCAAATAAGAACAAACCGGTAATTTAATTGTACTTCATTTGAACTCAAACTATTTTCAAAAACCTTAACACCAAAAATGACCAAATTAAAATAACAATCCAGTTTATTTTAGTTTCAAAAGTCGATGTAAACAGCGATCGCGTAAACACATGCGTGGTTCGAATGGGGTTCTGGTTTCCATAGCAACGTGGTTTATTTCAAATTAATAACGCTTTGCTACTGTACTTAAAGGTATATTATGTGATCTTTTCCAGGGGACGCCCTCAATCCTCGAGAAAAAAAATGGAAGCATATTTTCTTGCAGATTTATATTTCTGATCATAAATTGTACATTCCAAGTTACAGGGCGATACGATTCTTTTAAGATTAATTAAAATTACTTCCAAATCATGGTTTTAGAGTGAAAATAAGCAGTCATGTCTGCGCGACAACTTATTTTTCGCTCTAAAACTATGATTTTGAAGTAATTGGGAATCGTAATGCTCTGTAACTCAGAATATATGTATGATTTATGATCAGAAATGTAAATCTGCAAGAAAATCTACTTTCTTAAAGAAATTATGAATAGAGGGAGCTCCCTGGAAAAGATCACATAATATGCCTTTAAAGGCGAGTTGTTAAACACCGAATAAACGATGGCTGAAATCATGAGACGACGGTTCATAAGCTATGAAACAGAATTGATTCATTACACAAAATAATATCATGACATTTAAATTAAGTTAATTGCGATCCAATGCCCAGAGCATTTTCAAACAAAACAGCGGAAGCGGTGTCAAAAAAGAATATTTAATTCGGAATAACCAAAGCAAACGATCTCACTGAGAATTTTTGTATAAAATGTGGTTTGTGAGCTTATTTGATCGTTAATCATATATATATGCCCTTAGCGCTTGGATTTCCTTAATATAAGCTGGAAAATCATTGCCATTATAGTAAATTGGCATTGTATTAACAATCAAAATGGCTTTAGAATTATATGCGGTGTGCAGTACTGCACATAGCAAAGGTTTAATCACACTAATTTCGGATAAGCTCAAAGCAAAGTCATCCGTAATTCTAAAAGATGTTAATGGCAGATATGTTCGTATTGAAACAGTAATCAATAATGTAAAATACAAAATGTGAAATATATATGGGCCCAATAATGATAGTGAAAAGAAAGCCTTTTGAACTAAAGTAGATACGGTCATTAATACTAATGACACAGAAGGATACGATATCATTGGTGGTGACTTTAACGTAGAAAAAGATAAGAACAAGAAAACAAAAACATAGGAGGTACTAAAAAGTTTGATGAGTAATAATAACTTATGTGATGCATGGAGAAAAATGAATCCGAACAGTTAACGTTTTACTTGGCAAAGAATTAATCCGCCGTGTACTTCAACTTTGATTTTTTGTTTGTACCAATATTACCACAGAATATTGGAATATTAGATGTATTTTACACAATACATTGACGTGTCCTTAAAATCATCAAAAAGTTAAAGGCAGTGTTTTCAGTTGAAAATCCAATTACTGTCCATAAGAGGCCAAAGTGGGATTCGCACTCTTGTTATTATAATTGATCAGATCTCGGGAGTCAAGGGATGTCATTTAATGGAATAAAGTGTAAAAACTATATGATAGAGGCCTTATAAGGCTTGCAAACAGACTATTCATTGAAAACAAAATAACATGGGATGTATTTTTAATTATTTTGGGCACGCCCTGCACGTCTCGCACAGGCCTATGTGTTATTTTATCATATCCGGAAATGATAACTTATATTGCGTTGGACAACTAGGGTGCTATTTGACACCGATCCGGCTCTGAACTGAAGGAGGAAATCGCGCTTGAAGAACAAGTGTACTTAAGTGCAGAATGTGTCACAAATAGCAATAGGTAGTGAATCAGAGTGAATTCTGGGTAATATTTCGTCAAAGGAAACAGAAAACATTAGGCTACAAGGCCCGCTTAGCAGCGCTTTAAATTCATGTAAATTGGTGCCCTAAAACCGGCACCAAATTTAAATATTCGCCTTCCATCAAAGCTGGTTGCTATATGACATGATTCTCGTGTGTAACCAACCGGCTGCAACATAATGGAAACTCACCCATGCCAGGGCTGTCAACTTTTGGGATTCGCTGGGAGGGAGAGTCCAAAAAAAATCGCACAGTCCAAAAGGTAGGCCTACAGCCAGGGGCGGTACCAGGTTATTTGTATAGGGGGTGGGGGAAAAATCAAGGTTAAAAAACTGAAATAGTGAGTAACTATTGTGAGTAACCAAAGAGTTGCAAAGCACCGCCCTCCGCGGTAACTAACGCGGACAGGGGGGAGTCTGAGGGGGGATGTGCCGCCCTCATAATTTTGAAGATAAAAATCAATTCTCGAACCCATTTGGGCAATTTGGTATGTACTTTTGACCGATTTTCTATTGAAATGCCATCATTTCCAATCAATATTGGCTTTTTATCTAAGTTAGACAGCTATTTCATTATAGTCTATGCGAGAAAAAGGAAGTTGTGCATATTTACTGATGATCTTTTCTTGATTTAAGCAGTAGGCCTATAGATCATTGGTTCCTAACCTCTTTGGCCCACGACTCAGTCAGACATATTTGGTCAGAACCCTGACCCTCAAAATGAATTGCGAAAAAATTATCCCTATTGATTAAAACTGAAACTGTTAAGGGGCCATATCCAAACTCCAGTGATTTTAAAGCATTTTTCTACCGATTTTACCCCGGTATTCCAACGGTATTTCGTTCTATCCCCGGTATTCCAACGGTATTTCGTTCTATTTCGTTGGAATACCGGGGTAAAATCGGTAGAAAAATGATTTAAAATCACTGGAGTTTGGATATGGCCCCTAAGTCATATGATGCGAGCGTAGCGATCATAATTTTTTGCGTATTTGAACGGTTCTTTTGGGTTTTTCTAAGCGTTTTTAGAACGAAATATGAAAATGGTTCCCCAAAAAGCTATATATATGACCCCTCTCTTTAGGTTCGTTATTTATTTATTTTCCGACCATGATTTTTCATACTATTTTCGACGAATTAGGTTTTTGATTTCCCCGCTTGACGAAAGAATTTTACTAAAAAACTCTTAATTTCCTCCGAATAAGTATAATCCCAACCCCACCCGAATGAATTAAGTTCCGGGTTACCTGTTTCCGGAAAACATGAGCGCGAAGCGCGCGAATTTTTTTCCTATATACTCAGTTCTGGCTATAATTAATGTGTATTTTGGTTTGAAATGGGCTTTTAGAATGATATTTCTGGACATATGCACGCATAGCACACGAATATAAATGTTCTTGCATACGTACTCATTCATAATAGTTGTTAAGAATATGGTTTCGATTCCTTCGACTGAAGCCTTGAAATTTGATAGAATTAAATATATAAACCCATGCAATGTCTATCTGTCAATTTCTAAGGGGTGCATGCCCCTCCAAGCTGGATTATATCAGCCACCCCCCCCCCCCCCCCCCCCCCCATTTGGACACGCCACTGATATCCCAAGTGGGTGCAACTAGGCCTTTTCAATATACCGATAGACATCTGTTTTCCTTTCCTCTCTTCTTTCCCTTTTCTTTTCTTTCCCTTTTCTTTTCTTTCCCTTTTTTATTTGACTTATTTTTGAGGCGGGAGTTTATATATGCTATGCGGGAGTGCGGGAGAAAGAGTGTCTATGCGGGAGACTCCCGCCTAATGCGGGAGAGTTGACAGCCCTGCCCATGCTGTCAGCAAGTAGTACCGCATGTACACGCCCCGAATTTAAATATGATTGCCTGGTTGTACACGCGAACTGGGCAATCCTCTCGTAGTAATTGATAACAATAGGTTTACCCGACCGAATTAATAGCGCTCCTAAGCGGGCAATTTATGTCATGCCGTATGACCAACCTGGAAAACTGGGAGCTGCTGTATGTATATAACCTCCGTAATGACTATACTTCGTTCATGTAGCTAGCTGTGGGAAGTGATATCAGAGCGATCGCGCGCGTCAATGACATGCATTGGCGTACCCGCCCATGTAATCAAAGACACGAATAAGGAACACAGAATAAGCCGCGATCATTTAAAAACCTAATCGATGCGTGCTGCAGCAAACACGCACAGTTAAGATATAGTCGGGTATCTACAGAGGGTTAGTGTGCACCCCCCACAGGACTCCCCCAAACCAACTTTTTTTTACTTCCTATCATGATCCTAAGACATAATCAGGATGTTACCAAAAATATTTTCATAATGCTTAGGGGTTATGCAAGATGCCGTCCAAAATGGCCGCCATAACTGGTCAAATCTCATAAAATGTCATATAGCAATCAAATTATATGGTAAAAGTATAGTTTTAATAGTGGGATGTATGTATTAGACCACTAGACACTCATATCCAGAATTTTTGCTTTGAGAAAATATTTTTGGTAACATCCTGATTATGTCTTAGGATCATGATAGGAAGTTAAAAAAAAAGTTGGTTTGGGGGAGTCCTGTGGGGGGTACACACTAACCCTCTGTAGATACCCGACTAATAGGCCAATGATTCTCAAGTAACATGACTCGCTAAATAATGACACCAGCACATGCACGTTCATGCTGCGTTGATTACTAAAATACGCGCTGACGTCACTGTAAAGAGTAAGATGACCGAAGGATGCATTACTTTGATCGCAGATTCGCAGAATAAAAAGGCAGCCTTAAATATCTCCACATAAAGACCAGTGACGCACGCAAAAATACTTTTAAAAACCCTACTTCCCTTTCAAATGAAATCTCATTCAATCACAATAAAATCTAGACAGTTTTCATAGAATGCAAAGGATATGGAATAGATTGTTGCTATATTTAGTTATAAATTACCTGCCAGAGCAAATTGCTGATATCTTCCAACAATTTGTATGCGACGAAGCCCAGCAGAAAAAATTGTAGAAATGCCAGTTGTGGGCTTACTATTCGGACCCACACATGAGGTGCATACTCTGTTGTCATATTTTGTGCCGCAGTCACCATGGTTACCGCCATGCGAGAATCAAACGGGATATACTGTGGATAACGGTAAACAAAAACAGAAATGAAAAGTTGACGGTGGAATAAAATTTCGTTCATACTCCTGTCGTTTCGCATCGCCCGCCGTTGACGCTCAAGTTGAAGTAATGTCAACTTTAATCCGGCGACGTCGGCCGATGCCCAACGACGCGAGATATGAACGCACCTTTAGTCGATGTATTAATTAGTCTTGAATATTTTTACAAACTCGAGATTAGAACAGCAAATTCTAGGCCACTTCCACAAAACATACCGGCCTATGATATGTCATGTCTATACAACCTTGTCTATCTCTTCCTCTGGACAGTGACGTAACTTTACAGGCGCAGCATGTACACACGCGTGCGTTTATGTGCTGCAATTAATAGATGACGCAGTCACGGCACTGTGAGAGATGAGCAGACTATTATAGTCGTGGAAGTGGTTTACACCGTTGACGTTTCCTGATATAAAGGGTTCAACAAAAGAAAGTATACCACTTTGTTTATGTCATTTTGAGTAACTTTCAATTTGTTTTTGACCAAACAGGCTAAATAGGCATTTAGATAAATCTTTTAGGCATAATTTGATACCAAATTTTCCCCCTAACAACAAAGATAAACCATGATTAGCACCATTTAAAGGAAAACATTCCATTTTCAAAAGTCGCATTTCCAATACACAGCACGAGAAGATTTGGTTAATCTGTCCATGTTCTCCCCATCCATAACATTCCTTTACATTCAAATCCTTCACCCATGCATCAGTTTACATTTGAATTAGCCCGCGCATTGAGTGATATGCGCGGTGATCAGTACGGGATAAATACGGCATATGTGTGTGTTAACAATTGGCCTATTCTTCTCGTGCTGTGTATTGGAAATGCGACTTTTGAAAATGGGATATTTTCCTTTAAATGGTGCTAATCATGGTTTATCTTTGTTGTTAGGGGGCAAATTTGGTATCAAATTATGCCTAAAAGATTCATCTAAATGCCTATCTAGCCTGTTTGGACAAAAACAAATTGAAAGTTACTCAAAATGACATAAACA
Source organism: Ophiura sarsii (assembly GCA_035610835.1). NCBI lineage: Eukaryota > Metazoa > Echinodermata > Ophiuroidea > Amphilepidida > Ophiuridae > Ophiura > Ophiura sarsii. Next base: position 3,319,450 of record CM069451.1, on the reverse strand, counting down.
AAGTGGTATACTTTCTTTTGTTGAACCCTTTATTAGGTTTGCACCCCAAACGGTAGCTAGCAAAGACACCGTGTCAAGTCAACACAAATGGCAATCGAATTGCTATATTTACAAATTCGAATTACCATCTTTATAGTATAAAAGCATGCTGCATCCCTCTGGTCAAAAGAAATCAGACAAATATAGTTTGACTTATCTCTGATGTACCATTTCCTATGTACACCAATGTTGCATAAGGTTTCATATGGGTATTATCTGGATGCATACTTCGAACACGGCAGAGGAAGCAACGGTAAATACGTCATAATATTAAGTTGCAAAAAATAGTTATACAAGGCGTGATTTTCGGGTAGAATTCTAGAATCTAAAATGTGAATTAACATCTTGGATTTATGCAACATAATCTTAATCTAACTTTCTACCTACAATCCTGATGAACTTATTCAAAGAAGAAAAAGTAATTGATATGCATAAGGTGATATTACGAATGTGCCTTGGGATTTGTGCAGCTGTAATCACTGGTAATTCTGAGCAAAAGAAAACAATGGCGTCGTCCTTGTACTGTAAATATGTAAGTCGTGTTTAACCAGAGAAGATGAGATGAGAACATCTTCTCTGGTTCAACCTTGTCATAATTGAGTAAGTAATACCTAGTCACCATGGTGACTCATATAAAAGATGCACGCACTGTCTGTTGATCTTTTGGTGGGCGTTTTGAACGGTGCCGTAAGCCGATACAAGACTTGTCAGAAGAGTGATGAAATCTGTTGTAACTTATGGCGATTTTATTGAATTATTTATGAGAGATTGAAGAAGAATCTGCCGTTAAATCTGCGAAAATGATGATGACATCTTAAATGATACAGTTTTATACTACAATACAACGCTGTTACCTGTAATTTGATTAATATTCCAGATCATTAAAGGAGGTGTCCCGCAAGCATAAAAGTGTACATTATAATGTTAGAAACATAACTATCGAGCCCAACTTTTGTTATTATATAGAACAAAACACCACACTTATGACAAAAACAAATAAAAACCGCTATCTCTCAACATGCACTTTTTAAAATTCGCGGCGATCAAAAGTCCCAGTGTCGATGATGTCATAATTATACAATGCACATGCGCAAATTTGAGCACCGATACCCATGACGTCATCGACACCGGGACATTCGATCGCCGCGAATTTTAAAAATTGCATGTTGAGTGATGGCTGTTTTTATTCATTTTTGTGACTAGTATGGTGTTTTGTTCTATATAATTACGTAATTCCGGCTCGATAATTATTTGTCTAACAAATTGAACAAATAATGCTCAATGTTGTGCTTGCGGGACCCTTCCTTTAATAAAAAGGAATTTGATAAGATATCGGCGTGGAGCAATAATTAAAACATCAAAAACAGGTCATACCATGTATTTTGCGACACACACATGTCCAGTAGCTTACCTCATCAATAGGTGCTGGTTCTACTGGACAACCGGCTGGGTCCAATTCACTCTCTTTATTCAACTCCTCGCTAAGATTAAGGTACATTATCATTGCAGTAAGGAACAGAATATACAATACCAGGTCGAAAGCGTTATACCATCCGGCAAACTTGGTCCTGCAATAGCATCATGTTATCATAACTGTATTAATTATCTGTGGTTATTTGACAACATAATAATAATTTTAATGTTAATTCTAATTCTAGTCCTACTACTTATACTACTATTACACCTCTACCACTTCTACATCGGGATTCCACACCACTAAATGATTGTAGTCCTTGCCGACGACACTCGGCTTTTCTTTTTATCTGAGCATCCTGTGGCCCAATCATAATCATAATCAGGAAAGGTTTACTTATTGCCGTCAAACGATTAAAGTTGAAATCCTGATTTTAGGACTAATATCTATTACCACAGTGCAAAAATAGATACTTTCAGTACATTTTGCAGGTTTTTGTGTGATTTTGATTGTAAACGTTTTGTCAACACTGCTCAATTTATTGATGATAAATGAGAGCGATACGCCAGCTGTCCAGAATCGGGGGCTTATTTCTCGGAACTTTTAGGGTTATCCTATATACATTTGGTACTTAGAGAGCATGTGTGGGTTAGTGGAACAGCGCGGGACTCATGATCATGAGGTTGTGAGTTCTAGCCCTGCCGTGGCCAACTTGTTTGTATCCTTGGGCAAAATACTTAGTCTCAATTGCCTTGTTCACCCAAGCGAGATTGGGTAGCTGTTAAGGGTGATATTACAATCCAAGTGCTGATATGGTTGATCACTATAGCCAGTTGCCACATAAGTGAATCGAAATGATTGTGACGATTTCTTAACGGCAGCGTAATAATAATAGGCTACAGCGCCTCGGAATAGACTGCCTAGATAGACGGCGCTATATAAATTTATTATTATTATTATTATTATTATTACTTTAACGATCACAAATATCATGAACTTGAAGAAAAATGTAAAATTGAAAAATTCAGTCGCTTTATAAGCGAGAAAATTGACGTTTTGTAACACCTCTTTAACATGTAAAAGTAAAGAGGCCCTATTAGTGATGTGGGATCTAATCCTACCACTAATACTAGAAACATACGAATTGTAGTCATTACTAACCATTTTGTATCCAACAAGCTCTTTGACAATTCATGAGACAACAGTTTTTCGCGTCCATATGCTACCATTTCCTGCAGAATGATATAAGGCTCTATTTTAACAAACCTAATATTACTAAACACCCTGTAAGTACGACCATGACAACATTACCTTGAGGTATGATCACAACTACATACTGCAACAACAAAAAACCATTATACAATTGCTATTTCATTTTAACTCATTATTAAAATCATGCACTGTCATCATCTTTTACACTCTGTAATAAGTGATGTATTGACTACCAGAATAATTTTATTTGGTCTTTTTAACTGTTTTTGGATACAAATTATGGCCAATCTACTAATTCGTCTAGAAATCGGTTCGGGCCACTTTCAGCGTAGCATACCATCTTGTTTGCAGAAATTGATCTGTTAAGGTATTAGGCCTATGCAAAGAACATTAAGAGAAATGCATAATTCTTTGGTTGATTGGTTGCTGGATTGCAGCTGATTGAAGATGATTATTGTCAACAAATTACAATACGGTATAATTAGGAATCATTTTAAATAACCACGTGTTTGCACGACACCGTGAGAGGGCATGACCTTTATGCTCACACCAGCAGGGAAAGGGTACAATACAATCAATTGTACTACACTTTGAGTGTGTTTCTATTGGGGCAATGCAAAGTTAGCGGTAAGTTTTAACGGTAAGTTTTATCGCTAACTTTTTAATCCCCCTGTTTCTACTCGCAAAAAGTTACCGCTAAGTTTATCCAGTGGCGGATACAGGGGGGGGGGGGGGGGGCGGAGGGGGCGGGCGCACGCGCGCCCCGTAAAATTTGACAATATACCTTTTTTGTGTACCACTTTACCTTTTTCAGAGACATAGGTAGGTTCCGTTGGTACATTTGTCACTTGTACCATGCGATTTTTTTTGCCGGTTTTGGGACAACCACATCGCTACCCCCCCCCCCCCCCCCACTTAGCAGAATTTCACGAGCTGACGGCAAAAAAAATGGGGACCTTTTACGATTTTTTGGGGTTTCAGCCCCCCGTAAATTTTAATCCTGGATCCGCCACTGTTATCGATCCTAGTCGAGGGGCCACGACATTTGACCTTTTGTTATACCAAACAATGCCGCTTCACCTGAAAAAGACGGCCTCACAATGCGTAGAATCAAGCGTGACACGAGTCACAGAACTTAACGTTAATATTAAACGGGTAGCTGTTTCTACTGGGAAAGTTACCGTTAATTACCGGTAACAAACCTGGTTTGTGAAGGTTTTGCGATTACAAAACTTACTGTTGATTAACGTTATCTGATGGCTGTTTCTACTGGGCAGACTTACCGGTAATTAACGTTAAGTTCCCCAGAAGAAACACGCTCTATGTAATAATACTAATTTTTACTCGCTTAAAGCAAATACTGGAAAACCCAAGACAGTAATCCGGCTTGTATTGACCCCAACGCGGGCCCGTACTAAGGTTATCTAAATCGCCAATTTCAGAGAATAAGGCAAACATTATTATCGCAATATAAAACAAAATTAACGTTAATTTAAATTAAAAGATTAATAGTAATCTCTCTTCATATAATGAGTATTGTTTTTGTTTTCTGAATGTTATGTGTGTTACGATCCATTACTCAGTACTCTTACAACTTGAAGAAATGCATTAATCATAAACAGTATTAGCTAACTGAAAATTAAATGAGTTAGTAGGATGATAACCACCTACGCAAGTGAAAATCTGTCAAATATGCAAACTTGGATGGAAGTATTCCCTAACTACTCTTACGTAATCAGTCATTTATCCTGAACTCCTGAACAAAATCAAACGCGGTATCTTCAAATTATAGCAAACTAATTTGAGTTTATTTTTCGTTTAAAATGTTCCATCCCGATACTTATTTGTAAGATATATAATCACCTAAAGTTACGTTGCAATTTTTATTAGTACACCCTGTATTATACGATAGACCAAAAGTTTGAGAATTGGTATACTAACCTCTAAGGCGAAAGCTCGTCCGTTCTTGACCGAATAAGGGTCATCTGGGCCTGGATCTATATAACTGAAGTCGTATGTAATCTTGTCATTACCAATAAAGAACAAAACAAAGACAAATCAAATGATGAAAAACGGCTTGATGCAGACAATATGCATCTTATTATTCAAATGAGTATTCGGTTACAAATAAAACAATAGCAACGTATCATGGGATACACGCATATAGAATTATTTAAAGGCATATTATGCGATCTTTTCCAGGGGCACCCTCTTTTCTTGATTTTTTTTAAAGCAGAATTTCTTGCAGATTTACATTTCTGATCATAAATCATGAATATATTCTGAGTTACAGTGCGATACGATTCCTAATTACTTCCAAATCATGGTTTTAGAGCGGAATTTAGAGTGAAAATAAACTGTCCTGCTAGCAGGACTGGACAGTTTAGCAGGACAGTTTAGCAGGACAGTTTAGCAGGACAGTTTATTTCAATTCATTATCTGCTTTCAACAACAACAAAAAATTATGGATAGAGGGCGTCCCTTGGAAAAGATCGCATACATGCCTTTAAATGAATTTGGTTTTCTTCAAAATTGTTTATACAATGAGGTATGACATTGATCTTGGAATTGTTTTGTTTAATAGTGAAAGCGGTCGATAAACTCGATATTATCATCATATTTATGTTTGGATGAGTCAAACGGAAGTTATCACAATATTACCAGAGTGCATGTAAATATTCTTACGGTGACACATCGAGATGAACGCACGCAACCTGGGTCATTTTAAGGGACCGTTCATTATTTATGCTGGAGGGGGGGGGGGGGGGGGGGTAAAATATAGGGGGGGTCATGTAACTTTTATATGTTGAAATAGGGGGGCTATGTAACTTTTTATTCTTAAACAGGGGGGGGTTGTGTAACTTTTTGTTTTACTATAAAGATGGTGGTGATTTCAGAGGCTATTTTGGAGTGTAAATGCCATTTTTTTCTGCGCTTCGCGCACATTTTCTTACAACCTTTCAACTTCAAAACATGTAGGCTACTTATGACTACTTTTGGACAGCAAATCTTATTTGTGCACGCCCTGCTTGGACGATCTGTTGTAAAAATACCAATATTATCATCAATGGTTGAAAACATTAGGGGCCATGGGGTGTATAAAAACATGTTAATTAGCCTATGTTCCAAAATCCAACAATATGATTATAAATGGTAATTTCTTGCATGCTTTTCACCTCGTCTCAATCTCAGCTCTGCACCAAAGCTCACAAAAGTAGAATATTTCATACGTTTTTGTCAGGATGCTCTAACTTTTTTTCGGGTTATAAAGACTCACAAATCCACCAAAAAGGTATAAATATATGACAAATTTTCCGCCTCGCTACGCTCGCAATGTAGTCATTAAATTATTGGCCGTTCAGAGGCCAACCAACGAATCCATGGACAAAAGAAAAATACACCCCCTAAGTTTGTGACAAGTTGATTTTGAGGAGGGGGGGGGGGGGTTGTGTAAAAAGCTATTGGTTAGTAGGGGGGTCATGTAATTTTCAGTTTCAGCTGTAGGGGGGGTTAGGTAATTTTGACATACGAGTCTCGAAATTGTCCCAACCCCCCCTCCACCATAAATAATGAACGGTCCCTAACGGCTTTGAATGATATAGAATATTATATACCGCATGAACATATTCTTGTCATTTTATTGTTGAATACTACATCAGATGACATACAGTAGTTAGTCTCTTTTATGCTTGATGTCATTCCCAGTCTTTTTTTACGTTAAAACAAGGCGGTTCTCGAACGGCGCGTCTCGCCTGTTCATCAACAGTGTATTGCAAGAAATGACGAACAGATGTATGATATAGCGTAGCACTGTCACAGAGGTATGCATTGTATTAAATGCAATACCTTAAGGGATTCACAAATGTTACCCATTACTAAAAACCTTTTAGAACGTGTAGTTATTAGACTATGTGGATTTAGACTAAATAGTATTAGACTATCTGGGTATTCTATTAGACAAAATGGTATTAGCCGAGGTGGCAATGTACCTTTTGGTACACCAACAAATGGCATAATAGACACATCATAATGAGACATGTGGACTTATACAACTCCATCTGTACCGAAAATGGTAGCCTCCAAAGCAGCCCTGAAATTTGGTGAGAATACGAGAATCTAAGATTTACGAGGGTCCAATTGGATTCTCAAAAATTTAAAAAACGCACACAAACTCAATTGCCAAGAATCTTGGATTCTCGTAACACATGTGAATGCGGGTGAAACGAAATTCTGCCCCACTGTACAAGCCTTAAGGCCTGACCATACTCCACTACGCTCGAAGGCTGAGCGCAAGCGTTGACAAAGCTACGCTTGTCACAAAATGAACCAACGCTCTGCCGCTCATCGGGAATCTACGCTGAACGCTAGCGTTGGTCAACGCTCGACCAAATCAACAAATGCGTCAACGCTGTGGGCGGGGCGTAAGGTGTTCTGAGAACAGACGACCAAACCCAGGATATCATTATCATTCCATCAGCAAAAATAGTTTGATTTGCCTGGGATTTGCCTATTTCGGCTGTATTTTCATGAATGGGAGCTCATGAAAAAAAATGTGACGTCAGAAGTCCGGCAAAGTGTTCTGCTTGCTGATTGGTCCGTGGACAGCGGCAACGCTACAAAGTTGACCTGAATCCAACTTCCGAGCGTTCGCCGCTTTCACCCAAAGCGTATAGGCTGATCGAATTATCGGAAAACGCTTTCCTGATCGAGCGTTGTTTTGGTTTTGGTATGGGCACCAATACGCATGTGTCAGAGCGCAAGCCTTGCAGCGTTGGCGGAGTATGGTCACAAGCCTTTAGTAAAATGATCATACTGCCCCACTGTGCAATTAGCAGTTCCATCGACTGATAATATTGGCCTATACAGCTAGTTCCCAGGTCAATGAACGAATCAGGCCTATAATATAACTTGGGTATCCCAGTGACGAATCACACACAACTTATGCAAACATAAATCATTTCTCCGAGGGCCATGATATTTGATCACTGGGAACATTACTGAAAAGATCAAATTAATTGAATGCTAGAAAAGACTAGTCCCATGCTGTGAGCTCTAGCATAAAGGCCATCATCAATGTTGCTGCAACACGACTCTTATATTTTCTTGTTCGTAACTTCGGAAATATTCCACCGATTTCATTCATTTACACGTCAAACTGCGGTATCATCACCTCATTCATTTTTGAATATTAATTCATACAAATCAACAAAAAATCCATTAATTATGTTTCACAGGCACGCCCACCAGTAGCCAATAATCCTATAATTCCCAGTGCCTGGATGACAAATATTTTTCAGATCTAACTGCACTGATGTTGCATTACCCTGGCCAAAGTTAGCCTGATTAAAAAAAACACCAATGTTTTTCAGACCTGAAAAATATATGGAAGTGATCTTATTGTTGCATAGCTACCATCCACATACAGTACATCACACGGGGTACTAACCAAAGATCCTTAGGATCTATGTTCAAACATGATGTAAACTCGTACTCATCTTTTTAAATATCCCATACTGTGAATTATCAATCAGTCACCAAATGAGATGGCTTGAAAGATATGGAGAATATATCATGTGAAATTACCCTAAAGTTGCAAATATTTTGGCATGTAGAACATGTAGATGGGTAAGGATATAAATTATGTAAAGTTTAAACAGAAATCGTACTTTTCAAAAGAAGGCAGTATGCCCATGCCATTACAAAAACTTCTTTCTGGACCCATGGACCAGTTATCCCACATTCTCCCAGGTATAATTAATAATCGATCCCACCTGTGTACGACGTTCCGCTGTACAGATACACCCCTGTGCGTAAATAATTAAAGACGTCACTAACTTGAGAAAGTGAAATTGTCGTACCTGCAGATCGATATGATGTGGATCGTCATGTGATCTCGTAACACACTGATCCATAACCTGTTGAGCAGCATCAGGCACACATTCAATCAACCGTTGCATAGGAGTTTGCTCGTTCCAATCGCGATTATTCATGGCGATCTGCCAGCTACAGAGGAGTAGTCAAGTGAAGACAAGAAGTAATTTTAGTAACTTAGTTTTTGTTGTTGTAAATAGGTAGCTTATTTCACATGCGGGTAGTAGGAAACTTATGCAATACATACTCGTACAATACTAAACTGCTCAAAAAAAGTTTGGAATATTTTTTCTAGCACAAGATTTTCAAATATCGCGGGATATGTTCATTAAATGTTATATATCCATGTAAAGTTGATGTGTTCATCTTTACAATGATGTCCAATTTGAAGCAATCCCTTGTTCCAGTGCTCAGCCACATGCTTGAGAACATAGGGAGGTCGCAATCTGAAAGTGCCGAAATCAACACTATTTTGTGCTTAAAATTCAATAGATCATCACACTACACTATAGTGGTCAATGTAACACTTCATTGAACAGCACGAAATAGTGTTGATTTTGGCACATTCAGATTGTGACCTCCCATGTTCTCAAGCAAGTAGCTGAGTACTGGAGCAAGGGATTGCTTCAAATTTGGTATCATTGTAAAGATGAACACATCCGCTTTACATGGATATATAACACGTTATGAAAATTTCCCGCAATATCTGAAAATCATGTGCTAGAAAAAATATTCCAAACTTGTTTTGAGCAGTTTAGTATGCATAATTAGGATTGAACGAGTTGATATAATATGATGAATGGTGTGCATACTAAATATCAAATATACTGTGAGTTCATATTCTTCTGATTCGTCAAGCATGGGCTATTTATATAATATTGAATGGCTTTGAGTATGATACAAGAATTTATCATACTTTAGTGCTATAAGTACACCAAACTTTATCTTGAAATATCATACCCATCATTTGTCTCTGAGCAGTTATCGGTTAGTTCACTGTCTAGACATTTCTTGAGCGACCAAAAATACACACTGTTTTGCGTTGTACGGACCCGACTAACCCATATTTTTTAATTTCATTTTTTTTTCTTGAAAAAAAAGTGACAAAAAAAGAGAAATGTCGATCGGTCCCTTACAACAGGGTCATTATTCCTATTGAGACATGTCGTATAACTCGTGAAGAGTGCAATATTTGTATTCGAGGGCAATAGTTGTATATAACACGATTCCTGATAAAAGGGAATCAATTATCCCGAACTTACATTAATATCAGCGAGATTGAAATGCCGATCTCAAAAATTTTGCCTTTGCGCATCATCTGCACATTACTGCCCATTATACTCGTGTGCACATCTTCTGCGCCGCATCATCCGGGTACCTATGGTGCACAATGTTTAATCGGGTAAGGCTGTCAATCAATGGACCTACGGCACATATTTTCCTGGCCATGGTCGGACACACGCGGGCGTACTCCGATAAGCCCACTACGCGTGCCTGCGACATCTAACACATTTCCCAGGAACCAATCAGAGCACAAGGTCGACCGGATGTGATGCGCACCACGGATATCCGTTGCACCGTTTTTGGGTTGAGGTTAACTTCATGTGACGTGCGTACATACGCAATTGTATTGTACTGTTTGGGAGCCAATCGCATCTGGACAATATTCAATACACAGTTTAAGTGTGCCGTCAGGAAGCCTGATATAAATAATGTTATTGGGCCAATAACATTATTTATATTAGGCTTCCTGACGGCACACTTAAACTGTGTAAAGAATATTGTCCAGATGCGAACAATGTTAAAATGATATTGTTCAATCGGCTTGGCTTGCGCAGACGATGTGCGCGATAGTTTGTATGCGCAAATGATGCACACGAGTGCATTGCTGTGATTGGCGCAGCCTGTCAATCGTGCTGAGAGTTATGTCAGTTTGGGCGAAAGTAATTGATTCCTTTTATAATAGTCTGTTATTATAAATACTAACAATGAATATCTTATTTTCGTGTTATACAAGAAGTTATCATAAAGTGCTCAACAAAAGAAAGTCATACACTTTGTTTAGGTCCTTTAGAGTAAATTTTGATTATTTTTTGACCAAACAGACTAGATAGACATTTTGATGAATCTTTTCGGCACAATTTGATACCAAAGTTGTCACCTAACAACAAAGATAAACCATGGTTAGCACCATTTAAAGAAAATTAGTCACTTTTCAAAAGTCACATTTTCAATACACTACGCGGGAAGAAAAGACCACATGTTACCTGTTCATAATCAAATAGCCCGCTCGCTCAGGCAGGAGCTAACGCAGTTGCACTGTGTAATCAATATCAATTTCATTACCGGCCATTCAAGTGCCACGCACAGCATTTTCTCGCGGCTTGCGTGCGTTGAAAATGTGACTTTTGAAAAGTGACTAATTTTCTTTAAATGGTGCTAATCATGGTTTATCTTTGATGTTAGGTGGCAACTTTGGTATCAAATTGTGCCGGAAAGATTCATCCAAATGTCTATCTAGTCTGTTTGGTCAAACAATAATCAGAATTTACTCTAAAGGACCTAAACAAAGTGTATGACTTTCTTTTGTTGAGCACTTTACATAGTGCTAGAATAAGTGCACCAAAATGTATCGAATATCACACTAGTCATTTGTCTCGTGAGCAGTTATTAGGGAGCTTTCGATTTGGACGACGGACGCTTCTACGCCCGACAGTAAGATAACACCTCGAGTCATGTGCGCATGCGTCGACTAAGCAATCCGTCGGGCGTCCAATTTCTGGGACCTGTCTTCAGCTTTCGATTTGCTCGACAGACGCTTTTACGACGGTAAACAAAACGGTGCCGTCGTCACCACGACGGTTGTTAGTCCCTTTACGCGTTGTAGCATTTAGAGGACCAACGGATGACAAAACTGACGCATGTGCACATGACTTAAAGTGTCATTCAACCGTTCTAGATTCATCCGTCGTGCAAATCGAAAGCTCCCTAAGACAGGTCGAAGACAGGTCCCAGAAATTGGACGACCGACGGATTGCCAAGTCGACGCATGCGCACATGACTCGAGGTGTCAATTTACCGTCGTAGAAGCGTCCGTCGTCCAAATCGAAAGCTCCCTAATGGTAGAAAACAAATCATAAATACTGTCTAGACATTATTGATGAAAAAAACCCAAACCTGATGTAAGGGTCCGCCCGACCGACACGGTTTTTTCGAATATTCTTTAGATTTTTTTTAAAAAGAAGAAAAATTGAAAAAAAAGAAAAAGAAGAAAAGAAAAAATTGAAAAAAAAGAACATTTAAGAAATTCGAAAAAAGGGTCAGTACATGTTTTTGTTTGTTTATGTTATTTTTCGTCGCCTTAGGAATGTCTAGACATTATTTAGGATTTGTTGTTTTTTAGCACTTGGAGTTCTACCAATACAAGACAAATTACTAGTGTGATATTTCAGGCTATATTTTGGTGTAGGCCTACATGTATGATTTCTTGATGAGAACAGGTTTATATGTAATAATGTTTCGTCGCCATACTAATTATTCTACTGAGAAATTAAATAAATTGCCTGTGCGTAATGCTATTTATAACCATTATGAAAATGCAAGATGTAGGAGCAAGTAAGTTTATATTTGATTACTGGCATTTACCCTCATGAACGTTGTCAAGAGTCAACGAAATGCGATACAAACTACTAATTGACATTTCACTGATATAAATATCGTACAAAATGAATGTCATTTGATACGGAACTAAAATGTGCATGTGGCATGTTTGTTTAGGTAAATATTTTAATCAAATTGAATCGTAAACTGCCTCGAAATAATTATTGTTAATACTTGATGCGGATCGCTGCCCCTTGGAAAATGTCATGATGAAACTCTTCCTATACGTCAAGTCTAGAGGGGTAAATGATTCTGGTCATCCTTGGCGCGTAGTAGATCAATACTGAGCCCTCACAAAAAGGGGTGGGGGCGACGTGCCCTACAAGTTGTTGTTATTAAATACCCTAGTTATCGGTCTCCTCTTTCCATTGATACCAAACAAATTACCAATATTCCCCACATGACCAACCTTGGTTTTTATATTTTTTAAACCCAGCAAAACACTCGATTTCACCATTCTTTTTTCTAAATATCAATCAATATCGGTCAATAAATAATGAAAGTGATCATGGTGTGGGATGCATTAGTGATTCTATTGAGAGATAGTGTGATCAATACAAAGTATGAACCTTTGTCTTTCAAACAATACACTTTAACGAACTATGTCGTCATAGCATTAGCTTAAAGTAAGAACACTTTGGCCACTGCTAAATCAGTTATTTGGCGGGAAATTTGAATTGTTTGTATGAAACACGTGAATCACATATGTTGCATTGCAATCACACAACACTAACACAAGGAACCTTTGCTCGAGTGTCCTGGTTAAGGCTTCTGTGAGGGGTACAGAGCGGTATCAACAAAAAACAATCGTGTGGAAAGATGTTTTATTTATCTGAAAGGCTGAGAAAGACTTCAACTTGCTGGGTGCTGTGCACGAAACAGAGGACATCTGTTTCCAAAGTGCTACCATTGAAGCTATTTCCAAGATACTATGTCAAAAAGCATGTCAAGATTCTTTGTCACGATCCCGGATTCACGGTTGAAAGCATGCTGATAAGAGACGATTGAAAAGCCACTAACATAAGTACGTATAGTACAAACTGATGAATAACATAGTTTGGATAAAAATGCAATAACCTTCCCTCCCCTAAGAGTACCAAGTACTAACGTATACAAAATGGCTTAGTTACACATTACTTACAACCGTCCATTAAGGATTGCCTTAGCTACTCCTGAGTGTTTGTTCTCAATGGCTATGTCCAGAGGATACTGTCCGTGTATGTTTTGTAATGTAAGATCAGCACCGCAATTTAATAGAAGTGTAGCGGGTGTCGGATGTCCTGCTCTGGCGCAGAGGTGAAGAGGTGTATTCTGAAACCAAATGATAACAAACGCTGATCAAAAATTGATAATTTTCACGAATCGCACAGATATGTAGGGGTGTGTTCTCATCGGGACAACGTTATAAAACAGAGTGCTGTTAAGTATATATATTGTCCGGTGACGACCAATAATCATATAATGCAACGGATATGATAGAACCACTCGTGTTGTTGGTCACGTAAAAGTTCATATATAGGGTAAATAAATCCAATTTGCATGGATTGTAACAGCCCAACTGACCTTGTTGTGCAATAAACCATAAAATTGATGATGTCTTTGTAAATCGTATTTAATTTACTTCATCTTCTGTTTTTTAAAAAAATGATGTAAATAGATAATCTCTGATAGTTTACCTTGTCTTTGTCGATCGAATTTACGTCCGCATTGTTATCCAGCAGGATCGTCATAACTTGTATTTCGTTCTCGATTGCAGCCAAGGCCAACGGGGAACGGCGATCGTCATTCCTAAATAATAATATAATGATAATAATGGTAATATTCAGAAAGCGCTAGTATCCACCGTAAGCGACGCAAACGGCGCTCGCTGCTTCCTTGCATAACAACCAAAATAACTTAAAAACACGTAAAATACTAAAATGCATAACAAATATCAAGATTAGTAGAGTCACATCAAGCAAATGCTATACCGAGTACAAATGTCTTCAGGTAATTAAAAAAAATATGTACAGAGTTTGAAAGTTTCACATATTCATGGAAGCTATTCCATAGTTTTGGTGCTGCGACCTAAAAAAAGGTGATTTAGTTGTAAAAAACGATCGTTTAATTATGTGTTTGGCAGATGGAAACGCGTAGCGCTGCGCGGAATCACAAGGGATCCTGATGTTCTTATTAAGCAGCGATATGAAGATATTTTCAGTGGTAGCGCCCCGAGGACATAGATCTAGTCTTAGACTTTGCTGTTCGGCCGAAGTAAAACATGAGCAAACTGTAATTGGCCACTGTGTAGTTGGGATAAGCATAGAGGTGGACAAGTTTGACCTAGTCAAAGTTTCCTGATAGTCACTTAATTCAAATCTATTACCATTAATGATATGCTGTGAGATTGCATGAGACAAGTCATTCCATGCAGGTGATGCCACAAAAATGCAACATATTATTACGGAATAAACTAATTTTTGTTTCATGTCGCACGCAGTGAAGATAAAAAAGGAGAGAAGAACCCTTTACCCAAACACCTAACAATTTCACTCGATGCCATTCCACTACAGTTTAGATTTAAAACTTATCATTTTCGATACAGATGAAATTATTTTCCTACATTTGATTTTGTATTGGGACATGAAATGCAAAATATGAAAAAGATGCGTCATTAATCTCCTCTTGAGTAATTCTTGCCTACTCTCATACTAATGACTCATTCTTGAATAATTAGCTTTGACTAATTAACGTAATGCAGTGTGCGTTCGTTTTTATCGTAATGTACATATTAACCATTTCCCCCTTCATACCTCTTAGACATATCAGCCCCCATCTTCAAGAGATAGTTCACCACCTGTGAATGTCCATTCTCACTTGCCAGTAGAAGTGGCGTCATATCATCAATATCGTCATCATTCAAGGGAATTTGACAAGCGTCTAGTAAGAACTTCACAGACTCAAGATGACCCGACCTATAATCGTAAATACATACTGTCAGCTTCACGTATAGATGAACATTACGGTGTCGGAGTCTTTCTTTTGAAGGCATATTGTGCGATCATTTGCATGGGACGCCCTCTACCTTTGATATTTTCCTCTAAATGCAATTACATTTTTACATTGCAATTACGTATAAACATGAAACTAAAACATCTTCAAAGTTAGAGAGCAATACGTTTCAAATAAAAATCAAATCTTGAAATAAGTTGTCTGGTTAACCCGACAGAGTATTTTCTGAGCGGGCTTTTCGAGTTAACGCCTTTTTGGTGTTTCCGGCTACGATCGCAACTGTACACAAGTAAATACACAATAGTACGGAATGCTTTATGATGCAAATTGAAAACAGTATGTGTTTAAAAATTCCTTAAATTGGAAGTAGATTTTCATTATGATTTAGTAAAGTTCAATGATGGTTTATTTATGGAAAATACAGTCAAAATATATCTATGAGCCCAGGAAAGTCTTTCCTGAGCTATAGTCAATCTTCATGACAAGAGAGAGAGAAAACAAATGTGTTAACATTTGAAGAAGATCCCATAATATTACTTTAAGACAAACATCAATGCCGCCATTCTCCGTTCACGGACATGTCCTGACGCAAATCATCGTGTTTTTAATTTTTTTTAAGGTATTCGAGTTATTAATTGGGGAATTTCTCGTGGGCCTCCTCTTAAAGGAATTGACAGATATCATCAAAGTAGTTGTTGGCTCTCAGTGTCTCTATTCATTTTTAATTCTACGGATGGAGGAAGGTTAAATACACAATGAGCTCTTCTTCGCAGTGTATCGCCCGATATTGGAACACAATTATGCACCAGTATCGTTCAATACTGGGACAAATCTGACTTGTATCACGTACACCAGTATCGCTCGATATTGGAACATAGAAATGTTCCAGTATCGCTCGATATTGGAACGCAATTTGGTGTTCCAGTACCAACCGATACTGGAACAGTAAAGACGTAACAGTATCGAGCGATACTGGCAACTTTTTATGTTCCAGTATTGAGCGATACTGGTTTACCAGTATCTGGGACCTAAAGTACACTTTTCCCTATTAAAACAGAATGAGGTGAGAAATCGAGTCATACAGGGATAAAGACCGGTTCCACTGGCGCCATGAGTTGAACTCGGGTCGTCTGCGTGGCAGTCCGCTCCATTATTATTTAGAAGCTCAGCTGAGCTGAGACTAATTATATAACTGAAGAAATAAGAAGCACCCATTCATACCTGCTATGTGCAGCAAAAAAATACCATTATTAATGTTTATTTCGTATTCTGAAGCAAAGTATTTAAAAACAAATCATATCCTATATTAAGAATAAGTGCCGCGTTTTACCAGGTGAAGAATGAATGTGCTCTAGGCTATTTAATGTACCAGGTAAAGAATGAATGTGCGCTAATGTGCTCTACGCTATTTGATTACACTTACTCCGCTGCAATGTGTAGAGCAGTTTTCTCTGTGTTATCCCGAACATCTGCTTTAGCTGAATGCTCGAGTAATAGCTTTATTAACTGTAAAAAAGAAACGATCATAAAAATACTCAAAGGTTGAACCCTCTGCAGATGGTCGGTATATCAACTCTCTATAAGTAACATGACTTATTTCTATCGTCCTTATGTTAGAATTGTTATTGATTTTATTGAATAGAGCAAACTCAGCAAGTTCTTCCTGTCCTTTTTTCATCTTCAAAATGTTTCATTTTATATATGAGAGGGAGAGTGTGAGTTAAGATAAATATCCTTCGATTTTCTACACACACCTGGCGACCTGCAAGTTGAACCATTTATATGGTATTGTGAGTACGCTAATATGACGAAACCTTTCAGCTCATGTCATATACTAAGAGGCCTCAGAAAAGGAAAACAGATTAGTACCAAAATAATTCTACACATTTCTTCTAAATACAATGCACTACTGTGAAATATTTTACCGGAAGTATGCACAGCTTTAAAGAATGCATTCACATCTTGTTCATCTCCTTTGTCCGCTGCTCATTTTCAGCTTTGAGCTCGCCTTCAAGTTTTCCTTGTATGATTTGCCCATTAGTTTCGTCCATCTGTCACTTAACCCTTGTTTTGGTATTCCCTATTTCGTCATTCTATGTCTCCCTTTTCTTCCTTAAACGGTTTACTTGATTTCGTGTATGCATTTTCCTGCTTTCGACCATATTTGCATTTACGTCTTATATGACTTTTGAAATAAAGTTCTTATGTACGAGGGACAATCAATAAGTTCTACCTATACCCTTATTACCTCGCTAAACCTTATACATTATATTCATTTTATGAGTTTTCTTTATACGGTATATGCAACCTTGAGAATTGTCAATCGGATAGTCAATAGCAGAAAATAATCTCCTGGGAAAACTTAGGATCCCTCCAAACTGTATATTGAAGATCTCTCAATCTCTATGAAAAGCAAATTGACTTTGCGGTGTTCCCTAGCCTTGAACCTAATGGTTGCCCAAATCTGGTCCTGGCTAAACAAAGGGCCTATTTTGTCCATCAAACAAACCAGTCATTATTTATTGTTTATAGTCTATAGTCTATCAAAGATATATCTGAAATTGTTAACGGTAATACTTGACCGATAGCTACGTCTTGTCTTGTAGAATTGGCGAACATGATCAGTACGTAAGACATAGTTGGCTGTTTTTCTTCCATTTCCGTCATACTAAATGACCATTCGGTGTTCACTGCATCTTTAGAAAAGTACAACCAGTACTCAGACCACTTTACTAATACAGGGTGGTTTAATAAAACGTTGACAGTTTTTTGAAGCCATTTTTTGTGGAAATTCTGTAGATTAAAAAAAATCTTTTTCAATATTTATCAACTATATGATCTTGACCATCTATGCTGAAAATATCGTTACAAATAACCTTACGGTTGCAAAAAAACAGCTATTTGAACAAAGTCTGTCCCATTTCACTCTGTCCACGGGTACTGATTTCGCGACGTTACGTTGAATGATGAATTACATGCAAGTAATCTAAGATTTGAAGATCCCGCCAGGTGAAACCAGTGTAATTGTTAACATCTTAACTATCTATTCAGGTGTGAAATCAATACGTAATAATAATACCACGATTTACCCTAATTAGAATGATTGATTTTCATAGATTGGAAGTGTAATTGTCTATACTCTTTGCCTTAAAAGTGACGATACCTTTTAATGTTATCTTGCTGGTCATTTCCCGTAGACTTACCCGTGGACAAAGAGATTTTGGAGAGATTCTCTTTCAAATAGCTATCATTTTGCCGCTATAGGATTATTAACATTGAGATTTTCAGCCTAGATGGCCAAGATTATATTTTTGAGGAATATGTAAAAAAATAAATAAAAAAATCCCAAAATTTTGATGGTGAGATTCAAATTTTCTATCGTGGGCACTTTCATAAGGCGTTGCTTGTATATTATTAGCAAAGTTTAGAGTGGTTTAAAGCTGGCTGTAAGTAGCGCAACTCCAACCTTCTGCTCTACCACAGATTTTTCCTTTTCTCTATTTCCCATCGTGCTTCTTATTCTGCATGCCTCTCCTATGCACCTTTTCCCCATGCTTTGCTTTACTCTAGGTTATAGATACAGGAGGCATTTCCATCAGTCCCCCTAACCCTAATCGCTTCTCTTGCAGTTACCCATCTCTACGTCCTGCTTTGCAATGTAGTGCATGTTAGTCGCGTGCCACCTGGATGGCCAAACCTTGCGTTTAGTGCTAACTGACGGAGCTCGGGGGGGGGGGGGGGGGGGGGGTGGGGGGGGGGCAATGGTTGGTAGTTCTAGGACTATTGGAGTAGTCTGGCGGACTATTGATCATTGCTTTTCAGGTTTCACTTTAAATCACTGAGACCAGGGTAGAATAATATACTCATTAGCCTTAGCTGGCAAGTATTCTAGAAGAAGGACACCTTTGATCACAAACCATGCTGCAGGAGTTGCGACCACAGTGATTACAGCAATTGAAAAACCATGATGGCAAACCAAATCAACACTAGGGATTAAGTCCCTAAAATTACGTCTCCTGGAGCAGACTCGGATTATTCTTAATCAACTGATGAAGGCATGCCCCCAAACCCGAAAGGGAGGAGTAAGCTTGACGGCAGAGCGCGCAAGAGGAGACCACTTGCAACATGCAAGACAAATATCACTATATCTACCATGAATATGAGAACTATCAGAGAGAGTCGATGTATGGAGGAGCTTGTATTGAATCTAATTAAATGTCATGATCGGGATACAGGAACACCGCATTGTCCATGATGACCCAGTGAAATATGAGAGCATTGTGGGTAGAACTCTGATCAACACCTCAGCAACAAGAAATAAAGCAGGTGCAGCTGTAGGTGGAGTCGGGATACTACTCAATAACAGAACACTCAGATCATTAGCAAGTATCAAGCCACATTATGATCGTACACTCATAGTCAACTTCCATGGTAACCCAGCAACAACTGTAGTGGTGACCTACTGCCCTACAAATGTGGCGGATGAAGACATCGTAGGAGATCACTACAACAGTCTAAAGGGGGCAATAGACTCCATTCCAGCACACAACATCTTGCTTGTTGTTGGCGACTTCAATGCTAGGCTTGGAAAGGATAACTCCAAATTCACATACCATGATGACACAAATAGAAATGGAGAGTACCTAGCAGACTTGGCTAAAGAGAAAGATCTGATAATCGCAATACTTACTTCCCCTAGAAAAAAGGCAAGTTGTGGCCATATGTCAGCCCAGGCGGCAACAAACTACAGCTGGACTACATTCTTGTCAGGCGGAAATGGCGAAACAGTGTTCTAAATTCTGAAGCATATAACACCTTTGCTAGCGTGGGATCTGACCATAGAATCGTCTCTGCTCGTATCCGATTAAGCCTCAGAAAGAGTAAAATCATCAAACGGAAAAAGCAATACGACTGGAAGCTACTTACAACTGATAATGATCTGCAAGCCAAATATAGCATAGAGGTGCATACTAGGATGAAGTAGAAACTGCATCTGAGAAATACAACAGATTCATTATTAAAAGCCACTCAAGATGCTGCAGAGACAGTGATTCCTGCGAGGAAAAAAGAGAAAATAACCTACTTCTCAAATGACGCCAGATATCAAGGGCGAGATCACAAATTGAAGAAGCGTATGCAAAATACCAACTGGACACTAACGACGAGGAGAATGGGAGAAATTATAAGGAGGCTAAGAAGAACCTAGGGGAGGCTTATGATCATGTGAAAGAGGAAGACCTTACCAATAAGCTTAGAGAGTTAGAAAATGCCCACCTAAACTGCAAGCATGGTTATAGTTAGAAACTGAACAACAAAATGTCAGGAAGATTGACAACAAGAAAGGGTCAAATCAAAGGATCTACGCAAAAGGAGAGACTAGATAATTGGTATACTCATTTCAAAAATCTACTTGGGAGCCCACCACACATAAGTAATGAGGATGAAGAAATTGCCCCAATGCTATCAGATCTCAGCATAAAAGAAGGACCCTTTGACTTGGAGGAATATGTGAAGGCTAAGAAGGCACTTGTAGAGGGGAAAGCAGTGGGGAAGATGGTATCACACCTGAAATGCTCAAAAGATGTGATTTGGATAATATCATTCTGGACTTCTGCAATGATGCCTTGCTGAACGGGAAAAAGCCAGACCAATGGTCTATTCTCAACCTAATACCAATACCAAAATCAGGTGATCTCAGCTTGGGAGGCAACTACCGTGGAATAAGTCTGAGTTCAATTGTTGCCAAGCTATACAACAAGATGATACTCAACAGAATCAGACTTGAGCTTGACGTACCACAGTTGGCCATATTCTTGCCCTCCGAAGAATTATTGAGGGAATTAGACCAAACAACCTGCCAGCCATCACAACCTTTATTGACTTCAAGAAGGCGTTTGACACAATACATAGGGGACGAATGCTGCAAATTCTGAAGGCCTATGGTATAACTGAGCAGCTTACAAATGCGATTGCAGAAATATACAAGGACATCAAGGCAAAGGTTATATCACCTCATGGGGAAATTGAGGAATTTGAAATACTGGCTGGAGTACTACAAGGTGACACCCTGGCTCCATATCTCTTTGTCATTTTGTCGACTACGCCCTAAGAGAGGCCATATATGGCAAAGAAGAAGAACTAGGATTCCGCTTAACAAAAAGAAGCAGCAGACGAATAGGCCCAACCATAGTTACTGGCCTTGACTTTGCTGACGACATTGCACTGTTGTCTGAAGGAGTGTCTCAAGCGCAATCATAAACAGGACTTCAGTGGGTAAAGTTGGGCTCAAAATGAACGCTGCAAAAACAAAGTACATGTCATTCAACCAGAAGCAAGTACCTGCAATCACCACAAGCGAAGGTATGCGCCTTGATAAAGTGGAGGACCTCAAGTACCTTGGAGCCTGGATGAACAGTACTGAAAAGGACATTAAAACACGCAACGTCGCTGCATGGAGAGCTTGTGGCAAACTTGGTTAGTTATGGAAGGCCAAATCACTATCCAGAAAGCTCAAAGAAAGACTGTTCATAGCTACTGTAGAATCAGTCCCCCTCTATGGATGTGAGTCATCACAGTCACCACAAAGCTTGGTAAACAGCTGGACGGATGTTACACTAGAATGCTTAGAACTGTATTCAACAACAGCATGTGACAAATAAGGACCTGTACGCGGATATGCCCAAAGTCTCGGATAATATCAGAGAACGTAGATCAAGATTTGCAGGACACTGCTTCACAGGCGCGTACGCAGGATTTTGTTAAGGGGGGTGTTTTAGAAATATTGATATAATTATTTCACTATCCATGCCTGCGCGAAGCGCTGGCGGGGACACGCTTGCGTGTCCCGGGGTGAGTTCGAGGGGGGTATCCCCCCTCGACGCCAGAAGTTTTTTGAAATTCACGAATGAAAAGAACGCATTTCCTTGCATATTTTTGAACACTTACTGCAGGTTTATTCTTAGTTCAACGTTGCAATTTCTCACTAGTAACTCATGTGTTAACACCAAATCTTAATACTTTTGACTGAGTTTCAACCCTAAAAATATCATTATATACAGTAACTTAATCCGCAGACATTGGTTTTACCGGCAATCTCATTTGTTCGATGTGTGTCACATGACACATGCTATTCTCCCTTTCAAGTTTAACAGACGGACAGAAAAAGCATCGACGCCTAATAATCCTTTGAATTTAGTTTCTTTTAGTTTATCTATTTTTCTCTCTTTTCATTTTTATCCTGTCTTTTCCCTTCCTATTCTCTTATTTTTCTTTTCACCCCGGCGTGGAGGGGGTGTTTAATACGTGGTTAACCCTTTGAACCCTAGCTATAGCTAGGGTTCAAAGGGTTAACCACGTATTAAACACCCCCTCCAGCTAAGCTATCCCCGCCTGTTTGTTACCCTCACTGAGGGCAATGAAAACATGCACGCGGAGCGCGCAACATTGGGAGTTTTTAAATTAAAAGGGTAATGAAAAACTGTCCTGAAGCCTTTAAAAATGAAATATTGAAACTACTATGCGCGCGGAGCTAAAAATTGCATTTCTAACACTAATGGTCTAATGATAATAACGTCCCCCACATAATATTTAGAATTTTTGGTGTGGTTTGAGGATCATAATAAAGTTAAAACCTTTATTCGCGCGGAGCGCACACATTTTTTGAGTTTTTGAATTAAAATTGGTCATTGAAAACTGTCCTGAAGCCACCTTGTTAAGCTTAAATAGTAAAATATTTAAATTAATACGCGCAAAGCGCACAAAAATTGTATTTTTAACACTATGGTCCAGTATGATAAATAACGTCCCCCACCTAGTATTTAGCATTTTTGGTGTGGTTTTTGCATTAAAACTTTGGTCCTGTTTTAACGTCCCCCACATATTTAGAATATTTGGTGGGTCAGAGGGCCAATGTTAAAACCTGCATAAAATATTCGCGCGGAGCGCGCAAAATTTTAACTTCTTGAACTAAAATGGTCATGGAAAACTATCCTGAAGCCATCTTGTCAAGCTTGTATAATGAAATATTGAAACTAATTGATGTACGCAAAAATTGATATTCTAACACTTAAATTGGTCCAACATAATATTTAGAATATTTGGCATGGTTTGAGGGCCATTATAATGTTAAAACCTGTAGAAAATATGCGCGCGGAGCGCGCAAACTTTTTCAGTTTTTGAACTAAAATGGTCATGGGAAACTGTCCTACAATGCCATCTTGTTAAGCTTGAATAATGAAACATTCAAACTAATGCGCGCGATGTACGCAAAAATTGACATTTCTAACACTTAAATGGTCCAGTATGACGTTTTAACGTCCAAACACAATATTTAGAATATTTGGTGTGTTTTGAGACCCATTATAATGTTGAAACTTGTTGAAAAAGTGAGCGCGAATCGAGCAAAAAATGGTCCAGAAAAAATGTTCCTGAAGCCCTCTTGTTAAGCTTGAATATGGAAACATTGAAACTAATAATACGTGCAAAGCGCGCAAAAATTGGCATGTGACCCCGTACCCTCCCCCCCCCCCGGCCCACCCCATTTGCGCCGCATATGTCCATATACCCTTTCTCCTCCAAAAAATTGGCATGTGACCCCGTACCCCCCCCCCCCCCCCCCCGGCCCACCCCATTTGCGCCGCATATGTCCATATACCCTTTCTCCTCCACTAGCTCCTTCTCTTCCTCCTTCTTATCCTCTTCCTCCTTCGCCGCTTCCTCTAGTTTTTTCAATGGGGGGCATGGCCTGCTGCCCCCTGGATACGCCACGGACTGAGGGGTACAAACAGGGAGGAGGACAGCTAGGGTTCCCCTCGCTTTAGCCTTCCCACGGTTCACACACACGTGCTGATAAAAGCCCTCAATTGTTGAGAAAAAACAGGCGTTGGAACTTTACCCCCACTTTGTCTAGTTCGCCAGTCGTCTTAGCAATGTAAACAAACCCCTTTTTTAAGCATGTTATATACGCGCCGCCAGAAGACCGGCGCATCGGGTACAACGTTATGTTGAGCGGCCGGTAACGTGCGTCGGGTAATTGGTACACCACCCATCGGTACTAGTCTTTTCACTTACTCTTTTCCTCCCCGTTCCCAAAATTGACAGTCCAACGAGGCTTTCTTTCCCCCATAATTAGTGTTGCGAATGCCAATCTCAACCGACATCATTACTGGAGAGGCGATCGCCCCCCTCGACCCCCCTCTGGTTACGCTACTGCCTCTCCCCTGTCTCCGCTGTCCCCTCTCTCCCCTTTTCTTTTTCCTTCTCCTTTTCCTTCTCTTTTCTTCTCCTTTCCCCTTTTTATTTTTTTAGGACAGACCCAAGGGGGGGTGTTTCACACCCAAAACACCCCCCCTGCGTACGCGCCTGCTGCTTCAGAGGGTCCAATGAGCTGGTTTCCAAACTCATACATTGGATACCAAAACATGGATTAAGAAAGCGTGTTAGACCAGCCCTAACCTACATTTACATACTAAAGCGTGACACAGGTTTGCCGGTAGAATAAATCAAGACAGCTATGTTGGAAAGGAAGATTTGGAGAAGCATCGTGGTTCGGGAATATCACCCGCCCTTAGTGAAGTAAGTCAATTAGCAAAGTTATAAGGTAGAAGATAGAACTTATAGAATAACCCTCGTATATTATAGTGCCCTCTATTTGATAACATAATTCCATATATTTGTACGAGACAAATATCCTCATATCATAACACTGATGTATATTATATTAATCTCTGTCATATTTATGTCTATAACTTATGAAAACGATTATTCAATTGCATTGAGGCATAGGTCTTGGATGATTGTTCTAATCAGTTTCAAAGGCTCTTATATTATTCATGTGGATACCTGTTCATTGCCAACATGCCCAGCGTAATGTAACGGCGTCTGTCCATCTCTATCGCACCAATTAACGATATCATCGCCTCCGTGACCATGTTCAAACAACATCTGCGCAAATTCCAAGTGTTGCATCTCCACCGCCCAATGGAGGCACGATTTCATCTCTTTGTCAACAGCCTGAATATCGGAGCCGTATCGTAGCAGTGATCTACCGGCGTCAGTCTGACCCTTCCATGCCGCGCATAGAAGCGGCGTGAAGTTGTCTTCATCCCTTGCGTCGAGAAATAAACCCTATAAAGATATATAATGGTCTTTAGTCAAAATATAATTTTCGGAAATAGTCAAAATATAATTTTCGGAAATACAGTGTGATGGTAGAATCAAAACCGATCGCAAATACCAGGCAATCAGTTCACCCACCCATTCCGAGTGATTAATACAATTATTCACAACAATAAGATACTTTTTGACATGTTTGAAGGGCCAATTATACGATATTTGAGTACGTAATCAGCGAATTGTATGTTCTAACATGGGCCTTCGAATGTCTCGGCTTTTTCGAGTTTGAACATTTAAAGATGCATCTTATATTACGTCTATCCCCACCAACTCGAACTGGTACTACAAGTAGTTGGACTCTCTCTACACACACTATGACTGGTCATGCAGTGAGACATTGTGCAATTGTGCAATCTGATTCCATTTAGGAGACTCTCAATATTTAGCTAGATAGAATATTGTATAATATGTTATGCTGCTCGAGGACGTTATCACTCTTTGCTCCCGGTCTTTGCTGTTTCGTAATGGTAACATAAACATGTTATGCGTAGAGTAGACCCTAACACATACAGGGTTTCCCAAATGTGTGTCGAATCCCTTTTAAAGCTTTGTATCTCCCTTTAAATAATTCGCGGTACCAACACATATTTAGAGACAAATTGTAGAATTATTTTGATACCCAACTTGACTCCTTTTCTAAGGCCACTTAGCCTAATATTAAAAACCTCTGTAAGGTTTGTTCACATTAATCACAATACCATACAATTGTTCAACATGCAGGACTCATGGTGTACGTCGCAGGAATCACATGCATAAATAGTTGTTTTGAGAGTGTAATGACATACCTGTCGTATTAATAATAGAATAACTTCAACCCTGTTGTACAATGCTGCTCTGAAAGTTGAAAACAGGAAGAATGATTAAAAAAGAGTGTTATATTTTCCTTAGGCTACAACACAAGCGCGATGCGCTTTTAAACTGATACGAAAAGGTGTAATGGTAAAATAGTGTGCGATGTTGTAGAGATAATAATAAATTTAACATTATTTTGAAATATATATCTTATATTCACTATTACTACATGTTTGTCGGGCGCTTGAGACTATTAACAAAGACTTTGTTTACACTAGCGCTCGTTATACTGGTGTCCACTTAACACAGCCCCTGTGGTCAGTGGGTACTCCTTCGCCGCGATAGCGAGAGGGACCGGGTTCGAGACCGTGTATTTTTAAATTTGTAAGGTCTTTGTTAATTTTATTTACGCCAGTTCACCCGAGTCTTTATATTATTCATTATTTTGAAACAAAGAATAATAGGATCTCAATTCTAATTAAATTCACTTTATTCAGCAAAATGACGACAAATAACATAATTCAAATATGAGAATGGGCCAGGAGCCCCAGTAGAAACCCTGACGAGCAGGCTTGTAAAATAGGGACGTTTAGAACAACGAAAATATGATAATTTAATCTGGTGCATTAGAACCTAATAGTAAAATGAAACGAGCCAAGAGATAACAAAACAGGACAAGAAAAGCAAAAACTAATACACGAGACAACTATAAAGAGCACAAGAAGACAAAGAAATAAAAAAAAAATAAAAAAAAATTGCAAAATCTAAGGAAAAGTAAGTTATAAGAAAATCAAGTGGAAGAAGGGAAAGAGAAAAGGATAGAGAAGGATGGAGAATAAAGACAAGATGACGAGAGAACACATGTATGTGTCGTCATGAGGACGGTAACCTGTTGTGTTTGAATCATAAGTAGACATGTAGTGCTGTTTGAGTTGTCTTTTAAAGGATTGTTTGTTTGTGATCTCTGCGAGTGTGTTGGGGGAAGATCATTCTATATAGTTGAACACCGTGTTAAAGAAACGTTTCCCAGCGGTAAGTCATTGATTGGGAGAGAGGATGAACACGGAATACATGTTATTATTGTCTTGTGTAATGTGCGTGAATCTGCCGGTTACTTGTCAACTAATTTGCAAAGTTTGGATGTAGCTTGTTGTAGTAGAGGTCGTGCATGGAAAGTGCGTTTTGGAGCTGATTGATATCGTTGAATTTAATGAGAATGTGAAAGAGAGGTTGGATGTGTGTCATACAACGTGAGCTTAGTTATTGTGCGAATAGCCCATTTCTGAGTGATATTTAAACTGGTGAGTCTAG
Organism: Ophiura sarsii; assembly: GCA_035610835.1. NCBI lineage: Eukaryota > Metazoa > Echinodermata > Ophiuroidea > Amphilepidida > Ophiuridae > Ophiura > Ophiura sarsii. Next base: position 3,291,987 of record CM069451.1, on the reverse strand, counting down.
ATTGGTAATTCTAGATCTTTATTGCAAATTTAAGATCTGTATTGAAAATTGAACAAGGTAACTACGCGAAAATGAGGTTTGTTAATAACAGTCTCACTTAAAGCACACTCAGTTTTGAAAACAGCTTAAATACATTTTCTTCGAGTGAAGTATGTTCTAAATTTCTAAATCTTACCCACTGGGGTATATATGCCAATAAACGTGTTTAACTTTTAATTATTCATCCCCTCTGCACAAACGATAGAATTCTTCTATCTTTCATTGCAATGATAGTTATTCAAAATCGACCTAGATTTAAAGATATTCTAATGTTCTCGGTTAGATAAATATAGGTAATAATGATGATGTTTAGGGCGCGGTGTTGGTTTACTCTTACAGCACCTTAGAGAGTTGGTGTTGATTTACGTTTTAGTTCTGTGTTGGACCTAAATTAATTTGAGTGGCATAGTACAATTGGGATAATTTGGTTAAGGAATATTTTGGGTTTACGGGGATTCGTTTGTGTCATTGTAGTAAATAAGGATTATGTTTATACTAGCCGTGCCTTGACAGGCATCGCTAAATTAAAGTTAACGTACGTTTAATTTTCAACAATTTAAAACGACAAGAACTCCTCAATCCCAAAATGTTACGTTTTTTTGTTTCGCCCCCCCCCCCCCCCCCTGGTAAAAAGGTCCACAATTTAGTAAAAAGTCCCACTTTTAAATTCGCCCAGAAACAAATCTTGGTTACCATGGTTACGGGCCTGTTTTATACACATCGAAAGAATCTCTGCGGAAAACCGGTCCTAAACTGCAAAAAGGTTGCTTAAAATACGTATTTAAAAAATACTTTTGTAATCAATATATGAAGAGCTGTGTTGCAAAAGGGCCACCAGACCACTCCAACATGTTACTCATTTTGCATTATTGAATTTGCATTGACAAGTCCATGGAATTAATTAAATAATTGTATGGCTGTGTTCATTCTGTTTCTACAGGGTGAATCAAAAAACATTGTGCACGATTTTAAGCGGCCATTTGACCTTGGTGCGTGCATTGAATCATGGAATTTTTATTGTTTTTATAAATCGTTGTTAATCTTGTTTATCCTCCCAAAGTATGACAGTAATCGACTTTAAAATAAGCAAACTGTGGCAAGTTTCGTAAACTGACCGCGTTTTTCGCCATTCCAATGGGATTTACACACAGTAAAATTGGTTTTGCTAAAATGGTCATTATTATCACATTAATTGTCAAAATGTTCCTGTAAAATCATTCTTTCGCTCTGGGATAAGTAATTAATAGTCTAATAATGAGTTGTCAAATGAAAAGGCAAATCTGAATACAAGCATCACCTGTTACACAGACCAAGAAGGCAAGAAGTCTTCAAGAAGTGGAGGCACGTGTCAGAGCCGAAGTGACAGGCTACACCGCAACAGGGTAATGGTTGGACGAGCTGTTCGCAACTTGTTGGACAGTGCACACACATGTCTTCAGCAAAATGGTGGCAATGTCGAACATGGCAGCAAACAAATAAATGATTTCTATTTTGAATTGCAAGGAAGCTAATATTTCATTGTATGCCTTAAAAAAAACACCTTTAGCAGAAGAACCTAAAGGCAAATGTGAATGACTTTTCAGTGCAATTATCAAGAAACAAAAGTGTCTTCAGAACATTTTCATTTCTGCAATATTTTTAGTTTGTGAAGTATTATTTATTTCTACAATGTTTTACCACCTTTGATAATTTAATATACCAGGAACCTGAAATAAATTACAGGCACAACAATGCCTTTCTTGTAGACTCTCACTCCATATCATCATGCTGCTGCAATATTCATGTCTTAACTGTGTAAATCCCATTGGAATGGCGAAAAATGCGGACAGTTTACAAAACATTGTACAGTTTGCTTATTTTTTAGTCGATTACTTTCATTTTTGGGGAGGATAAACTAGATTAACAACGCTTTATAAAAACAACACAAATTTCATAGTTCAATGCACGCATCAAGGTCAAATGGCCGCTTCAAATCGTGCACAATGTTTTTTGATTCACCCTGTATATGACTTGGATAAGTGCATCCATGCACGCCAATTGGGGTTTAAACATTTCGCACAGTCAAAACATTTCGCACGGTCATAATAAATCGCACAGTCCAAAAAAACCAAGACAGCACAGTCAACAATTACTGCTAATGGCCAATCCTCCAGGTTTTCATCAGTTTTCTCTACAACATTTTCCTTTATTAAGCCGACTGCTGCATAACGATTACATGTACACAATTTGCCGACTATTTCACTATTTTGATTCCCCCCCCCCCCCCCCCCCCTTGCGCACGCTACTGGTTATATATATAAAAAAATCCCCATCGTTGAGGCTCGAAAACAATATCATTAAAAAGTTGGAGAAATTTGTAGGCAACTATTGTCCAAAAAACGATTTCGCGATACGCAAATATCGTCATCCCTGATCATCATGGCGTCCAGCGTGCACGAGCCTGATCATCATGGCGTCTAAGGTGCACGAGCTACTCGGTGATTAGGCTAGAAAAACTTGAACAGACGATTCATGGGTGAGTATTGTGTATTTAAAGGTTTTTGCCAAGCTGTGTCTTAGAGCGTGTTTTTACTGGGGCACTGGAAAGTTAAAGGGGGTACAAAGAGATGTTTAAGATCGCGTTGAATGATTGAATACAAGTGGGTCGAACACTGGTCGAAGATCACTCTTCATGGGATGGACGATCATCGTAGTTACGGGATAAAAACGGATTAAACGTTAATCATCGATGGCGAGTAATTTCCGAAAATTACGGCCCGTATGAACATATAGCTATCGTTACTTTGAAAATAAAACAACAACAACAAACACAAAACTAAAGCAACCCATATTTTTGCCTCACCTGTGTAAAGGCGTCATTTGCTCATTGTCAAATACTTCCGTTTCTGCCCCTCTGTCAATCAGCATTTCTACCATGCCGACTTCACCAAATATGGCAGCTTGGTGCAGAGCCGTAAACCCGTTTGGCTTACGGTAATCTGCGGGGGCACCACGGTCAATCAGTGCCCTTGCTACCTATTTTATTGTAAAGAAAGTAATATTCATCAGGAGTCAATACAAAAAGTTCTCGCCCTACTTTCATTACGCTAAGAGCTTGTAAGGGCGCGCAACACTAAACCACTCTTCATTTTGTGTAAAGAAAGAAAATTCCGGCTAAAAACAAAATCCGATTTTGTGTTAGTTTGGGGCCCTTTTGATATTTTTGGGACCCTTTTAAGGGTAGCATGATAAAATAAAAATTCCCTCAAAGGGAGAGGGCTCACGTACCATTTTTCTTTCTTGTAATAATGTGTCCTGTTAGTGCCCTAGTTATGATATTATTATGATGAAGGGTTGATTTGGATGTTTTTCAAACCGCCGGCATCCGCATGTACATTCAGCTAACCATCCCTGCTCCTCCTTTCGAATCACCCGTGAGCCAAGGAGAAAAATATCACTCAGAAATGCTCTTTGAACGTTTGTCTAAATGCTACTATGTACAATGTACACATTGTAGCGCTAGTCTGTAGGTACATGTACACGTACGTAACCCTTTTATAGAGAGACAATTTATTCTAAATGCGCGATGCCTCGATTCTTAAATTATGTAACCTAATTCAATGCATGTTGTATTATTTTGTGAAACATATTTCAGGGATGCAAATTATTACGATAGATTGTATGGTTTTTGCTTCAACTTGTCAACAAAGAGATCGTATTTTCTACGCGTCCAAAATAATCATGTCGGACGCATTTGTTAAACAAGATGTGCAATCTATCGCGTCCCAATACTAAAATATTGCGTCCGAGACGCTAAGTCGCGCAAAAGAAGGGAGATTTTCTGAGTGAGAACTCAAAATGTGGCTTCAATCAACAGTATTTATACCGACTCTAAAACACAACAGAAGTCATCGAAGTTTTAAAGTCGCTCGGTATGTCATCGCTGCAACAATTTAAAAATGTTGCTTTATCTTTTGTGTCAACAAAAAACACCGATAATTTGAATATCCACGGTCTTTAGACCGTATGTGAGCGATAAAAAGAAAGATGATCCCTTGTACTAAAGGGTTCAACAAAAGAAAGTATACCACTTTTTTATGTCATTTTGAGTAACATTCAATTTTTTTTTGACCAAACAGGCTAGATAGGCATTTTGATGAATCTTTTAGGCATAATTTGATACCAAATTTGCCCCCTAACAACAAAGATAAACCATGATTAGCACCATTTAAAGAAAAATATCCTATTTTCAAGTGTCTCATTTCCAATACACAGCACGAGAAGAAAGGACCAAATGTGGTCTCTCTGCGTGTGTGTGTGTATATATAGCCATGATTGACGGGGCTATCGATCGCACAGTGCAAATGCGTTGGGTTTACGACATTGTGTGTGTTAACAATTGGTCCTTTCTTCTCGTGCTGTGTGTTGGAAATAAGACTTTGAAAATTTGAAGGCCCGATTCGAAAAGTAGAAGGTACCAGATGGTAGTAAAAACTCTCTACTTTTGGTTGGCTGATATGCTTAGTTTGTATATTCATTGAGTGCATCACACCAGAAAAAGACCCAGAAACACAGAGTAAACTTGTTATGGTTATGGAAGACATCAAAACTCGACAGCCCGTTGACCGCCGGTTACGGTCATTTCCGCCCGGTTCTTTCAGGTCAAATGTTTTACTGGTATATGAATATTCACGCATGCAACACTGAACAACCGCCGGTTGACTTAATGCTGTAACCGGACCAATTTACGCTATCAATCTGCTACTTTGCGGTCGTAATAGCTCTCTCTATAATCTGTCTATAAAAAACAACTATGCATGGACTTTCGGTATTGATTTTAAAAAGTTAATTGAGCTATAAACAGCCAATCCCAGCGAAAATCAATAGCTGTATTGTACTGGTTGTCAACTGAGACTTGAGAGCCCATTACTTCAAGATGTTATTGCTCACGCGTGTGACGAGGCACTATCAACCGGTTCGTGTTCACCAGAGTGCAACTATTTGACCTCATTATGTGTGTATATTATAACAGACGACACGTTTTGTGAGAACCGGGCGGAACCGGCCGTAACCGGCGGTCGAGTTTTGACGTGATCCCTTAGCTTACTGCAGACCTCTTGGCAGCAATGGCACTGATCAATAGCAACATACAATAAATGGCTAGAGAATATGTTAAGGAATAAACTTATGTTAAAAAAAATTGCGAGTCAAACTAACCTAATTTGCATATGCGAAATTTGAACACATAATAAGCTCATTTGCATATTTAATGAGATAATTAACTAAATTTTACATTTTAATATACGTCGTGTCACAGGTAACCAGTGTACCAAAGCTCATCTTTCTACTGCTTGTAGAACTTCCGATATTCACGTTACGCATATTAATTAGCTGGACTTAAGTCATTTTTTGACGATGAGTTGCGATTATGAATTTTGAATAAAATGGCATATTCTGGAGTCTGCTGTACAAATATGATATAAATATCATGTCTGATTTTAATAGAAATGGATAAACCTATGGCCAGTATCTTGCCTCTCTGTTGTAGCCACTGTATGTACATAGTTTTGCATGATTTTTTTACCAAAATTTCTACTTTTGCAAATATCTACAAAATGAGACTAATTTTGTACACTTCAGTGCATTTGCATTTTGTGTGCTATACCTTCGCTCCAGGGATATTGCAAAATATCGATTTTCAATTTTACCTAAAATTTATGACGTGCATGAACATACTTGCTCGGAGGTGGGCAGAAATCAGGCGTTCGGGCTGAAAAAAGGGGTGGCGCTGTTTAAAAGATCATATCATACAGACGACGGTGGACACTAACGGCCGTTAATTTTGAATTTCCGTTGGTTTCAATGTAACAATGGATTTTGATTATATGACTCAATAAAATTCATCACTCGTTGTAACTAAATTATTTCATCCTGAAACCACTGTGGGTGGCTAACTATCCGCAGTGTCAGTATCATTTTTTGAATTTAAACCGTTGTTAAGCGTTCTTCCCATTCACTTGATCACGTAACCTCGTTCGCATATTTTAACCTGAATATTCGTGAATACGCCCGTGTCCAGCGTCGTCTGATATCATACAGATCATAAGATCTAATTGGAAGACATAACACTTTTTGACGAATCTATTAAAAATTTAAAGCATAGTCAATCATTGACTACAAGCGTTCTCAACATGCTAAAAAGGGATCTAAGGGCAAATAAATGAGAGTCTGATTTATGCCGATTTTACGTGTAATCCAACCGCATCATTAAGGTGCGGGAGTGTAGTTCTAAATTATCCTGGCGAATATCTAATTAGCTAGGATATTAAACTATTCAGATATTTAGATATTTAGATTAAATATTTGTTTGGATATTAAGCTATTTAGATATTTAGAAATTAAAGGTTTGGATATTAAGTTATATCGATATAAAAACGGGAAGAATTATCTATAATCTCATCCTCACATGAATGTGTCTATTGCTGACGGCTAGATGAAGTGGTGTGTTTCCCTCGTTGTCAACGTCACAGATATATTCTACTAGGAATATACCGACTTGAGAAGCTGTCATAATAGAAATAAATAAGAAGGAACGAGGTTAATCAACAGTTTCAATTTCTGCGCCATGTTTACGAAACGCCTATTTCTAACGTCAATATTATACGTCAATAATGTAATAATCAAAGTGAGCATCCTACTGCTGACGGTTGGTAGAGCAAATGGCAAAGGAGCTCACGTTCTTCCCCGTCAGACACGTAATATTAGCGATCCTGTGATATAAAGTAGTCAGAATTACAGCCTATGACCGGACGACAGAATAAAGACCGTTTGATTTGATTTGATGAGAAGTTCATCCTAGATCCAAAATCCTACATCACACTTACACTACATACAACACCACAAAGAGTGTAATAATCATTGAATTCGATGCTAGACTTTAAAATCAAGTCCACGTCGGAAGAAAGTGTAACAACACTATTTAAGAAAGATTTGTATCTACTCTATGATGTACGAGGGGGTATCAAAAAGTTTTAGAAATCACCAAGAAGTGAAATAGCCAGAAACTTCATTTTGATATGTGATTCTTAAGACATCTTTACAAGGGTCAAAGGACATTACAAACAAGCTTATTGACCATAATATAATGGTAACATGGGGTGTACACAGATTGACCTCTAATGACCCCTACATGACCTTTGACCACTTTCTGTCAACACTTTAACCTATTTGTTGTTGTTTGGGGGAATAACGCAATCTGATGCGATCTGAGGATCAATCAATGGCGGTCAATCTGAAGATCTCTACAATGGCGGTCTGTGGACAGGGAATAAATAGTGGGAGAAATGTGTGACTTTGCACAGTGACTTTGTAAAGATGACTTAAGGATCACTTATCAAAATGAAGTTTCTGGCTCCTTCACTTCTGGGTGATTTCCAAAACTTTTTGATACCCCCTATGTTGCAAATGCGCCATAAAATGGTCTACCCGTGTACCCTGTGACCGAGACATACCCATTGACAGTAGATATTGTACAATGTCTTTGAATCCACTCTGTGCTGCTTGTAATAATGGTGTGACGTCATTAATATCCTTTGAACGAATCTGTGCTCCATGTTGAACCTTTAACGTATAATAATAGGAAAAACGGATGAAACGATGTGTATAAATAATTTGTACAACGTGTCTCAGAAAAAAATGTCCCGTTAAGTTTGAGCACTGTATTGTAATATGACAGTATGTTTAATTTCGATGTAGATCATATCGAAATTAATCTAAATGACCACAGATAGCTTCTACCAAATTTGCTTCATGTTTACCATGAATAACCTTGAAGACCACCCGTTACTTGTTATTTGAAGCAAAGTAATGACCTCCCTGATTCAAATGGTGTTGATCATTAATCGATACCAAAAAAGCATAAGAGGCCTTCAGAAATGCTAAGAAAATGTGTTTTATTTTCATTTTCACTGTTTTTTCCTCGAAGAAATCATTACATGAGAGAGTGTTTCTACATTATATCATAGATCTAAATATGATAAAGATTTTTTTTTTTATGGGCCCTTGAACCTTATATAGTAACCTGTATCAGTGAATTACATGATACAGTTTTCTGACACAGATTACGGGTATTACACTAAAAATGTTTGAATATTCAAGAAATAAATGAAGTTTTAACAGCGATTGTTTGGTAAAACAATGTGAAGACGACTCAGAAACTAAAAACGACCATAGCCCAAAATATAAAGATGTGGAAAACGCTATGGAGGTTATCCATGCAACCAGGCGGAACAGACAACACCTGGGCTATCCCTTCGCCGCAACGGTGATCCATATCATCATATATGGCGAAAAATGCAGACAGTTTGTGCCGCAGTTTGCTTATTTTTCAGTAAATTACTTTCATTTTTGGAAGGATAAACAAGATTAACAGCGCTTTGTACAAACAACAAACATTCTATGGTTCAATGCACGCATCAAGGTCAAATGGCCGTTTGAAATCGTTCACAATGTTTTTTTGATTCACCCTGTATAGGAAAATGTGCCGCCAAGTCAGAAATTTGAAAGTGGGGTGGGGGGGGGGGGGGGGGGCGTCGAATTTGTTTTTTGAGAGGGGGGGGGGGGTTGGGGAGGTTCGAAAATATTATTTTTGTTATTTGAGAGGGGAGAGGGTGGTCCGATAATATTATTTTTGAGAGCGGGGTTCGGTGTGGGGGGGGGGGGGGTTAAGTTGCCGTCCCCCATATATGACCTACGGGAAACAAAAAGAATCGAAATCACTTTTTTAATTTTGGTTAATTAATTTTAAAAACAAGTTCAACATTTTCTAAAATCAAACAAACAGGGTTTCTTTTTTAGCCTAACTGGAAGACTGTTGTTTAGCCTCATCAATTGTATCTCTCTCAGCGTTCTCTTTGTTAGTACAAATTGTCGGCTTATTTATTTATCCAATGCAAGAAAATCGTCCAGATATGTGTATAATACTAGTGTTCAATAACAGCATAAACTTATAATAATAACCTTAAAATAATGATAAAGTACTTTCACAGCGATATTACAAAAAATGTAACATGAATACATCATCATACCGCAATGTTTCACACAAAAACGGACTGGAAAGAACGAGAGAGTTGAGTAATTCTACCTATCATTCAGCTATCCAATGGAGATTAGAGTTTGCAAATGATGACCACGTCACTTAAAGTATAACCTTTACCTGTCCTGCAAGGGATATACAGGGTGGTTCAATAAAACCTTGACAGTTTTTTGAAGCAATTTTTTTGAAATTCTGTAGATTTAAAAAAAAATCTTTTTCAATATTCATCAACTATATATGATCTTGACCATCTATGCTGAAAATGTCATTAAAAAATAACCTTACGGTTGCAAAATAACAGCTATTTGAACAAAGTCTGTCCCATTTCACTCTGTCCACGGGTACTGATTTCGCGACGTTACAACCAGTGTGGTTCAATAAAACGTTTACAGTTTTTCAAAGCCATATTTTTAAAGATTGTGGGATTTGAGTGGTTTTTTTTACATATTCCTCAAAAATATCATCTTGGCCGTCTATGCTGAAAATGTCAATGTCAATAATGCTATGGCGGCAAAATGATAGCTATTTGAAGAGAATCTCTCCAAATCTCTTTGCCCACGAGTAAGTCTGCGGGAAATGCCCAGCAAGATAACATTAAATGGCATCGTCACTGTTAAGGCATAGAGCATAGACAATTACACTTCCAATCTATGAAAATCAATCATTCTAATTAGGGTCACTGGTGGTATTATTATTACGTATTGATTTCACACCTGAATAGATAGTTAAGATGTTAACAATTACCCTGGTTTCACCTGGCGGGATCTTCAAATCTTAGATTACTTGCATGCAATTCATCATTCAGTATTCAATGTAACGTCGCGAAATCAGTACCCGTGGACAGAGTGAAATTGGACAGACTTTGTTCAAATAGCTGTTATTTTGCAACCGTAAGGTTATTTGTAACGATATTTTCAGCATAGATGGTCAAGATCATGTAGTTGATGAATATTGATTTTTTTAAAATCTTTAATCTACAGAATTAAAAAAAAAATGGCTTCATAAAACTGTCAAGGTTTTATTGAACCACCCTGTATCTTGAATAGGCCTACTACTAGTATTTACTTGCTCTTATCGTGGTCGTTGCACAGAGGTGTGATTTTCTCAAATACAGATTTCTTTATAAATTAATACATTTGGCCCAAACCTCCAATATTTCCCGATATTGAGGTATAATGATGCTATTTCAACCTCGCTATTCTATAACTGGTTTATATTAAGCGTCACTAGTTATCAGTCATAGAAGAACAACGCCTTCGGAGCATGTCTTGTCAAGACCTTGAACATAAAATACTGTCTTGTGTGTCCAGATGATTATATTGGCCCATCTGGAGGGTTAATTATGAATCCTTTTTTTTAAACATTTGTTAGGCCTACACAGTATTTCCCCCCGTTTGTTATCTGATTCTGAACCAATACTAATACGTTGCATTTTGCATTAGAGTGCAGATAAATGAATTACTTGAGCCTTGTAAAATGAATCAACAGTACCAATCTAAACCGACAATGAATGACAAACGGGCACACATCTATGTAGGGGGGGGGGGGGGGGGGGGGGGTCCCTCATTCCCTCAGGATACGTCACTGTTTGCGTACACTGTATTATTTATTATTGATCAATTTTGGGATTTTATTATTTGGGCACGGTGCAAAAAAAAAAAAATCCCCAAATTTCACCGATTTTTCAGATATTTCATTGTTCACATCATTTTAAATACAAAAGGTCACTTTTACAAGGATTTCAATATCTTATATTTAAAAAAATAAAATAAAAATAAAACACCCGCATTCCGCATAAGGTTTGGAAAAACTGAAAAGCTTCGAGACAAAAGATTTTTTTTAGTATAGCCTAATATTCATTTGGCCTTCTTTTACAAACACTGGCCTAAACAATACTTGATGTTGCTTACCATTCCAAACTATACAACTAAAGATTTATTTGTTCTTTCTGAAATAAACGGCTTTTACTTAATTCTCATTCTTTCTTTAATTAATACTTACATAGCAACGATCTACATGATCTATGCATGTTTTACTATAGCAAAAGGCTTATGGTAAAATTTGAAAGACTGGTACTTTCTGTTTAAAGTTTGAAAATGAAAATAGGCTTATCCACGGCGTTTCTTCCCCTCAAAAACATAGATCGAAGTTTACAAGTTTGTTTGTTGAGCGAAATACGTATTTTCCAGTAAGGGATTCCCCTCGGTGATCTCAACGATGTCCGCAATAACAAAGCGAAGGGGAATCCCCAAACAGACGATCGTCAACAAAACAGATCCCCACCAAAATGTCACGAAAATCAATGCAAGAACAAATTACCAATATCAGTTGCCCCTCAGTTAATAAAGAAAGATAATAACATTGTTATTTTAACAAAGAAATGAACATAAATGATTCTACGAAGTCGAATTTTTAAGTTCAAAATCCGGCATCGCAAAAAGTTATTTTTCACGCAAACGCGCCATTTTGAACTATTCGGCAAAAAGTTCGTAAATTCAATCTTGATAAATTACGTTTTCTCAGAATAATTCGCAGAGATTTTTTGTGTGTACACTTTTACCGCCATTAATGTTAAACTAAATGAATAATGTAATTTATGACAAATTTTATAGGAAAACAAGCAAAAGTTGACGCTCCGGGCCGGGCTTGAACTCACGCGAATGCTTCCCAAAAAGATTCAAAGTCCGAGGTCTTAACCACTCGGCCACCAATCCAGACGTGAACTAAATTGTGTAGAATTAATTATATACCAAACAGAAGAGCTATCGCGTGATTGGTCCAATTGTGTCCAACCTTTCGACTCTGCTACCGACGCTAAATACAATTCTAAATACGTGAGACCGTGTTTACATACAAAGACGGTAAAAGATATAGTTTTTTTAAGAATTTTCGCGCAAAACAAGACCAAATTTGCCAGTTTTTCGTGGATTTTCGCTCATTGAAAATTTAATCAGCAAAAAACACACCACCCCCCTTCCCTTCACCAATTCCCACCAAGATAGGCCTTACGGATCTCCAGATTTCTTGTCTCGCAGGTCGGACGGACCGTAGACGGACAGACAAAAAAGTGGCCACTAAGTCTCTTTATGAACATAGTTCAGGCGAGACAAAAATCATGCTGGCCATTTTTGCTCCATCACCCCACCCACCCCCAACCCATCCTAAATCCCAAATTTATACAGCAAACAGTTTTTCTCCGTCACCCTCTCCCATATCCACCACTACATGACTACCACCCCACCCCACACGGACCAATCCCGTCATCCATCCCACCACCCAACGGACCAACCCTGTCGCCCACCCCAAGCAAACTGCAAAACTAGCATATCATTATCAACCGCAAAAGCCGGGAACCACAAAATCTGGTTTTAATTTGACATTTTGAAACTGGTCTGTTCATTGTCATGGTTTGTTGTCAACTCACCAAGAACCTAGGCCTACTTACACTACATGTACTAGCTGACAGGAGAAATATTAAATCTCACTCAAAAGAACACCGATCTAGGCTACTGGCCACGATCGAAAACGCATGATTTGTTTTCAAAACACCAGTATTCTAAGCCAATTTCATAGTCACGATATGCGTGGAAATTAATTTTTAATGTTATTTCTATTGGAATTATTCAAATAAATACTTAAAATAGTCAATTGTTTACACAGTCAATCTGGATTCGTAAAACGTATAAAACCAAAATAAAATAAAATATCAAATATTGACACCATTGCTTGGTACTCGCTAGATAGAACTGTGTAAGAAAGTCGGGAAAAAGTGTACTTTAGCTCCCAGATACTAGACTGTACTAGTATCGACCAATACTAGAACACCCAGTATCGTTCGATACTGGTACATTATTTTGGTCCAGTATCGCTCGATACTGGCACGTTTAAAATGTTCCAGTATTGCCCGATACTGGATCAAAATAATGTACCAGTATCGAACGATACTGGTACATTATTTTGTTCCAGTATCGGGCAATACTGGTAGAATGTGTACCAGTATCGCCCGATACTGGTACATGAAAAATGTTCCAGTATCGCCCAATACTGGATCATGGAAAAGGTACCACTATCGCCCAATACTAGAACATTAAAAATGTACCAGTATCGCCCAATACTAGAACATTCAAAATGTATCAGTATCGCCCAATACTAGAACATTAAAATGTGTCAGTATTATCCAATACTGGAACATGAAAAATAGAAATGGGAGTCGCCGCCGATTGGCTTTTTTAAAGCAAATCATAGGCCCAATTTCACAGTTACGCTTCTGATTGGTTCTCAGTGGGATCCGATAGCATGACGACAGGATCCATATAAAAGCACGATGAAATAGCCTTACTTCATTATCCGGGTTTGATTTCTAACTTCTCTCTAGTCGTAGACTCTCTCACTGATAATGGATGACTCAAGCTATAACAATTGAAACAGCAGATATTATCGGAGGCGTGTCTTTTTCAGAATCAAAAGCTGACGTCACGTCAGCTTGGAAGACGAAATTGACAATAAGCACATTTAAAAGGGGGTCTTGTCAACCGAGCTATAAGTGGAACACTATCAGGCGATGATGAGAGAACATCAGAAAACTGGTTTGAAAACTTGTCGCAGTTGAGTATGGGAATATTTAAATTCTCAAAATAGAGTCAACTATTTCTAAGCTGACTGATCATCGGTAGTTTTCCAAGCCACTGAATTTTTCAAAAAGAGAAAATGATCATGCATACGTAACGTTAAAAATTGACTTGACCAATCAGCCCATCCTAATGTAGCCATAAAATCTATTTTCAGAGCCTCAACAACTTCAAGAGAAAGATATTGAACGACCCTATTTAGTGTGTAGTACTCCAACATAAACAATGTTGTTCCCAAACCATAATGAATGAGATGGTTTTCCCTCGCAATATTTTAAAACACTACGACATTTTTTTCTTCAAACAAATAATAGAAAATAAATCCCGCAATTCATATAACAACTGAACACGTATTTGAAAAACGAAAAAATAGCTATAATGCACTCAAAGCTGACCTCGTAAAAATGTCGCTAATTTTTAATGCTGAAATAGTCGTCCCCTTTTCACAAATATGACAATACACGAGTTCTGGAACAAATTAAATCATTCCATTATCGCGCGATACTGGAACATGTAAATCGTTCTAGTATCGAGCGATACTGGAACGATTTACATGTTCCAGTATCGAGCGATACTGGAACAAAATGGTCCAGTATTGGGCGATACTGGAACATTTAATTTGTTCCAGTATCGATCGATACTGGAATGAAACCGTTCCAGTATCGGGCGATACTAGAACACATGAAGTGTTCCAGTATCGGTCGATACTGGAACACAATTTGATGTTCCAGTATCGACCGATACTGGAACATGTAAATTGTTCCAGTATCGAGCGATACTGGCAAAATTCATGTACCAGTATCGACCGATACTGGTATACCAGTATCTGGGACCTAAAGTACACTTTTTCCGAAAGTCGACCCAAAGTAGTTTCTCGTATAGTCTTGTCATGACAGGCGTGTCGAACGATCAAAAACCTGAAGCGTGCGTTGTAGACTATATTCCACCTCTTACACTAGTACATTTACGATTCATATAATGTACATTATTGCCTGTACGAAATAGACACTTGTAGTCTATATTACAAATCACGTAAAGAGCACCCGATGGCCTAATTCACACGACCCATAATCGCTTGCGCTCACCGTCGGCCAAACCGAAATCATCGCCTGCATCCCCTCAACGGGTTTAAAGTCGGTATAAATATTTAAAAGTTTGTTCATTAACCATTATTTACTAATTTACTCATTATTTACCAATTAAAACCCTAATGGCCGTCAAAATCGTTTTAGTTTTTGCTTAGTTTATAGTAAGGTCACGAATTTTCTGCTTTGTAACTGTCGAATTCCGCGTTTTTCCGCTTTGTAAATTTTGCATTTTTCTGTGATGTAATTTTCCCCAAGAAAGCTTAAAATTTACGATCTATAAAACCAAAATAAACACACTTTACAGAAAAACACATTATTTTAGATTTTTAGGCTTACCTTATTATTACTGTTGCGGTAGCCGAACCTCTATATAGCGGTTTTATATTAAAATATTGTCTGTTTTGTTTTATTACGTATCGTTTTTTAATATTTATATTGTTTTATTCAAGACTATTTATACATTTTGTGTTTTGGACGTTTTTTGTGCATTTTTTTCTTTTTCTTTTCATCAAAATGTCGTTTTCCGCGTTTAACCTAAATTCCGCGATTTTCGCGGAAATTCCGCAACGCGGAAAATTCGTGACCTTAGTTTATAGTGTTTTACGTAATGTGAATTTGTATTTTTGACCGGAAGTAGTCCCCGAACCAGGGTTTACGATGTTGCCAAGCTTATGCCCCAGGCGCATGACTTGGCGTCACTTTGCGTGATGTGAGACGGTTCAAGTGAGCAGTGTTGCTATTTTGAAGGAGCCAAAAAGCGGCCACTACACTTTATAATGGACATGGTCCACCCGAACGTATAAAGTTTGAACCGATTGAAGGTAAAGGGATATAGTCATAAGCAATAATACTTGACGATATTCTGTCCTTATATCATAGTTTTATGATCCTTATATCATAGTTTTATGATTTACTGGGGAAATAACGGCATTAAAATAAGTATTAGGTATTTATTAATTTGTCGCCTCTGAAATCAGTACCACTCTTGATGGCGCAGCGGTCTATAATACCCTAGGGCTGAATTTCAAAGACTTCGCCAGTTCAAAAATTGTTTCCGATAGGTCGAATCTCGCTAGGATCACTTTCTCTTTTGTCTTTATTTTTGTAACAAATGACGTTGTTTTATGAGTTAAAACATTGAAAATTTGATTCATACTATACAAATGTTTTTTTCCTCTGAAAAATGACATTTGAATTAATTGCAATTTAATATTAGAAAAATGTACGGCTTTTCAAGATGCACGGCGCGGTTTTACCAAGAATTTCATTATTTTGTGCAAAAATTACATTTTCTGACAAACTTAAATAAAAATCAAAACTTTTAGTGGCTCAAAATACCAGACATATCTTCCTGTTGATTTTAAGGGATTTTAATGGCATTGGTGTCATGGTATATGGTTAATAATGACATGGCTTGCATCAATACCTACTCAGATTTCAGATGTAATTGACGTTTCAATATTTCAGACAGATTTGTTGACATTTTCAATAACACATCTACAAATGCTTCCTTAATTGTTTTTTCAAAGTGTTAAAGTGTTAATTAGGGTGTAATACGAATCAATAAGTAGTTAGTAGTTAACACCACTTACAGATGCAATAATGAAATTGAGTGAAATAATGAATAATGAATAATGAAATAGACACCTACCCACTCTTTTAAAAATATGAAACGGGAAACTTGGTATTAACATATTTCATTAGCCTTAATTTAGGTCTCCACTGTTACTGTAAAACTATTACTTAGACCCTCAAAAGACCACTTTGTCATATTTCTATGTATTTTAATAAATATTGACATCAGACAGAGATAATGTTGCGTCTTTTCTCACTAGATAATAATGAAATTGAGTGAAATAATGAATAATGAATAATGAAATAGACACCTACCCACTCTTTTAAAAATATGAAACGGGAAACTTGGTATTAACATATTTCATTAGCCTTAATTTAGGTCTCCACTGTTACTGTAAAACTATTACTTAGACCCTCAAAAGACCACTTTGTCATATTTCTATGTATTTTAATAAATATTGACATCAGACAGAGATAATGTTGCGTCTTTTCTCACTAGATGTGAAGCGCTTATTTCCTAAATCTCTTACATCCACTTTCAGAGTTTTGACAGAAAACAATGATTTTTGATTTAATACTTATATTTTATTTTATTCATTTTATTTGTTGTATTAAGTATTCGTGGATAGAAATAAATAAATATGTCTGCTACAAATTGTCTGCCTTCAATTTATTTTTATTTAGGTGTGCGAATGCATGTTTGTAATAGGAAATAAATAATAGTTGGGCCTGGGTCGAAAAAACCCCCAAAAATAGCCTAAGTCTTACTTAGGTTTTGTTTTTTGATTCTCCTCGGCTTGTTTGAGAGACCATCTAGCGGGTCGCGAGCGAAGCGAGCGTTACCCGCTAGTATAGTACAGTGAGCCGTCGATTTCGTGTTTCTGGCGAGTCACGAACGCAATGATCAACAATGAAATTCGCGTCTAAAAATGTGCCAAATAGACGGGAAAACAGTGTTTTTCATAGGGAAAATGTAATGTAATAAAATATTATCAAATCATGAATATATAACGCGCGGGGACTTTAGCACGCGCGCGTGTAATAGGAAACACACAATTTATAGTGAAGAGCCTAAGTACTACGACCGCAACCACGAATTATTTAAAACAACTGGTTTGTATTAACCTGAAATCATCTTAATAAAAACAATGAAACCATGTTGACTTAGTTATGTATACGTAAAGAGTATAAAATTGCATAATACATTTATTCCCAATTCCGGGTTGATGGATATGTTTTATAGAACAAAACTTAGCCCAATATCAGAATCATCAATCCTTTCTGATTATCTGATAAATATATTCCATTGCATTTTAAAATATCTAGTGTTTGACGTGTTTGATTTGAACGTTTGTCTCAATAGCTATTAAAGATTTAAAATTCCAAGGCGGCACGCGCGTTTTCTTTATTTTAAACATTTTATTGCCTTATCCAGCATCGAAATATCAAGATTGATCGATTTGTTTAAGAAATATTCAACGTGTGCGGGAGCTATAATAGTACTGCGGCCAAGTGCCTAAAAGGGCCTTAATAAAGATTTTACCCCTACCGGAGGTAATCAACTCCCATAATGTGTCATTAGAAAGGTATTTTCATTCCGCATCTGAAAATCATGGTTGTGAATTCTGTACCCGGGGAGAAGGTCAAGTAAAGGTCAAATAGAGGTCATCCAGAGGTCACCAAAGGTCAAATATTGGGTAATGCACTATTTTTAGTCAAAATATGTCATAATATCAATGAAAAAGATCAAATTTGGTGTCATTGTAAAGATAATTATATTGTTTATCATCCTATATCACGTTTGAGGGGGTTCCCGGCCATTTTATCTTGATTTTTAGCTAAAAGTGTCATTTTGGGACCATTTTTCACCATTTTTAGGCAAATTTCAGATTTCTTCTCATACATTTTGCCTTCCTATAATAGCAAACGCATTTATTTCATTATGGATTCTTTTTTAAAAACTGCCTACATGACATGTGTATATTGTCACAAAATATCAGTTTTCAAAATTCATAAGTTTAAAAATTATACCGAATGAAAGTCAGATACCCACAATTTCAGAAATTAGCAAAAATTCACCCATATTTAATGTCCCTGGATATGAATATCCATTTTTCTTAAATTGTCAGTTAGATGAATCCATTATACAAATAAAATTGATACAAATCTGGTATTATATTGAAGATCAGCTCGTTTCCTATGCATCTTTATAATTTGTCAGTGTCCCCCGTGGCCATATACTTCTTAATTGTAGGCCGAAAGTAGCATTTTTGACCCATTTGTACCGTTTTCTAGCTCATTTTAACCCTTTTCTCAATTTAGTAGACGAAGATCCATTCTTCAAAAGGCCTTATTTTTGAAGCAACATTAAAAAGAATAACCAGCATGATTGATATCAAATTAAACCTACAACTCTAGGGAATCTGAATTTCGTAGATGCACCGATGATATGGTTGACTCGTTTCCATGGCAACCACAAAATAAGTGGAAAGCATTTTAAAGAATTTGCAAACATTATTTGTTGTAAATTTTCGTATACATAAAATATTTCAGAACACCGTTTTCCACGTAAACGTTACTCTTACTCATGCTTTAACTAATTCTATATAAAACAGTTCCACATCCTTTTTATTTTTATTTTGGTTACCATGGCAACCAAAAAACACATTTTCCTTATTTTACACGAAATTTATGTTTTAAGGTTTTTGCATTTATGACATATTTTGTAAATGTAGTCTTTAATCTTTGATTGTAACTAAAACAAATGGTTTTCTACAAAGAAATTCACATTTTTATCAAAAAGTATATTTTTTTTGTAATTTTACCCCAAATTTGGTCCAAAAATTGAAATTTAAAAAAAGAAGAAGGAAAAATAGAAAATGCTTGATTTTAGTTTGTCTATCATATAAATATTGCATTGAGCCATTTTAATCACTCGCTAACATAATAATTATGAAATTAAGTTTCAAATTTACATACCTGACAACATGATTGATTTAACATTTTCATCAATATCTTGACAAATATGCAGTTTTACAGTATCATCACAATTTGCTTTAATAATCGAAACATGCTTGATCAAATCACCTTATGAGTCTCTTACCATGAAAACCAGTACAAGTAAACATCAAATGAAAGCTTCACCTAGCTGTCAATGGTCTTTGTAATTGTGATTCTCAATTAATACGGATGCATGTATGAGTTCTTGGCCAGTTTGGGGCCGGGGGGGGGGGGGGGGGGGGGAGGGTGGGTGTCCGTGTGCGTGACAGAGGTCCTTAGTTACTTTTCACAGCAATGTTCTAGATCATGGGTGGGCAACCTACGGCCCGCGAGATGTCTTGAGAAAAAGAAAAAAAATCAATATATTTTATATCATCACAAAAAACAGCTAGCTGCTTAGCATTTATCGGCACAAATGATGTTCCTCAACGTGCGTAGATCTATTTTCCCCATTAATTGTCATCTGTACTGTAATGAGATTACGATTTTGTGAAGATAGATTTAATATTAAGCACACACACACCTATTGCTTGAAAGTCTTCGGAATCAAAGGTTTGAAATCAACAGCAGGTCCGATTGCTAGAAAATTTGGTTGGGTGCGGCCCAGTCAATTTTTCATTCCTTATATCTAACCCACTCATTCAAAAAGGTTGCCCACCCCTGTTCTAGATCATAAACCATATACCAGAAAAGTGAGGTAGACATTAAGAGGACTACTTAAACTTATTTGGATAAACATTTAACCAATCCGATGGACATCTTCAATGGTTTAATGTTTAAAGTTAATCATTATCATCTGACCAAACACTATATACTCATTGTCTAATGATGGAAATGTATAGGCAGGTATGGTCGATTTCATTGTCTTTCTGGTGGCTATTCTAACCATTTGTGAGCCATCTAACAAAAGCTCCTTATTCACACTATAGAGCCCGGGGGAGGTACTCGCCTAATGCGATGCTCTAACCGTCTAACGGGCCGCTTTTTTTTTGACAAAAAAATCCCTAAACATGGGGTATGATTTTGTGCTGGAAAAGCCTATTTCCGCGAAAATGTTGTCTATTTTCGCGAAAAATGGACCAATTTTCCAGATAAATTGCAAAAATTGGGTCTATAATGAAGCGAAATCCTTAGAAATGAGTACCATTTTTCCAAAATCGCCCTTAGAAATGGGTAGGGGTTTGAATCTCCAGCCGCACACCCCCAACCAAACCGAATCCGAGTACCCCCTCCCCCGGGCTTTGGAGCCCCAAATAATGTATACGAGAGGCAAAATTGAACCATATTTGGACAAATATGTCAATAATTGTGACATTTTGGCAGTTTAATGGCTGTTTGGGCATTATGGCGGCCATTTTGGCTTTTGTTAAACCCGCTATACATCTTTTAGTCCTAGCATCTTTTACATTAAAAGATCTCAACTGACCCCGGGCTCCATAGCCCGGGGGGAGGGGGTAAAATGTGTGTTCTTACCATTTGAATAGCCTTTATACGAGGGGCAGTCAATAAATAATGAAAGTGATCATGGTATGAGATGCATGAGTGATTCTATTGAAGTGATAATGTGATCAATACAAAGTATGAACCTTTGTCTTTCAAACAATACAGTTTTGGATTTTTAAGTGTGAACTATGACGACATAGCATTGTCTCAAAGTAAGTACACTAGGGACACTGCTAAATTAGTTATTTGGCGGGAAATTTGAATTGTTTTTATTAAACATGTGGTTAGAAGATTGCATAACATGACATCAGAAGCAGGTAAATCCTGATTTTGTTCGCATAAATATGATACAAAAGACAATAACTTTAATCCCTGTGTAATTTGGAATGTGTAGTATAAGAGGAAAAGTAAGGAGAAGCAATTGAATAAAAGGTATACAAATATCAGTATTTCAAATAGCTAATTTTTATTTAAAAATGCCCAGTCAATGAATCACTAATATTGCGGAAAATCAAACAATTTAGGAAAAATTCAAGCAATTAACCAGTTTAGAAGATTTCATATGATAGTTAACTTATTATCTGAACTTATTCGCATGAAACCTGCAGAAAAATGCGCATGCGCAGACGGCAGATAATTTTGAAACGGGCCCAAAATGGCTAAAATCATGAAATTTACCAGATAAAAGCTTACTGTGCCTTCAAATTCTAATCAAAAATAATGAAAAATGCTTAAATCAATGTGTAAAAATATTGTGATAGTCAAAATGACGATATACATGAATGTATCAATCAAAGATGGCTGCCACAACGTCTCTTATTACTGTTATCGTTAGAGCTACTAGATATGTATTGTGAAGTAATCGTCATATAATTTCAATGGTTTGAGGACATTTTATGAACAGCTCCTTTTGAAATCCCCACTATTATTGCTTTACATCCCACAACAATTTATTAAATTATAATCCCTCCATTGTTCTTTATCCTTTGTTGTTTTCTAAGGTATATTATTGCGGATTTTGCTAAATAAAAGCGTATTTGAGATGGTCCCTTCTTGTTTGTATTAAGGCATTCAGATCTAAAAAAGAGTGTCAAACAGAGATAAGTGTGTATTCTAACTATGTGCCAAGTGTTATCTGTTTTTACGCTTGCATTGCCGAGATATACGCAAATGTATCAATCAACCCATATTCAACATATAACATATCCAGCCAAATAATTGACAGATTTCAGTCAGTGTCTGAAACCTATTGTGTTTATGTTAATGACGTTACATAACCAAAGGTATCTAACAATCCAAAAGTGTATTGTTTGAAAGACAAAGGTTCATACTTTGTATTGATCACATTATCTCCTCAATAGAATCACTCATGCATCCCATACCATGATCACTTTCATTATTTATTGACTGCCCCTCGTATATCAGGAAACAGTATTGATGTTGGTCATTTGGGGGCCATTTTTAACAATAGGTAGCCATCTTGAATATTTTAAACATTTATGGTGCGTTTTGAAGCACCATAAAAACAACTCTGTCTCGATCAACAGTAAGCCTTTTGAAGCCTCATCAGTAAGTTGGATTTTGGCGGCCATTTTTAAAACGCCCTCTAGCGGACAAACTAGCCAGGGTACCAATTGTCTGCCCTCGCTTCTCTGGTATGGTTTGTGGTCTATTAGAACATTGATGTGAAGAGTAACCGCGAGTGCCTCTAATGCACACAGGACCGCCCCCCCCCCCCCCCAGACAACGTACTAACCTACTAAACGATAACTATTTATATTAACATCACTCTTTGTAAGAAATTGGGACAACATTTAGGATGTCTCTAGCTTGAAAGAGTGTGTCCCTTGTATATACATATGGGGTAATAATTATTGATAATGATTGAGATTTAAAACATAATACAAGTAGTTTATATGTCACAACTATTTAAACTTATTTTTGACAATCTCTATTCTCTTGTCTTACCGGCGTGAAAAACTGCAATTTCCAACTAATTTGCCTGTATTCACGCTGCCAAGCGTATCTATAGGCAAAATACGACCACAACATGATGAAGTGGGACATGAACTAAATGATCGAGCCAAAGAATTCAACACCAAAAAGAGACTTTAAAAATACCAATTACGACGAAATTAAACCACAACTGAGAATATCTGGAGATCATCACCAATATAGTAGATGAAGGACTGTTTTGATGGGGGGGGGGGGGGGGGGGGGGGGGGGGGGGGGGGGCAGAGCGCGTAAAATGTTTCACTTTTTGAACTAAAATGGTCATCTTGTTAAGCTTGAATAATGAAACATTCAACTAATGCCCGCGATGTACGAAAAATTGACATTTCTAACACTTAAAAGGTCCAGTATGATGTTTTTAACGTCCCCACATAATATTTAGAATATTTGGTGTGTTTTGAGACCAATTATAATGTTGAAACCTGTTGAAAAAGTGAGTGCGAATCGAGCAAAAAAAACCCAGTTATTGAACTAAAATGGTCCAGAGAAAACGTTCATGAAACCCTCTTGTTGCCCCCATTTTTTTGCAGTCACCTCATGAATTTACGTAAGTGGTGGAGGGGGGGGGGGGGGGGGGGGGGGGGGTCAGAGGGCATAAAGGGCGTTGTAAGGGATTTTTAAGGATTTTTCTGTCAGGGGGGGGGGGGGGGGGGGCATCCGCCCCTCTTAGCTACGCCACTGTGATGCCCACATATCTAAAGAAGGACAGGACATCACTTTAAAAAGTCTAATGACTAGCAACCAAGCTTATACCCAGCCCCCGACCCAGCCTCAAACACCTCTCATACGAAGAGCGGCTACAGAACTTCACCCGAATACACTAAATACAAGAAGAGAAAGAGCTGATAATGAATAAAATAGATGAGATAAATCCCTGACACATCGTTCAAGGCCAAGCAACAGCGTACAAGAAGATACTCACAGAAATTTGTCAAAACAAGGTACAGACTCGAAATCCGCAAGTATTTCTATAGCCAAAGACTGGTGGATAGAAGAACTCACACACGCAATCGGCATCCCTTTAATTAATTAAGACTCACCATGAGAAAGACCTTTGACAGGTGGAGCTTTAATTGGATGTATTTGTACTGGTTTTTCATGGTAAGAGACTCATAAGCTGATTTGAACATGCATGTATCGATTATTTAAGCAAATTGCGATAATACTGTAAAACTGCAGATTTGTCAAGATATTGATGAATATGTTAATTCAATCATGTGGTCATGTATGTATATTTGAAACTTCATTTCATAATTATTATGTTTGAGAGTGCTTAAAATGACTCAATTTAAAGCTTATGTGATAGACAAACCAAATTCAAGCATTTTTTTTGATTTTTTTTGAAATTGCCATTTTTTGATTAACTTTTGGGTAAAATTATAAAAAAGTATTGTTTTTGATTAAAAAAATCATTTTCTTTGTAGAAACCATTTGTTTTAGCTACAGAGTAATAACAATCAAGGATTAAAGACTAAATTTACAAAATATATCATAAATGCACAACCTTAAAAAACAAATTTCATGTAAAATTAGGATTTTTACAATATTTTTGGTTGCCATGGTAACCAAAATACAAATACAAATAATTTGGAAAAATTTTATATAACATAAGTTAATGCATGAGTAACATTTACGTGTAAAACAGTGTTCTAAAATATTGTATGCATACGAAAATCTATAACAAATAATGTTTGCAAATTCTTTAAAATGCTGTTAATTTATTTTGTGGTTGCCATGGAAACGGGTCAAAATTTCATACACGAAACCACCCATATCAACTGTGCATCTACAAAATTCAGATTCCCGAGGGTTGTAGGTTTAATTTTATATATACATGCTGGTTATTCTTTTTAATGTTGCTTCAAAATAAGGCCTTTTGAAGAATGGATTTTCGTCTACTAAATTGAGAAAAGGGTTAAAATAAGCTAGAAAACGGGCACAAATGGGTCAAAAGTGCTACTTTCGGCCTAAAATTAAGAAGTATATGGCCACGGGGGACACTGACAAATTTTAAACATGCATAGGAAACTAGTTGATCTTCAATATAATACCAGATTTGTATCAATTTCATTTGTATAATGGATTCATCTAACTGACAATTTAAGAAAAATGGATATTCATATCCAGGGACATTAAATATGGGTGAATTTTTGCTAATTTCTGAAATTGTGGGTATCTGACTTTCATTCGGTATAATTTTTAAACTTATGAATTTTGAAAACTGATATTTTGTGACAATATACACACGTCATGTGGGCCGTTTTTAAAAAAGAATCCATAATGTAACAAATGCGTTTGCTATTATAGGAAGGCAAAATGTATGAGAAGAAATTTGAAATTTGCCTAAAAATGGTGAAAAATGGTCCCAAAAATGACACTTTTAGCTAAAAATCAAGATAAAATGGCTGGGAACCACCTTAAAAGTGATATAGGATGATAGACAATATAATTACCTTTACGATGACACCAAATTTGACATTTTTCATTGATATTAAGATACATTGTGGCTGAATTTAGTGTATTTCCTAATATTTGACCTTTGGTGACCTCTGAATGACCTCTATTTGACCTTTACTTGACCTTCTCCCCAAATACAAAATTCACAACCATGATTTTCAGATGCGGAATGAAAATATCTTTCTAATGATACATTATGGGAGTTGATTACCTCCGGTAGGGGTTCATGACACGTTTGGGGCTGTTGGCCGCAGTACTATAAGCATTAAGACGTAATCGGAAGACTGTCTTGAGCCTCGTCAATATTATCTGGTCAGGTTTTCTTATGGATGTAGGCCTACATTTTGAGTCAAATTTGATACCAAAATGGATTCTCCGACTAATTTCCTTTGCAAAAATCTAACTTTTGTATGGATTAAATGAAAAATGAAGAAGTTACGGCAGTTTACGGAGGATATTCCTGAGACTTAACAGCCCCCTTAATTCCTTATAATGCTGTTAGCATTTAGGTTATGAATGCATCCCTATTTATTCGATTTTACGAATACGATGATCTGCTTTGACTATAAAAATAACTTCAAATACGGTATAGGCCTACGTCGTAACATTCTCTTTCATTTTCCAATATATATTGTCATTTTAATTCTAATAACATAAACGTTGTAGACACGACTACAAACAATGTAGATGAGTTTCAATAATTAGACTTAATCACACGTGGCGAAGACCGAATGTGAGCTGCAAACATAGGTATTTTTCCGTATTGCCTTAACATTAAAGGTTTATTAAAGGTACACTATTTGTGAGGTTTAATAATTATATTTATTTAATTAATAATTATATTGAGACAATAAAGTATAGCTTAAAGAAAATCAAGTTGTATTATTAGTTATCCCCTCTATGTTCACACAATACTATTAGTTATCCCCTCTATGTTCACACAATACTATTAGTTATCCCCTCTATGTTCACACAATACTATTAGTTCTCCCCTCTATGTTCACACAATACTATTAGTTATCCCCTCTATGTTCACACAATACTATTAGTTCTCCCCTCTATGTTCACACAATACTATTAGTTATCCCCTCTATGTTCACACAATACTATTAGTTCTCCCCTCTATGTTCACACAATACTATTAGTTATCCCCTCTATGTTCACACAATACTATTAGTTCTCCCCTCTATGTTCACACAATACTATTAGTTATCCCCTCTATGTTCACACAATACTGACAAATACCAATGGTTTTGCATGTTATATCACACGATGCCGAATGTGATGGAGCACCAGAGCATGGTATTGTTTCTGTATTGTGTGAACATTTGTTCAGGTTCTAAATGTTTTATTTAAGGTACACCAATTCTAGATTTAGGCAATAATACATAAGCTTACAAAAATCAAGGTGTATTATTAGCTATCCCCGTATGTTCACACAATACTAATAATTTAGATACCTAAGGGTTTATAATGATCCCCCAGAACTTTTATATGTTGTTTCAGTTAAAATAAAGTATGTATATTTTGTTATGACCCCCCCCCCCCGTAAACTCGTAAAGTGGCTTAAACAACACCAAACGAAACACAAAATGCCTCTAGAAAATCATAACAATGTTGCTACTACTGTACAGCTTTTACGCACGAGCTACATTGGCGTATTCTTGTGCCCATATAACATTTAAAATGTACGTTGTATATATATACTATTGTAAGAAGTCTTTGTATACTATTATAATTGACTAGTCCAGGAAATGATAAGTAGAAAGACTTAGCTCATATTTTATTTCAATTGCTATCAAGATGATCGTGTTCCTTATGAGTAAAATGTGTTTACGTACTTACGCCGGTGGAGTTTTGTTAACGCAAGACTTTTGGATGATTCAAAGTGGCTCTTAAGTCCTAAACTTATATTTAACATTCATATTAAACCTGATACGTAAATAAATTACACCTTAAAGGTCCGCGCAACCTTAACGAGCCCCAACTGCAAATATGGTCACGAAAATCTTCTTAGCGGAAATGTTAAATCATTTACCAACCTACGCAATGATTGGCACAGAATAATATTGATGTTTGTTAACATGGTTTATGCCATTAGTTTTGAATATGATGTCAGTGGCCTTACAATATTTGTGTAGATGACGCGTTAACACGAGGTAGGCAATGACGCGATAACACGAGGTAGGCAATGACGCATTAACACGAGGTAGGCAATGACGCGTTAACACGAGGTAGGCAATGACGCGTTAACACGAGATGAGCAATGAGGCGTTAACACGAGGTGAGCAATGACGCGTTAACACGCGGTGAGCAATGACGCGTTAACACGAGGTGAGCAATGAGGCGTTAACACGAGGTGAGCAATGACGCGTTAACACGAGGTGAGCAATGACGCGTTAACACGAGGTGAGCAATGACGCGTTAACACGAGGTGGGCAATGACGCGTTAACACGAGGTGAGCAATGACGCGTTAACACGAGGTGGGCAATGACGCGTTAACACGAGGTGGGCAATGACGCGTTAACACGAGGTGAGCAATGACGCGTTATCACGAGGTGGGCAATGACGCGTTAACACGAGGTGGGCTATGACGCGTTAACACGAGATGGGCAATAACGCGTTAACACGAGGTGGGCAATGACGCGTTAACACGAGGTGGGCAATGACGCGTTAACACGAGGTGGGCAATAACGCGTTTACACGAGGTGGGCAATGACGCGTTAACACGAGGTGGGCAATGACGCGTTAACACGAGGTGGGCAATGACGCGTTAACACGAGGTGGGCAATGACGCGTTAACACGAGGTGGGCAATGACGCGTTTACACGAGGTGGGCAATGACGCGTTAACACGAGGTGAGCAATGACCGTTAACACGAGGTGAGCAATGACGCGTTTACACGAGGTGAGCAATGACCGTTAACACGAGGTGAGCAATGACGCGTTAACACGAGGTGAGCAATGACGCGTTTACACGAGGTGAGCAATGACCGTTAACACGAGTTGAGCAATGACGCGTTTACACGAGGTGAGCAATGACGCGTTAACACGAGGTGAGCAATGACGCGTTTACACGAGGTGAGCAATGACGCGTTTACACGAGTTGAGCAATGACGCGTTTACACGAGGTGGGCAATGACCGTTAACACGAGTTGAGCAATGACGCGTTTACACGAGGTGAGCAATGACGCGTTAACACGAGGTGAGCAATGACGCGTTTACACGAGGTGGGCAATGACCGTTAACACGAGTTGAGCAATGACGCGTTTACACGAGGTGAGCAATGACGCGTTAACACGAGGTGAGCAATGACGCGTTTACACGAGGTGGGCAATGACCGTTAACACGAGTTGAGCAATGACGCGTTTACACGAGGTGAGCAATGACGCGTTAACACGAGGTGAGCAATGACGCGTTTACACGAGGTGAGCAATGACGCGTTAACACGAGGTGAGCAATGACGCGTTAACACGAGGTTGGCAATGACGCGTTAACACGAGGTGAGCAATGACGCGTTTACACGAGGTGAGCAATGACACGTTAACACGAGGTTGGCAATGACGCGTTAACACGAGGTGAGCAATGACGCGTTTACACGAGGTGAGCAATGACACGTTAACACGCAGTTGGCAATGACGCGTTAACACGAGGTGGGCAATGACGCGTTAACACGAGGTGAGCAATGACGCGTTAACACGAGGTTGGCAATCCCGTTTCTTGGAGGTAAGGCAAAAGATCAAAGTTTGCCTCAGAAGACCGCGCGCGTAGCTTTCCTCCTTTTTTCTTTAACTTTTGAAAATGATGGTGTGAGCCAAGTTTGTGACTGAATGGAATGTTTTTTCCAATATTAAAAGAATATTAAAACTCAAGAAAAACAACTGAATTCAGTGATTTATTGAAATATGATTCTTCACATTTTAGTACCATGTAAGCTTCCCAGGTCCCGTCTTTTTTTTAGTAAATGTTTAAAAAAAGAAATAATAATAATAATAATAATAATCGCATTTCGCATAGCACGCTCAAACATTTTCATAAATCCCAGCGTACCTCTGCGAACCTCTATATAGCGAACCGCTTACGAATATAATGGGCCTGTAACACCATGGCGTATCGCCTAAACCATGTAAACGTATGCGAACGTATGCAAAATATCGAAAATACGTTGGTGTACGTTGGTGTACGCTAGACATACGCTGATATACGTTAGAGGTACGTTACTCGTAAGTTATAGGTTGGACCTGTTGGTTTCCTTACTTTAATAATTTATCCTTCTAGATATTTTAATAGTTGTCATTTTGGCCGCGTTTACTTGAACTGGCAACACTTGTCCCGCCGTGTACGAAACTCAATTCCAACAGCGGCATAGGTCACGTTATCGTTGTACGCCGCGCCGAGGATACGCTCGCGCTGAGGATACGGTCGAACATGGCAGACATACGCTACGAATACGTTAAGCATACGTTGGTCATACGCTCGCATACGCTGTGATACGCTGTCATAAGTTTGTTATAAGTTAGTGATACACTATCAATACGTTAGTCATACGCTCAGTATACGTTCAATACGCTATAGATAAGCTATGGATACGTCCATTCCAATAGGCCTACCGATGTCGACTTTTCTTATGCAATTCGTTGGGAAGTTGGACGTTCTTGGACTGTTGACAATTTTCGAGCTATTTTTTGTATACGTCGGCATACGTTCAGGCCATACGCAATGGTTCATTATTGTGTACCAGTATCGCCCGATACTGGATATTTTATATGTCACAGTATCGGAAAATACTGGAACACTGACTTTGTATCAGTATCGACCTTAAGTACACATATTAAAATTATCCTAATTATGAACATTTTTAATGTTATTTAATGTTATACATAGTATAAGGAACAGCCTTTTTGCAAAAATCCACATGAATGGAATGTGCGGAACATGTAGTATGAGATCACATTTACATACACCTTGCATCCGGCAAGTTGAACAATTGCATGGTATTGTGATTTATGTGTCCAAACTTGTCAGCGTGTGTTTAATACTTATTAAGGGTGTTCTCTATCTAAATATATTTTCAGTTTTGTACTGCAAATTATTTGAAGAGAGACCAAGAGTGTTAAAAAGGCATCGACAATGTTGGCACACCTTGAAAAACAAACTTTCAATAAGAAGAAGGAAAAGGAAAACAATAAAGAAAATATTTAAGATCCAATTCCAGCCAACATGACCTCTTTAACTTTCTTCCTTTTCACGTTTTACTTCTAGATCATATTCTTTTTGTGTGCTTTGTATCATTCATTTAATAAAATATAATATTCGGAAAAAGTGTACTTATATTACGGTTCCAGATAATGGTATAATACCAGTATCGGTCAATACTGGAATATAAAATTGACCAGAATCGCTCAATACAGGTACGATTTTACTGTTCCAGTATCGGACGATACTAGAACACCAAATTGTGTTCCAGTATCGAGTGATACTGGAAAATGTCTATGTTCCAGTATCTATCTATATCTGAATCAGTGCATTGCTCATTATGAACCTGGTCGACCTGGTCTTTGATCTGGGTCTGATCGATCTCTCCTAGTTGTTCAACGTACAAAAAACTCTGCCGCAGATAAATCTTTCACTGTTGCTGGTCCTAAACTATGGAATGATCTACCCAACAACATCAGACTCTGTGAATCCTTACAAGTTTTCAAAAAACAACTGAAGACTCATCTGTTTCCTACTTAATTGTTCTTTCTGTATACATGTAGTAGTACTAGTTTTTATTGGTACATTTTGATTTGTTTGTGGATTGTACCTTTTTGTTTTGTTTGTTTGCTGCCAGCGCCGTGATCTAAATGAAATAGCGCTTTATAAAATCTCATATGTATGTATGTATGTACAGTATGTATCGTTCGCTATGGTACACATGCTACCAGTAGTAATTCGTCCCAGTATTGAACGATACTGGTACATAATTGTGTTCCAGTATCGCCCGATACAGGTACATTTATATATTATGTGCCAGTATCGGCCGATATTGGAATTTGGAACACTGACTTTGTACCAGAATCGAACGATTCTGGGTATTCCAGTATCGGACGATACTAGTACAGTCCAGAATCTGGGACTTTTATATTATTATTTTAAAAAAATGACACTTTCGTGGATCATTCAAGTATTATTGAGCTTTTATTTACATACTAGGCGGTCACCCGGGTTTGGCGGTTCTCGGGTTTGTAGCTACTTCCCTGGATGGATGGGGATTGTGGATGATTAATTACTGCACTTTTGCTGTTCCACCACACTTACAATCGACAGAACTTCGAGTTTAAGCACGATCCGACCAACTTCAAAAAGTTGACCCCTAGATGACCTTTGACCTCGTATGCTCTATTATTTCCACGCTCGACTCGCATTCGGGCTTCCCGTCCCCGAGTTTAAGCCCGATCGGACAAACTTTGAAAATTCGTAGACGACCTTTGACCCCGGACGACCCAAGAAAAGCAAAGCCGTTTTATTTTTTCCACGCTCGACTCGTATCCGCTTCCCGTCACCGAGTTTAAGCCCGATCGGACAAACTTTGAAAATTCGACCCCTAGACGACCTTTGACCCGGGAAGACCCGACTAACGCTAACCCGTTTTATTTTTGCCACGCTCGCCTCGCATCGAGCATTGTGATCACCGAGTTTAAGCACGATCCGACCAACTTCAAAAAGTTGACCCCTAGATGACCTTTGGCCTCGTATGCTCTAGGGGCGCACCACCAAATAAACGCTTCATGAAATTTGAGTGTTGACAGTCATGTTCACGGTGCTATTGTGGCGCTTTCTGCAAAACTTGAGATATAGTGTTTGATACCAAATTCAAGCATTTGTCTTCAATTTTTTGAATATTTTACCAACATTTGGAAAACCCTGTTGAATTTTTATGCGTGGGCACTCCGTAAATTATGCGCGGCGCATTTTCAGACGCGTTTAGAGTCATTTTCATGGTCATATTTTGAAATATTCTGCAGTACTTGAGAGACACTGTTTGCTCTCAAAATAAGGAAAATTATCTCAACTCTCTAAATCACCGTCAAAACATGGTACTATCCCTTGACTTTTCCCGCTACAGCGACAAATAGCGCCGCAACCCTATTTTCAATGATACACATCACTCATATTTGGGTATCGGCTGTCGTGAACATCCGCGTGCCTATTTTAGCTTAACGTTTTCAAAATAGTATGATTTGTTGGTTATATAATCTTAACTTATATCTCAATCATATTGCCGAATATCGTGCAATTTCAAGCCTATCTTCTTATTAAAATCGTGACTTCAATGTTAGAATTTCGTTAACCGAATTGCGTTATTACATAAATGCGGAGTGATTTGGTGGTGCGCCCCCTCTAGCGAATGCGAACTTGCTCTTGCGGTGACCGAACAAACAGATCACCGAGTTTCTGATCACCGAGTTTAAGCCCGATCGGACAAACTTTAAAAATTCGACCCCTATATGACCTTTGACCCCGGACGACCCAAGAAAAGCAAAGCCGTTTTATTTTTCCACGCTCGCCTCGCATTCGGGCTTCTCATCACCGAGTTTAAGCCCGATCGGACAAACTTTAAAAATTCGACCCCTATATGACCTTTGACCCCGGATGACCCAAGAAAAGCAAAGCCGTTTTATTTTTCCACGCTCGCCTCGCATTCGGGCTTCTCATCACCGAGTTTAAGCCCGATCGGACAAACTTTAAAAAATCGACCCCTAGATGACCTTTGACCCCGGACGACCCAAGAAAAGCAAAGGCGTTTTATTTTTTCCATGCTCGACTCGCATTCGGGCTTCCCGTCCCCGAGTTTAAGCCCGATTGGACAAACTTTGAAAATTCGACCCTTAGACGACCTTTGACCCCGGACGCGAATTTATTAACCGTACTCACTCACTGTATAAATGTATTGC
Source organism: Ophiura sarsii (assembly GCA_035610835.1). Lineage (NCBI taxonomy): Eukaryota > Metazoa > Echinodermata > Ophiuroidea > Amphilepidida > Ophiuridae > Ophiura > Ophiura sarsii. The sequence goes on along the minus strand of CM069451.1, from coordinate 3,258,734 downwards.
TGTACAATGTACATGTGCTATGCACTTTACTCCGTCATGTATCAAATGTTGTTTACGGTAATAAAGATCGCACCCCGGACGACCCAAGAAAAGCAAAGCCGTTTTATTTTTTCCACACTTGACTCGTACCCGTGCTCCCCGTCACCGAATTTAAGCCCGTTCGGACAAAATTTGAAAATTTGACCCCTAGACGTCCTTTGACCCCGGAAGACCCGACAAACGCTAACCCGTTTTATTTTTGCCACGCTCGCCTCGCATCGAGCATTGCGATCACCGAGTTTAAGCACGATCCGACCAACTTCAAAAAGTTGACCCCTAGATGACCTTTGACCTCGTACGCTCTAGTGAATGCAAACTTGCTCTTGCGGGGACCGAGCTGCACCCACCCACCGAGTTTGAACGCCGCCCGACCCCGGGAAGGCGACGAAAAAGCGCGCACAGACAAACATACAGAGAGTAGCGTATTATAATATAGATAGTATTGTTGTTTTATTGCGAGGTGGTTAATTTTAATAGTTTTTCTAATTTAAAATTGATGTTATTGATGTTATTGAAGAGAAACACTTTTAGAAGGAATTCCTGTTCAGTTTACGCACACATTACCCAACATGTGACCACCGACTCGAGATTGACCCATCGGAGCTCAGATATTTCGCCAAAAAACCTTACAAAGCTGTTTTTACATTGACCTCGTTAACCAAATGCCATAATGTGCTACATGTTGTACCAGCCTGTCTTACTCCACGCGGAACCACGGTATTAAAGCCCCGTCCCGGGAGGGAGGAAAAGGTTTGCAAAAAAGGGGGTTGACAAACTTGACATCTCTTGACATCGTCTTTTTATGAGAGCGTGTTGGCGCAGCGGTAGATACCCTCGCTTTGCACAAATGAATCCCGGGTTCGAAATCTGTGCTCGGTCGGGCTTTATGTGCATTTGGTTTATTACGATCCATACACGCTCTCGCAGGTTTTCTCCGGGATCTCCGGTTTCCTCCTGCTTTCAAAATCTGTGATTAGTTGTTTCGGTTATCAAAAACTTCCTTGACCCAATGGTATTTGGGGAGCTGCATTGAAAAATGGTGGATGTTACAATCTAAGTGCGGATAGGTTTGCGCTAGAAATTGGCAGCACCCTAGTTGATGCGACCTGATTCTGATGATTCACCAGCAGCGAAATTACAGCGCTTTGATCACTTTGGAAAGGCGCTATATAAATACTATTTATTATTATGAAGTATTCAGATTTATACATGTGTGGTGTCGTTGCTCGCATTTAATTCGTTCAGTGTTTTTTGCGCCGCAACAGATATTGATGTGCTATTGCGTTTTAGAAATGCCTTTACCTCATCATGAGTCAAGGTATAGGTCTGACGCGCCCCAGTATATAAGTGGCGAGGGCCTTAGAATTGTTATTGTTTATACCTATATATATTTTGCAATGCTTTTTTCTGACTGGCCCCAGTGTATGTGGCGAGTGGCCTTATTTGTTAAAGAATTGTTTATACCTATAATATGTTTTTCATATTATTATTATAATAAACCACCATGAACTGTGCTGCAGTAAAAACCGCTGATCGCGTCATTCCGTATCTCTTTCTTGGTGTCACGTTCGTGGCCGTATTTAAAGTGAAAACATACTTTTACATTATGTATTTGCTTGGCATATAAGAAAGGTATGTTTTGAAGCAAAATCAAAATTACACCGGTTTAAATTATGTAAAGCTTGTCCGATATTTTCAGTTCTGGTTTTAAATTCGAGCATGAGCCTAGAAACACCTTTAGCCATATTATTAGGTGCATTAGTCTGCGCAAAAAGCTATCTTAATGGGTGACAAAACATAGAAATGAAACTGATTAATATCATTATTCATGAGCCGCCAACTCCGCGAAATTCTATGCATACGAGTCTAGTAAACGAAAGCGACGATTATGCAATCGATTCGAGACAGTATTGAGATAATCCACCGACTTCATATGTTTAGCTCTGGGACAACATTTTGTCTTATTTGGTATAGAGGAATAGTGATAATGAACATTTGTTTGGAATTCAGGGAAAGGTAATAACATTTTGTTTATAATTCAGGGAGAGTTAATTATTTCCAGACCTTGCTTAGAAAAAAGTCTTCCGAGTTCCTCTATAGGGTGGCGGAGTGCAGAGTTTTTCTGGAATTGCCAAGTTCATGCAGAGATTTTTTGATATAACAAATGCTTTTGAATATTTTAGACGTAGGCCTACATCCGAGTACAAGTACATTTTATTATTAGACCACATCAGACCACTTTGCTGTAGTGGGAACACATCTTCCAAGCATGCCCCAGTCCGGAAAAGTTCCGACCGACACAACTTCTATTTATGTGGAAACATGGCCTAAGTTTACCAAAATGAAATATACATGTATAGCCGCACTCGTAAGTGCAGATATTGGAACCTATGGTATCAAATTCTTGCGGCACTTTTAAGTGGATAGAAATGTCTGTTTTGCAGCATAGTCAGCGTGGTAAAACATTTAAATAGTTAATGCCTCAAATGCTTTTCTTGAAGCTAAAACGACACCGCCGCTATTTACCCATTATTTCTTAAACATTTCAAACAAGTCAGGGATGATAATTTTATCTTATACGTATCCTCTCTTCTACAATCATAGATTACGCGAGATAATAAAGAAACATTATAGAATCTCGATAGACTTAAGCGGGGTATCCTTTTCAAAATCTATGTTAAAGCTTTTGGAAATCCGTCAAAATGAAAGCGAGGAGAGGGGTTTGAATGGATTTGATTTATGCAACAATACGCTCAGTTACGCTGGATTCTGTTGACTTATATTTTTATAATTGAACTTTGTGAAAACAAGTCTTTCTAAATTAGTGTTCGAAAACTAACAAGCGCCGCATGATGACGTATGGGTTAGTTCTTGGAATAAAGATACAAGGAAGCACTACGGTATCGAATCCTTTAAAGGAAGGCTCCCGCAAGCACAACAGTTAGCACTATTTGTTAGAAAAATAATTATCGAGCCGAAATTACGTAATTATATAGATCAAAACACCTTACAAGTCACAAAAATGAATAAAAACTGCCATCACTCAACATGCATTTTTTTAACTTCGCGGCGATCGAAAGTCCCGGTGTCGATGACGTCATGGGTATCGGTGCTCAAATTTGCGCAGTGGTCGTGTGCCTTGAGTTGGGACCCCTTTGTGTGACATATGCTAAAAATGGAAAAATCCCATGGATTTTGCTGAAAACATTTTTAGCATTAAAACTATACATAGGAGTACAAAGAAAGTATACATTTCCTGAAAGCATACAAATTTCCAAATCTCACAAGGACAATATCAAGGTCATTATACAGGGTGGGTAGATAATATATAGGGTGCAAACATCAAGAAATGCACTAAAAATACAACATTTTCACTGGTCATTTACATACCTTGAAGATAAAATTATGATTTATTAAGCTGCATAATTTAAACGTATACACTAGTATTACAAAGAAAAAATTTGCCACCTTTGTCTTAAGTTATGAAGGATACCTTATACAGGGTGGTCAAAATTTGTAACAATATAAGTATGTGAAAACGTATTTCTGAAATAAAGTTAACTGTTATCATAATTTAGTGTCATAATCAATTTTAAATTGACGTTTTGTAATAATATTGCACCAAACACAAACATATGACCAATAATTACCATATTATACAGGGTGTCACAAGCAAAATGCACATCTATGATCGAGTCCTCAATCCACGCGTTTCTTCACTTTTTGATTTTATTTTGATGAAAGCAATGATAATGAAATGAAATAAAAGACACATGAAATGATCATGTTACAATTAGAAATGTTGCCTTTTTGATATACATACTAAATTTAATATGGCCAATAACATCATACACAGGGTGTTACAAAATAAAGCACATGCGATTTAACGGAGCGCTTATTTTTGAAAACAATCTATTTTCTTCATTTTACTGACATATAAAATGTTTGAGCATGGGTAAAATCAATTAGTATTCGGTATCGGTAATTGTGCAAGATGCAATGTAAGTACTTTTGTCCGACAATGATCAACAGACTATTAACAATGACATCGATGGACTTAAGCCCTCACCCCTTCCCACATCTCACTACGCGCCGTAAATCTGTCAAAATTGATAAAGATAGATGTCACAAATTCTGGACAAATTTCAAGATTGCGCGCATGCACACGCGGGCTTTTTGAACTCACTCGGCATGCATGCAGTAGAGCGTGCATTCATTCATTGTAATTTGTATGATGTCATTTGTCTGGTGGTTATAGCAAAGTAAGTAAACATACCACACGTACTTATAAATATGTATACTGTTTCACTCCATGAAGTGGTTAATTTATTTTAAGATTATGCACTAGTGTAAATTTTATCAGTATAAATAAATCAATCGGTATACTATCGGTACACAACAGCCAACTTGCTGACATATCTAGCATGTATCGTCAATGAGTGATGTGAATGTAGTATTTCATTGCGTGTCTGCGAGATTAGCTTATCATCTTCTGCGATTCCTCCTCCTCCCAACACTCCTCACAGCCCAATCTCTCTGACATTCCACATAGCATGTAGGCCTATTATTGATAATCAATAAGTGAAGTGAATGAAGTATTTCATAGCTTGTCTAGAGATTGGCTCTGTGTGTGTGTGTGTATGGGAATGGCTCCTCAATTCTCTTCCTCCGGTTCCTCCCCCTCCTCCCCAAGCACCCGTTGATTTATTATTTGCTCCCAATTAAAACTGAAATAATTAAGACATTATTTTGTGGATGGTATGGAAAGAATATTTATTGTGCTTTGTAATGACACCAAATTGGTTATTTTATGACGAGAAATATAGAAACGGTGATAATATAAACATCATTAACAGTGTAAATTGTCACACCTCCTCAAAATACGGGGTTCCAATTCGTGGCACACGACCATGTGCATTGTATAACTATGACATCATCGACACTGGGACTTTCGATCGCCGCGAATTTTAAAAAGTGCATGTTGAGATATTGCGGTTTTTATTTGTTTTTGTCACAAGTGTGGTGTTTTGTTCAATTTAATTACAAAAGTTGGGCTTGATAGTTATTTTTCTAACATATAATGCACACTTTTATTCTTGCGGGACACCTCCTTTAAGCAATCAGTTTGCCGACCCCTATAGACTACAAAGCCAACCACATAATGCATCACCTGTCCAAGTGGGGGTGTATGTTCGCGGGACTTTTAACAGGTGAATCAATAGCGCTGTGGAATCGTGATTACACGTCATATGGTATAGGAATACGGTAGTTTGTCTGTTTGTTTGATTGTACAAGCTTATTGCGATATAATGAGAACGACACTGTGTTAAATTAAATATGGACCGATTGATAGTTGTGGCAGAGTATAATTTGCTTATACAATTTGACTGTCTCTGATACACGGGGCAGTCTAGGGCACCTGAGTTTAGCTTATTGCGATAAAATGAAAAGACATAACCGTGTTAAACTAAAATACATGGACCAATTGATAGTTGTGGCAGAGTGTAATTTGCTTATAAAAATGTGATTGTCTTTCATGCGCTATATGAAGAAGAGGCATGTCTGGGGCACTCAAATTGAACATATGATTGTGACTTTACCTTAATTTATCAAGTCTGTTATTACTCATTGGAGCTACACATGTTTCCACATATTTATTTGATATTTAACAAATTGCGGATCCAATTAACAGTGCTTCAGAGCGTCTCGTAAGATTTAGGACATTTCTCTCAGATGTATAAGCAAAATGTACGAAGGACATAGCTAGCTATAGTAGCGGCAAATAGATTGCATGCACACTGAGACAGGAATGTCCGATCTATTGTGCAGTTGAATAGAAACAGGAATCTAGAGCGTGTTTCTGCTGGGGAAGAAACCGCTAATAAACGTTAAGTTTGCCCAGCAGAAACAGGCAGAACCCGGCAATAATCTGCAATAATCTTTTTGCAGTGTCCCAGCAGAAACACGCTCTTAGTTAACGACGTCGATCGCGTTGTGTTTCCTCCTCCTCCTCCTCTCGCAATCGCGTTGTGTTTCCTCCTCAATATTTTCCAAACATGTTCTGGAAAAAAATAGAACAGTTTTTTTTCGTCGACTAATCGTAGTTTAAAATTGCCTATTACATACAATGCCTTACCAATGCCGTACACATGTCCACATCACCGCAAATGGTAGCCTGATGTAACGGTGTAGTCCTATCGCTGTCTCTAGCGTACACACAGTCAGGTCGATGAGCTATCATTAACTATTACGTATTTGCCGAGAAGAAAAAATAAATAAATAGAAAATAAATAAATAAAAATGTATCAGACGATACTAATGATAGAACAATAAAATATAGCAAAACACTATACTAAATGTATCTCGAATAACATCATTTGGTCAAAATTGTCAACCGTATAAATTGGAAAATAACATGTGAGCATCAATATTTTTAGCACCAAATGTAACGAACACCTTTTATTACGATTACGATTTGCTATATCCAACACTTTAACAACACTTGATCGAAAGGTATGTTTTGTGCCAAAACGAGTTTACCCACAATTATTATGAATCATGCTCGATGAGGCGTTCGCTCCACAAATGTAAAACCGGAGCACAAATTTATGTGAATTTATATAGTTGAGATTCAGAATTATAATAGGCGTAATTGTGAAATCATTTCTAATGGTTGGCCTATGTAGGCTTTTTAAAGTTGTGTGGTAGTATACACCTAGCAACAAAAGTCCCTGACCAGGTGCTTTGAGGTTGGCTAATTCAAAATAGATAATCGGTACCAAAATCTGAAATGTACATTAAATGAGCAAATTTCTTCTCCGCAGTTTGATACCTCATTCAACAAAATCGAATGGATACTTTTAAAGTTATGGCGATTTCAATGACCGCGCATAACAACAGCAAAGTTGCACTAGGTATAGGAAATCATTGATTTGTGTGTGATTGCTGTGCTATCTGGATGAATGGGTCTGGAGTGAGCTGTGAAGAATGAAAGTCTTTGCTATCTTTACACACACACCAACAGTGCGTAATTACACACAAATCAATGATTTCCGTAACCTAGTGCAACTTTGCTGTTGTTATGTTCGGTCATTGAAACCGCCTTAACTTAAAAAGTATCCATTCCATTTTGTTGAATGAGGTATCAAACTGCGGAGAAGAAATTTGCTCATTTAATGTTTATCTCAGATTTTTGGTACCGATTATCTATATATTTTGAATTAGCCAACCTCAAACCTCCTGGTCAGGGACTTTCAGTGGCGTAGCTCAGGGGGGGGGGGGGGGGGGGGGGGGGGGCAGGGGTGGCAAATGCCCCCCCTGACGAAAAAATCCAATTTGAGCCCCCGCCCCCACCCCTCTAAAAAAAAAAAAAAGGGGTGAGAAAAAAAGGAAAAGGAAAAATTGAGACAAAAGACCGAGGTTATTAGGCAAATAGGAGGCAAAATTATAAATGTAGTACATTTACTGTGCGATATTTTTGGACTGTGCGATTTTTTTGGACTGTGCGAAATTTTTTGAGCCCCCCCCCCCCCCTACTTACGTGAAATTCACGAGGTAAGTGACTATAATTTTTTTGGGGCAACCTTTTACGAAAATTTTAGAAATCTTGCCCCCCCTGAAAAAAATCCTAGCTACGCCACTGGGGACTTTTGTTGCTAGGTGTATATATTGTAAACTAATTTAATGACCCTCGTATGTCGGGCCTCGTATGCCGATGTGAAGGGTGTAGGCGATGAAAACAAACCTGTTCTACGGGCAAACGAACCTCTCAGGAAGGGTCGGTCGGTCGGTCGGCCGTGTTTTTTTCACAAATGTAAACATATTTCAAAAATCTTCAATTCTTTTCAATTGAAAAAAATCCAAAAATCTTCTATTTTTTTCTCAACACATTTAAAAAAACTCAAATTCGACAAAAATGGGTCGGTCAGGCCCGTAGAACAGGTTACTAGTCGCCTTAGGTATAATTACAAACCTTAACAACGTCGAGGTGTCCTTTCCTACAAGCAATATGCATTGGTGAATGCCCATTGGTCATTTTCGCAAGGACGTCAGCGTTGTATCTTAGCAACAGTGTGACGGCTTCGATACAATTGTACCTCGCCGCGACGTGCAGAGGTGCGGAATCATCCAAACTTGCTTGAATGTCAATGTCTTTGAAATAAGAGAGAAAAAGAAAATAACCGTTTTAAATTTTAGATGTCACGTCATTATTCGGTATCATGGCGCTAACTCACCTTTTATTGAAATTGAGTTATGTGCAGAACAACTTTTAAACTTTGTTCTACATCTGTAGCATGTTCGGGTCCAAAGTTATGGCCATCGGTTATTTCCGGAAATGTCTTGAAATTTGAATATAATTAACCATTTTTAAGCCAATATGTTAAACACAGTTTAAATCCCCGACGAGAAGGGAACTACCGGGGGGGGGGGGGGGGGGGGGGGGGTAAAACTATTCGTTACATGGATAACCTCTATGACTCTCAGTCGGGTGTAGAAGTCTTGACTAGAGTATGCCACTTGACCACGTCAGAATATGGCAACAACAATGACAACTTATAACTTGTATTGAATCTCATACTATAAATCTGGAAACGGTGTGTGTTTGTGTGTTTATTTGTGTGTTTGTTATCCTTATTTCTCCGTTAGTTGTGATCAAAGTGGCGCCTAATTTGCATGACAGATAGAGGAAATAACGGGAAGGGTGTTAAAGTTTATTTCAGTGAAATTGGTTAACAATTGGTTCCAAAAACAGCAAAAAACCTCAGATTTGGCTCATAAATGCCACTAGAATTGAACCACATTGTGCGTAGCGCGTACTACCGCGTAATCATACCGTGGTAACGCGTCGCGTGCATGTTTGCGAAAGGGCTCACTGCCGCGGCACACGCAACACATGGCGCAGAAGCCACACGGGAAATGGTTATAGGCCTGTTGGTAGGGTAAGGTGTCATGGGGGGGGGGGGGGGGGAGGGGTGTAAAACCACGGGAAATGTTTTAGGATAGGGTTAAGAGTTAATGAAGTCGCCACGGGAAATGGAAATAGGGGTGGGGGAGGGGCGGTGTAAAACCACAGGAAATGGTTTAGGATAGGCCTAGGGTTATATATGGTAGCGTTTTGCGGGGGTCAATGAAGCAACCTGATTTCTTTACTCTAAGTTGGCATGCCAAACAATCTAAGGGACCGAGGGTTAATGAAGTAGCCACGGTAAATGGTTTAGGGAGGGTTTTGATTATAATAAATCAACCTGATTTAGGGTGTGTGTATAGGGGGGGGGGGGGGGTAAACCACGGGAAATGTTTTAGGATAGGGTTAAGAGTTAATGAAGTAGCCACGGGAAATGGTTAGGAGGGTTATGATTATAAATCCACCTGGTTGGTGTAGTTGCAGTGTGTGGGGGTGTGTGTGTGGGGGGGGGGGGGGGGGAGGGTTGTAGGGGGTTTATGTGGTTTTAAAAGTACCGAGGGTTAACTTGATGCGGTTTCAGAGGTAGGGTTAATAAAGTAGCCACCGTAAATGGTTTAAGAGGAATATGGTTATAAATCAACCTGATTTGGGGTGGGGCGGGTTGTAGGGGGTTTATAATGTCTTTAGGAGGGATATGGTTATAAATCAACCTGATTTAGGGGGGGGGGGGTTGTAGGGGGTTATGTGGTTTCAGAGGTAGGTAGTAGGGTTAATAAAGTAGCCACATGGTTATAAATCAACCTGATTTGGGGGTGGGGCGGGTTGTAGGGGGTTTATAATGCCTTTAGGAGGGACATGATTATAAATCAACCTGCATGGTTTAGGGGGGTTTATGTGGTTTTAGAGGTAGGTAATGTGGCATAACCATCTAGCGGGGACCCGAGCGTAGCGAGGGTACGCCGCTAGTTCATATAATACACGAAACTTTGAAAACTTTTATTCGGGCCGGGATGCATGATACTTCTAACATTGTTATATTTGTGTTATAATTGCTCAATTTTATATTAGTAAACTACGTATTATAATTTGGTTAATTGTATGATTGCAAGTAAGAATAAACGCACGAATGTTTTCAAACACTGTGGAAACGTTAAAAAACTAAAACAAAAAAAACCATGGAAAGCTTTCGTGACTCAACGCTGTTATATGGGAAGCATAGCACTAGTATAGATGCTCTTAAAAGTGTATGGCAGTTTTTTGAAACAAACAAAAACACTACTTCCCTTTTGCGTCGCCCCTTGAGAATCTATACTTCTATAATCGTCAATTATTAGTGACTAATTATCCTGTGAGTATTTGTAGAATTGGACAAGTAATAATTTCTACTGCATATTGATACATGGTACGAGTCAATACATGTTACTGGCGTAAAACACGTAACTTTTGTACCTCTGTTATGTATCTAATTTTACGCACTGTATTTATCTGTGCAATGTTTGTTTAGACGAGTAATCGTATAAATCGGGTTACATTTGCGGAGTAAACAAATGAACTAGTAAAGGGATTCTAACATACTTGAGTTCACTACCAAAGTATTGGGAGATGATTGCCGCCGACCTGTGTGGTTGGTGGGCATGAAACTGCCAGTTACAATGTATACCGTATATGATTATTAATTTTTAACTGCTTGTTTTTGTCAACATATTACGCTCTTCTTAGGAATTGAGCACTTTTGATACGGGCAATGCATCATTTTTGACAATTATAATCATTTATTTATGTATTTTACTTCTTTATTTGTTTATTTCTTTTTTTATTATGTTTTCATAAAGTACCCCGGTAAAACACCCACCAACATGATCTAAGAACTAACACTTAGTAACAGTTTATAACAATACTGTTTTTGGTTACAACTCATATCGAGGGTTGAGCGCCAGAAGGCCGTAACTCAAGAAATGCTATTTTGAGATAATCGACTTTCAAATATTTGGGACTCATTACAATACACTGTAGCACCCAACTTATATTATAACTCTAATTTTAGTCAAATTAATAGTGTTTCTGAAAATCTAGGTAATATGGATTATTTTTGTACCAAAATATAAATTTGCCCATTCGTTGAGTTACGGCCTTCAGGCGCTCAACTCACGATATGCAATTATAGTAAGCAGATTTCGATAGTCACTACTTTAAGAATTTAGCTCTTCTAAAATGTTTTCATATTCAAATATCCGACCAGCTCTACTACTAGGCGTGTCTAGTCTTGTTATTCGATTCTCTTATCTACAATGCAAATGCACAATATCCGTTCATTTTAAAGGAGCCCATGTGTGACAGAGTTGAAGTTGAAAATCGTAAATGTTTACAAAAATCTAAATTTGCGTATTAATTATCGTTAAAAATAATACCATAAAAATGAAACAACATTTTCATTTCAAAGGAGCCTACGTGTGACTGAGTTGAAAGTTGAATTTAAAAAAAAAATTAACACCAAAATATACCACTTTGAAAACCCATCTGGCTTTAGCCATGTTTGGGATGCATCAAGTGAATATCTAATTTTTTTTATTTAAAAAAAAAAGGGTAATAAAAACGGAAGTTATTTGGAAAACTGAGGAGCTCACGTGTGACCGAGTTGAAAGTTGAAAATCGTGATTTATAAAAATCAAAATAGACCCAATTTGAAACCCATCTGGCTCGTATGTAACCATCTTTTGTTTATTGGCTATGTAGTATATAGTGTATATAATATATTACTTTTAAGAATCATACATGCTAAGTATATGGTCAAAACGTGCCCAACTTTCTTGACCAACGTTGGGTCAAATATCAAAAGTAAAAATTATTGGGTAAATCTTAACCAACACTACAGCTGTTGGGTAATAGCTAACTGCAACACCAATGCGGTGCGTTGCACTCGAGTGCTGTACAACTAGAATAATCCAAACCACATGCTAGCGCCCAAACCGAAAATTCTCTAAAGAGGTCAAGCCTGATCAGCTAGCTTCTCGTTGGTGATTTGTACGTGCTAAATACACGGACCGTTTTTTGTGTATTATCATATACTATGAGACAGAGGGTATGCTGACTAGTTTTATAAAGGTCAAACTTCAATCTAATAGAGCGACCGCCGTAGCGGTTTGCCCAAAAAGAAAGGGAAAAACCTAACAACCCCGTGGGATGTGGGATGGGCTTCCGTAGAGCTTTAATGTGTTCGTCGTACGTGTTTTACAAATATCAATTTCATGTTTGCATTTAGGGGGGGGGGGGGGGGGGGGGGGGGGGTACCGCGCCATTTTGTCCCGAAGCAATGGTTATGACGTCATATTTTTGTCGATTTTCAGAACTCTTGTTTTGGATTGACGTGCAAAAAATATGCCCTTGGCATCATACTTTCCCAGGTGTGCAGTTCATTTTAAATTTCAGATGTTCTAAAATGGATGGTTTTCTAAACAATTCGAGAAAGAAAATCGAACTGCACACCTCTGAATTGCCAAAAAAATTGCTTTAAACAAGTCCACTTTTTGTGCCTTTGAACAGAGTGTCTGTCGGGAATGTAGAATTACTAGCGCATTAACCCATGGTGCATGTTCGCTGTGTATAACAGATCGTAACATGAATAATGCAACACGTTTCAGTCAAGCAATGATTGGGTAAGGGTATGGACTTACTGGGTCGATGTGTGGTAGAGCATGACATTGTATTCAGTGAGATCATTTGCATACGTGGGACTTCTACACCATACCGCTACCAATGTTTTTGGACCGTATAAATGACGGCATTTCTTGTGTTCGAAAATGTCAACGTTTTTTACCTTTCTTTCAAAAATAAGGAGTATCATCACATTACAAACACATTTTGTGCGAGAGAAACACACAAATTTGGCAAAAATGGCACAATAAAAATCCGTTCGTTATAAATAAAATAAATATGACTAAATAATAAAACTATCACAATTATAGTCATCGGTCTCTGTGGCGTGCGTACGTTGGACGTGTCGTTGGCAATCGGCAATCGCGGGTTCGAGTCCCGGATATTGCTTGTTATCCTTTTATTTTTCTATCTTTTAAACTTGATGGTAGATTAATGTAACATCATTGTTATGTCAATTTTTATAAATTATAAAGACCGCCCATGCGTTTATAGTTGTCTTTTTATTTATTTATCTATCATTTTACTCTTGATTTATTTAACTTTGTATCTAAACAATTAAAATGCGTAAACAATTATATTATTGCTCGATAAATAAGTGATTTAAATTGAGTTCAGTTTGATACTGATAGCAAAACTTGTTGTAAAATCATTTTACTAATGTGTCCAACAATTTCTCCTTTGCACACTTTGTTTATACATTCAGTCGGAGATGTCACTTTAGCTTGTTATAGCTAGGCTAATAATATACAATTGTAAGCAAGTTTGCGACCTCTTTGATTTTAGGCTGGTAACACAATCCCATAGTGCATTTCGTTAAAACAGTGTAAATATTTTTTTCAACTGTACGTATCACGTGACAACCACGATCGTTTTCGCAAAATATCGCAAAATGGCGCGGTACCCCAACCCCCCTAGTTTGCATTGTATTTTGTAAACCATACGCAGCATTGGTGGAGTATTAAATAGGCGAATTATTGATTGACTAGTAGCGATAACACACCGGTCGATAATGGATAATAATAATAATAATAGTGGACATATGTCGTGCCGGTATCCGCCGCAAGAGACGCTTATGGCGCTGGAGCCTATTTATTATTACGCTACCGTTAGGAAATCGTCACAATCATTTCACTTCATCTACGCCGGCTGCTGGCTAGGCGCACATCCATATCAGCACTTAGATTGTAATATCACCCTTTTAACAGCTACCCAATCTCGCTTGGGTCAACGAGGCAATTGAGGCAATTGAGACTAAGTATCTTGCCCAGGGATACAGACAAGTTTGCCACGGCGGGATGAGGATCGGGAATGCTTCAATATTGATCAATACGGCCCATCTATAATACGTACAGGGTGTCCCAAAAGTCTATGCACGACTTTGAAGCTTTGTATTTCACACAATATAAGTTGTATTGAAAATATGAATACATATTCAGAAAGAGGAGATGTGGGAAATAATTTTGATACCAAACATTAAAGTAACATCTGTTTGTAATGCCACCCTATGAGTAAAATATGTATTACTGCAAAAATGTAATTGTATACTTGTGAGGAATAAAGTTCATAAATCCATACCTATTGAGATTAACAAAAAGACGGGTAGAGTTGGTTATACGGAAAGTGATCCGTCAATTGTAATATTTAAAATTTTACATTACAGTGATCCCATCATAATAACAAACTATATATCACACGTAGTTTTCGTTTCTATAGTGAAATCTAATTTAATTTTTTTCCATTTATACAGAAACGTGTGCTAATGCAAAAACACAGACCTAAAAAATTGAATAACGTAACAGAAAAGTGAACACACACATCACACAGCGAATAGATCTCTTTGGACTTTTGGCTACTCCATGTCTTATGACATCAATGTGACTTGTTGATCTACTAGTCTTTTTTCTACCACATCGAGACAAATCATGCACAGTTCCTGTGTTTAAAAATTTATCCACAAACTCAATGGATATTCTTCCTGGTGCGCGCTTCACTTTAAAATGTTTTTTGAACTTTTGTTGAGCAAGTTGAACTGAATTTGTTTCAGCGTAGAACCATACAATTTGTATTAGCTTATCTAATGTTATAATAATGTTTTATATTATATATAGGGGAGGATGGGGCAACTGGACCGGTTAAGCATATTTCTTGATATAAAAGCTTAAAGCTCGTGTAAATATTTATGGAATTGCTATGAAAATATCACCCATGTAACTGTTTACATATAACATATAATCAATGTTAAAAAATATCCAAACAAAAGGCCAATTACCACTATCTAAAAACTTTACTTGGCACGGTCCAGTTACCCCATCGTTGGGGCAACTGGTCCTATATGTTCCAACGGTTAGAATACACAGAAATCATTGATTGACAACACGGTAACTAAGCAGTATTTTCTTTACAAACTCATTTCCATATTATTTAACATGTAAAAATGATACAGGTCTCATGAAACCCATGTTTTATACAGTTTTCGTGGTTAACGTGTAAAACGCAGTAATACTAATGGTGTACAAAGCAAGCGCAATTTTCGACTGCACGTTTATTAGATAAAACATACCACCATTTGTCATAATAATCAATAACTCCAATACATTTCACAAAAAAAAGGGAAAACTGCATTTTTGTTTTTAGCCATTACACAGATTTCTGTAGCCAGTGAGTATCTTTGAATTCGCAAATATTACGGCGTTCGGGTCCTACAAGTAGACGAGTGTCTTTAGATAAATAAGAAATGGTGTACTTTGTTATTTGCAAATTCATGAACTAATAACTCTACCAAATGAATACCCGTGATAATGATTTAAGTTGAAGCATTCTTTAAATGATAATATTGATCGGAAATCCAAACCACCAATGTCCCAAATTAGCAATATAAGCCATTTTACGGTCATTTCAACCATAACCTATGGTTTTAATCATATTTCGGAAAGTCCCTAAGCACACTACAATATAGCACCCATCAAATGCAATATGCACCTAGTATCTTAAGACGACTGTACTGCATGTATATATTTACTGTTGCATATCTGTCAATCATATTAAGTACATTAAACATGATCTAAACCCATCTTCATATATCGCCCATAATATCTGTGAATTTTCAATCAGTCACTCAAGGAGTTAGCTTCAAAGATATGGAGAAAAATCACATGTGTAAATATCCTAAAGTTCCAAATGTTTTGGATTGTAGAAGGTAAAGATATATGTCAAGTATCAACAAAAGTCGTATTGTTCAAAAGAAAGCAGTATGCCCATACAATTACAAAATCCTTCATTTCGGACCACTTGCCCCACGGTCCAGTTGCCCAACAATCCCCTAATATAATATAAAGCAGTTTACCAACCCACCGTGTTTACAATAGACAATATAACAACAAATATTAACAACCACCGGCGAATGTCCCAACGAAAAATAAGCAAGGACATTCACCGGCGGGGAATCGAACCCCGGTCTTTTGATTACTAGACAGACGTCTTAACCACTACACCACCGATACTTGTGATAAACGGCAATTTGAATCAGTGGTAAGTGTCTAAGCGACGGGGTTATACAATACACACAGCACAATAACATGATACATTTGGCCAAACACGGTAGGGATCACAAACGTGATGACAAGAGGAAACTGAATAAATAAATCATATAATAATGTTTTATATTATATATAATATAATATAAAGCAGTTTACCAACCCACCGTGTTTACAATAGACAATATAACAACAAATATTAACAACCACCGGCGAATGTCCCAACGAAAAATAAGCAAGGACATTCACCGGCGGGGAATCGAACCCCGGTCTCCTGATTACTAGACAGGCGTCTTAAAGGGGCGTGTACATCTCAAGTGTTTGTCCTGGACAAAAGTCACATGACTCCCTATGTATCTGAGTCTCCGTGTTTCCAAGTAATAATACCCATGGTGCAATAGATTCGCCGCGAATTTTAATCGATCAAACGTAATGGTGAAATTTATTTACGAACGAAATAGGTGTCTAGAATCGTTTCAAAAAATAGTGTTATGCATTATAATGAAATCAGAATTACAATCTCCTTCAGCATAAAATCAACTTTTGGGCGATAACCCATGTTAAAAATGCACACCAATCGAAATATAAAGCATTTTAGCCTCCGATTTAAGAGATATTTGTATTTTGAACTCTATGTAATGCTTTTCTTCATAACGTTTATGTATAGCCTTCATTAGCTCAATCGTCAAAGCGCCGGCTTTACAATCATGATGTCAGTGGTTCGAGTCCTGGGGATGGGGTTTTTCTTTTCTGTTTTGTTATTACACTGTTTGTTTTTATAAATTGACAGGACTGCTTATCGTTCGCTATATTTATTGAATGTTAAATATGATACTTTTTTTCTTTTGCAATTTCACTGCGATAAAGAATGTCCTGTAAATATAATTGTGTTTACTACTCCGTAGGCCTATATTGAATGGCCCTAGCTATAGTCTATGAACATGATCTGCAAAGGCCAATTGTTATGTATAAATAAGAAGCCAGTCGGCTTATGTCCTTGAATCGATTTTCCTATTTCCTACACCACCGATATTTGTAATTTGCTTCACAATTCAGAAAAGAGAGTTGTATCTTCAAAAGTACATTACGCGGTTCACGGCTTTCACGGCCTGATTTGGGCGACAGTTTTGGCGTGGATTTGATACCGTGCTGAACTCATCATGCTCATTGCTGCGAGAGCGTAATTATAAAATGCTGGCGTAACGTTTTAATGGAACTATTTTGAATTCGTGAAAATTATCAGATTTGCCTAAATTGGCAATTTTTGCAACCAAGCTTAATTGCTTTAGGATCACGTGAGCATAAAATAAATAAAAATGTTAGACTTGACTTGAGTGTCATATCGACTATAATCTAATTGAACGCAACTATACAGATATAGTGCTCATTATGGTTATTTCGATATAACTAAAATAAAATGATACGAGTTGTTCGGAATTTTATTTTATTTAAACCTTGACTGTAAATAAAACAGATACAAGTCACTGCCCGGGTCGATGACCTTTTCGGACCTTTTATTCACAATTTCATGGTTTCTTAAATGAGAAAACATTATACACATTTTGAACAAATAAAATTATATGCGAGGATAGGCCTATTCGTTTGTGTTAATTTTCCACAAGAACAAAGGAATTAGATGTTGTCCATATTATTGGTCTAATACATACATCACCTGATAATTTACAATGGTGTTTGATACAATGTACATGTATATCCCGCTGCATATAGTTTGCAATAGTGAACATTATTTTCATGACGTCAGTTTTCAGCAATGTCAAACATGTCAAAAGTAAAGGTATTTTCCCCCCGAGATTGACTACAGTTCTCTGTTGTCAATTTCAATGGTACAAAGATCAGGAAAAATTGTAGGTTACGCTATTGTTCCTTTTTTGCCAACTACCTTTCTATTATATAAGCCAGTGTTAACACTTTCCACGTGGCAGGCGTCAGACGACATTCTAAAATGTCTCAAACTGTTGTCAAAATTGTTAAATTTCATAACCATACTTGGAATCAGCATGTGAAATGCATTGAAATAAATACAAACATGCCTCGTATTGGTTCAGTAATCCTTGAGATAGATTGGGAAAGATTTCTGAACATCTGTTTTTATATGGTAAAACCAATAGCCGCGTGGAAAGTGTTACGCAATATTCCGTAATTGTAGCTTTGAATCTCAGCTACAAGTATATTGATATCAGTACCATATGTTCAGTGAAAACCAAATTTCCATTTAGTGTGAATTTCTGTGAAATAAGGTCAAATATAACTGGTCTAAATTTCAGATATCTCTTTCACTTCACAGACTGCAAACAATAGAAATGGCTAATTTGATATTAAATTGCATTTTGATTATCCAGATCCAGGTCAAGACAACCATTAAGCTTTACCCTCCCCTATAAGAAATACTGCAAAAGTAGTTTGTTTTTGAACTGAGATATATCAATTACAGGACTAACTGAAGATGATTCAAGTCTCTTCACGAGTTGATTTTCTGTACGGTTGACTATCTGAATCTGATTGGTTATTCTGAAGGTTGCACACACAGAAACTCATAAAGATTCTAAAGATTTAACATAAGAGGGCATCACTATGACATACATTTTACAATGAATGTGACCGATTAGAAATATTCCAGATATGCTAAAAGCATAGTAATACATTGGAGTTCATATTATGCTATCTGCAAGTACAAAACCTTTAACTCTTGCAATATGATCGTTCCATATTATATTTAGATATAATCCAACAGTAATTCCATTTTCTGTGTTGAAATCGCAGTCTTAGATCTATCGATACAATACCGAGAAAAACAGCAAAAACATGACTGTATACATTTTGAGGGTAATTTTCCATTTTCGCTGTCCAAAATCTCTCTCTCTCGTCTTGACCACATCATACCACAGGTGAAACAGATATTTTATTTGTACTGTGAAACACTGTGAGACTTAAAGGGGCGTGTACATCTCAAGTGTTTGTCCTGGACAAAAGTCACATGACTCCCTATGTATCTGAGTCTCCGTGTTTCCAAGTAATAATACCCATGGTGCAACTAGATTTGCAGCGAATTTCAATCGATCAAACGTAATGGTGAAATTGATTTACGAACGAAATAGGTGTCTAAAATCGTTTCAAAAAATAGTGTTATGCATTATAATAAAATCAGAATTACAATCTCCTTCAGCATAAAATCAACTTTTGGGCGATAACCCATGTTAAAAATGCACACCAATCGAAATATAAAGCATTTTAGCCTCCGATTTAAGAGATATTTGTATTTTGAACTCTATGTAATGTTTTTCTTCAAAACGTTTATGTATAGCCTTCATTAGCTCAAACGTCAAAGCGCCGGCTTCACAATCATGAGGTCAGTGGTTCGAATCCTGCGGATGGGGATGGGGTTTTCTTTTCTGTTTTGTTATTACACTGTTTGTTTTTATAAATTGAAAGGATTGCTTATCGTTCGCTATATTTATTGAATGTTGAATGATATATTTTTCTTTTGCAATCTTCACTGCGATAAAGAATGTCCTGTAAATATAATCTACTCCGTAGGCCTACATTGAATAGCCCCTAGCTAGTCTATGAACATGATATGAAAAGGCCAATTGTTATGTAAATAAGAAGCCAGTCGGCTTATGTCCTTGAATCGATTTTCCTATTTCCTACACCACCGATATTTGTAATTTGCTTCAAAAATTCAGAAAAGAGAGTTGTATCTTCAAAAGTACATTACGCGGTTCACGGCTTTCACGGCCTGATATGGGCGACAGTAGCTTGGCGTGGATTTTATACCGTGCTGAACTCATCATGCTCATTGCTGCGAGAGCGTAATTATAAAATGCTGGCGTAACGTTTTAATGGAACTATTTTGAATTCGTGAAAATTATCAGATTTGCCTAAATTGACAATTTTTGCAACGAAGCTTGATTTTTTTTTAGGATCACGTGAGCATAAAATAAATAAAAAATGTTAGACTTGACTTGAGTGTCAAATCGACTATAATCTAATTGAACGCAACTATACAGATATAGTGCTCATTATGGTTATTTCGATATAACTAAAATAAAATGATACGAGTTGTTCGGAATTTTATTTTATTTAAACCTTGACTGTAAATAAAACAGATACAAGTCACTGCCCGGGTCGATGACCTTTTCGAACCTTTTATTCACAATTTGATGGTTTCTTAAATGAGAAAACATACACATTTTGAACAAATAAAAATTATATGCGAGGATAGGCCTATTCGTTTGTGTTATTTTTCCACAAGAACAAATGAATTAGATGTTGTCCATATTATTGGTCTAATACATCACCTGATAATTTACAATGGTGTTTGATACAATGTACATGTATATCCCGCTGCATATAGTTTGCAATAGTGAACATTATTTTCATGACGTCAGTTTTCAGCAATGTCAAACATGTCAAAAGTAAAGGTATTTTTTCCCCCGAGATTGACTACAGTTCTCTTTTATCAATTTCAATGGTACAAAGGTCAGGAAAGATTGTAGGTTACGCTATTGTTCCTTATTTGCCAACTTCCTTTTCTATTATATAAGCCAGTTTTAACACTTTCCACGTGACAGGCGTCTGCAGACGACATTCTAAAATGTCTCAAACCGTTGTCAAAATTGTTAAATTTCATAACCATACTTGGAATCAGCATGTGAAATGCATTGAAATATAAAGTACAAACATGCCTCGTATTGGTTCAGTAATCCTTGAGATAGATTGGGAAAGATTTCTGAATATCTGTTTTTATATGGTAAAACCAATAGCCGCGTGGAAAGTGTTACGCAATATTCCGTAATTGTAGCTTTGAATCTCAGCTACAAGTGCATTGTACATTGATATCAGTACTGGGTGTTCAGTGAAAACCAAATTTCCATTTAGTGTGAATTTCTGTGAAAAAAGGTCAAATATAACCGGTCTAAATTTCAGATATCTCTTTCACAGACTGCAAACAATAGAAATGGCTAATTTGATATTAACTTGCATTTTGATTATCCAGATCCAGGTCAAGACAACCATTAAGCTTTACCCTCCCCTATAAGAAATACTGCAAAAGTAGTTTGTTTTTGAACTGAGATATATCAATTACAGGACTAACTGAAGGGGATTCAAGTCTCTTCACGAATTGATTTTCTGTACGGTTGACTATCTGATTGGCTATTCTGAAGGTTGCACACAAAGAAACTCATAAAGTGACAATCATTCTAAAGATTTAACATAAGAGGCATCACTGTGGCATACATTTTACAATGAATGTGACCGATTAGAAATATTCCAGTATGCTAAAGCATAGTAGTAATACATTGGAGTTCATATTATGCTATCTGCAAGTACAAAACCTTTAACTCTTGCAATATGATCGTTCCATATTATATTTAGATATAATCCAACAATAATTCCATTTTCTGTGTTGAAATCGTGCTCTTAGTCTTACATCTATCGATACAATACGGAGAAAAACAGCAAACACATGACTGTATACATTTTGAGGGCAATTTTCCGTTTTCGCTGTCCAAAATCTCTCTCTCGTCTTGACCACATCATACCACAGGTGAAACAGATATTTTATTTGTACTGTGAAACACTGTGAGACTTAAAGGCATATTATGTGATCTTTTCCAAGTAGCGCCCTCTATCATTGATTTTACTATGAAAGCAGATTTTCTTGCAGATTTGTATTTTTGATCATAAATCATAAAGATCTTCTAAGTTACAGATCGATACGATTTCTAATTACTTCAAAATCATGCATGGTTTGAAAATAGATTGTACCGAGCGGTACAAAATTTTTTAAATTTTAAATTTTACTCTAAATTCACTCTAAAACTATGATTTTGAGGTTATTAGGAATCGTATCACTCTGTACCTTGGAATATATTTATGATTTATGATCAGAAAAGTAAATCTGGAAGAAAATCTGCTTCCAATTTTTCCAGGATTGAGGGCGTCCCCTGGAAAAGATCACAGGTGGGTATGCCGACTAGTTTTATGTCTAAATTCGAAATCAGGCCCGTAAGCAGGATTTTTTTTAGGGGGGGGGGGGGGGCGTAATTTTTGGAAAAGGTACATTGGTACCCACAAAATCGTAAAAGGTTGCCCGAAAAAACGCTTTACATAATGGGAAATGGGGCGTTATTCAGAAAATTGGGGTAGGTGGGGGGCATTTTCACAAAAAAAGGTACATTAGTAACCAAAAAAGGTACATTGGTACCAAAAAAAGGTACATTGGTACAAAAAAAAAGGGAAAATTGGTACAAAAAAAGGTACATTGGTACAAAAAAAAGGACTTTTTCAGATTGGGGGGCGGCGTCCGCCCCGCCCCCCCCTAGTTACGGGCCTGTTATCAACATTATAGACATGATAGAGGCGACCGTCGTAGCGGGTGCGCCAAAAAGTGGCTCAATAAGTTGTAAAATAAGTTTTTAACATTAACAATTTCTGAGGCCCCATGAGCTATAAAATGTTTGATTGTATAACTCAAAACAATACACATTGATCAACTTTCAAACATGGTAAACACGTGCTCATTCTTCAGATTCCATTCATGTGGGTTTTTGCAAAAGAAATTGTCAAAACTTCAGTGTTATGCTAACATTACATAAATGAAACGTATTCCAAAGTGTTCAGAGAACATTTAAGTCAAATGCGCAAAATTGTCTGTTTCCAATTTTGTGCATTTATTCATACACAGGCTGTCACAAAATGATATATAGGCCTACCCATCGATCAAGGGCGTCCCCAGAGGGGGGGTGGGGGGGGGGGGGGTGTCACACCCCCCCATTCATCAAATCTGTCGGCAAAATGTTGGTGCTGTGGCAAATCAAAGGAAGGAGGAAGAAAAGGGAGAAAGAAAAAAAGGAAAGAGAAAGGGAAAGAAAGAAGGGGAGAAAGAAAGATAGAAAGAGAAAGGGAAAGAAAAGAGGAAAAAAAAGAAAAAAAGAAAAAAAGAAAGAAAGTGAAAGGAAAGAGGAAAGAAAGAAAGAAAAAGGGAAGAAAGAAAGAAAGCCCTATAACAATTATCGTATGCGCAAATGATAATGTTGTGTCGGCATATATGTTATGTTAACACAAATCAAATCAAAAATGAACAAAGGCAATGTAGGCATATGAATTTGTAGGCACTGTGAACGAGCCCATTTTTATGAGATTTTGTGTCGGCGCACATGAACAGCCTAGGCCCAAGTCTTTGTTTTGCTCATTGTCAAGACACACACAAAAAATTGTGTCGGAATAGTATAGGCCTAGGCTAGGCATAACGGGCAATGTGTGGGACCTTTAATTATACTAACTATAGGCCTATTTCATTGTCGTTGTCAATGCAAACCCAAGTCAATAATGTCGCCAATCAGATTACGAAATATTAAATAATTCGCCTATAATTATGTACGTTGATGTAGGCCAATTGCTCTCATTGTACTGATTGTATATAGACGCTGCAAGCTCACTATCAGTCTATCGCAAAAGTAAGTCCAACTCCAACGTTTAGGTGTCAATGCAAAGTAAGAACTTATAAGTAGACTCTGTCCTAACTTCGACTTGAACAATGCAAATTATCATTATAATTAAGACAATAAGCACAACTGTCGTTATTTGCGTGAGACCAGGATTTACAGTGTGTGCACCAGGGGCACAATCGATATCTCACGTAATGGTATAGGTCTATGTCGTTGTCGGACATACAGGCTGTAGGCCTATCATGCCTATACTGAACATTTGACCATGTTTTGTTAGCATTATTCAACAAAAACAAGATGGCTTCAGGAAATTGTTCCATGACCATTTTAGTTTAAAAACTCAAAATCTTTGTGCGCTTCGCGCGCATTCTTTCTACAGGTTCAAACATTATAATGGATCTCGAACCAAACCAAATATTATGGGGGACGTTAAAAACGTCATACTGGACCCTTTTAATTTTAGAAATGCCAAATGTTGCGCGCTTCGCGCATATTACTTTAGTAGTTTCAATGTTTCATTATTCAAGCTGAACAAGATGGCTTCAGGAAAGTTTTCCATGACCATTTTAGCTTAAAAACTGAAAATCTTTTTGCGCTTTGAAAATCTTTTTGCACGCATTCTTTCTACAGGTATCAACATTATAAATGTCTCGAACCAAACCGAATATTATATGGGTGACGTTAAAAACGTTATACTGGACCCTTTAAGTCTTTAAGTGTTAGAAATGCAAAATTTTGCGCGCTTCGCGCGTATTAGTTTCAATGTTTCATTATTTAAGCTTAATTTATAGTATCTGAAAGCTTCCAACCAGTTTTCAATGACCATTTTAATTTGAGTTCAAAACATGAAAAATTTTGCGCGCTCTGCGCGCATATTTTGTACAGGTTTTAACATTATAATGACCCTCAATCCATACGATTTGGATCAGGACTTGATATGTGTAACTATGCAATATCAAACCGTCAAAAACGTCATACTTGACTATTTAAGTGTTAGAAATTCCAATTTTTGCGCGCTTCAAGAAAGCTTCAGGACAGTTTTCCATGACCATTTTAGTTCAAAAACTGAAACATTTTGCGCGCTCAGGCCGCATCAGTGGCGTAACCAGCGGGGGCAGCCCCCCACTTTGAACCCTTGCCCCCCAAATGAATCATGGAATAATGATGGTACAAAGTAACAGATGAACATTTTTCGCGCGCTACGCGCGCATGTCATCCCAAAATGCAATATTCTATGGTACAAGCTTGTTTAGAGCCGAAATGTAGCTCAATCGTACAAAAGGTAGGCGTAAAGTCGAAAATTTTATTGACACTGGAATGAAGTCCACCCATTAGGAGCCCCATCCATTTCACGTCACTGCCCCTTATTGCCCCACCCCCAAATGAAAAAGTCTAGTTACGCCACTGGCGCGCATATTTTCTGCAGCTTTTTGCGCCCTTTGTATTGGTTTCAACGTTTCAATATTTAAGATAAACAAGATGGCTTGAGGATGTGTGCCCCCCTATCAAAACAGTCCTGGATACGCCCTTGGCTCCCCCAGAACTATTCAATCAGCGCTGCGCGCTGCTTTATTTAACATTTCAATTATCATTATCAAATTAGTGTCCCCCGACCATGTCTGAAAACTGATTGACGGTTCTGACCATACAGTCCATACTAAAATATGCGTGTATGAATTCCGGCGAGCGAAGCGAGCCGAAATTTTTTTTTGTCGGCACAAATGGCTCTGTCGGCAGTTGATGACCTTTACACCCCCCCAATGAAAAGGGTCTGGGGACGCCCTTGCCATCGATGCCCACATTTCAAATACCAGGGTTTGAGTAAAACTAAGAATGTATTGCCATTTTATATGTTCATTCTGTTTTGAGACAAAATCGTAACTTAACAGTGGACTAACTACACACCGTTGCTTCAATTGCTTGACAAATCTACCACTGTTTATTATATGGAAGTGACTATACGACCTATCATCGGGTAGCCATTGCTTCACCAGACTATACAACCTATGGTACCAGACTGTGCAACCTATGGTTAGGGTAAGGGTAATGGTTAGGTAGGGTTATGGTCAGGGTAAGGATAAGGATAAGGATAAGGATAAGGATAAGGATAAGGATAAGGATAAGGATAAGGATAAGGATAAGAATAAGGATAAGGATAAGGGTAAGGGTAAGGGTAAGGGTAAGGGTAAGGGTAAGGGTAAGGGTAAGGGTAAGGGTAAGGGTAAGGGTAAGGGTTAGGGTTAGGGTTAGGGTTAGGGTTAGCCTTTGGTTAGTTAGGGTTAGGGTTAGGTAAGGTAGGGTTAGGCCAAGACAAATAAATTGTTTGTTTGTCCACGTCCGACCGACCGTATACCATGGTGCCGACCGTATTCTTTTTTATTTTCGATTATATTTTTAAAACAACATTTTTAGCAATTTGAACGGCCAAACAGACCGTTTTATTCCTGATTTCGTATGACCAAGGAGTTATTATTTAATATAATAACTCCTTGGTATGACATATTCAATCTGGTCTTTATAACACCATCCCCCAATGCGCAATCTCGTGTAACATGATGTTTATTGCGTGAACTTGGCACCCGCGGGGACTATTAAAAGGACTAAATGAAAATTGTTCGCACGTGCAAGTGATGTCATTTTTTATACTGTAAGAAAATATGAAGAACTCTAGTTACGGTTAATATTTGTTCCCAAAATGTTGCTCAACGGCATGAATATTAATTTCAACATAGTATAAAAAGTCGGGGTAGTTAGTACAGGAAAAATAGGTTTAGTAAATACTCTCACGTATATATTTCTAACAAAACTTCAACACAACGTTCTTTCGCTTTCTGTAACAATGGCGGCGACCTACACGGTATCTGCGCGTTGCAAACTTGGTACAAAAATTATATTTGACCGAGTTTGCAGTGTTGCAACCAATTCGACAATATTGGAGATCGAAATCAGCAGTGTGGAGGTGGCCGAGAGTAAAGCAGCAATGTCGCAAACTCATGAACAAGAGTTCTATACTGTCAAAGCGATGTGTTTTGTGTTTGGACTTTAATTCACAGTATCCATGCCGAATTTAAATTCCCAAATACAATATCCGTATAAAAAACCCCCAAGATCTTTTAACAAATCCGACCTACCGACCCTATACCTTTTGTTGGCCTTCGGGTTAGGGTAAGAGTTAGAGTTAGGGTTGGGGTTAGGATTAGGGTAAGAGTTGCTGCCGGATCATCGGCTGTATAGCTTTTCACGAAATAGCTGCACGGTCTTCTGTAGCTTTTGCCTATAGCAGCTTGGATTAGGCCTATATTATATTGAGATCAAATTCAAACATCCTTTTCGAGCCGCGAAATCCGTGAACCGTCTTAGCTAGTTTTAAATATATTACTCAGAAACTACAAATGGTGGTGTATTATTTCAATAATAATAATACAGGCACATTGATTTTTATTACATAACGGCTGGCATTTACTTTACAAGCTTAGCTCAATCGATTATAACACACAACGAGTTTCTATTGCATTGGCCTGTTGCATAGGAGTAGGACAGTGCGGTGGTATACCGCGGTACATGTCACCTTTCATGATGCCATGCACACTAAACAGTCAGTGGAAAATTAAAATGAAATCGTAAATAATTCCACATTCCAAAATAAACTATAATGGAACAATAATGAATAAGTATACGAACTGATAAACAAAATCGAAAACTAATATTAAAAAATGTATATAAACGATTAAAATAAAATGTCAAGCCGTGATAGGATGCGAACCCACGACCTCCGGTTTACTAGTCCAATGATCTACCGCTGAGCCAACTATGCGCTATGTGAACGCAATAACAAACAAAAGAAATATGGTCAACATACCACCTTTCTCTAAATTAGATGTTTAAAATGCTTTATATTTCTTAATCTTTACAGTTTTAAGATAGTTTCTCGCTCAAAAGTTGTTTATTTACTGTTAAATAATGTAAATCTTATTTAAATGTAACGAATAACACTACTTTTTGAAACAATTCTAGATATATTATATTTCGTTCGTACAGCATTTTGTCGATTTATGTGCACATCTTTTACGACTTAGTATTGCATCATGGGCTTTTTGCCGGGCACGCGAGGACTTGGGAGGGAAGCGAGTCATGTGATTTTTGTCCAGGACAAACACTTGAGATGTACACGCCCCTTTAACCACTACACCACCGATACTTGCTGATAAACGACAATTTGAATCAGTGGTAAGTGTCTAAGCGACGGGGTTATACAATACACACAGCACAATAACATGATACATTTGGCCAAACACGGTAGGGATCACAAACGTGATGACAAGAGGAAACTGAATAAATAAATCATATAATAATGTTTTATATTATATATAATATAATATAAAGCAGTTTACCAACCCACCGTGTTTACAATAGACAATATAACAACAAATATTAACAACCACCGGCGAATGTCCCAACGAAAAATAAGCAAGGACATCGAACCCCGGTCTCCTGATTACTAGACAGTGAATGTCCTTGCTTATTTTTCGTTGGGACATTCGCCGGTGGTTGTTAATATTTGTTGTTATATTGTCTATTGTAAACACCGTGGGTTGGTAAACTGCTTTATATTATATTATATATATGATATAAAACATTATTATATTATCTAATGTTGTAAACCATCTTGAATGAAGACTTTTGCTGTGCAATGTTGTCTACTACGCCTATTTATGTTGTGAGTGACCGAGTTTGGTAATAACATTAATGTTGCACGGTAAGCAGTAAACTGTTACTAATGCGCAACGTTGCTTTCATACCGTTAATTTATGCGCACCTGTATTAGCAACAATGTGGTACTTGGTATGGGTGGGTCTCACACGGCCAAAACTGTCAACAAGTTTTATAATGTTGTGGGTTTACCAATATGGTTGTGTTTGGTATCAACAAAATGCCCAAATCTCGTCCATCAAAATATGGTTAAATTTATACCATATGATTTATACTTTATGACATATGACTCTTCAAAAACGTGCATAGACTGTACATGCCTTTCACACTATCTCGTGAGTGAGAGCAAGTGTAATCTCAATTTGTCACATTCTTTTCGCTGTAGAGTTCTTAATCATTGTTAACCGATCTTCGCGAACAATATCTCAAATTAAAGATGGAACATTACTACAATGATTTATAATTTAAAATTTTAAGTTTGAGCTGTAGTTTTAGAGTTATATGCTTTTATAACCTGGTAAACTACTTTTTGGAGTACTGTATACTTTTTTCAAGGTAACTCCTTTAAATAGGTTAGGAAATTACTTTGCATCAGAATCGCAATGTTTGTTGAAACATGCCAAAAGTTTTTAACCAAATTGGGTTACAGTTGAAGAAACGCGCGCGGGACAGTGAGTATCGTAGACGTAGCAACTATCAAGAACAGGATTTTACTGCCTGTACCGAGTGAAAGCGCTTAAGTATAACCATTTTCATAATTTCAGTCAATATTATGCAAACCTTGTTGTCCACGAAACACCTTTGCCTTGCGCAGCTTGAAACTAGCTACATCTACTTTCTCAAGGATCTATATGATCTACTACAGGACGTGTCGAAAAAGACTCCCATACTTTTTAGTTTATGAAATGTAGAGTAGTGAATAGCCCTACGTTCTCTATCATATACAATATCCCATTACATTTTGCTGCCTAACTCCAGAGATGCAATTAATTCAGTGAGTACGAATTGGACTTTTAACTGAAAAAGTTGCAAATGCGATTCCATTGATGATTTATGTACAGGGTGTCTCAAAAAAAACCGTGCACGTGTTTACCCAGCTTATTGACCGTGAACTTATAAAAGTTGGTGTAACAATTGTATACATAGTGATAGCTATAACGGTTAGCTCTCATATTCCGTTTATTTCATCTGATTTGGATTTGTCAATCTTGAGATATGACCAATTAACTAAAACTACCTAAAGTCAACGTTGTGCCACTTTTCAGTTTGCAATGAATAGAAAGGGTTACTCTGGAGAGAGGGGTTGTTACCACTGGGGTTACCACCCCCTAAAAAAATCCAATCCGAAATGCAGAGTATGCTTATTTGGGTACCACGTTATAGCTAGAGGTTCCCTCTATCCATACATACTAAAACATCCCATGCATGACGTCACAATGACGTCACCAAACATGGCCGACCTCAAAATCCCGCCGTATTCGCTGGACAGTGAAATATCATAGAAATCTTCGCCAAAAAAGTTCTAAATATCGGAATTTCACCCGATTTTTTGCTTATAAGTGATGGAAATGGTGTTTCTAACATAGGCCTATGCTAAAATATTTCAGGAACATACAATAAAAATATTTTTCAAAATGGCGATTTAAAAAAAAATTGTAAGGTGGCAACCACCCCCTACAATCGGATTTTGACGGCTTACCCTACCCCCGGGTAAGGTGGCAGCCTCAATTTGTTTTCGTCAAAATGAGCGCATGGAATGTAAAAGCGATCACCTAGACGCCCTAGGTCACTGTTTTTTGCGTTCTAGCGCAATCGGCGACCACCCTCCCTTAAGAGGACGAGGGTTTTAATGCTTATCTTAAGCATTCTTTCCGTAAAAGTGGCACAACTTCGGTTTTAGGTAGCTTTAGTTAATTGATCATATCTCAGGATTGACAAAACCAAATTAAATGAAATAAACGGCATATGAAAGCTAAGTGTTTGGTCTATCAATGTGTATTCAATTATTACACCAAATTCTGGAGGTATATGGTCAATAAGTTGGGTAAACACGTGCACGGGTTTTTTTGAGACACCCTGTATTCATTAACAATTCACATATTTTGTTTTTTACAGATAAATCGAACGAACTTGACTATCAGATTGGTTTTACTATGTTTAATTACAATGACTCACTGAATGACAATCCTAATAACAGAGTTCTCTGTGCACGAAAAGTTGCTGAAGGTGAAATGTACATGCCTAAGTAGATTTGTCATAATTTTGTAAGCGAAAGCCCCAAGGTCCTGAAGGTAGGCAGAAAAATATCTTATGACACAATATTAAGATTGGTGAACATGAATATTACTATTTTAGATCCATTATCTTAATTTTTCGTTGGTAAAATATTAATCCTGTTTATAGTAGAGATCACCAACTGCTTCATGATATCCCGAAATAGATTCACCGATAAAAAACACTTAGAAAGGATATTAACCTGAATATTTCATCCCATCGAATCAAAACGCAGCAAGACCCGAATCCACGCAGTGACTATCATGACTATGCTAAGAACCCAATAACCAGATCATTGGGGAACAGCAACATACATGTATTTACATAATTACATTCTAGTTTATACGTACTTGCTCCTCGTTTGATGAGTTTTTCCATGGTACCTATTTTGTTGAATTGTGTAGCCAAGTGCAGTTTTGATAAACCGTCCTCGTTCAATTGATCGTCACCCGTCATGTTTGACAGAGAGGGACGGCAAATTCGCAACTTTCTGGACGCTTCCTGAAAAACACGTGCAACAATCATAAAAAGGGGTTCAAAACTTCTCGATAGTGACCAGTTCGATGGTGATGTTTAGTTGTTTACTGTGCATTAGTTTACGAATATTGTATGCCTGTGAGTGTGATAGTACAAACCATATAACAAGGTCCAATTTTGGACTTTTCTGTTACACGAGGCGAAGCCGAGTGTTATAGAACAGTCCAATTTGGCTGTTTTACTATTGCATAAACAAAAGGCAAGCATGCAATATTTGTTTATATAATGATATCGGACTATCAATTTTCAGCCATTTGATAGCTGAAACATTATTAACATGTAATATTTTAAAGTGATAATCGGAACAGTTATAGATGCTGTCTTTATTTAAAACTTGTCTATTCGTGGCTGCGATTATCCACACAGCTAAATCGTATACCCCTGTAAAAATCCTAGCAACACTATTGATTGAATGCTTCAAATCAGATAGACTTATGCAGGGATCAATGAGAACCTTGACCGTACCCTCAAGCATTCACCCTAATCCACTTCCCAAAAATATATCATATATTTGGGTCACTGATTAGTCCTTGATTCACTGTTCATCTTGGAAACTTCAGGTCAGGATTCACCACTATATCACATTATTTGTCAGTTCACGATCGCCCCTGTGTGATGTTTTGGCTCTACAATAAGATATTATAGCTCTACAATAAGATATACACATGGACAAAGTAAGGCAAAGATTCACCACATTCAACAAATCTTCCTCGTTCATGATTTACCACTTATGAAAATCAATTAGATAAAGATTCACACCATGTCACATTTTCTTAGGCAAAGGTTAGGCGTGTAGTTTGGATATAATCTTTGTATTCGGAGCATATTTTTTTACCTGAACCACTCCTGGATCTCTCTTGTCACGCATCTGTAACCAAGATGCTTCAGACAGAACGCCGGTAACGACATCACAATTTACGGATCCAATATCGACTTCATTGTCTTCACCAGGCTTTCTACCATCGGCTTCATCTTCTGAAGAAGCCGGGCCATCGTAGCCTTCTATCGTCTGTCTGGTACCGGAAATTTTCCCGTATATATCAATATCTGGTTTGGGCTGCTTAATTTTGACGCCCCCTGCGTTTTCAAGTTTATGAGCCGCTACTTCGCTCCTCGACTTTTTCTTTCTCAATTCATCTCCGAGTAACTTTTTTCTTCCGATAGGTCCGAGCTTTTTCTGGTTATGATGACCTGGATAAAGTTCGGCCACTAAAGCTACTGAGTGTAGGCTAGGGCGTCCGTGACGACGAGTTCTATCCGTTGATGACGGATTGTCACTAGTATGACGACCAACTTGAGATTTCGTGTCCGTCAAGGCAGCCATAATTCTATTTCATTGGCCGTGCAGCCTTTCAACACGGGTGATGCAGAAAGGGCAAATTCGTTGCCAGACTTGACAGAGTTGGTGTAATTCCCATCCCCATGAAACTACTGTCTGATATCTATCATGGCTTCGGGCGTAGCCAGCTTAGCTCATCATAAATTGATCACGTACATTATACTAGTGTGTAGTTACATCACAAAACTGATTGGATGCCAATGATGGCATCACTAGAACTATATGGGAACGGTCAACAATTAGTTTGTACTGATAACGATTCACTACCCACACGGTTCATATTTACCTTGCGTCAACATATTTACATTGTAAATATACACCTAGCACATAAAGTCCCTGCTCAGGTGCTTTGAGGTTGACTAATTCAAAATACGGTATATAATCGGTACCAAAAATCTGAGATATACATTAAATGAGCAAATTTCTTCTCCGCAGTTTGATACCTCATTCAACAAAATCGAATGGATACTCTTAAAGTTATGTCGATTTCAATGACCGTTCATGCAACAGAAAAGTGGCACTAGGTATAGGAAATCATTGATTTGTGTGTGATTTACCATAGACGGTAAAAATCAATGTTTTACCCGTCTATGGATTTACGCACTGAAAAACTCACAGCTTATCAGCTAAGACTTGTATTCTTCACAGCCAGATACACCCTTTGTCCCGCACATTGCGGTTATCACTAAAGACCCATTCATCTGTCACGTTCAGATAGCACACAGTTATCACACACAAATTAATGATTCCTATACCTAGTGCCACTTTTCTGTTGCATGAACGGTCATTGAAATCGACATAACTTTAAAAGTATCCATTCGATTTTGTTGAATGAGGTATCAAACTGCGGAGAAGAAATTTGCTCATTTAGTGTATATCTCAGATTTTTGGTACCGATTATATATTTTGAATTAGTCAACCTCAAAGCACCTGAGCAGGGACTTTATGTGCTAGGTGTAGATAAATCATCAATAACAAGTTTATAACCATAGAACATCTCAGCACATGTATATGATCATACATTGAATGCTTCATTGTATTCATTTCGTGATATATAGTAAGAAGAGTATTAAGAGTTCTCAGTAAGTTATACGTTTGTATTTTTGGTAACTTTTAGGTATTTTATTTTGACAATATTGAGCCCGTTCTTTACGCTATACACTCTTAGAAGGTCAGGATCAAATACATGAGTAGATTTCCGGCTCACTTTGTTTTGATCCTTTAAGGATCATTTTCGGATCGTTTTGATCCGTTTCCAGATAGATATCAACAAACGGATCAAATTCACCTTGATCAACTTTGATCTGATTTCCGGATCAATTCGATGAAAAAGTTCATTGGTCAATAGGTGACTGACGTCACTCTTTCGCAAACCGATAGACGACAAGCAGACGATCTTTTGAATTCGGTCGCCATTGAAACAAGGGTGAAATACCGCGGTAAGTTATCCAGTCTAATCTGTAAAATGTTACATGATTTTGTCGGTAAAGTAGTTTTATTTTTTATGTTTGAACATGCTCTATTCTTGTGAACAAATTTCTTGTACCTGACCAGTGCCATCAGTACGATTTTCGGTCAAAATGCTCCTCACAAAATGTCACGATCACTGCGATGTACTAGGCCTACACGATGTAGTAAGCTTACTGCACTCGATATATAGTCTGCAGTGGGTCTCTTAGAAGGTCAGGATCAAATATGAGACGAAAAGGATCAATTTTGATCCAGAAGCGGTATCACATATGAGCTTACCCTTTCCGGATCAAAGTGATCCGACAAGCAGGATCATTATTTTGATCCGTTTCAGTATCATTTGACAGAAATATTTGATCCCATTTCGGATCAAACTTTTTGATCCTGCTTGTCGGATCACTTTGATCCGGAAAGGGTAAGCTCATATGTGATACCGCTTCTGGATCAAAATTGATCCTTTTCGTCTCATATTTGATCCTGACCTTCTAAGAGTGTATTACACACAGGTGTTGACCATACACTGCACTTTTGAACTTCTAAAACTCATAAAGGTGCGATATCTGACAATTGCGCAAATAGCAATAAATAGCAACTTGACTGCTATTATGACTTTTATTGCTAATGACTTGCAAACATGCGCAATTATCAAAATGTATCGTTTATATAGTTGCTATTATGAAAATTGCAAAGAGGTGCTATTGTATAATTTTTGAAATTAGCGCATATTAGCATCAAAGTAGCAAGGCGTTTTTGTTGTTGCTATTATGATGCTAAATAGCGGCGAATATGAAACATTTTGAAAAATGCAAAGAGGTGCTATTGTGTTAGTTTTGATATTAGCGCATATTAGCATCAAATTAGCAAGTCGTTTATATAGTTGCTATTATGATGCTAAATAGCGCGAATATGAAACATTCTGAAAATTGTAAAGAGGTGGTATTGTATAAGTTTTGAAATTAGTGCATATTAGAATCAAAATATCAACAGTTTTTGTTGTTGCAAATGACTTGCAAAAACGCGCATTTTTCAAAATTCCTCGTCTATATCTATATTAGCGCATATTAGCACCAAAATAGCAACATCATACCTCTGGTTGCAAATTGCATGCAGCGATGCTATTAGCGCAATTATGCGTTTATGAAAAAGGCCCCACGTCCGTCTCGATCTATTATGTTTCCGCGTTAGCACACCGTGCTCGCTATTAGCGCAATTATGCGTTTATCAAGAAGTACTTATTTCTATCATGTTTTGTTTTTCGAATCATGCTGTTGTTGCTACTAGCGCAATTATGCGTTTATGAAAATCGTGTATGGCTTACAGCAGATACGGCGGCGCCATCCTGGTTCCGAATAAAGGCAAGCATTTATTAGAATCTGCTTCCTTTTTGTCGACTTTTATATTCTTTAGTCCAGTATTAAATAAAAGATAATGCATTTTCAATGCCCAAAGATGCCCAATGATGGATCGTTCATTAAAAGTGGTCGGAGGAAACTAATCAAAATCATACCGATAGTCACATTTCAAAGGCAAGTATTGTTAAATAGACTCTTTTAGGCCACTTTTGTATAATGCATTTCATTGTTCAAAGATGGTCAATGATGGGCCGTATGGGTATAATGTATTTCAATTCCCATAGATACCCAATGATGGGCCGTTCTTAAGAAGCGGTCCAAGGTGCAGATGACCCCCACTTTTGTATAATGCATTTCAATGTCCAAAGATGCCCAATGATGGGCCGTTCTTTAAAAGTGGTCCAAAATGCAGAGGACCCCTTGTGCGTAACCGCACAGAGTGGAGCATATTTATACTAATCAAAATCATACCGATACGTCACATTTCAAAGGCAAGTATGTATTAGATAAAGGACGAGTAGTAGACCATCAGCAATAATAATGGGCGCCCGGCAAGCCTCTTTTGCAGGCGAGGCCGTAGGCCGAGCCTGCAAAAGAGGCGCGCCGGCGACCATTATTATTGCTGATGGTCTACTATGAGTGTTTTATCTTTCATACATGTTGATACACCGTAACCATGGTAACGGTACAAATAAATAAAGATGATAATTTGTAAGTTATATAATCAAAATTGTACAATTGATCTAGTAATAATATGAAGGTGTCTGTTATACTAATTTTGACATCGCTAAACTTTGCAAGAGACTACATATAATGTTGGTCTGGTGATTAGTACCCCATGACGTAATATACAACCTCCTTGAAGTTAGGGATCACGTCAAAACTCGACCGCCCGGCAACCGCCGGTTACGGCCGGTTCCGTTCGGTTCTCACAAAACGTGTCGTCTGTTATAATATACACACATAATGAGGTCAAATAGTAACACTCTGGTGAACACGACCGGTTGAAAGTGCCTCGTCACACACGTGAGCAATAACATCTTGAAGTAATGGGCTCTTTTAAGACTTAAAAGTCTCAGTTGACAACCAGTACAATACAGCTATTGATTTTCGCTGGGGTTGGCTTTTTCAATCTGTTTATAGCTCAATTAACTTTTTAAAATCAATACCGAAAGTCTATGAATGTTTGTTTTTTATAGAACGATTATAGAGAGAGCTATTATGACCGCAAAGTAACAGATTGATAGTGTAAATTGGTCAGATTACAGCATTAAGTCAACCGGCGGTTGTTCAGTGTTGCATGCGCGAATATTCATATACCAGTAAAACATTTGACCTGAAAGAACCGGGCGGAACCGCCCGTAACCGGCAGTCAACGGGCGGTCGAGTTTTGACGTCTCCCCTTTGCAAACCATGAAATACTTTAGGTGGTACACACATGGATTTAACTGATTTAAAAATTAATAAATAATATATAGACTCGGACAAAAATTGATATAAACGAATTTAGCATAATCTTTAGTCGTATTGATCCGACCATGGTATTTTGGAGTCAGTTAGATGTAGCAGGTGGTACCAATTTTGAGCTCTATTTACAATCTCGAATAGAGTATATTCAGGCGCCTGACACTGTTTTGTTCGAATCGCCGAAAGCATAGACGGTCATGAATATACAATGAATAATCATATCAATGAATATACGTTATTTGTGAAGTCGAAAATTAAAAGTACCAGACCATAGTGGACACGAACGGCCGTAATCTTTGAATCTCCGTTGATTTCAATGTTATGTCGGAGTGTTTTACCTAATTTCATACTGACACGACCTGAGTGATAATCAAACGGTCCCCGAACGATGCCCTGGCGCTGTTGAAGTCAGAAACATCATCGTTCCCTACAGTCCGAGCGTTCCCACATCGAATTTCACCTAGAATATTCGTCACACGAACCTATGTCCGCCATCGTCTGAATATCGAAAAGGCCCTCTGGGTCAGAGTCAAGGGGACAACATTCTTTTCTACGCATGCGTCCGATCGCTTTGGATTTGTCCACTAAAATGTTGGACAAATGCCTAATGAGTATGTGCTGCATGGCAAGTGACACAACTTCTTGTAATGCGCTAATCAACCGTAGATCTAACCCCCGGACTCCGGCCAGTTTGGGGTGGAAAAGCCCAATCAGGAAAAAATCACGGAAAAGATTCAGGCGTTGACGGTTCAATGGTATATCACAGATAGGCAAAGTGGGTATATCCAGTGACAGTTGTATATCCCTTGGTATATAATATTTAATTTTGACTAAAGCAGCCGACAATGCATTGATTGATGATAACATCCAGAAGTGGTTTGATGTGATAATAATGCCGCCATGAGGATCGAGCCGTGTAGCGAGGGGCCACGCCGAACTATGATCGAGAGTGACCAATAACACGTCGCAATGCGGACCACTGGCGCGCGGCGGGCCGGCACATCCAACATGCGCGAATCAGTGGCGTAGCCAGCTTTAAA
This sequence comes from Ophiura sarsii, assembly GCA_035610835.1. Lineage (NCBI taxonomy): Eukaryota > Metazoa > Echinodermata > Ophiuroidea > Amphilepidida > Ophiuridae > Ophiura > Ophiura sarsii. Next base: position 3,220,942 of record CM069451.1, on the reverse strand, counting down.
CAGGGCCATAGGGAGGGGGTGGACTTATCAGACAGTAAAAAGTCCGAGTTGTATACCGACGAAAGGCATGATGTACGAGTCAATAAAACTATACGGTAGTGCCCACATGTTGTGGCGAATATAGGGCCTACACTTACTTGCAACAGAGTGACGGTTTAATGTTTAATTTTTTTTAAATTGAGTGTATTGTTAATAGTCCCGGTTCTGAGCACTTCTCTAGCCACTCCGGCCTGTGGGCCTAAATGAGACACCGTGCACTTTGCGCCGTGCATATGCTATAACCATCTAATGATTGGAAGCGTAGCAGCATAAAGTATTATGAGAAAATGTGTACATATCTCCTAAGATTCTGGAGATTCGGAGTCTACCATCGGACCGGGCTTTCAGTTGACCTACGCATAGGAGCATCTTCGAAGCGAGAATGTCCCCTGTAACCTTTTTCAAGATCTTTGGCACTGAAATTAAAATTTTGGTTCATTATAGAGGGAATCCACTTTACTCATACGTGCCCGTAATCACCCTTCAAAGGTACAAGACTTGATCGCGTCTATCAATAGTTGTCTGATTGCCTTTCCACATATATTTCGACATGAATATTGCGTCTCCCAATTCGTTTATTAAAGCTAGCTAAATTTGGTACAAGAACTAACTTTCTTGAAATGAAGTTGTACCAAAGATTTTCTAGAAATTCATCGGTTGTACAGATTTAAAAAAAATGGTAATCATGGTAGATTTAACATTGGTATCTCATGTTGTACGATTGGCTATGGCCTGTTTTGGAAGTGTGTTTGCTTTGTGTATCCAAATAGCTTACAGTTGTATATTAGCCTAGCTATAACAAGCTATAAAAATGACATCTCTGAATGTATTTTAAACAAAGTGTGCAAAGGAGAAATGGTTGGGCACACTGGTAAAATGGTTTTACAACAAGTGTTGCTATTATTATCAAAGTGAACTCAACTTCAATCACTTATTTATCGAGCAATAATATATTGTTTTACGCATTTTAATTTGTTTAGATTTAATATAAAGTTAAATAAATCCAGAGATAAATGATAGCTAGAAAAATAGATTAATCAAAGAATAGAAAAAAACTATAAAAGCATTGGCGGCCTTTATAAATTATAAAAATTGACATAAAAATGATGTTACATACATCCACAACATACATCCACAATCAAGTTTTTTTTTTTTTTAAAACAAAAAAATAGAAAACAACAACGAATACACGGAGATTCGAACCCGTGATTGCCGATTGCAAACGATATGGCCAACGTATGCACGCCACAGAGATCGACGAGTGTAATTGTGTCAGTTTTATTATTTAACCATTGATTCTTTTATTTATAACGAACGGATTTTTATCGTGCCATTTTGGACATTTTAAACCATATAACTCTCGCACAAAATGTGTTTGTAATGTGATTATACTCCTTATTTTGGAAAGAATGGTAAAAACGTTGACATTTCGAACACAATAAATGGCATCTTGTATATTGTTTATACGATCGCTCGACTGAACGTTGTGTGACCTGTTGCATTGCATTATTCATGTTACGATCTGTTTATGTATGCTTTTGTTATACTTCTCTATCGCTCATCGCCAACTCTGTACAAGAACTTCATGCGCTGTCCCAGCGCTGTCGTTAGAGAACAATAGAAAAGTCCCCTCGACTTTTCGAGGCGACCTTTGACTGGGTTCACGGGGTTAATCATATTAATGAGCAAATATGCAAATGAGCTAAGTGTCCCCTCCTATTATATATACTTTATTCTGATAAGCCATCTGATAAGCTCTGATACCCTCTGAACTAAACCCCGGGAACTAACTCTCAACCACAAAGACCTCTATACCCGGGGCTAATAATATTATTTGCCCTATAATACTAGTCTTGAAACTATACAACATGTACGGCAAACGGTAGGCCTACATACTGAATCACGGGACTTGCGTGCGTGAGTGAACACAGACACATCAACTGCATTTTCCATCGGCAACAATTGAAATATACGCATCAATAACAACTATAAGTTTATCAGTGCAGTGATTTACTTACATTCAAAGTTTTCGATGTACTTTTCCAGCCCCCACCACTGCAAAATTGCAGAGACCTCTTCAAAACAAGCTTCTCCTGCATCGGCCATGTTGAAACTGCATGGTACATAACAAACATGATGAAGCGAAAAATGTACCTCACAATTACGTAGTCACACGCACCATGTGCTTTTTTTACATAACAAAAATGTATAATTAACATTATGAATTGTAAATCTTACACACTTTTAATGTTTATCTTTTTTTTGAAAATATATTGTGTAAAACATACACAACTTTGGTAAACAGTCAATTTAACATAAGAAATAAGTACTGACATTTTTTACAAAAATATTATGTTCCAAATTTTTACATGTCTTGTGTTATTTTTATCAAATAAAAAATTACATATTTTTCGTTTACATGATTATTGTTTTCTCTGTGTACCATTGTTATTGGTCAAAGTACATATGATTCTAACATCTACCTATTTTTAGCTTTCTAAGAAATGTAGAATTTAAAATCGGACATTTCTGACAGAAATTATTTGGTTTAATAGTAGATGCCTAGTATTACCAACATTGCCTCTTGTGACACTTATAAAATTATTGACCATGCTCGGCGCAAAACTTAATCTAAATGATATGATCAATTAGTTTTTATCATAATCACAATTTGTTTTATGAAATTTAAACTGATTGTTATTGCCGCCTACACTGGCTGACTGGCTACGGCCATCGTTCGCAGGGTTTTTTTCGCTCGGCTTTCATTCGGGGTCATGTGCTACGGTGGTATGGTAGGCCTCCTCTACAGTTGCGGTTTGTATATGTTCATTCGGGGACATGTGTTATGGTGGTATGGTAGGCCTCCTCTACAGTAGCGGTTTGTGTATTTCATTCGGGGACATGTGTTATGGTGGTATGATAGGCCTCCTCTACAGTTGCGGTTTGCCATATGTTCATTCGGGGACATGTGTTATGGTGGTATGGTAGGCCTCCTCTACAGTTGCGGTTTGCCATATGTTCATTCGGGGACATGTGTTATGGTGGTATGGTAGGCCTCCTCTACAGTAGCGGTTTGTGTATTTCATTCGGGGACATGTGTTATGGTGGTATGATAGGCCTCCTCTACAGTTGCGGTTTGCCATATGTTCATTCGGGGACATGTGTTATGGTGGTATGGTAGGCCTCCTCTACAGTTGCGGTTTGCCATATGTTCATTCGGGGACATGTGTTATGGTGGTATGGTAGGCCTCCTCTACAGTAGCGGTTTGTGTATTTCATTCGGGGACATGTGTTATGGTGGTATGATAGGCCTCCTCTACAGTTGCGGTTTGTATATGTTCATTCGGGGACATGTGTTATGGTGGTATGGTAGGCCTCCTCTACAGTTGCGGTTTGTGTATTTCATTCGGGGACATGTGTTATGGTGGTATGATAGGCCTCCTCTACAGTTGCGGTTTGCCATATGTTCATTCGGGGACATGTGTTATGGTGGTATGGTAGGCCTCCTCTACAGTAGCGGTTTGTGTATTTCATTCGGGGACATGTGTTATGGTGGTATGATAGGCCTCCTCTACAGTTGCGGTTTGCCATATGTTCATTCGGGGACATGTGTTATGGTGGTATGGTAGGCCTCCTCTACAGTTGCGGTTTGTGTATTTCATTCGGGGACATGTGTTATGGTGGTATGGTAGGCCTCCTCTACAGTAGCGGTTTGTGTATTTCATTCGGGGACATGTGTTATGGTGGTATGATAGGCCTCCTCTACAGTTGCGGTTTGCCATATGTTCATTCGGGGACATGTGTTATGGTGGTATGGTAGGCCTCCTCTACAGTAGCGGTTTGTGTATTTCATTCGGGGACATGTGTTATGGTGGTATGATAGGCCTCCTCTACAGTTGCGGTTTGTATATGTTCATTCGGGGACATGTGTTATGGTGGTATGGTAGGCCTCCTCTACAGTTGCGGTTTGTGTATTTCATTCGGGGACATGTGTTATGGTGGTATGATAGGCCTCCTCTACAGTTGCGGTTTGCCATATGTTCATTCGGGGACATGTGTTATGGTGGTATGGTAGGCCTCCTCTACAGTAGCGGTTTGTGTATTTCATTCGGGGACATGTGTTATGGTGGTATGATAGGCCTCCTCTACAGTTGCGGTTTGCCATATGTTCATTCGGGGACATGTGTTATGGTGGTATGGTAGGCCTCCTCTACAGTAGCGGTTTGTGTATTTCATTCGGGGACATGTGTTATGGTGGTATGATAGGCCTCCTCTACAGTAGCGGTTTGTGTATTTCATTCGGGGACATGTGTTATGGTGGTATGATAGGCCTCCTCTACAGTTGCGGTTTGCCATATGTTCATTCGGGGGCATGTGTTATGGTGGTATGGTAGGCCTCCTCTACAGTTGCGGTTTGCCATATGTTCATTCGGGGACATGTGTTATGGTGGTATGATAGGCCTCCTCTACAGTTGCGGTTTGTGTATTTCATTCGGGGACATGTGTTATGGTGGTATGATAGGCCTCCTCTACAGTTGCGGTTTGTGTATTTCATTCGGGGACATGTGTTATGGTGGTATGATAGGCCTCCTCTACAGTTGCGGTTATTACTTGTTTAGTTATTTCATGCTAGTCAACCTTTATTTACGCGAGTTTCGTTTATAAACGCGAATAAAAGTTCGTGTCTTTTATCAACTCGCACCGTTCAATTGTCATAGAGGATAATAGGCATTACTGGTCTACCTGCCATATCGCGCTTAATCGAATGTTTGTCCTCTTTAAGGTTTGTTCTTCATCCTCTTATGACCCGAAATATCCATTGCGTGTAGGCTGTTTTGGACAAAGGCGTTGCGCCTATTTTAGAATCAGCTGTCATGATCACTTGAGTATGGTAAATTGATCTGTAGTTGTACTGCAATATAATGAATATATCAAAATACACCCGCAATATTTTTTGTGTTTATTACTTTTCTACAACGATCTAGGCATTAAGTAAGGGATAAATAAAATCAATTGTTAATAAGTTAATAATAACAATTGATGATGGCCTATAAGCATGATTCTAGCAGAATCTATGACGAGCGAAACTAAACTAAATAATAAGTTAACATCAGTATAGCTATCAAGCTAGAGGGTTGTGAACATCAAATGTCAGGTTCAATTATAAATTAAGTGCATGGGTTTGATAAACATATATTTAGAAACTTTGCCGACGTTTCATATAACAAGACATATAATATTCTATCAACATGATATATTGAGGATGTTGTCACTTAATAACAAATTCGAAATTACAAGTCATTGCGTCTTAAAATGCCGGGCTGGTAATGGGAAATGCGCTCTTATCTGTGAATCAGTTATTACCATTTCGTGAGCGTCTGATTGTAAATAACAATTTGTGAGCGATCGAGCAGCCGTCTTCGCTATGATATCCAGACCGGTGATCATCATGACAACCTTATGGGGCCCTCACATGTATCCGTGTGAGCTGAGCGGCTCATTACCGTGTGAAAAATGGGTGCGGACGGCGGCACACACGGTGGGCCGTTTCCCGTCCGTTGAACACGTTCAGGGACTTTGCCGGCCACCGGAGTTTTGAACATGCTCAAAACTTCTGGCGGGTGAGTAAAAGCGGCGGCGAACGATGAGAGCCCGGTATGAAGACGGTATAAGGACGGCGCACCCGTTTCGCACCCGTTTCGCACCCATTCGCAGGGCGGTGATGGACGGTGGTGGACGTCGACCATCTTAGCGACGGACTGCGAATGGCCGCATGCAGCCTGGTAACCGTTCGTGGAACGGACTCTCAGCAGGCATGTTGCAACTCTCTAAATGTAAAAGAGCTAAAACTCACTCTTTCGAGAGCTCTAGGAGGGACAGCTCTTTTTTTTTTAGTGAAGTTCACTCTTAAAAGAGCGATTTTCACTCTAAAAAGAGTTAAAATCACTCTGAAAAGAGTGGAAATCACTCTGAAAAGAGTGGAAATCACTCTTAAAAGAGTGCAAATCACTCTGAAAAGAGTGAACTTCACTTCTTAGAAGAGCCGTCCCTCCTAAAGCTCTCGAAAGAGTGAGGTTTAGCTCTTATAGATGTTGGTCGTACGAATTCCGGAATGCGACCGGTTAGGAACCGGTATGGAGGTGGTATGCACACGGTGAGGACACGGTGAGAACGGTAAGCTAGAACTGTATGAGGCCGGTGATCCCGGGACAAGGCCGGTGAGAACCCGGGACAGACCCGGTGTAGAACGGTATGGACCGAGGACCCGGTGAGGAGGTGTTATGCACCCGGTAAGAACGGTAAGCTAGAAATGTATGAGGACGGTGAGCCCGGTACCCGACCGGTGAGGACTCGGTATAGACCCTGTATATAACGTTATGGACCCGGTGGCCACAACAAAATATTAATGCGCCCGTTGACATTTTTTACTGATTGTTTGGACTCTGTTGATTTTCTATTAGATGGTAAGGTGGCCGCCTACCATTACCGCCCTGCGAACGGGCGCGAAACTGGTGTGCCGTCTTTATACCGTCCTCAAACCGGGCTCTCACCGTTTGCCGCCGCTTTTACTCACCCGGCAGGAGTTTTGAGCATGTTCAAACTTCCTGCCGGGCGCGGATGGCCGGCAATGTCCCCGGCAACGTGTTCAACGGACGGGAAACGGCCCACCGTGTGACATGACCGTGTGCCACCGTCTGCACCAATTTGTCACACGGTAATGGACCGGCCAGCTCACACGGATACATGTGAGTACAAATGTATTTTACAGAGATTCCCGTAATGTGAGCGAAGCGGCGAGCTTGAGCGCTCAGCTTATACAGGGCAGTTTAATGACGTTATCAAGGCGGTTCGGTCGTTACCCAAGCGTTTCGGCCGGTGAGGACCTGGTGAGGAGGTGGTATGAGCCCGGTTCCAGGCCGATAAGGACCCGGTATAGAACAGTATGAACCCGGTGACAAAAAAATAAAATCAATGCGGCCGTTGACATGTTTTGCTGATTGTTCACCGTGTTGGACTCTGTTGTTTTTCTATAAGACGGCAAGGGGCCGCCCAGCTCACACGGATACATGTGAGGGCCCCATTACCTTCGAGTAACCTGACGCTACCGGGGATACATATCATTGATCCCTACCTTATTTGGTATGCGGTGATCGGTATCATTTTAATTTTTAAAAAAATCTTTTATTGTTTAGTTCTACATAACTTTCACATTTCACATAGTTTCATCATGTTTTCATTGCATTATCATTACATGTATAACACATTTTCATATGCTTTTCAGCATGTTTACATTTTCATATGCTTTTCAGCATGTTTACATTCATGTTCGCATTACTTTCACATTTCATAGTTTCATCATGTTTACATTTCATATCAAATACATGTATAACACATTCATATGTTTTTCATCATGTATAGCACATTTTCATATGCTTTTCATCATGTATAGCACATTTTCATATGCTTTTTATCATGTATAGCACATTTTCATATGCTTTTCAGCATGTTTACACATTTTCCTATGCTTTTCGGCATATTTACATTTATGTTCACATAATTTTCACATTTCATAGTTTCATCATGTTTACATTTTATATCAATTACATGTATAACACATTTTCATATTTTATGCTTTTCGTCATGTTTTCATTGCATTACATTTCATAACATTTTTCTATGCTTTTCAGCATGTTAACATTGCTTATCATATATATCACATTTTCATATGCTTTTCAGCATGTTTACACATTTTCATATGCTTTCCAGCATGTTTACATTCATGTTCACATAATTTTCACATGGTTACATTTCATCAATTACATGTATAACACATTTTCATATGCTTTTCAGCATGTTACATTGTATATCATGTATAGCTTATTTTCATACACTTTTCAGCATGTTTACACATTTTCATATGCTTTTCGGCATGTTTACCTGTTTACATATCTATTACATTTTCATAAAGTATGCTTTTCGTCATGTTTACATTGCATATCATATATAGCACATTTTCATATGCTTTTCACCATGTTTACACATTTTCATATTCTTTTCGGCATGTTTACATTCATGTTCACATAATTTTCACATGGTTATATTTCGTATCAATTACATGTATAACACATTTTCATATCATATGCTTTTCATCATGTTTACATTGCATATAATTACGTTTTTTATCTTTTGTATTATTTATCGCCACTTATCAATATTACATTGTACATACATTCAATCTTTTACATAGCATAATTTCTATTCATCATTATAAACACTTACTTACATGATCTATCCTTAAAATTGATTACAATGTATATCATGCTAATGTTGCATAATAATTTATCAAATTGTATAGTAATATGACTACAAGCTACATTGATGTCAGTTGTCTAACTCTGAGTTCATGTAATAATAATGCAACAACATTTTTGATGCTTTCCGTATTTAAACTTGCTAATGCACATTTTGGCCACAGAGATAATCGTATTGCTTACATTATTACATTTCTTGTTACCCTTAAAATAACCAAAAAGAATATCTGTCACAGACACTTTTACTTTTTCCCCTGTTACGTCAGAGAGTATTGTATTAATTTCTAACCATACTTTTCTTATATTCTTGCAATGAAAGAAAAAATGTTCCAGATACTCTTTTTCGTTACATGTTTCACATAAATCATTGTTAGCGTTACCCATTTTAAGTAGTAAGATTCTAGTCGGATAAATATTGCAAAGTATTTTCCGATTCATAGTTACCAGTTTGGCTTCTTTTATTGAACATGTTGCATTTCTCCATATATCACTCCACTGAAAAACATAGTTGGGGAATTTTGTCTCCCAAAAACGTTCACTTATTGGTCTAACTGTTATTTTTGATATCAATATGCTACGCACAGTTTTAGAATTACATTTTTCTATTGGCAGGAAAGCAGAATTGATCATAAGACCAATCGTATGTTTAACAGTTTTGTTTGGCTTGATTCTTTTTTCCCCAGTTTTTTGGGACTGCTGATTTTACTGTTATATAGTGTAGCATAATTCCTCCAGGCCTTTTAATTTTCTTACTTATTTCTGACATAGATAGAAATGCATTATTTTCATCATATAAGCTTGACATACTGACAAACCCAGCTTTAATCCAATCGGTAAAATACAATGTATTTCCAGAGCATTGGACACATGTATTGTTCCATACAATTTCTTGACCTGGTATAATCTATTTCATCTACATTCATGGCTGACTTTGTTCTCAGCCATACTACTATTAGGTTGTGATAGAATGTTGACATAAAGGGTTCAACAAAAGAAAGTATACCACTTTGTTTATGTCATTTTGAGTAATTTTCAATTTGTTTTTGTCCAAACAGGCTAGCTAGGCATTTAGATGAATCTTTAAGGCATAATTTTATACCAAATTTACCCCCTAACAACAAAGATAAACCATGATTAGCACCATTTAAAGGAAAATATCCCATTTTCAAAAGTCGCATTTCCAATACATAGCACGAGAAGAAAGGGCCAATTGTTAACACACACATATGCCGTATTTATCCCGTACTGATCACCGCGCATATCCCTCAATGCGCGGGCTAATTCAAATGTAAACTGATGCATGGGTGAAGGATTTTAATGTAAAGGAATGTTAATGGATGGGGAGAACATGGACAGATTAACCAAATCTTCTCGTGCTGTGTATTGGAAATGCGACTTTTGAAAATGGGATATTTTTCTTTAAATGGTGCTAATCATGGTTTATCTTTGTTGTTAGGGGGCAAATTTGGTATCAAATTATGCCTATAAGATTCATCTAAATGCCTAGCTAGCCTGTGTGGACAAAACAAATGGCAAGTTACTCAAAATGACATAAACAAAGTGGTATACTTTCTTTTGTTGAACCCTTTATTATTAAGCTGTGCTATACATCTTTTATTTGAATTGCTATAGCTACTGTTACACTTTAGAATATTTAATTTCAAATTATTCAAATGAAATTTATGTAAAGGTATATTTTTCCAAGTTGCTATCGAGTCATTTGTAACCCGTTTAATCCACGAAACTTTCATCGAGTTCAAGAAAGATGGCAGATGTACCATTTTCAATCCACCTTCAGTATAATAAGGTTTATGGAAGGCCTACTTGCATAAACCAATTTATTTACCGGGGCAGATACCCTCTGGGCTATCCCGTTTGCAGTGTGCGTCTGTGTGTCTTGGTTACCGTTCATCGGGCCAATCAGCATCCTTGCTTTTATGCCCGCGTTTTTCGCCCTTTGTTTTGGTTCTGGATGAGGTTCCGTGCTTTCACCTCTCTATTGTTTTGATCATATTTCTCATTGGCTACATCGTGACTAGTCGCTTCCTAAAAATTCCACTCCCACCCACCCAATACTTCAGTAAATTTAGAGTCAGCAATTTATGTGCTCGCTCTATTATTGCCATTCATTCATTAAATTGATACAATAAATTATGCAGATTAGACTATAGGACATTAAAATATTTACATATGTTTACAGGTAGTTTACAGAAATCCAATCATATGTTGAATACCATAAATTTGAAGTCAGTATACAATGTGAAATTAGCAGATGTTATCTTCCGAGCAATTCTCTAAAGGTAGGGGCTAGGTAATCTACAGATTCCTGGAGTCATGTGCTGAAGTGATGTATAAACGACTCATCTAATATAATAATGGTCCTTAGTCATTCATTAGTTCATCCATCATTGTGTCATCTCATGAGCATATCTCTCTTAGGTGTTTATACATTAGGATTAGGTAGTTCACTTTTCCCAAAAGATTGATGGTTGTTGATGATACGAACACGTCTGTTATCAATTTATACAATTATATTTCCATGGCTTATTATTATTTTATCATACAAATAAGCATCGTCAAATGGACGATCAGTTAATCTAACTATACATTGTATAAGGTACTACTACTGTAACATATCGTTAGTAAATTCATTAGTTCATCCATCATTGTGTCATCTCATGAGCATATCTCTCTTAGGTGTTTATACATTAGGTTTAGGTAATTTACTTTTCCAAAATATTGATGATTGTTGATGATATAGACTGTCCAAAAATGATTAGTACCCATCGATGACCAAAGTTCAATACATTTTTTCATCATCAAAATCAATGAGATTAGATCCGTTGTTTTTCTATCATATTTGCTATACTGTACTCTTTCATTAACATTTTAGATCATGAATATCGGACTTATTTTAATGAAGTTACACTCCATTGTGTAAGACATGGTGATTTCACCTTTTTGGCAAAGTGCAAACAAATGTGTTTTTAAATAGCTTGTTTGAAAGAAACTAATACATACTCTTAATCTCTTGTTTGCTAATATATTTGGTTCCTTTCTATTTTAAACTGCTGTTGTATCATATTGTTGTTCAAACCATTAATACTTCTTCATTTTGATTACATTTGAAGAGTAAAAATGGATCGTCACGCATGAGCGACCCCAAGTTTTGTTTCTATAATGAGCTAGTTTTGAGGCTAGACTTGAGAGACATTTAAACGGGTAAAGACGTAGTCATGGGTATTTAGCAGTAGCTTAGACTTCTTTTTCATATTGGGGATGCAATTTCCTACAAACTTGGTAAAAAGGATATAGTCCCTTAGTGTTTAACCTCACGAAATCCATTCTCCAATGTGAAAATGAAATCTAAGCCACTGTTGATTCACCAGATACCACTTCATTTAGAAGTCCCTAAACACTTGTCAAATAAAACAATGCATGGGGTCACTCAAGTGTGACAAACTTCTTTCACCCGTTAAATTGAATTAAAGAGAATTATTATTAATGATTTGAACACCCATAACTAATAACAGTTACAATAGAAAGACACACAAGATTATATTGAGTAGACAAGAGATTATGAGAATATACAAGTTTCTTTCAAACAAGCTGTAATAGCACACCCATTTTTTAGCACTTTGCCAAAAAGGTGAAATCACCATGTTTTACATACATAATGGAGTGTATCTTGAGTTTGATACATCCGATATGCATGATCTAAAATTCTAATGAAATAGTACAGTATGTAAAAGATGATGTAAAACAACGGACCTAATCCCATCGATTTTGATGATGACAAAAATGATTGAACTTTGGGCATCGATGGGTACTAATCATTTTGGAACAACCTGTACGAACACGTCTATTATCAATTTATACAATTATATCTCCATGACTTATTATTATTTTATTATACAAATAAGCATCGTCAAATTGACGATCAGATCAATCTAACTATACATTATATACATGATAAATTTATGATAAATGTACTATCCAATGTATTATTAAGGTACTACTATATATAGTGACATATCGTGAATAAATTAAAACTATGTTTAATTTAATTCTACAAATGAATGATGTATTTAGAATTACCAGTATTGAGTGTAGTGAATCTACAGGTGACAAATCGTGAATAAATTAATACTATGTTAAATTTAATTCTACAAATGAATGGGGTAATTAAAATTACCAGTATAAATTGCAGTGATTCTACGTAGTTGAAAATGAATAAGAGTACCATTTTTGGTGCTCAGTAAAGGTTAATAAAACGATGTAGCCGATGAGCAATACCTCCATTTTTGTTTCTCCTGTGTCTGTTATCTGTAAATAATCACTAATCATTGTTCTTCTTTTGACTTTTTCGATACGACCCCAAACGAATTTAAAGAAAGTGGAGTTGAGTTCATTAATATTCTTATCTGGTATATCCAGTACACTTGATATATAAGATAGTTGTGACGCCAATAAGCTTTTTACAATAACTATTTTGCCAACAATAGTCAAATCCCGGTGATCGTTATAATTAGTTTTCTTAGGAAACACTCTGATTCTTGTGGTTCGTTTAAGTAGTACAGCACGCCTTCAATCTTATGAAATAATAATATTTTGGGTTGCTTTGACAGATTTCGTGTGCTGTCTTACCACTCCGATACATCGCTACATGCTTCATTTGGATCGTCGTCAGAGTGGTGTAAAGCAGTAGTAGCCATAAGTGCACATTTAAGCAGCACCGAATTGAATCTTCTAGGTTTGGCGGCGTTTGAAAGGTATCATGCTTCAAAAAACATTAACAATCTTGAACACATGGGCCGTATACGTCTTTTTCTCAAACTTGGCTTGTGCTTTGTATAAGCGCAACGGTCTGATTGTAAATAACAATTTGTGAGCGATCGAGCAGCCGTCTTCGCTATGATATGCAGACCGGTGTGATCATCATGACAACCTTACCTTCGAGTAACCTGACGCTATCGGGGATACATATCATTGATCCCTACCTTATTTGGTATGTGGTGATCGGTATTGTTGGTTTCTTAGGAAACATGCTGATTCTTGTGGTTCTTTTAAGTAGTACAGCACGCCTTCAATCTTATGAAATAATAATATTTTGGGTTGGTTTGACAGATTTGGTGTGCTGTCTCATCTTACCACTCCGATATAAATCGCTACATGCTTCATTTGGATCATCGTCAGGGTGGTGTAAAGCAGTAGTAGCCATAAGTGCACATTTAAGCAGCACCGAATTAAATCTTCTAGGTTTGGCGGCGTTTGAAAGGTATCATGCTTCAAAAAACATTAACAATCTTGAACACATGGGCCGTATACGTCTTTTCCTCATACTTGGGTTGTGCTTTGTAAGCGCAACGGTATTATCGCTACCAATTTGGCATTATATTAAAGTTGATCCAAATACTTTAACGTGTAGCATTGGAGATGTCGAAGAAGTTAGGAATTACACTATGTTGAAAGTCAGTAATTCATTCACCATCAGCGTTGTTATTCTTATAATAGTGATGTATACAAAGATAGGTATAATGTTACGCAGGCGGATTGCGCCGGATCCTAATACATTACCTCCGCAGACCGATCATGATCAATCGGAACAAGGACACGTTGCACCGATGAATGCTACTGCTTCTCCTGCACATCAAATATTATCTGGCCCATCCAATACTGATAGCCAGTTGGCGTGCACGTCACGTCATGGTCAAGCTGAACAAGGAAACAATGTACCGATGAATGTTACTTCTTCCCCTAAACATCAAACATTGACGGACCAATCCAATATTAATGGCCGATTATTGTGTGCATCATCGTCCAACCGTGAAGCGATACCAATCTTTAGGCTGAAACGGGACACAGGGCTTTACTTTAAAAACGTCGAAGGCGTCTGTGAGGATGGACAACATTCATTATCACAAAGAGAAAGCATAGTAGATCTTGACTCAATAACACTTGATGAATCATATTTTCCAACAGATAATATCAACATAACTGATCCACAAGAATGGGAAAGCAAACATAAAGAAGGAAGAATATTCCGACCAGGATTCGAAAATGATAAAGGACGTGAGACTATTTCGATATTTAAGCCCGATCCCCATGCTCACGTTAATGCTCTCAAATATCATACGTCAGACGAAGTAATTCAACATAATCAGGTGGAAGAAAGTTGGCAACAATGCATTCCAGGTGCAATTCTTAGTCATGATAGTGAATATGATTTCGCAAAAGTCGGAATAGCGTTGGTGACTCATAATTCAATTCCAGAACAAGCCACTGAAAATGAAACACCGGATATCCCTTCTCTAGAACCTCAATCAAACTCAGAACTAAATAATCAGATCGATCGCTTTTGGTTATTCAGGAGAGTGACCGCGATGCTCGCCATTACTAGTGCCGTGTGCATAATTACATATGGCCTTATACCTTTGTCATCTAATATTTTCCCAGAGAAATACGCCTATTTCTTTCATGACCTCATCATTCTAAATTTCGCGATAAATCCGTTTATTTATGGTTTCATCAATGAGGGATTTAGGGATAAATGTATAGAATTGTTTAGAAGAGTCGGTTCTTGTATAAGTCGCTCTACTTGTTTCTCTTAATGAATGATTTCGTAAAACGAAAAATGGAGTAATGCATTATACTGATAATATACCTTAGGTTAGTTTTGACCTCAATTTTCTTTTTGTAATGAAGCATATCACCAGAACTATTATCACCAGAACTATTATAACTGGTGATGTTTAAGATGTTCAAGAAGACCAAGATCATGATAGTAGATGAAGGTCAGTGTGATGTGGACAGAACCTTTGCTCTGGACGGCAATGTCATAGATGAAGTGCAAAGTTTTAAGTTTCTGGACTCCATCATCAACAATAAAGGAGACTGCTCCCAAGAGATTAGGCGCATATTTGCAATCGCTCGTGGTGTGGTACAAAGCATGACCAAGCTGTGGAAGAGTAAACTTACTTCCATCCTCCCTCAAAGTGCGGCTACTAAGATCCACAGCCTTTGCTGTAGCATCATATGGCTCCGAATCATGGACAATGAAGTCAGCGGACAAGCAAAGGTTGGATTCTTTTGAGATGTGGTGCTATTGCAGGATCATGAGGATATCATGGACCGAAAAGAAAACAAGTGAATGGGAACTCAAGGAGCTTGGCGTCAAGAAAAGCCTACGGGCTGATATTACTGCCAGCAAGCTGTCCTAATTTGGTCATGTCACAAGACATCATTGTCTTCAGAACACAATTATCCAAGGCAAGATTGACGGAAAGAGGAAGAGAGGTAGACCTGCGACAAGCTGGCTTGATGAAATCAAACAGCTCACAGGAGCAAGCATCACAATGGCAACTAGAGCTGCTGGTGACCGCAGACAATGGCGTTCTTTCATTCGAACCACACCGGCGTTGCTGTATGCTGCGTGACTAAAGAGATTAATGTTGTTAACTGTTTTTCACTCTTTGAAACTTTGTGATGAGCCCATGAAAGTCCCTAGGCCTACCTAATTTCGAAGGTTCTTTATAGAACCTTAAGAGCTCTTATGGTTCTACATACAGGACAGAAAAAGGTTCTAAGTGGAACCCTTTTTTCTTAGAGTGTACGCAAACACTCCTAATGGATACACCTGATCAATTTGTTAGTGTCGTATGACCACATACATGTTTTGTCTTAAAGGCCCTGTCACACCATAGCGTATGGCCTGAACGTGGCCTGAACGTATGCCGACGTATTCAGAAAATAGCTCGAAAATTGCCAGAGTCCAAGAACGTCCAAGAACGTCCAACTTCCCAACGAATTGCGTAGGAAAAGTCGACATCGGTGATGGAATGGACGTATCCATAGCGTATCCATAGCGTATTAAACGTATACATAGCGTATGACTAACGTATTGATAGCGTATCACTAACTTATAACAAACTTATGACAGCGTATCACAGCGTATGCGATCGCCGAGCGTATGACCAACGTATGCTTAACGTATTCGAAGCGTATGTCTGCCGAGTTCGACGTATCCTCAGCGTATCCTCGGCGTACAACGAACACGTGACTTATGCCGCTGCAAATAGTTTTGATTGATTGATTGATTGATTGATTGATTGATTGCTTGCTTGCTTGCTTGCTTGCTTGCTTGCTTGCTTGCTTGCTTGCTTGCTTGCTTGCTTGCTTGCTTGCTTGCGTGCTTGCTTGCTTGCTTGCTTGCTTGCTTGCTTGCTTGCTTGCTTGCTTGCTTGCTTGCTTGCTTGCTTGCTTGCTTGCTTGCTTGCTTGCTTGATTGATTGATTGATTGATTGAATGATTGGGGAATTGATTGGGGAATTGATTGATTGATTGATTGATTGATTGATTGATTGATTGGGGAATTGATTGATTGATTGATTGATTGATTGATTGATTGATTGATTGATTGATCGCTTGCTTGCTTGATTGATTGATTGATTGATTGATTGATTGATTGATTGATTGATTGATTGATTGATTGATTGATTGATTGATTTAATTGATTGATTGATTCTTGCTTGCAGTGAACCCGTTTGGATTTTTGTCACTCCTCAAATTATACATAATATTTGTAAAAATCTATCCCATACAATTGGTATGTACATACATCTACAAAATACACGCTCACCTATTTAATCTATACTAATTTCATGATGCGGTATACACTAACTTAATCCACACGTCGTATACGGTTCCGATAGGATCCTATTTCGTCATCTAACGAACTCAAACCACAAATCGCGTAAGCCGAGAACCGCGCCATCTAGTTAATAATGGTGAGAATAAAAAACTACAAAGTAGTCAAGTGTTGTTTAAAGATGCACAATATTTATTATAAAATATCCGACGTTTCGGTCAAAAGACCTTGATCACGGAGTTAATAATGGACCGATCCCATTGTTTGTATGTTGGTATGTTTACCTTTTCAGCTTGTTAAGTAGTTTGTTTATATTCATAATATTGAAATTGATATCAGGAAAATGCATTTGCAACAAATATATTCAACAGTCCGGAAATTCAAAGTTGATGTTATACAGGGTGAATAAAAAAAAAGAGTAGGCCTATTCAAAGATAAATAAATGTTTAAAATATTTCTTTCTAAGATACATGTATGAAGTCAATCAATGCTTGAATCAATAGTTACATTTATTTACTGTTATCAGCAAAACAAATCAAAACATTTCATGGTACCGTTACCAGTTATGACTATTTGGGTAATTTTGAAATCGAACAAAATATTGAGTATTGTACTCAATGACGCATGTTATATGATTAAGTGGCTACATGCATGAGACACAATAGATAATAAAAAAACTTGCTCAGATACTATTTTCATTATTCATATATTTAATGCAAAATAATGACAAAATAATGTTATTATTCCGTGAATTCAGCAGAGCAAAGTTAAAATCAGGTTTTTGTGAAAATCGGATTATAGTATGCGCCATTATTCAAAAGTGAAATTTAAAAGAGCATGTAATAGAAATATCACAAATCTTGATCGGTTTTTAAAATGTACCATTTTTTCTAAATGGACATAAAACATGTTTTATTCAAACAATTTTAAGCAACTGAAATTCTCGTGAAATTTAATTAATGAGACAGCCTCTCTGCCAGAATAAATAATTCGAAAAATGTTTGCACAGATTTTGAGAAATAAAATCAGTTGAGTACACCTGTTTTGACTCCATATATAGCAATTGTTATATTATATGCCTGTGCTGGCTGAGTACCCAGTGAGCAAACTGTTTTGAAGTATAATAAAAAAAAATCATCATATTAAACTACTGAACAATGTCAAATTCAGTTTTGATCCACTGTAATGTAATTTATTTTCTTGCTATTGTATTATTAATATATTATTCAAGTTGTGATTAGACCGCTTAAAGGCATATTATGTGATCTTTTCAAGATAGCGCCCTCTATTCATTATTTATTTTAGAAAGTAGATTTTCTTGCAGATTTACATTTCTGATCATAAATCATACATACATTCCAAGTTACAGAGCGATACGATTCCTAATTACCTCAAAATCATGGTTTTAGAGTGAATTTAGAGTAAAAATATAAACTGTCGGAGTTATCCGACAGTTTATTTTCACTCTAAAATCATGATTTTGAAGTAATTAAGAATCGTATCGCACTGTAACTTGGAATGTATGTACGATTTATGATCAGAAATGTAAATCTGCAAGAAAATCTTCTTTCAATTTTTTTTTTCGATGTTGAGGGCGTTCCCTGGAAAGATCACATAATATACCTTTAAAGTAGGATGTAATTTATTGAGACATAGGCCTAAGTGTTCACTTTGCGAAATTTGCATTGTGTACTTCAAGACTTAAAGAAGCCCAATTGGGCGAATAAAGTGCGAACAGTTAAACATTGGTCAGTGAACTACATGGTCTGTTTAATAAATTTGAATGACAGGGTAATTTGAGCGCTCCGAAGAGTAATTTCAGATCTAATATACAGTGTTGTATAATTGTCATTGCCGATATCATATTCTTGGAATTAGATGTTATTGATAAGGCCAAGAACAAACGGGGCTGATCTGAAATAGAGTCGTTCGGACTTAATATTTTTTCAATAAATAATTACGTTTTATGAATAAAAAAAGTGAAAATACAGGGGCGGATCCAGGATTTCTGAATGGGGGGGGGGGGGGGGGGGGGGGGGGGGGGGGGGGGGTGGGCGCCAAAACCAGGATTAATTTTCTTGTGTTGGACTATCCATTTTTCGAACTCATTTGGTGCGATCTGGTGTATACTTTTGAAGTTGAGCATAACTGATATATTCTTGATTTAAGTATACATGGTTTAAAAGCTCGAACAGGGGGGGGGGGGGGGGGGGCGGGTCTGAGGGGGGATGTGCCCCCCTAAAAATTGGATTTTCCCCCCAATTTTTGAACCCATTTGGTGCGTACTTTTGACCAATGTTTTATTGAAAAGCAATCCCTTTCCCCCGTTTCTTCTCATTTTTCCCCCTTCTCCTTTTTTTTTTCTTTGCAAAAAAGTTGGGTATTATAGGCCTACATATATATTTATCACGACATACAACGTTATTTTATTCACCAATCAGTCACTCAATTTAAGGCTTTTCTCCCTTTCTCTCCCCCTTCCCCCTTTCCTCTCCCCCTCTCTTTTCCTTTTTTTTGTTGTTGATTTTTTTACCGGGGGGCGCACGCCCCTCCGCCCCCTGGATCCACGCCTGAAAACGGAGGTCAAGTGAGCGGTAGCCCCCTGCGATTGCCCTGTCAAAAAGGCGCCCTGTCAGAAATAGGGGGGGGGGGGGGGCGCAGGCGCCCTGTTAAAAAGGCACCGTGCCCCCCTAAATCCGCCCCTGCAATAAGCCTATCAAATTATAACGAGAGTAAAACCATCCAATGGAAGAGTGCTCAACCCTAAAGGGGAGCCTTAGTAAACAAAAAATTAAGATTTGATTTTACATATTGCTTTACAGTATTGTTTCGTGGGGGCCTGAGAACAGACCCTCACTCCTCAGAAGCTATATACATAATAATAGTGTAACACAGGGTACATAATATTATAATACATGTTCACAGAAAGTCATCAATATAAGTCAAAGAATAAATCTATTGTTGTGTTGGTGATATCATGGTAGTCAATCTGTCACGGCATTCGCAGATAATGTGCCGCAGGGAGTGTCGTTCGCAAAAAGTAGACGCAACTTTGGCAAATGTTCTTGGGTTAACGATGTTCTTTATTTCCTGAGGCTTGAAGGATTCTGCTCCCACAAGTTCCCACAAGTTACGTGAAACTGTATAGAACAATATGACATAAACACAATTAATACAGTTTACCGCAAACATGACGTAAAATGCCCAAAACTACTTCCTTTATCACTCTGTTTATAATCTTCACTTTACTCGGTTCAAAGGATAAATCTTACACTGATCTATAAACAACCCTTACCACGTTAGGCCCTATAATACCCGCAAAAGTAATGTTTTTGTATGACACGCAAGGTTCGCAAAACACCTGCAAACTGACATAATATCGTATGTCGTTACTACGCATTCAGGGCAAGTTCCTTGTTTTTAGGAGCACCACTACAGCGCCCGGCTAAAGCGGCTGTCAAACATCCATATGTTTCCTTCAGTGGCGTAACAGCCGGGGGGAAGCACAGTGCCCCCCTGAAGGTGCTCAGCAGGAAATTCAAACCTACCCACCAGGAAAAATGGGGGGAAGGGAAAAGAGGAAAAGAAGGAGGAAAGGGAAAGAAAAGAGAGAGAGAAAGGAAAAATGGAGGAAAAAGATCAAGGAAAAGATGAAAAAAAGAGGAAATAAAGAAAAGAAGAAATGGAAAGAAAGAAAAAACAAAATGTAGCAGTACAAAAAGTACAACAGACAACTTTTTTTTCTTTTTTTTTTTTACTGCCAAATTTTGTGACTGTGCGAAATTTTGTGACCGTGCGAAATTTGTAACCGTGCGAAATGTTATGACCGTGCGAATTTTTTGACCGTGCGAATTTTTTTGCAAGAGTTGCATCTAATTCAAGACTTCAAAAGAACCCCAATTAGTCGGTTAATGTACGGATAGCTAACAATGGGTCACTTTACATGAATATACAATCTATGGTGTTTTAGTGTAGCTCTGAATCAAATTAGTTCTATATAAGTACACAATAAACTGATATCAATATCGCTATCATTTTCAATACCATCAATTAAAACCACAATTTGTGTGGAGGTTGCAATACCATATCTGTCTGATTATATTTAACCAGTACATTTTGAGTATGAATTTGATTATGCTATGAATACATAATCCAACTTATCGGTGTCACAACACATGTTAATTATGCTAAGGAAGTTTTCTTTTGATTTTGTGAGTGCTGTAATTATTAAACTATTACTCAAATGCATATAAAAGTTACATTTTTAAAAGGGATTTGGGTCAGAGAATCCATTTTTGGCATCAATTTTGACCAAAAATGTTGATTGTTTGAGAAAATTGCAAAAAATCACTTTTTTGAGCCCCCCCTTAAGAGCAACTTTGCGTACCAATCAAAGAAGAAGAAAAAAATGTTGGCAGACTTCAAAAACAAAAAATTTAAAAAAAATCTTAATTTCAGGGTGCAGCATTGGTCAAAGTCTATAAAAAACAAAATTAGGTCACCGCTGGACCTTCGTTACCATAGTTATAGTACATCTAAGTAAACACTGTTATTCCACCAACAACCATGTAAAGATGTCAAACTCATGTTAATGTTCTGTTTATTTTACGGAATGAAAAATATTGTCTGGACATTTTGCTGCCGGAACCAAAAAGTAAATCCGTAAAATGGCAGCAAAATTTCCAGACTGATTGTAATCACGCTAATTAGCATAATTAGTATTTGCATTAACGGAAAAATCCGTATAATTACGCAGAAAATACGGCATATTTCACTTTACGGAGTCCGTTAATTTACGGATATTTTTAACAGTGTATCTTAGGTACGACAGGCTGCCTATATCCTAAGATCCGGGATTTTTGCTCTAAATTGGTGGAAACAGTGAAATCATGAAAAATAATAGCATTCATGAAAAAGCTAGAGATTTCGGGCCTAATATGGAAGAAATAACCTACAAATGCCAAATTATGTAAATTTACAGCAATTTTTACCTTTTCTAGGATGATAAATTTAGACTTATGATGGGGTCTTTTATTGATTTCAAACACTGCCGGGTATTGCCAGAATGCAAAATATAATTTGGTGGTGTGCACTCATATAAATATTTGGAATATACAAGTGTCATCAATTCCAAGATACACATATCATTATATCAATCATGTCTCCAGGTTTATGTCTAGAAGACGTACGATTTTCCAAATTTCAAAATGGATTCTGGTGGCCATTTTGGATATTGCTGTATCCCAGCTGTCTGCAGTTGCCCAAACTTTTGCGAGGGGAAAAGGAGCTAATTTTGTTTCTAAATACCCTATAGTATCGAAACCCACCCTTAACCTTCCTTTGCTCTTGTGTTCCCTGGATCACTGAATATGACCCTACTAATGGTTATGAGCAACAACTTCATCGAGGGCGTTTAATCTGGCAACGATGTTGTTTAAATACTATCAAATCATGTCCAACTTAATGCTGAATTGATATAAATATCATTTGAATGCATATCAATCCTTATCAGAATTTTCTATGAAAGTAAATCCTCAAAATCCCTATTTTTCACAATGAATTAAATGTCAATAAAGTTCCTGGCAACACTGCTGTTCGGTACAACAATTACCGAAACTTTTTTCTTGATACATTTAGACCAACATCGTGTCTATTAACCCTGAATAGGCTAATTAAAAAAAACCCACCACTTTAGGGGTTATGTCATTTTTTACGACCTTCACTTCTTGCATAATTAAAATTAATCAATACACCCCTATTCTACAAAATGACTTAACCCACATTGAAAAAATGAAAATTAATGTTGACATCATTTTCGGAAATGACAAGGATGGCCACTTCACTGTATAAAAGAAGGGGACTGTAATGTATGTTCTTCATACAGAAATATGACCTAATACTTACGCTTTTTTAAAGTTGTGAAATGGGTAAAAATAGTGAAAATTGGGTAATTTAATATACTGGCCGTTGCCATGGCAACCAAAGGTATATTGGTAATTTTTTCACCAAATATATACATGTGCAAAGTATAAAGGAAATTGATATTTTAAAGTCTGCCACCACTTCTTTGATTTTTACACACAAGGTCTCTTTAAAATACGTTGACAGTTGGCCACGATAAATAAACATCACAATATAATATTTTAGCCATTTACCCCTATCGACACAGCTATGGCAAGTATATTGCACAATAGAACAGAAAAACCTGGTTTTCGATTCGATTGTCATAGTTTTTTGAAAAAAACCCAGGTTTCTCGGTCGATAAACCTGTTTTTTTCCAAAAACTTTGACAATCGAATTCGAAAAGGTTTTTCGATCGAAAAACCAGGTTTATCAAAAAAACCTATGACAATCGAATTGAAAAACCAAATTTATCAGCGAAAAACCAGATTTATCGGTCGAGAAACCTGGTTTTTCAAATACTATGACAATCGAATTCAAAAAACCTGTTTTTTTCGATCGAGAAACCAGGTTTATCAAAAAAAACTATGACTATCGAATTGAAAAACCAAGTTTATCGGCGAAAAACCAGGTATTTCAAATACTATGACAATCGAATTCGAAAAATCTGGTTTTTCGATCGAAAAACCAGGTTTATCAAAAAAAAACTATGACTATCGAATTGAAAAACCAAGTTTATCGTCGAAAAACCTGGTTTCTCGGTCGATAAACCAGGTTCTTCAAAAACTCTGACAATCGAATTTGAAAAAACCTGGTTTTTCGATCGAAAAACCAGGTTTATCAAAAAAAAACTATGACAATCGAATTGAAAAATCGGCGAAAAACCAGGTTTATCGGTCAAAAAAAACCTGGTTTTTCAAATACTATGACAATCGAATTCGAAAAACCTGTTTTTTCAATCGAAAAACCAGGTTTATCAAAAAAACTATGACAATCGAATTGAAAAACCTGGTTTTTCGATTGAAAAACCTGGTTTTTCGATTGATAAACCAGGTTTATTGATTCGATTGTCATAGTTTTTGATAAACCTGGTTTATCAGCCGTAAAACCAAGACAATCGAATTGATAAACCTGGTTTTTCGAGACAAAAATACAGGTTTATCGACGAAAAACCAGTTTTTTCTGTTCTATTGTGCAATATACTTGCCATACACAGCTATGGCAAGTATTTTGCACAATAGAAGAGATAAACCAGGGTTATTGTCGAAAAACCTGGATTTTCGATTGAAAACCCAGGTTTATCGTTCGAGAAACCTGGTTTATCGAACAAAAACCAAGTTTATCGGTCGAGAAACCTGGTTTTTCGAGAGAAAAAAATATGACAATCGACGATAATCGATTCAATTGTCATAGTTATTGAAAAACCAAGTTTATCAGCCGAGAAACCTGGTTTTTCAAAAACTATGATAATCGAATCGATAAACCATGTTTACCAAATCGAAAAAAAGTTTATCGTCGATTGTCATATTTTTTTCTCGAAAATCCAGGTTTCTCTACCGATAAACCTGTTTTTTCGAAAACTATGACAATCGAATACGATTGTCATAGTGTTTATTTTTGATAAACCTGGTTTATCAAAATAAAACTATGACAATCGAATTATATGAGTCCTTGTAATTACGCATCAACACTGCACTACGTTCGAACTGGCCAACATTATTGATTCAGTCTAAAAATTTGATTGTCATAGTTTTTTGATAAACCTGGTTTATCGAAAAAAACCTATGACGATGATAATATACATGCCGTTAATACTCTACTTACTTTGGGAAAATGCACAATTTTTAAAACGTGGTGTAAATTCAGGAATGACAAGAGCACATTTCTGAAAGTCAGAACAAACCTCTACATCATCTTTAAAAAAGAGGTGAGACTCTATACTGAAATAGCAAAACATATCAAAGACCAAAACTTTGTTTTGCTACAGCGTATTTGTGAAAAGCTTTGAGTAACCAATACTGAACGTATGCACTGAATATTATATGTTGATTATTATGCTACCATGTGTATGCTTGTTTGTAAAACGAACCACGAAAACAGAACATCTTCAAAGCAATAAGTAATATAAAAATCGTTTTACGATAGTAAGAATATATTGTTCGAATTATATGAATTACATAATAAATCATTACTGTAACTTCTTTATTATTAATATGTTGATGACTTATATAAATGTGATGTGACTATGTATAAATGAAAATAAATGCACGAGTGCTCCATGCACTGGGGAAACGTAAAACAAAACAAAAAAGCACACAAACAACATTCAAATATGTAAACACGCTCCTATATAACCAAGGGACATTAAGTGGTGTTGACAATTTTTTTATTTTTAAATTTACTTCAGAATTCAAGATGAACATTAAAAATTGCCATTATTGTTGTTTCTACCAACAAAAACCAAGCAAAACTTGATTAAAACAATACATCGCTATTTTATTGAAAAACGCCCTCTATGCAAATATGGTTCGCGTTGTGTATCAGTCGTACTGCAGGGGGATACTGTCGGACGTAAAATGCTGTTCTGCCGGAGATCAGCATTTTTGAATCGACGTTTTGTTGTACAAAGATGGCTGATTTTGCTTAATCCTTAAAGGTGTAGTAAGTTCATACATGTAAAAATATACAAATCCCAGTTTTTATCATATATTTGTGTAATTGAGGGCGCTGCCTCCACCACATCTCTTAATGCCCCTTTAAGGGAGGTGTCAATCCTTTTTATGAAATTCATCAAGTACTGTAACTTTTAAACTAATAATGTACATAAAAGTATACAATTTTGTAAATGAAATGAGTCGGAGAATCCATTTTGGTATAAAATTTAACAACAGAATAGTGATTTTTACATTTTTGCCCAAAAATTAGTTTTTTGCGCCAATTGTTTTCTCCAGACAACCTAGAAAAATCATTTGTTGGTTAAAAATTCCAAAATTTCACAAAAATAATTTAAAGTCAATTATCTAGGATCGGGTTTTTGTTGTTGAAAATATTCACCAAAAAGTGCCAAAAATTGTGATTTTTGAGATCGAAAACAAATTGTTGCACTTTTATCCTAGATAATTGTCTTTAGATGATTTTGGTGAAATTTTGAATTTTTTACCAAAAACAGGTCTTGTTAGGTTGTCTGACATTTTTGGCGCCAAAAAAAGCGACAAAAATCACTATTTTTAGTGAAATTTGATACAAAAATGGATTCTCTGACTCATTTCATTTCCAAATGTATACTTTTATGTACATCATATTTTTAGTTCAAAAGTTACAGTGCTTGATAAATTGGGCGCCAAAAGGGTTGACACTTCCCTTAACTGAGAATTAGGGAAGAGCAGGGAGTGTAGGGATCACACCACTAAATAGGGCTCCATAGGGATATGTACAAAAACACTGATATAAAACTCTGTTTTAGACCACTAATTGCGCACTTGGACCTTGTAGAGTGATTTTTTCTTAAAGATGATCACATTTTCTCACCAAAAAGTGAAGAAAATAGGTAGGTGAGCCTGCTCGATTTTCCAAAATACGCCAATGGAGTTGACTACCTCTCGGCGGGCTTGAAAATATCGCCGAAATCAGCAATGTTTCTATTAAAAAGCACAAATTTGAGAGATCTCTCAAAATTTATCTAGATGATATTCACAGTTTATAGTCAAGGTGCATGTAGGTGATGTCCCATTAATCATAATTAATCAAAAATCATAGGCATTTACGGAATTGTATTACTGTCAAGTCTTTTTAAATTGAGGATTTTGTGATGCACACTTTCCGATTCTAGCTTTAAACTCCGACTTAAGGGTAGGGGATACCCCCTTTAGTGTAGTGCACCCTGTACACTGTCGAGCATACCTGGGCATGTCTAACAAGCGACACGGTGATCTAGTGGCTACCAACACCAATATACATTATATCCAATAAGTATTGTCTGACACCGAACTTGTACTTCTATAATATAACATTATAACTGAAGATTTATTTCCAGAGGCGATTCTTCTCTCAAATAAAATGGTTTCTCTCTCGTTACAGCAAGTGATTACATAATCGTTTGAATGATATTATAAACTTTGATAGGGGATCCTATTATAACTAGTTGGGATACAATTGGTTAACGTATTAAATGGCGATTGATCTCCCAGTTGAGATTCTAGATAGCTGATATCCTTTTCTTGCTGAAGTTACCTGTATTTTAACGGTATTTGTTACGTGTGTTTCATAACATTACCAGTCTATCAGCTTAAGGGGGGGGGGGGGGGGGGGGGGGGGGGGGGGGGGGGGTGGTATAGGATGGCCGGATTTCAACATTTAGTTACTTTACAAAAAATGAGATAAAAGCACAGTGGAAAACTGCAAAGTCTTAGCTTTAAAATGCTTTTTATTTGAGTCAAATCGGATATTCAGTTCTGATGTTATGGTCAATTGAATTGACGGAATTTCGAAAATCGAGGCATTTTGTATTCGTTTGTGTGTAGAAAACGCTCACCCTGTATTTTTTAGCAAATTCACTTAAAATTATATATAAATTAAACAATTGTAATTTTCTAATTTTTTTTTTGGTAATAATATTAAATTAATCCATTGCGCATAATTATTTATCACATTTTTAGGTTAACGCCATTTCTTATATATTTCTTTATTTTTTCTCACCCGGCTATATTTAAGCTCCTTATCTTTAAAATCGCGATAAAAATCCTAATTTACATGCGATTTTCATCAAAATGGACTCAAAATGTGTCTAAATTCAAGCTTATCAATATAAGAACAATTATTCTCATCTCAAATGTCAATTTATAATTTTGTAAGCAATTTTAATATTTTTGTATACGTTTCGCTTGATATCTCAAAACAAGGAAACGCGAAAACGTGCGAAACCGTAACAAACGTAAATCAAAAACAAAATTGTCGTGTGACCATGAAAATTGACACAGATGTTAAGCATACAGAGGCCTACAAAATCATGAAGGGATTTTCAAAAACGACCTTGCGTTTTTAAATGGCGCTGCGAAATACCCTGATTGGCCGCTTTCCGGTTACCATGGCAACGGCTTCATAGTTTTGTGCGTATTGTCCATACGCACCCATTCCCAAAATATGGTAATTATGCGACATTTATTTATTGAGTTCTATTCGTTGAGCTGTTTAGCCAATCAGAGGCCCTGCTTGGTTACCATGGCAACCCGAACAAAACAAAACATGTTTTTTAAAACTAGGGGTCAGGCTTGACATTTTGGTATATAACATGTCTTAGTGGAAGTCCGGGAAAGTGGTGAAATTCATTGTCAAACATTTGGTCATTTCAACCTATACGCCCCTTAAGAGCTGTAAAAATCCTCTTTCTCACTTGTAAAACACTGGTACTCGGTAATTAAATACGATGTGCGGATGTGCGGATGTGCCTTATTTACATCAATATTTTAGGCATGATGAAATCCCCGGACATCAGCAAAATATTGCAAATGCAATTGTAGTACCACCCACTTCGTCACGCCTAGATTTGAATTGGCGACATTCCATTGGTGTTTAGTTCCCGCGAAATCGCCCTTGATTATGGTATAATGCGTTTGATTGGCCAAGACAGCGACGAAAATAATTGTTGGACTTTTGATGGGTGTGTGGGGGGCGTTGGCCCTTCTCGTGTATATGATTGGTTGACTAGTGTCAAGCCCGCCGCCATCGGCAGTTTTTGTCAGATTGCCAATCTGAAATGGGCTGAACAACGCTATGGTACGAGGGGGTTACACTGATTGTTGTAGATGCATGGGTCTTTAAGAGATTTAACAGGTGTATATCTAGACTCTGTGGTAGTTAAAAAACCCTGTTATTTCTAGATAGATTATTGTGAACATCTAGGGTGTCACAATATAGATGGTGTGACCGGTGACGTCATGTATTTACAAATGGGACACACTCTGTTGATTCCCTCCAGGCAGAATATACAGTAAAGTTAATGAAGACAACATGAAATTTCTTTCTAATGAATTGTAAAACTCATTTATTTTTAATTTTTTGTGTGAAATGCGATAGCTTATAGCATTCCTCTAAGCAAGTTTAAAGACAGTTTTGATAACAATTTGCTGTGACACCACAATACATACATAAACAACATTCAGTTAGAAAATTTAATTCAGTTAGAAAACCTGATCTGGCCTATGTAAACTATAGGAACTCTTGCCGGTGTGTTTTGTCTCAAATCAACAGAGGGCGTCCTAAATGTAAACAACGGTCACCTCATCTATACAAGGCAAACTTAAGTTATCATACAAAAGTGAATTATAATGTGACATACACCCTAGGGGCAGGTTCGCCCACCACATGATTCTCATCATTGCGGCCTCTGGTTGAATTTGACGAACGCACAACATGTTCCGCTGTTTGTTGCGATCTTTCCATGTGGCTGATCCCCCGTATAATGTTTGTCAAACTATCATCAAAAACCAGTTTTGCATCACAAAAGTGGATTTTCTTCCATTTTTGATATTGATTTTTTTCTAAGGATATTCGTACAGAAGATTTGAATGTAAATCACCATTAGGTAGGTATGGGATAGGTTATGGATTTGATGTAGTTATAAACCTGACATTTTTTCTTTTCTTTCAAATTTATTTTCAATCATTCACACCTTTTGCATAGCATGATCACAATACATATATTCTGAAATTCAGAAATTAATCCATGTTTGCATCACATGACCAAATCATACAGTATAACAAATAGATTTTTTAAAGATTGGTACATTCAAAACTTCTATAATTTTAATAATCTCTTATTTTGTAAAACACTTTTCAAAAACTGAATCATTTGATAGTTTTAAACTCTTTTTAAATAAATATATCAAAATCTAATGGTTCAGAGCCTAAAATTTGTATTTGTTACTTGTGTATTTCTCACTTTTAAGTAAGTAAAGTAAATAATTTATCGAAGCTCAATGTGTTTTTCTAGGTTTTCTATGCTTTTCGTAATCAAACAATCACATATCTCATCAAGAATACATACGTTGACACTACATAATTGTACATCTATATTAATCAACACCATAGGCCTATACTTATTAAACATAATTCTTTTATTTAAAACTAAAGTATTCAAATTAGCCATATTATTCAGATGTTTTTTTCTATATACATGTGCACGTTTACATTTACCACGGAAACATAATTATTTCAAAAACATATCATGTTATGGCATATTACGTATAATTGATTTGCTTCAAAATTGTCAATTTTTTTTATTTAATCATTTCTTTATGTTCACTTTTTTCGATACATAGCAATGGTGTTTTAAAAATAAAAATAACACGGAATTGACGTTTGTACTTGTTTTCTTACACAACTAAATACTATTAATTACTTCAAAATTCGTTTATGTCTGCATTACATGGATATCTACAACATTTCATAATCTAACCATTCAACACACAATATTGTAAGCAGTGGCGTACCGACCGGGGGGCAAGTTGCCCCCCTGGCTCTAAATACCGGGACGCTAAATTCCCAAGACCGGGTCGCTAAATTTGCATAAGGAAAAAAATAGGGCCTAAAACACTGAGGAATTGGCATTATTTGTTAACTGTTGTGCTTTTTGAGTCCAAAATGTTGTGACCGTGTGAAATGTTGTGAGCTGTGCGAAATTTTGTGACTGTGCGAAATGTTGTGACTGTGCGAAATTTTGTGACTGTGCGAAATTTTGTGACTGTGCGAAATTTTGTGACTATGCGAAATTTTGTGACTGTGCGAAATGTTGTGACTGTGCGAAATGTTGTGACTGTAGCGAAATGTTGTGACTGTGCGAAAATTTTGTGACTGTGCGAAATTTTGTGACTATGCGAAATTTTGTGACGCCCCCCCCCCCTCCCCCCCCCCCCCCCACCCCTACCCCCCCCCCCCCCCCCACTTACGTGAAATCCACGAGTTGACTGACTGGGAAAATTTACCGGGAAATTTACGCCACTACCGGGACGACATACTTCTGCCCCCCTGGCTCACATGCCGCGGTACGCGCCTGATTGTAAGCCTTTATAACTTTAAACCATTTTCTTATATTCAATTCTTTTTCAAATAAAAATATCAAATTTGGGTGTTTCCCATATTTGTATTTACTTATGCAAAGCTTTGCAATTACAATTAGTCTATTTATTTATATACTTGTTTTCTTTATCGCTTCCTTTACAAAACCCAAACAGAGCATGAAGTAAGACTAGAGTTATATCAATGGTTTTTCCTGTTCCTCATCAACTCGACATTGTATGTGGGACATGCGTGGTTATCGGGTCAATGTACTTATTGTGCTCTTGGGCACACTCGCCTAGATCATGATTGGGCATGTTCGCCAATGGGGATTTACATGATTAGGATTTTGTATAATTTCAAAATTGTAATTTATCTCCTCCGTCTCCGTCGCCTATTTGTAAGTATAGCTATCTGAAATGGAGTAGCACTAAAATATTTTTTAAATGTGGTATTTATTATAATTTTTAAATTTTAAAGGAATAATATTCCGTATAAATGACCCCACCCTTAAATTGTGGAATCTCTAAATGTTACTATGGAGAAAAAAATCACATTGCATAATAAATGTGTATATCTATTTGATACATACAATTTTATGAAGCCTTATTATGAGACCATGGCGAACTTGCCCCGGCCTATGGAAGAACCTGCCTCGGGGCCAGGGCAAGTTCACCATTTTTGACACCTGTCTTTATCCTTTACTCATTCCTTTACAATTAGGCCTAGGGTACCGAAATTGTGGTCGTATGTAGCTAAGATATCAATCTTTCATGTAATGTCAATAGGTCCATTCAATCTTTAACATTGACGTCTCTAGGCCATTTCAAATGAAAATGGGGCGAACACTCCCCGCTCTCCCTACGTAGTATCGACCCGAGTATCGATTATTCTCTGTGTGCTAACGTCAAGCTTTAACTTACATTTATACAACGGTACGCCTTCTATAATATTACATACATTAGCAGTGTTTTTAAAATATTAATTGTGAGCTTAATTTAGTAGACATAATGTATGGAATTGTGTTTTTAGAAAGTGTTTTGATACCGCTTCTAGATATGTATGATAGATAACTCAATTCGCTAGCAGTGCCTGTCACCTGTCGGCGCTTGAGGGCTTTGCACGAATGAAAGGCCACGAGCGCTTTTCAAGTACGAATGCACTGTTACTCATCAATTATCCTTATCGTAATTAAGTTTGAGTGACAGTTTGAAAAAAATACTTTTAATAAAGATACACTTTATCGTCTTTGCTATAATCTTCTAATTTGAAGTGAAGTACTACTAGTCTCTTCTAAGGCACGCCGTTTGGGTCAAAATTAACATTGTTTTTGTCTATAATTTTTTTTTGTATATCAATTTGTATTTTATACATGTTTTTTTGTTTGTATATCAATATGTCTTTTTATGTGTCAGTTTTTTTTTTGTATATGAATTTGTGTTTTAAGTATCGTTTTTTGTACATTACTATGTGTTTTTACCTATTTTTTTTTATATCGATGATGGATTATGCCGGGGCCATTAAATTATCACCCAATGCTATCCTGAGTGATAATTTGATAATTTAATGATCCTAGGGGATAGCGTAATGACCCCAAGCAATCATATAATGACCCGGATGGTCGCTTAAATACCCCAGGTGATTATTTCTTTGACCCCGAATGTCAATGTAATGACCCAAAAGGATCGTTTAATGACCCCGAGTGATCATTTAATTACCACAGGTGATCATCTAAAGACCGCAAGTGATACCGTAATGACCCAAATCGATTAAGTAAGTAAAGGATATCTGATTGATAAGGTCATTGATTAATTCATGCAACTACCCACCTCTATATACTTGGTGGCGATTGTGACTGCTTGATGATCCTTTTTGATATTTCAATATAAGGTAGGGTTTTGAAGTCAATATTATCACCTTAGAAAGTTGGAAACGGGTATTTAGCTAAATGTAGTAGGCTACTAGATAAGGTCCAATCAGCTATTTTTGACCATTTTATATCAATTTGGTAGCCATCTTGCTAATTTTCTTCTGACTAATTGGTAGTAATTGGTGTCCATCTGGTAGCCTTAAATTAGTTGGTGAATATGATACAAAATACGCAGTTATTATTGGCTATTTTAAAGTTTTAGGCGGCCATTTTGGCGGCCATTTTGGATTAAAAGTGTGTTAGCAATGCAAACGTGCTGGATGTGAGTTTAATACATACATCCTATAATTAACACTACTTTGTATGTTCTATTTTGAATTTTGACCCTTTTAGCGACCATTTTGGACGCCATTTTGAATAACTCCTTAGCATACTAACACTAATTTTGGAAACACCCTGAATATGTTTTAGGAACATGAAAAGAGGTTTAAAAAGTACATGTAGGTTTGGGGGAGTCCTGGGAGTGCACGGAAGACACTGCCTTAAATACAGGCTGTCCCAAAATGATTAGTACCAATCGATGCCCAAAGTTCAATAATGTTTTTCATCACCAAAATCAATGAAATTAGACCCGTTGTTTTTCTATCATTATTTGCTATACTGTACCCTTTCATTAGAATTTTAGATCATGAATATCGGACTTATTTTAATGAAGTTACACTCCATTGTGTAAGACATGGTGATTTCACCTTTTTGGCAAAGTGCAAACAAATTGCTTTTAAACAGCTTGTTTGAAAGAAACTAATACATTCTCTTTTCTCTTGTCTGCTAATATCTTTGGTTCCTTTCTATTTTAAACTGCTGTTGTATCATATTGTTGTTCAAACCATTAATACTTCTTCATTTTGATTCAATTTGAAGAGTAAAAATGGATCGTCACGCATGAGTGACCCCAAGCTTTGTTTCCATAATGAGCTAGTTTTGAGGCTAAACTTGAGGGACATTTAAACAGGTAAAGACGTGGTCATGGGTAATTAGCAGTGGCCTTAGACTTCTTTTTTCATATTGGGGATGCAATTTCCTACAAACTTGGTAAAAACGATATACCGTAGTCCCTTAGTGTTTAACCTCACGAGATCCATTCTCCAATGTGAAAATGAAATATAAGCCACTGGTGATTCACCAAATACCACTTCATTTAGAAGTCCATAAACACTTGTCAAATAAAACAAGCATGGGGTCACACAAGTGTGACTAACTTCTTTTACCCGTTAAATTGAATTAAGGAGAAGAATTATTAATGATTTGAACACACAAAACTATTAACAGTTACAACAGAAAGACACACAAGAGTATATTGAGTAGACAAGAGATTATGAGAATACACAAGTTTCTTTCAAACAAGCTGTAATAACACATATTTTTTTGGGCTTTGTCAAAAAAGTGTAATCACCATGTTTTACATAATGGAGTGTATTTTGAGTTTGATATATCCGATATTCATGATGATGACAACAATTATTGAACTTTGGGCATCGATGGGTACTAATCATTTTGTAGCCTGTACACCTCCAAGTCGCTATAACGATTCTATACATTCATGTTATAACCGTTGAATACCCCTTTAATGTTATATTTTACCATATTTGTCATCATAAAACTATCTATAAAGTTCATAGACCATGTCAAACTAGTTGGCTGATGTATTCAAGCATCGCATGATAGATTGTGCAACTAGCGAATATAAGTGGCAAATAAAACTACAACACTGAGAAAAGTGCCAGTTTGTATTCCCTTGTGCCTTTATTTTCTTTATATTTTAGCTGCCTAAAATACGGTATATATTTTTGTCATCCCCCTTCAATGGAAACCATCATATCTAAGCACCTAATTTAGCCTAGATGTAGAAATGTAACATAAAATGCGTGTTACATTTTTTGAAACACTCGTGTTCTACCGAAACAAGACACAATTAGGCAATATATCAACATTTAGTTAGTAATTGTTTATTAAAGTAGAGATCTTCAGCTTTACAATGGTATTTTCTATTTTTTAATCAAACTTCCCAAAAGCGTAGTTAAATGATTTTCAAGTTCGTCTTTATGAAAACTCCAAACTGAGATATCGTCCTTTGTACTTACAATGCACTTACAATGTAATTTAAAAAATAAAAATAAATTGCATTTTTGTTGTTGTTGGTTTGTTTTTTTAATCTGACACTTTCACAATAATGTTATAAACACTCTGAAGATTACTTATTTACAAGAAACTCAAGTTCCCAAAAAATCACCCCCAATTAGGTTTGGGCTATTTCTCAGTTTGGTGCTCTGCCCAATTCCGCCTGGTTTCGTAGAACACGTCACATTTATTGCCTTTGGATGGTCTACTGTACCGCAAATGCTTCGAAAATGTAAATGAGTGAAGTACGCTATTTTTGGAGAGATTTTCCACTCTATTCAGAGTTATTTATTTCTATTCCGAAAAGTGTGATTAAAAGAGTGAACTTCACTCTAAAAAAAGCTCGCCCTCCATGAGCTCTCAAAGAGTGACCTTTAGCTCTTTCACATTTTGAGAGATTATACAGGGTGAGTCAAAAAACATAGTGCACGATTTGAAACGGCCATTTGATCTTGATGCGTGCATTGAACCATGGATTTGTTGTTGTCAGTATAAAGCGTTGTTAATTAAGTTTATCCTCCCAAAACATGAAAGTAATCGACTGAAAAATATGTAAACTGTTGCAAGTTGACCGCGTTTTTCGCCAACCCTATGGGATTTACACACAGTAAATTGGTTTTACTAAAATGGTCAGTATAATCACATCAATTGTCAAAATGTTCTTGAAATATTAATTCTGGGATAAGTTAAAGGTAGATGACCCGATCACATTCCGATTTTCAACTTGAAGTTTTCTATTCTACATGAAAGGTCATCCTTAAAAAAGTCGTGTTCCAAAGTTTGAGTTGCATAGCTCTAATGGTTCTTATTTTAGACACACAAGATGCCGTGAACTGTACCCATTGAGTAGTACACAAACTATATCGGTGGTATACCACCATTCGCGGTAATTCGACGTTATTTCATCGATTTCTCCGTAATTATACCGATTTAGGCCGTCAAATTTCAGTATGATGATGAGAAAAATACGAGCTTTCATATGATATGAAAATCTCCGTATGTTTGAAATAATTCTGTGTTACGAAAATGTGATCGGGTCATCTACCTTTAACTACATTACTATGGAAAGAGGCATTTTATATATCCAAATAGTAACATGCAACTCACATGGGCTGTAGGCTGGTAGTCCTCTTGACAAATATTCTACTTAAGAAAAACATTCTTCATTCATTTATTCATTCATTCATTCAAGGTTTATTACAGAATTCCATTAGTACTACAAATTACAGCGAAATACAATGATAAAAATACCGACAAAAAATTGAGAAATCCAAAACATCAATTGTTAAAACAGCAAATGTCACATATACTAACCCCCGAAAAGATGACCGTCATCCTATGAAGAATATACATCAATAACGTAGCTTGATTCTCCTCATAACATTCCATACATTTCACACTAATATCTCTGGACGATGAAGAGAAATAATTACACCTATGGGCCTTTTTAATTCTCGCGATTCGCGATACGACGCGCCGCCTCTTATGGAAAGAGGCACTTTATATATCCAAATAGTATTACGCAACTCACATGGGCTGAAGGCTGGTCCTGTTTAGTTCTATTTATGCACTTTTAGAAAAAATTATTCATTCATCCATTCATTCAAGGTTTATTACAGAATTTCATTAGTAGACAGATTACAAATTACAGCGAAATACTTTGTTAAAACATACCGACAAAAAATAGAGAAATCCAAAACATCAATTGTTAAAACAGCAAATGTCACATACATTATACTAACCCCCGAAAAGATGACTGTCATCCTATGAAGAATATACATCAATAACGTAGCTTGATTCTCCTCATAACATTCCATACATTTTCCACTAACATCCCAATATAACACCCTCAAACAAACCAATACATACGGTTTCCACGAGAAATAGCTAGTAATAAAAATCCCGTTGAAAAGATAAGTGCACGTGACACATAGCAAGAGTTATATATCTTGCTAGACGCCCCATACCATGCATACGGAATAAACCGTGTACCACTTGCACTATAGTCTATTTAGCCCTCACGAGACAGTGACGTAACCACATAATCTACTATTTGCAGCACATAACTCGAGCACCTACTCGAGGCGCTGGCGTATACACACGAGCGTTGAAAGACGGAAGATATATACGCGTGCGTAAAATCTGCGCCTGTTAAGTTACGTTTGATAGAACATCCACCTAATCACCCAGTTTGGATCCATGCGACTTCAGGCTCTTTCACAACAATCAAATCAAAGATTGCTGAGAGGCTTGTTTCCAGGATCAAAGACCTAGCCAAAGCTGTACATTCAGAGATGAGACAATCCTTACATTGGAGTACCGCCAATGCTTCGACGGAAAATGTAAATGAGCTAAACACTCACTATTTGAGAGCTCGTGGAGGGACAGCTCGTTTTTGGAGTGAAGCACGCTATTTGTAGAGAGATTTTCCACTCGATTCAGAGATACATATTTCAATTCTGAAAAGAGTGGAAATCACTGAGCTCTCAAAGAGTGACTTTTAGCTCTTTTACATTTTGAGAGTATAGTGTTTTGAGTCTTATGGACAGAGGCACTTTTTATATCCAAATAGTATTATGCAACTCACATGGGCTGAAGGCTGGTCCTGTTTAGTCCTATTGACAAATAATGCACTTTTAGAAAACATTATTCATTCATCAATTCATCCATTCATTGAAGGTTTATTACAGAATTCCATTAGTAGACAGATTACAAATTACAGCGAAACACAATGATAAAACATACCGACAAAAAATTGAGAAATCCAAAACATCAATTGTTAAAACAGCAAATGTCACATATACTAACCCCCGAAAAGATGACTGTCATCCTATGAAGAATATACATCAATAATAGCTTCACTCTCCTCATAACATTCCATACATTTCACACTAACATCCCAATATAACACCCTCAAACAAACCAATACATACGGTTTCCACGAGAAATAGCTAGTAATAAAAATCCCGTTGAAGAGATAAGTGCACGTGACACATAGCAAGAGTTATATATCTTGCTAGACGCCCCATACCATGCATACGGAATAAACCGTGTACCACTTGCACTATAGTCTATTTAGCCCTCACGAGACAGTGACGTAACCACATATTCTACTAATTGCAGCACATAACTCGAGCACCTACTAGAGGCGCTGGCGTAAACACACGAGCGTTGAAAGACGGAAGATATTATACGCGTGCGTAAAATCTGCGCCTGTTAAGTTACGTTTGATAGAACATCCACCTAATCACCCAGTTTGGATCCATGCGACTTCAGGCTCTTTCACAACAATCAAATCAAAGATTGCTGAGAGGCTTGTTTCCAGGATCAAAGACCTAGCCAAAGCTGTACATTCAGAGATGAGACAATCCTTACATTGGAGTACCGCCAATGCTTCGACGGAAAATGTAAATGAGCTAAACACTCACTATTTGAGAGCTCGTGGAGGGACAGCTCGTTTTTGGAGTGAAGCACGCTATTTGTAGAGAGATTTTCCACTCGATTCAGAGATACATATTTCAATTCTGAAAAGAGTGGAAATCACTGAGCTCTCAAAGAGTGACTTTTAGCTCTTTTACATTTTGAGAGTATAGTGTTTTGAGTCTTATGGACAGAGGCACTTTATATATCCAAATAGTATTATGCAACTCACATGGGCTGAAGGCTGGTCCTGTTTAGTCCTATTGACAAATAATGCACTTTTAGAAAACATTATTCATTCATCAATTCATCCATTCATTGAAGGTTTTTTACAGAATTCCATTAGTAGACAGATTACAAATTACAGCGAAACACAATGATAAAACATACCGACAAAAAATTGAGAAATCCAAAACATCAATTGTTAAAACAGCAAATGTCACATATACTAACCCCCGAAAAGATGACTGCCATCCTATGAAGAATATACATCAATAACATAGCTTCACTCTCCTCATAACATTCCATACATTTCACACATTTCACACTAACATCCCAATATAACACCATCAAACAAACCAATACATACAATTTTTTATTTCTTCAAAAACATTATTGAACATTTTAATGAATTTTCAACAATTTTCATAGTTTTCAACAACAAAAATTCCAACATTTCAAAATAATGTTTTTTTCTTCCCAAAATGTGTAAACATTTATAATTCGACCTATTTAACGTACACATTTTAGATGTGCTCCATGGAATGTTCTGAATGTATATACGGTGTTAATGGATTCTGTCCTCTGAGAATAGAGATTCGTGATCACGGGAAAATATCAACAGACTATTGATGGTGTGGGATAAATACATACATGTAAGCATTTTTATATAGCGCTGCTACATTGAGATCGTAGCGCTTGTAGAAGGAGATTTATACAATACATTATTCTTTAAACACATTAGATTTGACTTGGCACAAGTCTATCAAAAGAGCTTGTGCCAGGTCTATTCATACATTCCAAGCAGGCATGCATGCCTGCACACAGGTGTGTGAATGCTATGCTTGCTTGGATGTAGTTCTTTAGCCAATGATATTAGTTTATTCTGTTATTGTATTTTGACCAATCAGTTCTTTTAATTCTGTTATTGTATACTGTGGATAGGCCAATCATAGCAGAGCCAC
The DNA here is from genome assembly GCA_035610835.1 of Ophiura sarsii. NCBI lineage: Eukaryota > Metazoa > Echinodermata > Ophiuroidea > Amphilepidida > Ophiuridae > Ophiura > Ophiura sarsii. Next base: position 3,181,340 of record CM069451.1, on the reverse strand, counting down.
TGGCCTGCCACATGTAAAGATATGGCTTACCCATGTGCTGGTCATTCATTTATCATTTGGTGCTTCAACCGGCACACATCTTGTATTATGATTTTGGGTGAATAAATCATACTTGGTTTAAATATACTTTCTGCGTCAGTTCAGTTCCTTCAGTTCGTTGTATGTTTACGTAATGGGGCAAGAAAATCCCTGTTACACGTTGTCCTAAAGATGTGTGAAAAGATACAGACTGGGATGATCCCCTACTCTTTACGAAAGAGTCTGTAACCTTTTTAACGTGCTCGGGTATTTACGGGACCACCATTTCTACGTGACTTCCTTCCGAACCACGGTATTTTTTTGCTACCATTAGGGAATCGTTACAATCACTTCGCTTCATTTACCAGGCTGCCGACGGCGCACACAATGTATCAGCACTTAGATTGTAATATCCCCTAACAGCTTCCCGATCTCGCTTGGGTCTACGAGGCAATTGAGACTAAGTACCTTGCCCAAGGATACAAACACGTTGGTCGTAGCGGGGCTAGAACTCACAACCTTTGTATCATGAATCCTGCATGCTATCCACTCGACCACACATGCTCCTCGTTAAATGAATGAACGTTGATCAATATCCCATTGGGCTGATATCATTTTTTAAACCATATTACAATTTGCTGACATTGTTTGCGTCTTTATCATCCATTACAGCACTTGAATCCATTGACGTTGTAGTGTTCGCGTACGAAAGTCCGCCGCAACATTTCTCTAAAAAAACTAATCTGAGTTCCCTCTTGAATCGTCTGTGACTTATGGCGTAAACAAGGGGATTCCAAACCGAGGAACTTTTGGCCATAACCACAGGTATCAGTTGAACCAACGGGAATATCAAATCAGCGTTAATAAATTGCCCGATGAAAGCAACACTGGCGTAGGGACCCCACGATAGGACAAACATGGTGACGAGGGTCATACCGATTTTGGCGATGGCGTAGTCTTTAATCTGTCGCTTATGTTTCCTAAAATTCCTCACAACGGCAGGACATTTCCCCATGTCCACCAGCGTCTGGCGAGTGGTCTTTACCGCAATGACAACCCTTATGTAACTGTAAATGATTATAGCCATAGGGATGAAAAAAGCACCGACGAACAGGAAGCCAACATACAATCGGTTTCTCAGAGACGTATCTATATAGTCGAAAGAACAGTTGATCTTGTAGCCTTCCAGTACATATGCACCGCGGCCTGTAAGTGGAAGAACTGACCAGAAGAAAGCGTAGATCCATGATATGGCGATGAGTGCACCGACACGACGGTAGTTGCTTTTGGCTGTGTGTGGACCAGATGTGGCGTTACATATGGTGCTCCGTCTACATATAAAAATTGAGAGAAATATTCAAGTAAGTATGAATATGATCATGAGGGGATGAGGGGATACTTATGTGCGCCAAGTCGTTTGAAGCTTGGTGTGTTTCGGACCAAGATAAAGACCATTTTTTTTAATTTTTTTTAATTTATAACAATTAGGCTGAAGAGCCAGGACAAACCCAATAGTGTCTTAAGCACTAAATTAAAGGGATGCCCGATGTGTGTGTACAGATACAGACCCGGGATGATCCCCTACTCTTTACGAAGGAGTCTGACCTTTTAACGTGCTCGGGGATAGCTCTTCCATGTAATGTTTAGCCCTGCCATGAAATAACTCAACACCAAGTCATCAATAGATGTTCATACCCTCCCTACCTCCGTACGCCTTTCTGTTTCTATTGGGTTTATTGCCGATTATTGCCGATTATTGCCGGTTCCAAACCTGGTTTGTGAAGGTTTTTGGGATTACCAAAAATACCGACTATAATCGGTATTTTTGGTAATCCCAAAAACCTTCACAAAGCAGGTTTGGAACCAGCAATAATCGGCAATAAACCCAGTAAAAACAGAAAAAGTCAAATGTCGTGGCCCATCGACTAGGATCGATAAACTTAGCGGTAACTTTTCGCGAGTAGAAACAGGGGGGGGGGGGGGGGGATTAAAAACTGACCAATTGAAACTTAGCGTTTATTAGCGCTAACTTTTTGCAGTGTCGCAGCAGAAAAAACCGCTAATAAACGCTAAGTTTGCCCTGTAGAAACAGGCAGAACCCGGCAATAATCGGTATTTTTGGTAATCCCAAAAACCCGGCAAATATCGGCAATAAACCCAATAGAAACAGAAAGGCAATCCTTAGCGGTTTGCGCCGTGAACCGTGTCACGCTGGGTTATACACATTATTGTGAAGCAATCTTTTTCAGGTGCGGTGGCATTGTTTGGTATTACAACAGGTAAAATGTCGTGGCCCATCGACTAGGATCGATAAACTTAGCGGTAACTTTTTTCGAGTAGAAACAGGGGGGATTAAAAACTGACCGATTGAAACTTAGCGTTTATCAGCGTTTACTTTTTGCAGTGCCCCAGCAGAAACACGCTCTTAGTGGACTTCCATCCGTCAATAAGCGCAGACCTCTTAACCAAAGTGATAGAATTTGGCAGCAAATAAGCAAAATAAAGCAGGTGCATATTGGATATTAGTGAATGCCAGCTGCACAGTATTCATAAACAATATGGATACGTTCATTAATTAGACTGAATCCTTCCCGTCTTCACAATTTACACACGGCCCTTCGAAAGTCCGCAAAAAAGTGCGCGACCGAAGAGATAGACGTGGGATACACAGTCTGTAACCATTGAATATTCCGTTATCAAACGAAAATTTTCATCTTTTATTCACCAATTTATAAATATCCTAAAGTGACTGGTATCTTTGTAACAAGATCGTAATCAATGTAAATTGGTTCGTACGATTTTGACAACTCATTGTTTGATGACGAATATATTTTCTGTTTGATTTTATCAATGGGAATGGAATGGCATTGATGGAATATATATAAAAGTTCTAGCTTTCACACACAAAAACCTCAAAACATTAATTTTTGTACATCAATTTATTTGTGCCTTACAAGGTGTGACCAAATGTTCCTGGTCAAGAAAAACAACAAATGTGTGAAAAATTATCAATGACAATGTAATTCCTCATGCGATATCTTAAGTATATATATGATCGCCAAAGGTCATTAAATATGTGTCACGTAAAGAAGGATCTGTGAAGGCGTGTTATAGCTGATTGTCTTACATCGATGTCAGGCACTGTGCTTGGGTGACATGCACTTTAAATTAAGGTAGGAAATATTAATAGATCTGATAATATCATCGGTGGTATTGAAATGCTATTACACGACCATGAGAAACAATTCAGGGCCGATCGTTGACTCTGAAATAGCATCAACATTGTGATAGCATCAGTTGCGTAGGTAAGGGGGGCAGAACAAACCCTTGAAAAACCCTCAAAACCAGACGACGGTGGACACGAACGGCCGTTAATTTTGAATTTCCGTTGGTTTCAATGTAACAATGGATTTTGATTATATGACCCCATAAAATTCATCACACGTTGGAACTAAATTATTTCATCCTACACAGTATTGTTTGATTCTTGAGGGATTACCCACGTTACAGGAAGAAAAGAATTAACCACCCGAGGCATCGTGTCAGATTCTGTATCACCGTTACACATACACATGAATACAAAAGACAAAAGGGATAGAATATTGTTGAAATCTCCCAGGTAAACCTATAGCGTTGGATAACACTGGTTGATGAACCTAAACAAGAATTATATCTTGGTCAGGTGATGATGGATACGGTGGGCCATGAATTTTGAATTCCCATTAGTTTTAACGCAAATATGACGTTTTTAATTCTTAACTAAAGGTGACGAAATAAAACCCCTGCTCGGGCGTTGTGATTATTTGTCGTTTTTTGTTGTTGAAAAATATTCAAAACATTATAAAAAATTAAATCAATTAATTTATTTAATTTGTTGAAATCATTATTATTATTTTAAAAATTACCCCCAAAATTATCCAAACAAATCTTTAAATTGTTTTGAATTTGTTTTGAATGTTGAAAACAAATGGGTCAGTCGTGACCGTAGAACAGTGTTTTTTCGTCGCCTAAACAGATACTTGTGTTTTGGTTTTTTACTCACCGGTCCCAAGCAACGGCTGCTAGCGTACACAAAGAACAAATCCCAAACACGGATCCACAAAACGAATACAGATCACAACCTGAAAATTTAATGTAAACATAAGAAATAGACCGCTATAATCAGCAACGCCGGTTATTGGTTTTTTGATAAGAAGAGCTATGTTCCAAAAGGGATCAACTCCATATAAGTGAAATAGGAGAAAAGCAACGTTTTTTAAATTAAGGATGTTGCCCTTCTTTGATTATGCTAATTGTCTGTCATATGAAAGATACCATACGTGTTAGCTTAAAAACAGGTTTGATTTCATTTTTTGCTATTTTGCTGTATTTCCTTGTCATTCTTCGGAAACTAGTGGAGTTGATCCCTTTTGGAACATAAATGTTTCGACCAATTTTCAAAAACCACTTTACTAAACAATCGTTATTTTCAATTAAGGTACACCTGAAAGACATCATCAAATCACATTGAAAACAGAAAACCGCATTCAAATACCTCTTCAACTTTTTAAATTATGACATTTTGTATTTTATTGAAAAAAACTGCAAATTTGGACAATTTGGCACATTTTTTGAAATAACAACACTTCTGTTTGTGTGCAATTTTAAAAACAATAATCCCGTACATTTTACGTTTTCTTCATTGCATTTCATTAAGGACATTCCTTTTACCATGATAAAAGAACCATATTTCTACCATTTTGGCTTACAAAACAGTGAATTATATTCAAATGTCCGGAAACTTCCGGAAATTACCGGACACATTCGGAAATTACCGATGGCCATAGCTTTTGACCCGAACATGCTTAAAAGATGTAGAACAAAGTTTAAAAGATGTATTTTGTGTACCTATTTTATGTTCTGCACCTAACTCAATTTCGACAAAAAGTGGAGTTGATCCCTTTTGGAATAGAGTTCTTCATATACATGTACATGTATGAGCCATTATTTTTACCGCGACTTTAACGTATAATGTGCACCCTCTGCATTATAAGGAAACTTCAAAATACGTAAAGGGATTAGTGGCTTTATTTACTGAGTAAATTTCTTCCGTGAATAAAATGCTTACTAACAGGAAAACTTGAAGTTGCCAAATAGATCCCCCTTGTTTGGGCAAACAAACGTGTCTTTTTTGGGGCCTATACTTTCACACAGTTGGAACTGTGGTATCGCTATGCATGCTGGACTGCACAACAAACCTCCTTCGCTACAAAAGTAGACCATCACAGTCCTCTGCGAATTTGACCAACTAATTATCAGTTAGCCTATCTTGTTATTGTAATGATCCATCGAAGCCTCTGCAATCTTGTTAGTTATGCATACAAATACACAATAATAATGATAATAATAACACACATAAAGCAGCGGCACCAATGCGCTTTACAAACAAATGATAAAGATCATAAAACTATACATTAAAACATTCAGAGGTATAGGCTAGACCTCAGACGATTGGACAAAATGACCGTATGGGATTGTCCATGAAACTCAGAGTAGCAATAATATTCCGGAAGGTCTATATCTGAATTTATATACGCTCTACCGTTTACGGTATTGAGCACTTTGTTCAATGGCTAGTCTAACCAGAAACGGTTGTCAATACATATACATTAAAACACATGATTAAAAATATCACAAATATATATACAATGCAAAGAACACCTCTAAAAAATATAAAAACAAAATGGTTAAAACAGCCATCTCAGAAGAAAAAAATCAGCTGCTATTAAAATAAACAAGTCAATACATAAAACATGACAAATTATAGCAGTTTAAAAAAGATACGTCTTCAAACGAGATTTGAACTGAGTTGATTGTGGAGTTCGGAGTTGGAGAGGAAGGAAATTCCACAGCTTTGGCAGTTACTGTTTTGTTAGGAGTTGCTTGAAGCATATGATGACCTTAGAGTCTGGCTCGGTTTGTAAACTGTAATGAGTTCAGAGATATATGTGGGTGCCCGACCGGTCAGGGCTTTAAGAATAAAAAGTAAAAGCTTAAAAACAATCCTCTCTCGAATTGGCAGCCAGTGTAGATTGCTCATAACTGGAGAGATGTGTTCGCGTTTCCTACTCAGAGCGATGACCCTTGCTGCCATATTCTGGATGCGCTGAAGTTTATTGAGATCTTTATTCGGGAGTCCAAAAGAAGACTATTGCAGTTATCCAATCGGGATGAGATAAAAGCATGAACCAGTTTTCAGCATTTGCTTCATCAAAAATAACGACGTGTCTTCCCATCTTTTCTGATGGCAAAAGACGCTATTCATTTTGATGTTCAATGTCTCTGTGCCACCCGTTCATCATTCATTCAATGTGTCAACTTAACAATTAACAAGACGGTACCAATCACACTTACCTATGTCTCCAAATATCCAACGTTTTGATGCAATAGAGATGAACATAACAGGAAACATTGACGAAACCATCAGAAAATCGCTCAAAGCCAGGTTAATTATTAGTACGTTGGTTGGTGTTCGGAGCGCTCTAGTTCTGTAATGAAATTCAGTGCAAATTGTCAGGTTTTTATACGCATAGGAAATAAAAGTTGAAACAAAGTTCTTCATAATACACTGAAAAGACTAAAAAGCATTGCGAATTTGAGATTAACAGTACACGCTGCTATAGACTAATTGACAAAGCACGTATGTTGAAACATAACTTCATTCCTTAAATACACAATTCACAGTATTCGCAATACGATGTGCCGCTAGTTTTTGCTTGAGAGCCCTATATATTTACTATAAATATGACATTCCTGTTACCTTGCGCCATTCACCAACTTTGGACGTCTTCAAATCCAAACTCAAGACGCATCACGTTACATTTTGACACACCTTAATTTGCTCCCCATTTTATTCTATATTATTGTGTTGTTATTTCTCTATTATTGCCTTTAACCCGGCACATTGTTTGCAATCTCGGGAGCAAGACACTGTCTTTCTTGCTGTGTTGTTCTTGAGACCCCTGTGTGACCTTTTACCCCAAGGCCATGAGTAACTTTTTTCTTTTCTTATCAAAAGACATACCATGCAATAAGTTTGATGAAAGTCGGAAAATGCCTTCGATTTTACCCCTGTATAGGTCAATGACCACTAGTGACCACATATGATATGCCACTTTTAATCGCTGATCACCCTATACGTGCATGGACGAAAGGAATCTTTTGACTATTTCAGATGGTTATCAGTCATTTTCTCTGAGACAAGAAGCATTTTAAGTGAATGGATTGAAGATTCACATTTGACACCTAGTGATTCCTTCTTGACCTTTGAACTGGTTAAGATGATTGACTTTTTTCTTGTCTTATCAAACCAAACAGGATGAAATAAATCCGGTTCAAATCAGAGCATGTTTTCAATTTTTACGCTATATAGGTCAATGACCCCTAGTGACCCCGTATGACATGTCACTTTTAATCGCTGAACACCCTATATGTGCATTGACCCAAGGAATCTGTTGACCAAATATTAAGGCCATCAGTCATTCCTCTGAGACAACATGCATTTTAAGTGATCGAATTGAACCTTTACATTTTGACCCCTAGTGACCCCAAATCATTTTTCATTTTGATAATAATAATAATATTAAATGATAATAATGATAAAAATGGATTTACTATTACGCCCAATGCAGGGAGCCTCTGGGCCCTTCACAAAACTAAGTACAAAAGAATACAACATAATCAACCTAAAAACCATAAAATATTATAAATAATTGGACATTTTACAAGCAGGGAAAACACAACAATTGGTGCTCCACGTCTCTCCTTGCATACTTGCAAATCGATGATTCAAGAGATGCAGACAGAAAAGAGATGTCTACACGTCAAGAACCAGGATCGCAGATAGAAAAAGAGACATGGGCTTCATAAAAGAACGTTATGATATCCACCTCAGAATTGGATTTTTTTTCTTAAATTTTCGCACTCATTTGGTGCGATCTGGTGTATACTTTTGACCAACATTTTATCGAAAAGCCACCTCTTCATTCTAATAAATATTTTGTTTTGTATCAATGCACGAAGGAAGTTGAACGTATACTGATATATTCTTGATTTAAGTATAAAAAGCTCAAACAGGGAGTCTGAGGGGGGATAGGGGGGATGTGCCCCCCACCTCGGAATTGGATTTGTTTTTCAATTATTTAACTCATTTGGTGCGATCTGGTGTATACTTTTGACCAACATTTTATCGAAAAGCCACCTCTTCATTTCCAATCAATATTTTGTTTTTATCCCAATGCAAGAAAGAAGTTGAGAAAAAAGTGGCACTAAATCTCACTGGCTATGGCTGGTTTTGTCCATAAATTAACAGACATTTTCTTGATGGATTTTCGTTCACAAACATGGGAATCTACCAAACAATTATGTGTGGCATGATTTCAAGAAAATTAATAAGCAGATCATAATTATGTGTGGCAAGTTCGTCTGATTATGAGTGACATGGCAATTTGGTCCGATTATGAGTGACATGGCAATTCGGTCCGATTATGAGTGACATGGCAATTTGGTCTGATTATTTGCAACATGACAATTTGGTCACACATAATCAGACCATTTTGCCATGTCGCACATAATCAGACCAAATTGCCATGTCACTCATAATCGGACCAAATTGCCACGTCACTCATAATCAGACGAACTTGCCACACATAATTATGATCTGCTTATTGATTTTCTTGAAATGATGCCACACATAATTGTTCGGTAGATTCCCATGTCTGTGCACAAAATTCCACCAAGAAAATGTCTGTTAATTTATGGACGAAGCTAACCATAGCCTGTGAGATTTAGTGCCACTTTTTTTTCTGTATACAAATTGGTAAATGGCACAATTTCTTATCGTTGCATTGTCTCAAGGCTTACAAATTTGGTATAAAAATGTGCCTAACAATTAGGTGCATCTTTCTAGCTGAAATTATTTAAATCCATCAAATATTTTTGGAAATATTCTAGTATATGCTAGGGGGAACTTACATATTTTGTTGTGTGTATAAGTATAGCTTGTTTAAAATCTCGGACAGGTGGTAGTCCGACGTGTTCGTGCTATTTGGTGTGTACTTTTGACTAATATTTTATTGAAAAACAATCACTTTATTTCCGAACAATATTGGCTTTTTATATAGGCCTATGCCAGAAAGAAGTTATACTAGTTACCTCCAAAATATCAGATTTCTCGTCAACGTACGTACGCGTATGTATCCCGACCGACGTCCAATAAACTTGAAACGTTCTTATGTCCCTCGCATGCCTCCCCGTCCGCCTTTTTGTACCCCCTACCCTTTTCTTTTTTTCTTCGTTTGTCCCCTCTTCTTCCTCTCTCTTTCCCTTTTCCCCCTTCTTTTTTTCTTTTTTCCTTCCTTTCTTTTTTCCTTCCTTTTTGTGGAGGGGGGGTGGGGGGGGGTGGGGGGGGGGTGGGGGTCCATCCATTACACCAACCGTGCTTATTTAACATTTTGGCGAATAATTTATTTATATTTTTGTAAATATTATTATTTAATATTATATTTTATTTAACACAGTATTCCATAAGGTAATGTGACGCACCCCAGCCTATAGGAGAACAACTTTAGGGGTCTTTCGTTGTAGGTTTTTAAAAATGTAACTATAAGGGGAAATTCAATGAACGAATGAGTAGGGGCACTTGAATAAAAGTGACGAACGACAACATCGGTTTTCATAGAAAAGGTCGTTTTATGTGGGTCCTTAAAACGGTCAATGAAAATGTGATTCCCGTTCTCCTATTATGTGTAAGTGTTGGTGTGGGTGTGGTAGATTGCAATTACACTAATTAGCATGCTGTACCGATTCCCGGGGGGGGGGGGGGGGCAGTCAAACATAATGTTGTACACATGCGTGACCAAAAAAACGCGTAAAAAGGGGTGTTTTTTCAGTGTTGGACGCGTCACGCGCGTGACGCGTTAAGGGTATCAAAAACGCTGATTTTCAAGAAAAAGGGTGGCTTAAAATCCCGGCTTAAAATACAGGTCGTACGTGTTTAGGGTAACTTATTTTGTTCCCCGTTAAATAGACAAAACTTATTTAGGGGTCATATTCTGGTAAGAACTTGTTTAGGGGTCAAAATTTGCAAGGAAAGCGCGCTAAAAACTTGTTTAGGGGTAATTTTGCTTGCAGGGTAAAACTTGTTTAGGGGGTGTCTGGAAAAAATTTGGTCACGCATGTGTACACCATTATGTTTGACTGGCCCCCCGGGTACCGATTCTTGTTAACGGAGTCCGTCATTTTACGGAAATGATTAATAATATAGGCTATGGGATGTCATACGGATCAATTATAAAAAGGCAAATTACAGATAAAATTGAGTCTATATGAAGATACCCTGGGACTCCAATCAACCCAAACCAAATACCACCGGGTGGGTCATGTGCACGATCAAAATATGGATTTTCCTTATATTGGTGTGGTGGAAGGTCTTATGGTATAACATATTGAATTGCATTTTGAAAATCCAAAAAAACCTATGTTGCCATGGCAACACCCATTTGGTTTTTTGGGCTATTTTGGGCTATTTTGCTCATTTCTAAGAACAAATTATGTTAAAATATGGCCTGTTCTTCGAAGCTACTGACTCAAAAGTGTAAAAGATAGGCCTATCAAAAGGACTTAATTATTGCAAGGTATTTTCTTATTTCTTTACTGTAAGGTAATGTCAACTCGTCAACTTTATATTGTATCCTTTTTGTGGCTCTGGCAACACTGGTAGTTTTATAATTTTAAAATATGCGTTTTTTACCCAAATTTAGCACGCAAAAAAACCCCAATTTGCCTGGGGACTCAGATTTTTTTCTTGCTGGTTTTGAATATCGTAACTATATATTGCTCCTTTCATTTCAGGATAGAAATGCTTGGGCAATTATTTAGGGATAAGACAGTGTTGGGTTATTTTCTGGATCATTTTAGTTACAAACTGAAATGTTTTGCTCGCTTCGCGCGCATTGTTTCTACAGGTTTCAAAATTATAATGGGTCTCGAACCACCCTAAATATTCTACATATTATGTCATACTGAACCTTTTTAGAAAATCAAGCATCTAAATAAAATTCGCGCGCACTACTGGAAACAAATTTGGTTTTTATCCCCCTGGTTTATAAAACCAGAAGGGGATTTTGTCATCATGTAATGTGTGTCTGTCTGTGCGTATGTGTGTAGGTGTGGGGGTGTGTATGTGTGTGCCTTTTGGTTAGCCTTTTTTTCCAAATGCTGTATCTGTTGAAAGGATGGACGGATTGACTTCAACCCTTCAGTGATAGGTAGGCCATGGTCAAACACTGTAGCTGCTTGTTTGGGGGTCTAATTTGCAAAGGTCATCTGAGGTCAAAGGTCATTTAGAGGTCAAATCGTAAAAGTTGCCCGAATGCTGTATCTGTTGAAAGGATGGACGGATTGATTCAAACCTTCAGTGATAGGTAGACCATGGTCTAACATTGTAGCTGCTTGTTTGGGGGTCTAATTTGCAAAGGTCATCTGAGGTCAAAGGTCATTTAGAGGTCAAATCGTAAAAGTTCCCCGATTGACTTCAAACTTGGAGAAAAGAAACATGAACACCGGGTGAACATGTTTAAAATAAATTAGAGGTCATCCAAGGTCATCTGAGGTCAAAGGTCATCCAGAGGTCAAATCTTAAAAGTTGCCCGATTGACGTCAAACTTGGAGACAAGAAACATGAACACCGGGTGAACATGTCTAAAATAAATTAGAGGTCATCTGAGGTAAATCGTAAAAGTTGCCCGATTGACGTCAAACTTGGAGACAAGAAACATGAACACCGGGTGAACATGTCTAAAATAAATTAGAGGTCATCTGAGGTCAAAGGTCATCCAGAGGTCAAATCGTAAAAGTTGCCCGATTGACGTCAAACTTGGAGACAAGAAACATGAACACCGGGTGAACATGTCTAAAATAAATTAGAGGTCATCTGAGGTCAAAGGTCATCCAGAGGTCAAATCGTAAAAGTTGCCCGATCGACGTCAAACTTGGAGACAAGAAACATGAACACTGGAGGAACATGTCTAAAATAAATTAGAGGTCATCCGAGGTCAACGGTCATTAGAGGTCAACCAAGGTCAAAGGTCAACAATGGGTTAATTTGTGCAATGAACACCGTGGGAACATGTCAACAAATAATTAGAGGTCATCTGAGGTCAAAGGTCATCCAGAGGTCAAATCGTTAAAGTTGACCGATTGACCTCAAACTTGGAGAAAAGAAACATAAACACCGGGGGAACATGACCCATATATGACCGTTGACCTCATTTAGTTGATCTCCCAGCCAGGGGGATTCGCAAGTCGTGACTTGCAGTATTTTTTGTTTTGTATAAACCTTAATTTTGGTAACATCCTGAATGAAAATAAGTTAAAAAGTAGGTTTTACCCAATTTGTCACTATAAATGTCATAGACTAACTAACCATGTCAAACCAGCATTTGCCCCGAAAGGTTTTTTGATGCCGAAAATGGCCAATAGCCTCATTTCTATTTTGTTACCTGCATTGGAAACCTTAATATTTGAGCACTTTATTTAGCCTGCAATGTTAGAAAATAGTTTTCGAGCACTTTGTAGGTGTAATATTAAGTGTTCCCATTCTTCCCCTAGTCAATGTTGAATCCCACAATGTGTCCACCACCAGCACATTGCCTCGCAATTAACATTGATTACGTGACTCAAATAGTGTGCGTGGTTTGGTACAAGCAGTATGGAAATTAGGGTCAGTGTTCGAACACATTTTTTTCTAAGATTGTAGATGGCTATATAACCATGATAACAAACTATAAATATAAAATATGCCGTGTTTTTTTTTAACACATCTATTACCATTAGCTGGTGTAGTGGCTGATTTTACCACCGATTTGAATGACGCAAGGTTTATTTCTACAGACTATCTAAAATATGTTTAACATGTCAGTAGTTTTCATAATTTAATTGACGATGAGAAAAAGCTTCCTAAGACAAACATTTTCATGAATTTTGCGCAATACTTTCTTTAACCGTCTATAATCCAAAAGCTATTGAATTAAGTTTAGTACATCAAGTACTATTTCAATTATGTGATATGAATAGTTGAATTTCGTAAGCAAATCTATGGATAAATTCTGTATTCGTAATAAATACGCTCAAGGACGCTCCGTAATGTCAAATTCTGGAGAGTTCATTTATTAAAATGCTATTTGTCTGAGCCAAATTTGAGTATGAAGATGTGAATCACAAAGTATTGTTTTAATATATTTTTTGTAACTGTATTATTGAATACTAAATTGAGGTAATCTGTCCACAGACACATGGTTTACAAACGAGTGCGTAATTTGTTCATGGAAGAATGCTTTTAACACTTTCCACGCGGCAGGCGTCTGCTGACGACATTCAAAAATGTCACAAAATATTTCAAAAATGTCACAAAATATTTCAAAAATGTCAAAAGTATTGCATTGAATTACTATATTCGGAATCACCATGTGAAATGCATTAAAACAAGTACAAATAACAAATATGTATAGTATTGGTTCAGTCATCTTTAAGATAGACCTTTAAAATTAGGAAATGTTTCTGAAAATCTCTTTTGTATTTGGTTAAACCAGTAGCCGCGTGGAAAGTGTTAAAATACCGTATGTATTATCTCTGTCCACTAAACAATTGGTTACTATAAATGAAAACACGCTTTCGTCACATGCCGATATAAATATTGCATATCATCAATTAGACAACCACTTTTCCTTATTTCTAGACAGAAGCCATATGCAATCAAATGCCCACATAATGTGTATGTTTTATTATTACCATGTCTATGAGATATTACTCATTCATTACTTCATGAATAATCGCGATAGCTGCGTACCAAGTGCGTTCCAATGAAATTAATCGTTAGATGAGAAGGCGCACGCCGAGCGCAGGTTACTATGAATTGCCCGAAAGTAATGCGCCAAAGTGTTCGATTGTTTTGCTCATTGACCGACCAATCAAATTAAAGCCTCATGCCCCCAAACTGAATATTCAATGAGTTATGAGAAAACACGATTAAAACTTATTTCTGATTGGTTGTTAATAAAAAAAGTTAATGAGGGGATGACCTGACTTACTGTTTCAATAACTAAGAAGCGGTGGACAAAATAAACAGAAAACTAATCAATTATTAGCGCGATTATATCGGTACAAATTAACGATTTGGATAAATATGCATCTTTTTCAGTAATGAATGAGAATAATGACCGCTTGTTGTTCTGGTCATTCGGAATTGTCCCTCAGAGCTGTTGTCCTTCAGAGCTGCGCCCCTTCGGGACAATTCCTTGGACCAGAACAAAAACCTCTGATTTCAAAACAAATTTACGAAAACAGTTATTACGCAGTCATTATTCTTTAAGAATAACATTGATTTACTAAAGATGAAATAAGTTCATGTCGATTTTGTAACATTTTTTAAAATGTTTGATTTGGTCATCTTTTCAGCACAAAACATTCTAATAGCTTTCAACTAGGTCCCTTTTTTACTGTATTGGCCAGAATTTGTTTCTCTAGATCGTTAATTAAATAGCACACATTTTGATTTTCACAAATGAAAACCAATGATAGGTCTAACCAATCTAACATTTGAGTATAATTGGATGTCATGCAGGGTGAGCCAGAATGAATCGGACAGAAGTTTGCAGATTATTTACTGGCAATTAAAGAGTACTGGGAATGTTGAAATCTTGTTTCCTTTCTTCTCTTTCACAGGAATGGTAAGTTTTCCAAATTGATGGCTGTGGGGAGGAGCTATGTTATTTTCATTAGAATGTCCCATGTTCCACACGGAATAGGTATAATAAAAAAATTGCTCTATTAATCCTAACTCCCTAATCGTGTTTATGACAATTTAACTATCAGGAGAGAAAAAACGGGTCAAGTTTTGGGGAAGATCACTGTTCGTCCGCGCTGGGGATTAAACCCGGGCCGCCGGCGAAGCAGCTTGAAAAAAACTAACATTTGACAGCTCGCCGGATCGTGCCACGAGATCATGAAGCGCTTCCTTTAATATGAGAGCCAATAAGCATGATTAACGCACCTATGTGCTACGTTCTTAGCTGTTTTTATTCTAACGAGGCCATGAAATACAACGTTGTGAAGCAGTCACATCTATAGCTGTACACAAATCTCCTGAAACATACAATTATGGTTTAGAGTGATTTCAGCAGGTGTTCTTTGCAAGCGCATTTCTTGACAAAGAAAAATCTTCCGTTTTTCTACGCGTGTGTATATGAAGAGCTTTGTTGCAAAAGGGCCACCAGACCACCCCGACATGTTACTCATTTTGCATTAGTGAATTTGTATTGACAGGTCCATGGAATTAATTAAATTATTGTATGGCTCTGTTCATTACTGTTTCTATGAATTGGATTAGTGCATTCATGCACGCCAATTGAGGCAGCAACAATACAAGCCACATTCCACATAATGAATAGCCATCCGTTCAATAATGCAAATTGAGTAAAAAGGCAGGAGTGGATGTAGGCCCATTTGCAAAACAGCTCTTCATATATAATAAGCTCACAGCCTGCCCACGACGTTTACAAATGGAAGCCAAAGAACGGGTCGCACCAAGACAACAACAAATACGCGATTCCAAAAAACAGCGCACCTACTCGCGTGTCACAAGTGCGTCACTTTGTTGCAGCCTCTCCGCGTGCTGCGCTTCCATTCTCCGGTATCATTGATTGGTGGGTTTGATCATGTTGATTTACACCCATCGTACAAGCTGCACTAGAAATTCATTTATCACTGATCGCCAATGGTACGCCCCCCCGACAATATCGCTATGGTGACGGTACTATTTTAAACTTATAGTCGAGTTACGTAATGAGCAGTCTGTAATTAGTCTACCTATACGCAAACGTCGTGATGCGCTGCAATTAGTAAATGTCGAAGTTACGTCACTGTCTCGTGAAAGACAAATATATTTGTTATTGTGGACATTTTGAAGTTTTACCTCAATTAAATAGATATAGTCAGTGTAACTATTTTATTTGTAGGATAAAGAGGAATAAGGACAGAATACAAATGGTTTTACCTCAATACAAATGTATACAATCCCAAAATTGAGAGGTGATGATTGATGATGGACTTGATGATCAAATCTCACATGACCCGTTGATCCCTACTGATAAGTCTATACCGTGGGGAGTGACGGGACTATAAACGTGCGCAAACACATGTGAGCAAATTGTTCATTGCATGATATGGTATGCCTGCAAAATTGTCAAAAGGCTCATGCGTATGGATAATTGGAAAAAGTTATATAAATCAGCTGTTATGATTGTTTGACAGGGTTGTGTGTTATAGTGAGGGTAAAATTTGTGAACAAATGAAACCAAGGGTACTTGACGTTTTGGGTGGCCTTATTTAACACTATACTTAGAGTGTCAAATGCAATATATCCATGATTAGACCTTGAATTTGTACCAGTATAGGTTTGTTTCATTATCTAAAATAGTATTATACTCTGGCGAGAAAAACCAAATTTTGTATCATCAGGTACCTTGACAATGCATATGCCACTTGATTCGGACTATTCTATTACGAACAGATACGACAAAGTGCTCGCCTGTTCCAAGATGGAGCACGTGTCAACGAACACAAAATATTCAGAATGAGACAATTAAATACGTCAACATAACCGTAACCACTTATTGTTAAGAGTCAGAATAACATTCAAGGCTTTTTCGTTTCATTTCAGTGTCTAAAAGTGTCTCTATGGAACTAGACGGAACAGGGGCGTAACAGAGGTTGGTTGTCAGGGGGGGGGGGGGGGGGGGGGGGGGGGGGGGGGGGGGGCACAGCAAAAAAAAATCCTGGTTAGAATAATTCCGTCCCCCCCCCACTTACAAAATTTCGCAGTACAAAAAGCACAACAGTCAACAAATTGTTTACTGTGCTTTTTGTACTGCGAAAAACTGTTTTTCTTTCTTTCTTTCTTTCCCTTTCATCTTTTCATTCTTTCCCCTTTTTTTCTCCTTTCCTTTTTCTTTTTCCTCCCTTTTTCCTTTCTCTCTCTCTTTTCTTTCCCTTTCCCCCTTCTTTTCCTCTTTTCCCTTCCCCCATTTTCCTGGTGGGTAGGTTTGAATTTCCTGCTGAGCACCTTCGGGGGGGGGGGGGCACTGTGCCCCCCTGCCCCCCGGCTGTTACGCCACTGAGACGGAACAATAACAAACCTTGTTTCAGTGGTTAACGAACTGGCCATTTAAATCTTCGTTCTCATCAAAAACGTACAAATATCAAAATTATATTTTGTCTGAATTTTAATCCACACATGTAATATATATCACAGACATTTTAATAGATTGGATTGAGAAGCTATTATAGAATAGAGAATATCGGCCGAGTGCACCAATAGCGGGTAAATGAAGAATATCGCTACCTCGCTAGTAAGTGAGAGGCAAGTCAGCTAACTTGGCTAGTAAACACCGACTAATTTACGCTAAATATTATACCTGCCAAGACCCAAGAGTAACTTGGAGCATAACGTTATGCTGCTGCAACTATCGATGCTAAATAGTTTGGAAGGTCTACGCTGACATAGTAATGTCGATGATAGAACTTTCTCCATCGCGGGTCCTAAATTATGGAACACTCTCCCAATGGACATACGTCAGGCAGGTTCAGTTCAGGAGTTCAAATCGCGACTTAAGACCTACTTATTCAGGGCCGTCAGACACTTTTGCCCAAGGGGGGTGCGTTTTCACGATTTTTTACCGGAAGTAGTAGTATGACGTCAGAGTGTTAGTGCTGCAGCACGCTGACGATGCGAGCGCCTCTGGCGCGAAGCCAATAACGGGTGGGGTCCAGGGCAGGGCTCGCGTTCTTGCGCGTCCTCGCGTCCTAGGACCCCTTATTTTCTTGTTAGACGATAATGAACGCGTAAGTTTACATAGTGAACTTCACTAACGGGTCCCAATCGAAAAAAAAGGGACCCCTTAAATCTGACGATGTATGGACGTGGAAACCTTAAGACATTCTGAAAATTGTCAATCTCCTCCATCCTGTGCCTACATTTTAAATTTATTAATGTCCGTAAAAGATAAATACAATGCAAATCCTGTATTTTTAAAAGTTGTTAAACACACTAAATCGCTTCCGAATTGCTTCCGCAAAAGTTTCAAGCGATTTCCAAAACATTCTATATATAAGTATCTTCTACTGATTAACATGGACACGACATAGGTATATGAGTTACATGATCTTATGCTAGTGTGCGTATCTGTGTTAGCGACTGTTTGTCTCTAAAAATGTTTTTGACCATTTTCAAAGGCTCAAACTTTAGGACCCCTTATATTTCTGGGGGACCCCTTAAATTTAGTTTTTGCAGTCCTTAAAGGGTCCTGAAAAATGCAAATGGGACTCCTCACATTTTTGAGCCAGTGCTACCCCTGGTCCAGGGGCCCGCCTTCGCCCTCTGAAGCTCTGAGCATTACAGCGAATTTAGGACACAATTTTCATGTATCTTGCCATCGTTGACCCCATTGTCCATTCATAAAACAACATGTTACCCTAAAAATAAAAAATAAAAAAGAAGAGATTTTAAAGGGGGGGGGGGGGGGGGGGGGGGGCGCACCCAACGCTCCCCCCATCTGACGGCCCTGTTATTTAACTTGGAAATCTAAATTTGTTCATGATCTTTCATTTCATAATGCATTTTAATGCCATACACTGTATTTCATATCTCATGTTTTTTGTTTAAAATATGCATTTGACTCTGTGTATGTATATTTTTTGTAGATTTAAGATCACTTGTTGTATTTTTGCTTTAATCTTTTATTCATTTGTTGTACAGCGGTTTGTGTTTAGATCTCATCAAAGTAAAGCGCTCTATAAATGTGTGTTATTATTATTATTAAATAGATGACATTTGCTTGGATTAACTGAACACTCAAGTTAAAAATCAAGTATTTATCAAGCAATAATAAACATAGTTATATAGATAAAAGTTAAATACAGCAATCAAGAGATTAATGATAGATTAATAAATGTACAAATAAATAAAATATAAACGCATGGACCTTTATAATTTATAAACAATTTATATTAAAATGATGTTGCATTAATCCACCATCAAGTTTAAAAAACTTAAAAGAATAATAAGTAATTCACGGGGATCGAACCCGTGCTTGTTGATTGCCAATGACATGGGCAAGAGATTGAGGAGTGTTTGTGCGATATTTTTATTATTTAACAATTTATCCATTTATTTACAACGAACGGATTATACCATTTAATACCATATTTGTACGTTACTCTCGCACAAAATGTACAAACACATTATTATTCTTTTAAGTTTTCTGGGAACACTTTCATCCAAGTTTGCTCATATTGAGTGATTCAGACAGCACATACATGAAATCAATACTTCTCTACAAAATGACATGGATTAACGTGTTTTTATGGTTTTAGATTTTATTTTACACCAAATAGTATGCCAGATGAGACCAAAGTTTAACACAAAAAAGAAAAGAAAAGTTGTCTAGATTATTTTCATCACATTTTGTACTTAAATACAGTAACATTTAAAATGTGTACGATGAGTTCAATCTTTTTATAACAATAAAAAGATTGAAGATAAACAGTTTCTCTCAGTTCCTCGGACACATTCTTCATATGGCGACCGGGCTTTCTATGCTTGTGCACCTAAACTGTGGAACTCACTTTCTTCAGATCTTCGATTCTGTGATTCACTTGATGGTTTCAAAAAGACTTTAAAAACTCATCTGTTTAAGATTGCTTATGATTTGACTGATTGACTTCTATGTAATTGTTTTCATATTTTAACTGTTTGTTTTTATTTGTTTTGATGTTTGCGCCTCGGAATAGGTTGTCTAGATAGATGGCGCATTATAAATGCATTATTATTATTATTATTATTAATTGTAAACAAAATTATAGTAATTTTATTAAACCAAGTTCAAGAACTAATAACATCGCGCATACAACTTATCAAGCTTCTAGTCTTCACATTTTCAACTTGAAGGCTGAAATCATGCATATTATAAAATTATCGCAATTTTTTTGCGCATGATGGTCAAATTATTAGTATCGCAATTGAAAACAAAATAAATGTTTTGTTTATATACAATAAAAGAGTCAATTGGTCGTATATCTCTCTTTACAACGAGTTGTATTGTTTTTGGTTTTCTGGGTATTATGAGTGTTATGATCGATTATTCAGTATTCTTAGACCACAAATTGAACTTAGTTATCATAGTATTAAACAGTGCTGGCTAATTGAACATGAATGAGTAAGTAACCAGCCGCGCAAGTGAAAATCTGTCAAAATATGCAAACTTGGATGGAAGTGTTCCGTGACTACTCTTACGTTATCACAGATATATCCGTAATTACTTACAAAAATTAAACGCTGTTTTCTTCCAATTGTAGAAAACATATTTGGCCTCATTTTACCGTTTGAATTGTAAAATTCAGGTACTTAATTAGGAAGTTATGATCGCCTAATGGTGCGTTGTAATTTTTTTGAGACACCCTGTATGTCCATACCTGGGCCATCGGGGGGGGGGGGAGGGGGGGGGGGGGAGGTAAACCACGGGAAATGTTTTAGGATAGGGTTCAGAGTTAATGAAATAGCCACGGGAAATGATTAGGAGGGTTATGATTATAAATCCACCTGGTTGGTGAAGTTGGGGTGTGTGTGTGTGGGGTGGGGGGGGGGGGGGGGGGGGTTGAAGGGGGTTTATGTGGTTTTACAAGTACGGAAGGTTAACTTGATGCGGTTTGAGAGGTAGGGGTTAATAAAGTAGCCACGGTAAATGGTTAGGAGGGATATGGTTACAAATCAACCTAATTGGGGGTGGGGGTTGTAGGGGTTTATAATGCCTTTATGAGGGATGTGGTTATAAATAAACCTGGTTTGGGGGGGGGGGGGGGGGGGGGTTGTAGGGGGTTTATGTGGTTTTAGTAGGTAATGTGGCATAACCATCTAGCGGGAACCCGAGCGTAGCGAGAGTACGCCGCTAGTCTAATTAACAAGGCAATCTGAAAGATCCAAATAATGTTGGTTTCAACTAAATTGGAAGATTGCGTTTTTGTAACGCTCGGTAAATCTGTCATAAAGCGTAACGTGCTTGCCAATCAGAACACTGTGTATTATCATGACACCCTGTCAACATGTGTTACGGATTGGCAATCGAAATACCGTGCAATTGATATACACTCCTCAAAAAAGACCAGATAATTAATACGCTCATAACTCTGATAATTTGCTTCCAACTTAAAAATATATAATTCAACAATAACTATGGAATAATTTCACCTGTTCAATTAGAGACATTGTTCACGAAGATCGTTTAAGAATTAAGAACAAAATGAAACAAAGTGCAGTTTTCATTGTTGCACTTGGGTTTTGAACACGCAGCAGCATAGTGTTACGTGGAGGTTAAGTTTTATTAACCAATTTTATTGAACAAACCAAGAGGTACACCTAACCTTACAGAGTATTATTAAAATAGGCCTTGGGTGTGACCCCCTCTGATAAGTGGTAGCATATAAAATACTGCCCTCGCTTGTTTTGGGATCACATAGCAACTATCATCATGGATGTATGCACAGAGCCTCCCTGGGTCTCTTTCCCACCCACTGCCTCCCTATTGGTATTTGTCATCACTCAACCTCTCTATAGGCTTTCCCTACATTGCTCTATTCTTTCCTTGGGAAGTAGCTGTATCTGTCGATCGCTAACCGTGAGGTCTTTCTCCTGGCACCATCACGCTTTCACGTAAGTGGGCGATCGGGTCAGCGTTGGGTCCTTCTCTTAGGCCCCATCACGCTTCCACTTCAGTCTGGTCTTTGGGACAATCAGTCTGTCTGTCGCCATTACATTGTCTCAGCTGATCTGGACTGGGGGTTGGAGCAGCTACTTCCCCCGTTCCGGCAAATTGGTTTCCTTGTATGCTTGTCTCCCGCATTTAGTGGGGGAGAGTCCCTGCTTCGGGTGGATTGGTTTGAGCCCCCTTGGGCTTCACATTAGTGGTCCGTATTGGTGCAGTTCAATAAAGGTATTTATGGGCTGCATTAATCAATTGAAGCATGCATCCCCAAGCTGCATGTAGAAGAACCAAATAGGGGAATATGGGGCAAGTGGACCGTGGGGCAAGTGGACCGAAATGAAGGATTTTGTAATTGTATGGGCATACTGCTTTCTTTTGATCAATACGACTTTTGTTGATACTTGACATATATCTTTACCTTCTACAATCCAAAACATTTGGAACTTTAGGGTATTTACACATGTGATTTTTCTCCATATCTTTGAAGCTAACTCCTTGAGTGACTGATTGAAAATTCACAGATAGTATGGGCGATATATGAAGATGGGTTTAGATCATGTTTAATGTACTTTATATAGTTGACAGATATGCAACAGTAAATATATACATGCAGTACAGTCGTCTTAAGATACTAGGTGCATATTGCATTTGATGGGTGCTATATTGCAGTGTGCTAGGGACTTTCCGAAATATGATTAAAACCATAGGTTGTGGTTGAAATGACCGTAAAATGGCGCATATTGCTAATTTGGGACATTGGTGGTTTGGATTTCCGATCAATATTATCATTTAAAGAATGCTTCAACTTAAATCATTATCACGGGTATTCATTTGGTAGAGTTATTAGTTCATGAATTTGCAAATAACAAAGTACACCATTTCTTACTTATCTAAAGACACTCGTCTACTTGTAGGACCCGAACGCCGTAATATTTGCGAATTCAAAGATACTCACTGGCTACAGAAATCTGTGTGATGGCTAAAAATAAAAATGCAGTTTTGCCTTTTTTTCTGAAATGTATTGGAGTTATTGATTATTATGACAAATGGTGGTATGTTTTAAAACATTTTGGCGTAAAATGTATTACGTCACAGGCGTGTTTTAATAACGTTTCATCTCGACAAAGTGCTACGTTATTTGTTGGGGTAAGTGGACCGAAGGGGTGTGGGGCAACTGGACCGCCTGCAAAAACTTAATCAACATTGTAAAATTCATTTTGAAAATGAGTTGTTAGTGTCAATAAAACATGACTCGGTATTGAAATGTGAATAGAATATGAAATAATTCACATTCTTTCAAGTTCTTAGACATTTTGGGGCATTTCGGGTCTAATACCACTATTTCTGATATTGAAGGATTACAATATGACATGAAATGGCTTTAGAATGGTTTAAAACCTCGGTATTATGAATTACATCTTTATTATATTTTGAATGGTGTCTGTAAAGGTATTTGCTATGACAAAATATCATGATTTATGTATTTTATCCACTGCTTTTTGTGTATATCAACCGTTGGGTCATCATTGTCATATTGACTAACTTCCCCTGTAACATGAAAAGCTGGCTAAATATCAAGATGGTTTATTATAAGTACTAAATGATGATTATATGAAGTAAATAAAATCATTAAAGAAAGGGGTATATATAGACAAATGTATGGGGCGTCTGAATATCACAACCATGTAACCATTTAACTAGGTTCATACCGTTTTATCTATAATAAACGTGCAGTCGAAAATTGCGCTTGCTTTGTACACCATTAGTATAACTGCTATTTACACGTTAACCACGAAAACTGTATAAAACATGGGTTTCATGAGACCTGTATCATTTTTACACGTTAAATAATATGGAAATGAGTTTGTAAAGAAAATACTGCTTAGTTACCGTGTTGTCAATCAATGATTTCTGTGTATTCTAACCGTTGGAACATATAGGACCAGTTGCCCCAACGATGGGGTAACTGGACCGTGCCAAGTAAAGTTTTTAGTTAGTGGTAATTGGGCTTTTGTTTGGATATTTTTTAACATTGATTATATGTTATATGTAAACAGTTACATGGGTGATATTTTCATAGCAATTCCATAAATATTTACACCAGCTTTAAGCTTTTATATCATGAAATATGCTTAACCGGTCCAGTTGCCCCATCCTCCCCTACTAAAATAAAGACAAAACGGACCTTGTTTTGGTTTTGGACACATATACCTGCGTCAATATTCAGCCAATCTTCCCATACATTATCTCAATTTAAAGAGAAGAAAATTTGATGTATAAAGAGCTATAGTTTTGAAGTATATATACGAGCATATTTATTCCGTCCTTTTACTTTATGTGAGGACTGCAGTACCGTTTGACAATAACGAACATTGCCTGGAAACACTGTGAAACTTTCGCAAAGCGTTTCTTATTTGCCAATTACAATATTGAGTAACGCCCCGTGAAAGTTACACAAAGCTTATGTGTTTGTTAATAATAACATTGTGCTTTAATAGCGCACCGTGAAACTTTCTCAAAGCGTTACGTATTAGAAAATCAGAACACTGTACCGTAAGAACGCACCGTGAAACTTTCACAAATCGTTTAACGCATTTTGTGCTTACGCATTTTTTGTGCTTTAATATTAACGCACTGTGAAACTCCTACAAAACGTTACGTATCTGTCGAACAGAAAACTGTATTTCCATAAAATTTGGTAAAGATCTTGACACTGCAGGTAAGCACTGCTTTTAATAAGTTAAATGTATCTGGAAATAACTTACCTCGTAAAAATCCATATGACCAACAGATTGCCTGTTATTCCTAACGTAAAGACCACAAAGAGAAATACAGACATGAAAAATCGAAGAACATCTGGCATGTGTGGTGTTATGCTCTCTGTCAATTCTGTCATAGGTGGTGTGGCATTTAATTCTAACGGCCAGTTGGTAGTATATACTGCCATTGTGACACTATTCCTCTCCTGTGTCTCTGCCGTTACGCTACAACTTTCATTAGTGACGCGCCGTCATCATAACGTTCATTTTTATCTCCGTGACTGCTTTGCCCGTTAGGTGGGCGATTTACGATTGGTGACAGTGAGTGCAATAAACACGCTGATAACATTGATACACTATCCGTATTCCTTATTAAGAAAGTTCGGGGATGTGACATTATAAAACGATGTAATTTATGTAAGTAAAAGTGATACACCAATCAGATGCTGAAATACTCCCTCGTTGGGGATGAATGGCACTACTGTCACGTTGTACATGTATCAAACTGACTACTTTAAGTGTAATGGGGCTTGATATAATACTTCAAAAAACAGCCTAGCAGTTTATGATACATGTAGCGCAGTTCAGGGGATTCGAAATATTTCCATTCCGACCATGAAGTTAGGGTTCCGACTACTGTCCAGTGGCGTGCGCAGGATATTGTGAGTGGGGGGGGGGGGGGGGGGGGGGGGGGGGGGGGGGGGGTGGGGGGGGGGGGGCACCTGGCCATAAATGAAATTCCCCCGACTATTTGAGTAAAGAACTGCGTCTTTTTTATGCACGATTGAGGTACATTTTGGCTCTCAACAAGCTTGTACCAAAGAATATTGCATTTTGGGAAGACATATGCGTACGCGCGCGAAAACTTTTCATCTGTGTTTTTGACTATCATAATTCCATGATGCCACTGACCTAGCCTCCTTCTCAATTCCCCCGACTGGCCTAAGTTTCCCCCGACTGACTCAATAGTGGGCCCCCCCCTGGCCCCCCTTTGCGCTCCATTCAATACCTTTCTTAACAACTAGTACGGCAACGAAGCATTTAAATGTTGTTCTATATACATTCATATTTTAGACTTACCTGTACATTACATTACTGGAGCATTTGGCAAAACACTGTAACTCGAAAATTTGAAAAAGTCCTTCCTCTTCAAGATAGTATACAAATATTTAATGCCTGAGAGTGTGATAGTAAAAAATATATCACAAGGTCAAATTTTGATTTTTCTATTACACGAGGCGCAGCCGAGTGTGATGGAACAACCCAAATTGAACCGAGTGATATAGTTTTACTATTGAACAAACAAAAGGCATTTAATATTTGTTTTATATCATGATATCACATTATTCTTTTCGAGCCATAATGATAGTAAAAACTATCACATGGTTCAAATCAGGCCTATCATGATATAATACCCCCTATATCAGGCGAATGTATGCACATTTACGAACATTTTTTCGAGTTACTTTACATGGTACGTGCGTAAAGAATGTTGTGGTATTATTTTGGCAACATACTGTATCTCACCGACAGCGAGTATTTTGCCATAAAATGCTTTCATACGAAGGACAGCTGAGGGGAAGCCATTTTAAGTTTAAACAAAAAAGGCCAATTCTCATGAAAATGGTGCAAAATGAACTTTTGGTCCAATTCCATTTTATGCAACGTTTTCTTGCTTACAGGTAAGCTACAGCTACTCCTGATCACGTTTTCACTACAAATTTTGCTCTCTACCCAAATTAGTGAAATGTTCATGTTCGAGGCATAACAGTAAAATTTATCTTTATTAATTACAATACAATTTACGATTTTTACCTGTTTCAATTTCATATTATCGTCAGCCTGCTTCGATAATTGCCTAACTCACTTTTCAGCGAAATTGAGTTTTTGCATAAATCATGACTTCATTACATTATGCACATGCTGTTATAATACCCAAGTCATTGACCAATCAAAAGTGTTGATAAATGCACTATTGCAATTCTGCATTGTGAGTTAGGCAGATTGTACTAATGATGAAAATTGTTTAAAATGGGTCATATTAACTCGTATTAGGCATAACAAGCCACCCCAACCTAATTCTATCCAAGAGTTACTGCTCCTGTTGGAATTCACCTGCACTATATTCATGTTGCTATTCAACATGTCGTCAGTCTGCTTCGATAATTGCCTAACTCACTTTTCATGTTTTTTGTTGAAGAGATGTGTTGGAGGCTGCGCCCTCAATTATGATAAAAACTGGGATTTTTACAACTGTATTAATACTTACACCTATAAGGATTAAGAAAACAATAAAACGTCGATTCAAAAGTGCTGGTAGAGCCGTAACCATCATTTTACGTCAAATAGTGTCCCCCTGTCGCACGCGTGATAAATAACGCGAACCATATTTACATAGAGGGCGTTTAAAAAAAAAGGTTCTGTAAATAGTGATGGTATTGTTTTAATCAAGTTTTGCTGTATAGAATGTAAAAAGATGAATCCAACGGAACCAGGAACAAAACACACCAAGGATCAGAAAACTGATACAAGAGGATATTTTGAAAATGTAAAAATGCAAAGAGTAAAAGCAAGATATTCCAACAGGGTGCGGGAAACGGGTAATAACGAGGGAGAATAACGCGATAAAACAGATAAATAAAAAACAACAACCAATAACACACGGAAATGCACTGGGACAAGCAATGAAAATTGCTGTGCAATAAAACAACAAAGATATATGGTAACAATAAAGACCGACGTTTCAAGTGGATATACCACCCTTCATCAGGGACAAAATATATTAAAAAAAGTGTTAAGAACTATAAATAAGATAATGAACTAGTCCACCACTGTAATTATAGCACAATGCCAGTAATAGATGTTGACTACTACTTTACTAGACACCCAAGTTAACACGCATGAATCACAGAGAAGCTGAAATGAATGAATCATAGAGCGTGTTTCTGCAAAAGTAAACGCTAATAAACGCTAAGTTTCAATCGGTCAGTTTTTAATCCCCCCTGTTTCTACTCGCGAAAAGTTACCGCTAAGTTTATCGATCTTAGTCGATGGGCCACGACATTTGACCTTTTGTAATACCGAACAATGCCACCGCACCTGAAAAAGATTGCTTCACAATGTGTATAACCCAGCGTGACACGGTTCACGGCGCAAACCGCTAAGATTAATCGCCTTTCTGTTTCTATTGGGTTTATTGCCGATTATTGCCGATTATTGCCGGTTCCAAACTTGGTTTGTGAAGGTTTTTTGGATTACCAAAAATACTGATTATTGCCGGATTTGCCTGTTTCTACTGGGCAAACTTAGCGTTTATTAGCGGTTTCTTTTTCAGCAGAAACACGCTCTATGTGTGAACATATGAATTAACTGTATTTTAGAGGTAAACATTGGCAAATCGTACACAACTGGGTAATGAAGCATGAAATATAAGTTTCTTTAAGATATTTCACGCTTGATTACCCAATTTCGTACAATTTGCCAATGTTCACCTCTAAAAACAGTCACTTCGGTAAGGATTCATGCAGTCCAGCTTCTATTTGATTCTGTTACTTTTAAGACGCAAAGTGGCCCAAGTCATTTTAAGAGTAGTTTAGACAATTGGTCATTTCTCTGCAATTATACCACCGATTTAAACGAAATAAAGTTTATTTCAAATCTGAAGACAGTTCCCTTGCAAAAAAAGAACCCTTGAAACAAAAATGACATTAGAAATATGTTTAATAATATTTTAAAAATTGTATAACTTTTGTTGTTGTTACACCCTGTATATTCGTTTATTTCAATAGTATTAGATTTCATGTTAATTAATTAATTAATTAATTAATTAATTAATTTGATTGATTGGTTGGTTGACTGATTGTTTGAAATTATTTGTACAATTTTGTATGCATCATTGTGGATATATTTATAAATGTTTTATAATAGACTGGTCATAAATGTATCATTGAGTAAATAATGTATAAATTGATAATGAAATGTATGATAGAAATCTCCCATTTATCATCATATCTATGTAATCGTCCATCGGGCAAATCAGAAATTATAATTTAGTTACAGCATAAACTGTTATGCTTCAACTTACTCTTGGGTCCCGTCAGGTATAAGATTTAGCGCAAATTACTCGCAAGTTACTAGCCTAGAAGCTACCCCGGTTTGGTGCTCTCAACATTATGGGTTACGCCTTAGTTAGAGCGAGGTAGTACTTTCTTCAGCTACCCGATTGGTGCACTCGGCCGTAGATATTTTGAGCAAAATAAAAAGAGAAAAGAGAAAACAAGTGTGGCCGCGGCCTTGGACTTGTAGGTCGATTCATAGTATGCACACTGACTGCACACTGACTGCACACTGACTGCACACCATTTATGGATTTTAACCGAACGTCTCATACCTTTTTCTGCTACTTTTAACACTAAAAAAACCCCACCTCTGTCTTTTTAAAAACGTTTTTCGTTAGCATCTTTAAAAAAAAAAAGTATCTTTGTTTATTTCTATTTTTATAAAATTCAACGAAAGGTCTCATTTGGGTCTATAATAAATCTCGTGCATTGGTCGTTTCGCCCATTGTAAAGCTTATAATCATGACTGATGTATGTCAGATACTGTTTTATCACTACATATATGATTGATGGGTCGGTATAAATAGACGGCCCTCTATCTTATTGGTGGTTTGCATAGTTACTTTCATTTTGTTGCTTAACTTGATCTACCAACCTAATATGCATCATCATAATTCGCCCTTAAATCATGACGAAGGAAACGTTTAAGATTACTGTGTGAAACATTTAAAATAAGCCAATGAATACATTTTGCTGTAGTTAATTTGTAGTATAAATGTTTTATAGCTTATAAAAAGGTTGGACTATTAAGATCATTACTTTTTACAATCAAATTAATTATGCGCTTGTTTTTTGAAAAATAAAAATAAAGCTAGTATAGTTGAGTAATAAGTTTACATTCAAGTTTGCATTAACTTCTATATCACTAGGATTTCAAAAGAAATTGCAAAGGGTGTACTTGAGAATCGAACCACCAACCTCGTGATACAGAAGTTGACGCTTTACCAATTGAGCAATTCGTCTGTCCATGAAATTATTTAGATAGTAATACAACTTTATAGTATTGAATATCGAATACACTAAACTCATTCGTGCTAATTTCTCTAGATCAAAAGAGGGCGCTCATACCTTTTTATCTATTTTCAGCTTATTAACTATTAGTCAGTATGGGCTTATAGACGATGTTTAACGGTATTTGGCTTTCATTTAAAAAAAAGAATTCGAAAATTCGAAAATTGCGTCATAATGTTACAACACATTTAGTAGAACCCGTATAAGCCAATTCACGAAATGGCAATAACAAAGTATTGTTGGGTGGTTGATCAGAGATGCCAACCATTGAAACTAGAGAACAACATGTGGGATTACAAAATCTTATTATTATTTTTTTGTTTGTTACTAATAAAGCCTGAATTCAAGGGAAAAAAAGTGAAGAGAGGTATTTCAGCCTATTCAGAAGCGAACCTTATTAAGGAATGGCTTGATAATTCGACCACCCCGTGGATTGGCTTCAAAAGTAAGGGTTGACTAAAATTAGTGTAACATGATTAACATTCTTCTTTTGAATGAAAGCCAAAGTATAGGTCTTTATAAAGCTTCCATTAGTTTTGTTCGCATACATTTTATGTGACGCCTTTGAGAAAAAAGTGCCCGTTCTTTCTGACTCACCCTGTATATATTGTATTCCTTAACCCCTTACTCCCCTAAGCATGCTGACGGGGAAACAAATCACTTTATGCCAGCGCCGGGTATCGAACCCAGGCGGCGTGGAAGAGGAACTGATTGCGCTAACGGGTAAGCACGAAACAGTTTTCGAGACCATTAACTAACCCATCGGATCGTAGCACGAGATAGACTCGTCAAGCACGCGCGGTACCAACAGCTAGCAATGTAGTGATCTGCAGTGCCTCGAATGAGTGTAGTTATCATCTTTTATAGTGCCCAGGAGGGTTAGGGTTGATGCACATTTCTTCATATCATCTGCTGAGTTCAGTTAGAATAATCAACTATTAATTTATATTTCATGGCCAAGCTGTTTAAAGAGCACGTAATGGTGTTCCGAATATGAAATATCAAATCCAAATACTACGAAGACAAAATATTGCAATGTAAAAGCCAAAAGGAAATTTTCAAAGTTGTCGAGAGTCTCTTACACCAGAAAGGCAATGTCAAGCTACCCTCACACGCTTGTCAAAAGGAACTTGCACATCGATTCAATGATTATTTTGTCTCCAAAATTTCTAAAATACGTCGTGATCTTGATACCATTGCTTCAACTGCTCCTGTTCTGCCTACTGAGAATAATGTTGCTACATTCATGATGTCTTTTACGCCTGCCACTGATGATGAAATATATAAGCTGGTGTCGTCTTCACCTTCTAAGTCGTGTACATTGGACCCAATTCCAACATGGATGTTGAAAGATCACATCAACATCATGGTGCCCGTCATTACTAAGATTGTAAATCTCTCTCTTGAAAATGCAACATTTCCGGACTATTTTAAAAATGCACTTGTTTCTCCACTCATAAAGAAGCCTTCCTTGGATGCAGACATTTTGAAAAACTTTCGTCCTGTGTCCAATCTACATTTTGTATCAAAAATTGTTGAAAAAGTTGTAGCACATCGTCTTGCTGCTCATTTATGTCTAAACAACTTATATGAACAACATCAATCAGCATACAGAAAATATCATGGTACAGAGACCGCTCTTCTTAAAGTACACAATGACATTTTACGTGAATTGGATGGTAAACGTGGCATTTTTCTCATTCTTCTCGACCTCTCTGCCGCCTTCGACACCATTGACCATGATATTCTGTTCAGGCGTCTTGAGTCAATTGGTGTCAAGGATTCAGCTCTGAAATGGTTTCAGTCCTACCTCAAAAACAGAACTCAAGCAGTAAACATAAATGGAACTATTTCTACACATGTTCCGCTAAAATATGGCGTTCCTCAAGGATCTGTGCTTGGACCTATACTATTCACCATCTATTCCTCTCCCATTGCTAGCATTGCTCGCAAACACGGATTAAATGTTCATTCTTACGCGGACGATACACAACTATTATGTGCCTTTTAATTTTAATGATCGTAATGATGAAATGTCGGCCCGTCAACGCGCAGAAGCTTGTATTTTAGAAATCAAGTCGTGGATGTCTGTAAACAAGCTGAAATTGAATGATGATAAGACAGAGTTTTTAATTATGACCTCCAGATTCAATCAACGTAAAATAATTGATCATCATATCAATATCGACACTTCTTCTGTTCTTGCTTCAAAATCTGCTCGGAACTTAGGAATTGTGTTTGATAATAATCTATGTATGGATGTTCAAGTTCGACGGATATGCCAATCAGTGTATTATCATATACGGAATGTCAATAGTATAAGGAAAATGTTAACATTTGAAACCGCAGCTACTATTGTCCATGCTCTTATAACTTCTCGTATTGACAATGGCAATTCTCTTCTTTTTGGCATCACTGATCACTTACTTCACAAACTACAACTTGCTCAAAATGCAGCTGCTCGTGTTCTCACAAAGACAAGGAAATTCGATCATATCACTCCAATATTGAAAGATCTCCACTGGCTTCCTGTTCGCGAAAGAATTCATTTTAAACTTCTTCTTTTAACTTAGAAAGCTTTGCATGGCACTTCACCAACATATATTGCTAATCTTCTTGTACCATATCATCCAAAACGTACTCTCCGGTCCACTGATAAACTTTGACTTGTTGTTCCACGGACTACTTCTTCATTTGGAGATCGCGCATTTTCGGTTGCTGCACCAACTCTCTGGAACTCACTACCTTATAATTTAAGATGCTGTGATTCACTTGACTCTTTTAAGAACTTGTTAAAAACAAGATTATTTGACTCAGTTTATAATTGATTTCTTTGTATTATACATATGTACATGTATATGCACATCATCCTTGTTTATGTATTTTTCATGTTAATTTGTATTTTTGTTTTATATGTTTGCGCCTCGGAATAGTTTTACCTAGATTGACGGCGCATTATAAATGCCATTATTATTATTATTATTATTATTATTATAATGGAAACACAACATAAACAACTAAAGGATAACAATGGGGGAACGGTAATCGAATATTGTACCTAAACCGCATAATCGAAAATCACCGAGTGACCAGTTTTAGTTTCTAGAAAGATGACCTTAAAGCACGTAGGGATACACTGTCACATACCTTATATCGTGTTTTGCATCTTCCATTCTTCCAACTTGATATTCGTTTCCCTTTTCCTACACTAATTGTAATTGGTTTATAATGAATTTGTCTCGCTCTGGCGAATTCTTGATAACAACCTCGCACTGGACACGTGCAGCCTGGACACGTGGCTCTTCAATAGCCGGAAACTATGACCCGCTGAACCTATATAGCAGAGACTCTGCCCTCCTAGTCGTTGCCCACTCGCGTTGCTCGCTCGTGAGGCCAAGTTACACTTGGATGGTGGTGATCCTTCGGCCCGCTCGGTGAGGATGATGGCTCGATCCTAGAGCTAATAATAACCACAGTTCCCCTGTTTTTACCCGGCATTCGAATATCTAACTGCCAATGATTGACGTTTAATATTCAATAAAGAGTTAAAAGCTGCCTCTTGTTGTAATTCACATAATCAAACCAACATGTACATATTGGAACGACACATAATCAAACCAACATGGACATATTGGAACGACACATAATCAAACCAACATGGACATATTGGAACGACACATAATCAAACCAACATGGACATATTGGAACGACACATAATCAAACCAACATGGACATATTGGAACGACACATAATCAAACCAACATGGACATATTGGAACGACACATAATCAAACCAACATGGACATATTGGAACGACACATAATCAAACCAACATGGACATATTGGAACGACACATAATCAAACCAACATGGACATATTGGAACGACACATAATCAAACCAACATGGACATATTGGAACAACACATAATCAAACCAACATGGACATATTGGAACGACACATAATCAAACCAACATGGACATATTGGAACGACACATAATCAAACCAACGTGGACATATTGGAGCGACACATAATCAAACCAACATGGACATATTGGAACGACACATAATCAAACCAACATGGACATATTGGAACGACACATAATCAAACCAACATGGACATATTGGAACGACACATAATCAAACCAACATGGACATATTGGAACGACACATAATCAAACCAACATGGACATATTGGAACGACACATAATCAAACCAACATGGACATATTGGAACGACACATAATCAAACCAGCATGGACATATTGGAACGACACATAATCAAACCAACATGGACATATTGGAACGACACATAATCAAACCAACATGGACATATTGGAACGACACATAATCAAACCAACATGGACATATTGGAACGACACATAATCAAACCAACATGGACATATTGGAACGACACATAATCAAACCAGCATGGACATATTGGAACGACACATAATCAAACCAACATGGACATATTGGAACGACGCATAATCAAACCAACATGGACAAATTGGAACGACACATAATCAAACCAACATGGACATATTGGAACGACACATAATCAAACCAACATGGACATATTGGAACGACACATAATCAAACCAACATGGACATATTGGAACGACACATAATCAAACCAACATGGACATATTGGAACGACACATAATCAAACCAACATGGACATATTGGAACGACACATAATCAAACCAACATGGACATATTGGAACGACACATAATCAAACCAACATGGACATATTGGAACGACACATAATCAAACCAACATGGACATATTGGAACGACACATAATCAAACCAACATGGACATATTGGAACGACACATAATCAAACCAGCATGGACATATTGGAACGATAAATTCCTCAACAAAACGTTTTATCATACTGAATGTTTTCTTTAGAGCTCAAACTGCTAGTCAAATGGTATCAAAAGGCAAGATCATCCCTTCACATACCCTTGTCAAACCCGGGAAAGTTGCCCGAGGGAGATTTTGCCGCAAAAGGTCCTTCACTTTTGCTATCGCTGATTTTAATCATTTACACTTTACAGTTCAGTCAGTTCCAAATTGCCAAACCTGTTTACAGCAACGAATGAAAGGAGAGCTTGGGCGCGTAAAAACGGTCGCATAGCGCACTGTGACTCGTATGCGTTACGCTTGCGTTTGCCAAAATAGCGCGAGTACGCTTGGATTACCTTTGCGGAACTTCATGGATATTTACTAAGTCATAAGTAGTTCTATAGAGCCACATGAATTTTGGAACCAATACAATAGGAAAATAAAACACAATTGTAATAACGTGTTTTTGTAAACATCTCCTACGTTATTCTAAATTGTTAGACTTATAGTATAGCCTAAATATACATTCAGTGATATCATAATACAGAACAACGACTTCCTTGAAAATGCGCATATTTGTATCAAAACAATAACATAGACATACTGCAAGATTGTGTTTTTATTTCCACTAAAAGTAAAAGTAAGAAAACACCTACATTTGATAAGTGAAATGCTTTCAAAATTCGCGCAAGTTACACTTTAATTCACTTTGCTGCCAACCTACATACGTACATGTATACCTAGCATTGAGCCGGTAACTAAATGAGAATGCATTTATTCTTCCGGCATCGAGTAACCCTAGGAAAGAATTAGAAAAGCACACAACACAATACCGACTATAATGACTTCCCCAGCAAATGAGCTGAAAGAGAAAAAACTTATAGGTCTGATGAAACATATGGGTGAGAAAATCCATAAAATGTTTACAGATAATTATTTGAGTACAACTCGATTCGACGGGCATGTAGATGTTGCGAAATGCGCCAGAACACCATTGAAAGACGATGGTGTAGTCAAATGGTGCACTCGTGTCAGAAAGTGCAATAAAACAACTTCCCTTCCCTCCAGAATGCATTACACATTATCCTTGGCATGCTTAAGCAGTGCTGTTATAGAGACAGAAGTGTCTGATTGTTACCGTTTTGGTCATGACAATGAACTTCGAGGAAATGTTCAAAACAGGTCTGTATATTTTAAAATGTTAATAATTTGGTGCAGTCTAGGAACACTGTCGTGTTTATAACAGCTTGTTGATCAGACACAACACCGGCTATTATATAATCGTGAATCAGTCCTGAAATAATTGTCAGGCATAGCATATCCAAGGAGGAAAATTCTTAATTGCATTATTGAGGAGATTCTATTTTTCTACTCTGAAGACTGTACTTTAATTTAAGGATTTGACATATTTCACTCACATAGTAAAGTCCTTTATGAATCTTGTGGTAATATTGTTCTCGTTAAATGGTCCATGAGAATCAAATTTTGCCCAGCGAAGTGTATGCAATAATGCAACACCAGCTTATTCTAAATCCGTTTCGGAAAATGGCCGTTTCACTTGTTTTGGCCCATCTATAGCTATCACATGCTGTTGTTTACTAAAGATAGAGTTGATGATTGATTACCATTTCTGTGCCTCTTAGGGTTTGTATGACGACTTGGTGGTTGGATGTACAGCTTGGAGGATCAAGATCTAAAGGAGTAAGTTCCCCCCGATAGCCACAGATCTTTTTGAGGAAGAACAATAGTACATACCTGTAATAGCTCGGATGATCAAGATCTATAGGAAGTAAGTTGCCCCAACAGCCACATTGAGGAAGAACAATTGTACATACCTGTAATAGCTTGGATGATCAAGATCTATAGGAAGTAAGTTGCCCCAACAGCCACATTGAGGAAGAATGATTGTACATACCTGTAATAATAGCTCGGATGATCAAGATCTATAGGGAGTAAGTTGCCCCAACAGCCACATCGAGGAAGAATGATTGTACATACCTGTAATAATAGCTTGGATGATCAAGATCTATGGGGAGTAAGTTTCCCCAACAGCCACATCGAGGAAGAATGATTGTACATACCTGTAATAATAGCTTGGATGATCAAGATCTATAGGAAGTAAGTTGCCCCAACAGCCACATTGAGGAAGAATGATTGTACATACCTGTAATAATAGCTCGGATGATCAAGATCTATAGGGAGTAAGTTGCCCCAACAGCCACATCGAGGAAGAATGATTGTACATACCTGTAATAATAGCTTGGAGGATCAAGATCTATAGGAAGTAAGTTGCCCCAACAGCCACATTGAGGAAGAATGATTGTACATACCTGTAATAATAGCTCGGATGATCAAGATCTATAGGAAGTAAGTTGCCCCAACAGCCACATTGAGGAAGAATGATTGTACATACCTGTAATAATAGCTCGGATGATCAAGATCTATAGGGAGTAAGTTGCCCCAACAGCCACATTGAGGAAGAATGATTGTACATACCTGTAATAATAGCTCGGATGATCAAGATCTATAGGAAGTAAGTTGCCCCAACAGCCACATTTAGGAAGAATGATTGTACATACCTGTAATAATAGCTCGGATGATCAAGATCTATAGGAAGTAAGTTGCCCCAACAGCCACATCGAGGAAGAATGATTGTACATACCTGTAATAATAGCTCGGATGATCAAGATCTATAGGAAGTAAGTTGCCCCAACAGCCACATTGAGGAAGAACAATAGTATACCTGTAATAGCTCGGATGATCAAGATCTATAGGAAGTAAGTTGCCCCAACAGCCACATTGAGGAAGAATGATTGTACATACCTGTAATAATAGCTCGGATGATCAAGATCTATAGGAAGTAAGTTGCCCCAACAGCCACATTGAGGAAGAATGATTGTACATACCTGTAATAATAGCTTGGATGATCAAGATCTATAGGAAGTAAGTTGCCCCAACAGCCACATTTAGGAAGAATGATTGTACATACCTGTAATAATAGCTCGGATGATCAAGATCTATAGGAAGTAAGTTGCCCCAACAGCCACATCGAGGAAGAATGATTGTACATACCTGTAATAATAGCTCGGATGATCAAGATCTATAGGAAGTAAGTTGCCCCAACAGCCACATTGAGGAAGAATGATTGTACATACCTGTAATAATAGCTCGGATGATCAAGATCTATAGGAGTAAGTTCCCCCAACAGCCACATCGAGGAAGAATGATTGTACATACCTGTAATAATAGCTTGGATGATCAAGATCTATAGGAAGTAAGTTGCCCCAACAGCCACATCGAGGAAGAATGATTGTACATACCTGTAATAATAGCTTGGATGATCAAGATCTATAGGGAGTAAGTTCCCCCAACAGCCACATCGAGGAAGAATGATTGTACATACCTGTAATAATAGCTCGGATGATCAAGATCTATAGGGAGTAAGTTACCCCAACAGCCACATCGAGGAAGAATGATTGTACATACCTGTAATAGCTTGGATGATCAAGATCTATAGGAAGTAAGTTGCCCCAACAGCCACATCGAGGAAGAATGATTGTACATACCTGTAATAATAGCTCGGATGATCAAGATCTATAGGAAGTAAGTTGCCCCAACAGCCACATTGAGGAAGAATGATTGTACATACCTGTAATAATAGCTCGGATGATCAAGATCTATAGGGAGTAAGTTGCCCCAACAGCCACATTGAGGAAGAATAATTGTACATACCTGTAATAATAGCTCGGATGATCAAGATCTATAGGGAGTAAGTTGCCCCAACAGCCACATCGAGGAAGAACAATTGTACATACCTGTAATAATAGCTCGGATGGTCAAGATCTATAGGGAGTAAGTTGCCCCAACAGCCACATTGAGGAAGAATGATTGTACATACCTGTAATAATAGCTCGGATGATCAAGATCTATAGGAAGTAAGTTGCCCCAACAGCCACATCGAGGAAGAATGATTGTACATACCTGTAATAATAGCTCGGATGATCAAGATCTATAGGGAGTAAGTTGCCCCAACAGCCACATTGAGGAAGAATGATTGTACATACCTGTAATAATAGCTCGGATGATCAAGATCTATAGGAAGTAAGTTGCCCCAACAGCCACATTGAGGAAGAATGATTGTACATACCTGTAATAATAGCTCGGATGATCAAGATCTATAGGGAGTAAGTTGCCCCAACAGCCACATTGAGGAAGAATGATTGTACATACATGTAATAATAGCTCGGATGATCAAGATCTATAGGAAGTAAGTTGCCCCAACAGCCACATCGAGGAAGAATGATTGTACATACCTGTAATAATAGCTTGGATGATCAAGATCTATAGGGAGTAAGTTGCCCCAACAGCCACATTGAGGAAGAACAATTGTACATACCTGTAATAATAGCTTGGATGATCAAGATCTATAGGGAGTAAGTTCCCCCAACAGCCACATCGAGGAAGAATGATTGTACATACCTGTAATAATAGCTTGGATGATCAAGATCTATAGGAAGTAAGTTGCCCCAACAGCCACATTGAGGAAGAATGATTGTACATACCTGTAATAATAGCTCGGATGATCAAGATCTATGGGGAGTAAGTTGCCCCAACAGCCACATCGAGGAAGAATGATTGTACATACCTGTAATAATAGCTTGGATGATCAAGATCTATAGGAAGTAAGTTGCCCCAACAGCCACATCGAGGAAGAATGATTGTACATACCTGTAATAATAGCTCGGATGATCAAGATCTATAGGGAGTAAGTTGCCCCAACAGCCACATCGAGGAAGAATGATTGTACATACCTGTAATAATAGCTTGGATGATCAAGATCTATAGGAAGTAAGTTGCCCCAACAGCCACATCGAGGAAGAATGATTGTACATACATGTAATAATAGCTTGGATGATCAAGATCTATAGGAAGTAAGTTGCCCCAACAGCCACATTGAGGAAGAATGATTGTAAATACCTGTAATAATAGCTCGGATGATCAAGATCTATGGGGAGTAAGTTGCCCCAACAGCCACATCGAGGAAGAATGATTGTACATACCTGTAATAGCTCGGATGATCAAGATCTATAGGGAGTAAGTTGCCCCAACAGCCACATTGAGGAAGAATGATTGTACATACCTGTAATAATAGCTTTGATGATCAAGATCTATAGGAAGTAAGTTGCCCCAACAGCCACATCGAGGAAGAATGATTGTACATACCTGTAATAATAGCTCGGATGATCAAGATCTATAGGGAGTAAGTTGCCCCAACAGCCACATTGAGGAAGAATGATTGTACATACCTGTAATAATAGCTTGGATGATCAAGATCTATAGGAAGTAAGTTGCCCCAACAGCCACATCGAGGAAGAATGATTGTACATACCTGTAATAATAGCTCGGATGATCAAGATCTATAGGAAGTAAGTTGCCCCAACAGCCACATCGAGGAAGAATGATTGTACATACATGTAATAATAGCTCGGATGATCAAGATCTATAGGAAGTAAGTTGCCCCAACAGCCACATCGAGGAAGAATGATTGTACATACCTGTAATAGCTTGGATGATCAAGATCTATAGGAAGTAAGTTGCCCCAACAGCCACATTGAGGAAGAATGATTGTACATACCTGTAATAATAGCTCGGATGATCAAGATCTATAGGGAGTAAGTTGCCCCAACAGCCACATCGAGGAAGAATGATTGTACATACCTGTAATAATAGCTCGGATGATCAAGATCTATAGGAAGTAAGTTGCCCCAACAGCCACATTGAGGAAGAATGATTGTACATACCTGTAATAATAGCTCGGATGATCAAGATCTATAGGGAGTAAGTTGCCCCAACAGCCACATCGAGGAAGAATGATTGTACATACCTGTAATAATAGCTTAGATGATCAAGATCTATAGGGAGTAAGTTCCCCCAACAGCCACATCGAGGAAGAATGATTGTACATACCTGTAATAATAGCTCGGATGATCAAGATCTATAGGAAGTAAGTTGCCCCAACAGCCACATTGAGGAAGAATGATTGTACATACCTGTAATAATAGCTCGGATGATCAAGATCTATAGGGAGTAAGTTCCCCCAACAGCCACATCGAGGAAGAATGATTGTACATACCTGTAATAATAGCTCGGATGATCAAGATCTATAGGGAGTAAGTTGCCCCAACAGCCACATTGAGGAAGAATGATTGTACATACCTGTAATAGCTTGGATGATCAAGATCTATAGGAAGTAAGTTGCCCCAACAGCCACATCGAGGAAGAATGATTGTACATACCTGTAATAATAGCTTGGATGATCAAGATCTATAGGAAGTAAGTTGCCCCAACAGCCACATTGAGGAAGAATGATTGTACATACCTGTAATAATAGCTCGGATGATCAAGATCTATAGGGAGTAAGTTGCCCCAACAGCCACATCGAGGAAGAATGATTGTACATACCTGTAATAATAGCTCGGATGATCAAGATCTATAGGGAGTAAGTTCCCCCAACAGCCACATCGAGGAAGAATGATTGTACATACCTGTAATAGCTTGGATGATCAAGATCTATAGGAAGTAAGTTGCCCCAACAGCCACACCGAGGAAGAATGATTGTACATACCTGTAATAATAGCTCGGATGATCAAGATCTATAGGGAGTAAGTTGCCCCAACAGCCACATTGAGGAAGAATGATTGTACATACCTGTAATAATAGCTCGGATGATCAAGATCTATAGGGAGTAAGTTCCCCCAACAGCCACATCGAGGAAGAATGATTGTACATACCTGTAATAATATCTCGGATGATCAAGATCTATAGGGAGTAAGTTGCCCCAACAGCCACATTGAGGAAGAATGATTGTACATACCTGTAATAATAGCTCGGATGATCAAGATCTATAGGGAGTAAGTTGCCCCAACAGCCACATCGAGGAAGAATGATTGTACATACATGTAATAATAGCTCGGATGATCAAGATCTATAGGGAGTAAGTTGCCCCAACAGCCACATTGAGGAAGAATGATTGTACATACCTGTAATAATAGCTTGGATGATCAAGATCTATAGGAAGTAAGTTGCCCCAACAGCCACATCGAGGAAGAATGATTGTACATACCTGTAATAATAGCTCGGATGATCAAGATCTATAGGGAGTAAGTTGCCCCAACAGCCACATCGAGGAAGAATGATTGTACATACCTGTAATAATAGCTCGGATGATCAAGATCTATAGGGAGTAAGTTGCCCCAACAGCCACATTGAGGAAGAATGATTGTACATACCTGTAATAATAGCTCGGATGATCAAGATCTATAGGGAGTAAGTTCCCCCAACAGCCACATCGAGGAAGAATGATTGTACATACCTGTAATAATAGCTTAGATGATCAAGATCTATAGGGAGTAAGTTGCCCCAACAGCCACATTGAGGAAGAATGATTGTACATACCTGTAATAATAGCTTGGATGATCAAGATCTATAGGGAGTAAGTTGCCCCAACAGCCACATTGAGGAAGAATGATTGTACATACCTGTAATAATAGCTTGGATGATCAAGATCTATAGGGAGTAAGTTGCCCCAACAGCCACATCGAGGAAGAATGATTGTACATACCTGTAATAGCTTGGATGATCAAGATCTATAGGAAGTAAGTTGCCCCAACAGCCACATCGAGGAAGAATGATTGTACATACCTGTAATAATAGCTCGGATGATCAAGATCTATAGGGAGTAAGTTGCCCCAACAGCCACATCGAGGAAGAATGATTGTACATACCTGTAATAATAGCTCGGATGATCAAGATCTATAGGAAGTAAGTTGCCCCAACAGCCACATTGAGGAAGAATGATTGTACATACCTGTAATAATAGCTCGGATGATCAAGATCTATAGGAAGTAAGTTGCCCCAACAGCCACATTGAGGAAGAATGATTGTACATACATGTAATAATAGCTCGGATGATCAAGATCTATAGGGAGTAAGTTGCCCCAACAGCCACATTGAGGAAGAATGATTGTACATACCTGTAATAATAGCTCGGATGATCAAGATCTATAGGGAGTAAGTTGCCCCAACAGCCACATTGAGGAAGAATGATTGTACATACATGTAATAATAGCTTGGATGATCAAGATCTATAGGGAGTAAGTTGCCCCAACAGCCACATTGAGGAAGAATGATTGTACATACCTGTAATAATAGCTTGGATGATCAAGATCTATAGGAAGTAAGTTGCCCCAACAGCCACATCGAGGAAGAATGATTGTACATACCTGTAATAATAGCTTGGATGATCAAGATCTATAGGAAGTAAGTTGCCCCAACAGCCACATTTAGGAAGAATGATTGTACATACCTGTAATAATAGCTCGGATGATCAAGATCTATAGGGAGTAAGTTGCCCCAACAGCCACATCGAGGAAGAATGATTGTACATACCTGTAATAATAGCTCGGATGATCAAGATCTATAGGGAGTAAGTTGCCCCAACAGCCACATTGAGGAAGAATGATTGTACATACCTGTAATAATAGCTCGGATGATCAAGATCTATAATAGGGAGTAAGTTGCCCCAACAGCCACATCGAGGAAGAATGATTGTACATACCTGTAATAATAGCTCGGATGATCAAGATCTATAGGGAGTAAGTTGCCCCAACAGCCACATTGAGGAAGAATGATTGTACATACCTGTAATAATAGCTCGGATGATCAAGATCTATAGGGAGTAAGTTGCCCCAACAGCCACATTGAGGAAGAATGATTGTACATACCTGTAATAATAGCTCGGATGATCAAGATCTATAGGGAGTAAGTTCCCCCAACAGCCATATTTAGGAAGAATGATTGTACATACCTGTAATAATAGCTCGGATGATCAAGATCTATAGGAAGTAAGTTGCCCCAACAGCCACATTGAGGAAGAATGATTGTACATACCTGTAATAATAGCTTGGATGATCAAGATCTATAGGAAGTAAGTTGCCCCAACAGCCACATTTAGGAAGAATGATTGTACATACCTGTAATAATAGCTTGGATGATCAAGATCTATAGGGAGTAAGTTGCCCCAACAGCCACATCGAGGAAGAATGATTGTACATACCTGTAATAATAGCTCGGATGATCAAGATCTATAGGAAGTAAGTTGCCCCAATAGCCACATCGAGGAAGAATGATTGTACATACCTGTAATAATAGCTCGGATGATCAAGATCTATAGGGAGTAAGTTGCCCCAACAGCCACATTGAGGAAGAATGATTGTACATACCTGTAATAATAGCTCGGATGATCAAGATCTATAGGGAGTAAGTTCCCCCAACAGCCACATCGAGGAAGAATGATTGTACATACCTGTAATAATAGCTCGGATGATCAAGATCTATAGGGAGTAAGTTGCCCCAACAGCCACATTGAGGAAGAATGATTGTACATACCTGTAATAATAGCTCGGATGATCAAGATCTATAGGGAGTAAGTTGCCCCAACAGCCACATCGAGGAAGAATGATTGTACATACATGTAATAATAGCTCGGATGATCAAGATCTATAGGAAGTAAGTTGCCCCAACAGCCACATCGAGGAAGAATGATT
Organism: Ophiura sarsii; assembly: GCA_035610835.1. Classification (NCBI taxonomy): domain Eukaryota; kingdom Metazoa; phylum Echinodermata; class Ophiuroidea; order Amphilepidida; family Ophiuridae; genus Ophiura; species Ophiura sarsii. Next base: position 3,137,130 of record CM069451.1, on the reverse strand, counting down.
GTACATACCTGTAATAATAGCTCGGATGATCAAGATCTATAGGGAGTAAGTTGCCCCAACAGCCACATCGAGGAAGAATGATTGTACATACCTGTAATAGCTTGGATGATCAAGATCTATAGGGAGTAAGTTGCCCCAACAGCCACATTTAGGAAGAATGATTGTACATACCTGTAATAATAGCTCGGATGATCAAGATCTATAGGAAGTAAGTTGCCCCAACAGCCACATTGAGGAAGAATGATTGTACATACCTGTAATAATAGCTTGGATGATCAAGATCTATAGGAAGTAAGTTCCCCCAACAGCCACATCGAGGAAGAATGATTGTACATACCTGTAATAATAGCTTGGATGATCAAGATCTATAGGAAGTAAGTTGCCCCAACAGCCACATTTAGGAAGAATGATTGTACATACCTGTAATAATAGCTCGGATGATCAAGATCTATAGGAAGTAAGTTGCCCCAACAGCCACATCGAGGAAGAATGATTGTACATACCTGTAATAGCTTGGATGATCAAGATCTATAGGAAGTAAGTTGCCCCAACAGCCACATCGAGGAAGAATGATTGTACATACCTGTAATAGCTCGGATGATCAAGATCTATAGGGAGTAAGTTGCCCCAACAGCCACATCGAGGAAGAATGATTGTACATACCTGTAATAATAGCTCGGATGATCAAGATCTATAGGAAGTAAGTTGCCCCAACAGCCACATCGAGGAAGAATGATTGTACATACCTGTAATAATAGCTCGGATGATCAAGATCTATAGGAAGTAAGTTGCCCCAACAGCCACATCGAGGAAGAATGATTGTACATACCTGTAATAATAGCTTGGATGATCAAGATCTATAGGGAGTAAGTTGCCCCAACAGCCACATCGAGGAAGAATGATTGTACATACCTGTAATAGTAGCTTGGATGATCAAGATCTATAGGGAGTAAGTTGCCCCAACAGCCACATTGAGGAAGAATGATTGTACATACCTGTAATAATAGCTCGGATGATCAAGATCTATAGGAAGTAAGTTGCCCCAACAGCCACATTGAGGAAGAATGATTGTACATACATGTAATAATAGCTCGGATGATCAAGATCTATAGGGAGTAAGTTGCCCCAACAGCCACATTGAGGAAGAATGATTGTACATACCTGTAATAATAGCTCGGATGATCAAGATCTATAGGAAGTAAGTTGCCCCAACAGCCACATTGAGGAAGAATGATTGTACATACCTGTAATAATAGCTCGGATGATCAAGATCTATAGGGAGTAAGTTGCCCCAACAGCCACATTGAGGAAGAATGATTGTACATACCTGTAATAATAGCTTTGATGATCAAGATCTATAGGGAGTAAGTTGCCCCAACAGCCACATTGAGGAAGAATGATTGTACATACCTGTAATAATAGCTCGGATGATCAAGATCTATAGGAAGTAAGTTGCCCCAACAGCCACATTGAGGAAGAATGATTGTACATACCTGTAATAGCTTGGATGATCAAGATCTATAGGAAGTAAGTTGCCCCAACAGCCACATCGAGGAAGAATGATTGTACATACCTGTAATAATAGCTTGGATGATCAAGATCTATAGGAAGTAAGTTGCCCCAACAGCCACATCGAGGAAGAATGATTGTACATACCTGTAATAATAGCTTGGATGATCAAGATCTATAGGGAGTAAGTTGCCCCAACAGCCACATCGAGGAAGAACAATTGTACATACCTGTAATAATAGCTCGGATGATCAAGATCTATAGGGAGTAAGTTGCCCCAACAGCCACATTGAGGAAGAATGATTGTACATACCTGTAATAATAGCTCGGATGATCAAGATCTATAGGAAGTAAGTTGCCCCAACAGCCACATCGAGGAAGAATGATTGTACATACCTGTAATAATAGCTCGGATGATCAAGATCTATAGGGAGTAAGTTGCCCCAACAGCCACATCGAGGAAGAATGATTGTACATACCTGTAATAATAGCTTGGATGATCAAGATCTATAGGGAGTAAGTTGCCCCAACAGCCACATTGAGGAAGAATGATTGTACATACCTGTAATAATAGCTCGGATGATCAAGATCTATAGGAAGTAAGTTGCCCCAACAGCCACATCGAGGAAGAATGATTGTACATACCTGTAATAATAGCTCGGATGATCAAGATCTATAGGGAGTAAGTTGCCCCAACAGCCACATCGAGGAAGAATGATTGTACATACCTGTAATAATAGCTCGGATGATCAAGATCTATAGGAAGTAAGTTGCCCCAACAGCCACATCGAGGAAGAATGATTGTACATACCTGTAATAGCTTGGATGATCAAGATCTATAGGGAGTAAGTTGCCCCAACAGCCACATTGAGGAAGAATGATTGTACATACCTGTAATAATAGCTCGGATGATCAAGATCTATAGGAAGTAAGTTGCCCCAACAGCCACATCGAGGAAGAATGATTGTACATACCTGTAATAATAGCTCGGATGATCAAGATCTATAGGGAGTAAGTTGCCCCAACAGCCACATTGAGGAAGAATGATTGTACATACCTGTAATAATAGCTCGGATGATCAAGATCTATAGGGAGTAAGTTGCCCCAACAGCCACATTTAGGAAGAATGATTGTACATACCTGTAAAAACTTGGATGATCAAGATCTATGGGGAGTAAATAATAATAATGGCATTTATAATGCGCCGTCAATCTAACTATTCCAGGGCGCAAACATATAAAATAACCCCCCAAAAACCAAAAAACCAAAACCAATTTAACATGAACAAGGTGATTTGCATATACATGTACATGTATATATACAAAGAAATTAATTATAAACTGAGTCAAATAATCTTGTTTTTAACAAGTTCTTAATTAAAGTGAGAGTCAAGTGAATCACAGTATCTTAAATTAGGCCAACAAAAAATTGACTTGCCCTTTCAAGGCCAGAGTCTGGGTCCGATGGTCGGATTTTTAATTTTTTTATTATTTAAAAAGAAAAGAAAATTAAACAGGGAGATATTACACAAAAACACGTTTTAAAGATGATTTCTTTTTTTTGATTTTTAAACAAGCAAATACTGCTCAAAACACGTTTTCATCTATCTTTATTGTTATATGCTTCTTTCAATTTTTTTTTTTACTTCTAAAAAAAACCCAAAAAAACCCAGCGACCCTAGATTTCCGAAAATTCGGGTCGGTCGGAAAGGACAAGTATTTTTTTGCCTTATTTATTAGGTAGTGAGTTCCGGAGAGTTGGTGCAGCAACTGAAAATGCGCGATCTCCAAATGAAGAAGTAGTCCATGGAACAACAAGTAAAAGTTTATCAGACGACCGAAGAATACGTTTTAAGAGCATGGACGATAGTAGCTGCAGTTTCAAATGTTAACATTTTCCTTATACTATTGACATTCCTTATATGATAATACACTGATTGGCATATCCGTCGAATCCATACATATATTATTATCAAACACAATTTCTCAGAAGCAAGAACAGAAGAAGTGTCAATACAAATGAGAAATTCTTTTCACGATAATATGGATCAAATTGCAAAAAGAATGATTAAGTACGGTTTTATTTTCCTGAGCAATTTTTGGTTCCTGTAAAATGCATACATCATAATCCACATAAGCGTCTTACTCCCAATTGACTACTGTCATAGTGGGACTGGCATTCTGGTATATACTGTCGACCATGCAGTCAGTGGAATACTCCCAGCAATTGCTGACTGATTACTTGCCATTGTTAGGAGGCTCGCCAATTCATAGAACTGAAACTATAGTGACGGGCCGACTATACTCTTTTTGCATGGAAGTGCTTTTATGGATCTTCTACCCAAATCAAAATGATCCACCGGGATACTAACGAGATCCCGGATAGTGACTAACGAGATCCCGGCTACTAACGAGATCCCGGCTATTAACAAGATCCCGGCTACTAACGAGATACCGGTATTTAATCTATGGAGGTTAACAGTACCCAGGTCCAAATTAAGAAATGCAGCCAAATGAAGATCTAATTTATGGCCCCTACCCTTAAAAAGGTGTTTAAAACGGAAAGTATGCATGGCAAAATCCTCAATTTCAAAGACTTTTAAAAGACAGTAATACAATTGCGTAAATGCCTAGGATTTTTGATTAATTATGATTAACTATAAAATGTGAATATCATCTGGGTAAAATTTGTAACATTGGCGATTTATTACGGTGACATTTCCAAGCTCGTCAGAGATGTAGTCTCTCCATGGCCGTCTTTTGGAAAATCGAGCTGGCTACCCTACCTATTTTCTGCACTTTTTGGTGAGAAGGAGTGATCATCTGTAAGAAAAAAATCACTCTACAAGGTCCAATTTCTCAATTTAGTGGTCTAAAACAGAGTTCTATATCAGTATTTTTGTACATATCCCTATGGAGCTCTAAGTAGTGTGTATCTTTATGGTCCTCTCGCACCATATATACGAAAGCATTTGATGTTGAACTATCATATCCATTAACCACCAACCAGTTTGTGTACTGCTCAATGGGCAAATGTTTTGTGACCATGTGCTTCTAAAAATAGAACCATTCGAGTTATGCAACTCAAACTTTGGAATGCGACAATTTTAGGGATGACCTTTCATGTAAAATAGAAAACATCAAGTTGAAAATCGGCCCAGCAATCGGAACATCTACATGTACCTTTAAGCTACCATAGCTACATGTAGTACTTGAAGGACGGAGACGGAACCAAAAGCTACTAGGGACGTTATCGGCTGTATCGAAGTGACCATTTCTACGTGTTAATATAATTTAATTATATTTATCAAATTACTAAGCCTAGTGCGAGGAACCAATAAATGCTAATATTATGTCTGAGCTGAAATGCTCAGAGTTGGTAATTAAGGTCACGAAAGTTACGAAATTACGAAATGAGCGTTACGAAATAGTCTAGCTAGGCTTAAATACAGTAATTATACTACACAATAATCGGCCGAGAGCACCAATGACGGGTAACTTAATAGGGAGGTAAGCTACCTCCCTAGTAGTTATGCTCTAACTGTAGCATAACTTACTAACGATGTAATTCTTAGAGCATAAATGGCGAGTAACACCAGAATAGCAACAAGCGAGGTAAATATCCACATTAATCAGCATCGTCCCCTTACAAAATTAATTGGCGTATTTGCCAAGTGTTAACCTATAGTTTACTGTAAAATTCTGACGTGAATGGTCCTCCGTAATATTAATAGCGTGTCGTCACTCGCTAGGTCATAGGTGAGTGTAAATCAAGAATCACGTGGAGTCGGCCTGCGATCCGGAAAAAAATGATGCTATTTTATGGCCAAAAATTTCGAAGTTTGTTTACCGCTTTTTCAAAAATAAGGACTATCATGACATTACAAACATATTTTGGGCGAGGGGCACATACAAACATTGCACCAAAAAGCACAATTTTAATGACAAACACAAGCACCCGATGGAAACAATTATATACAAATATAACACATCTCTTAACACAAATACTTCCGTGGCGTGGACGCCTTGTCCTTCGCTTGGTAACCGCAGAACCTCGGTTCGATCCCCAGACCACGCACGGCACGATATGCTTTTTTTTCGTTCTTCTAGTTCTACCCTTCCACTCACAATAATGTTAAAACTTGGCTTTATCAGTTTTTAATTAATAAAAACAATAATAAGTTTATTTATTTAGTCATTATTTAAGATCCTTGGACAATTAGTACATTTTGGTCAAAATATGACCCAAAGTCGTTGCGATTAGTGTTTGAATGGGCAAAAGGAGTTGATCTAAATTTTGACTTAAAAAATCACCAAATTGCATGAATGGATTTTCAAAAATATCAAAAATCTTTCAGCTTATGAGGGGTCACATTCCGCTTCAAATAGACACCGCCTGGGCATGCAAGCGCAATTGGTCCTTCAGCATCAGCGAATCATCCCCTCCAATGTTCACAACACATTTACGCTACTGCTAGAATCGACTGACTTGCGGCATAAAACGTTATACCCCAACTTACTCTTGGGTCCGGTCAGGTATAACATTTAGCGTAAATTACCCGCCAGTTACTAGCCTAGTAGCTTACCCCGCATTAGCGCTCTCAACATTTTGGGTTACGCCTCAGTTACTAGCGAGGTAGCGCTATTCTTCAGCTACCCGTCATTGGTGCACTCGGCCGAATGTATTTGAGTAAAATCTCGTAGGATTACAAAATGTATTATCAAACAAGTATATGCCTCTGGCCCCATGACATGAATATTGATTTAGAAGAAAAAAACAAGATAATAATATAGTTAGTTATAATAAAGTAATCACACCGAGGTGCTGCGAAATATTCATTAACTTGAAAGGCAGACTACTGTATTAGCAACTCGTGAAGTGTAAGCTTCTTGGTCGCTGAATAGTTAATTCTCTTCACTTCAGTCTACAAACTGGATGGAAAAATGTGTAGTTCTAGCTATAAATAACCTTCCGTTAAAATTAAAATTGAAATTGAAATTAAAATTAAACAAAATTATGTACAATTTTAACTATCACTGCACTCGAAGGCTAATTTTGTTGTTGTTGCAATCAAATTTTTCGATGACTGATTTACTGATGAACTGTCAACATCAGGGGGTATGGATAAATACTTTTATTAAGTTTTTTCAGCGGAGCATCCTTAAAAGAATACACTTGACGTAACAAAATGACGTAATGTTTGACGAAAGATTATTGCATCATAAAACATAATTAGCATAGCTCTTACATGCTTGTTTTATGTTATATTCAACATAAAATCATATAAAGGTGATTAATACATCATTAAGATGAATGTGTGTTTCCAAGGACATTTACTTTAATTAAAGATTTCAGAAAACTAAGACTATCTTTAAGTCGTATCCGTCTAGACAAAGAACCCTGGGCATCTAGCTGTTCGCTGGACTATTGTTTAATTATTTCATATATGCGTATATTGGCCAAATAAAAAAACAAAACATGTTTCTCGTCCAGGTTTTTCAAAAAAAGGAGGATGAGGGGCTTTTTATTTTTTATTTTTTATTTTTCAAAATGGCCGCCGAGATTTCTGGCAATCTATAGTGTTTTCCCTATTAAATGAAATGACAATTGAAAAAGAGACAATTGTTAGACAAACAAAAACTTAACATATTTACAGGGATGTACTTTCGCGACATCCTGTTGGATTCTCGCAGAGGAATTTTGCGAGAATCCATGGATTCTCGCAGAATATTTTTGCGAGAATCCTTTTTACTGAATTTAAATTCCGCATTTTAAACATTTATTGTACTATTGTTAAGAACAATCATCATTTTAATTTCAACTTGAACAGTTTAGAGTCAAATACTAGTCATCTAAGGTCCTGTTTTGAACATATAAAAAGGAGAGATTTTTTTAAATTTTTTTTTGTGAATAAAAAATAAAAGATAAAAGGAGGCGGCCCCCAAAAAGGAAGCGGGTGGGGACGAGAAACATATGTTTTTTTTTATTTGGCCTTATTTGTTTTAACTTGTTTATTTTAAAAGTAATTTTTAATATTTTAATTTTTAATTTATGCGTGTATCTATGTATTGATTCATTAGTTTATTTATTCATTTATTTTTGATTTATATTATTATTCATTAACAAAATTATTCAACTATTTATTTAAATGTATTTTTAAAATATATATTTCACTCATTTATTTATTTCTATATTTATTTATTTATTGATCAAATAAATTGAATACGGATGACATATATTTAAAACTTAAATTGAATGTTAAATTTATTTATTCGTTAATAAACCTATTTATTTCTATATTTATTTATTTATAATATTACTTATTTGCATAATGATTCATTTATTTATTTAATCATTTTTATTTATTTATCTATTTGCTTTGTTCATTTGTTTCAGTATTTTGTTTATTATTTTTATTTATGCTGCCAAAACTGTGTTTATCACTAACCTATGGCTGTAATTTATATTGCTTTCCAGTAATGCCATGCAAGAATCTTGCACAATTATCATCTATGCGATTGCTTCTTCTGCCACATAACTTGAGCAACTAAAAGCCGTATTTACAAATGTTGCTATTTATGCTCTTTCTATTGTTACCGGTATATCGCAATTTCCTTTTGACCGCCACCCAGTCTAAAATGTTGATCGGATGATTAATGAAGATTATCAAACAATATTAGCGCTAATGTTCTTTATTTGACCAATTTTGTACGATTTCTTAGTTTTTTTTAGAGATTTCTATAACTGATTAGAATGACTTAAACCCGGAGTAGGTCTGGGTGCTCAATAAAAATGCGTATCTTTGACTGCGCATATCTCGAAAATTTTGCCTTGAACTTGCCCTTTTTTCTTGTTTTACATTATTCCAAAGTTTAAATTAACTTAAGTATTTATTTCCCGATTTTAATGTTGTTCTATATTTCCAGCAGGTGTCTCAAATGGGTTTCTTTAGTTTGAAATGGTAAACGCAGCCTCGAAGGGATGTGAAATGAATGCAATACGTGTCGCTTGTAGGTATAATGTATAATACGACGGCCCTTTTGGCGGCCCTTGGTGCCCCCCCCCCCCTCTCCTTGGACACGCCACTGCTCATGCAATGTATATCTCTCTAGGTTTCAAGGTGCCCCCTCCATGCTTTTGGATTATATAATTGGCAAGTTCTGTCCCAGTGACCCGGTACACATGACGGGGACCAACTGCGACAAAGTGGCAGGGATGTACAAATCAGGCCATGCTGACCTGTGCGGTGGTAGACTTTTGTATGTAGCAATAGAAAACAAACAACAAATTCCCTTTCTCTCTTTTCTCTCTCCCCTCCCCCTCCTTCTCGTTCTCCTTCTTCTTTTCTCTTCTCTTCTTCTTTTCTTTTTTGAGGGCCAGGGACCCGGGGGCACGTGCCCCACAGGCCCCCTGGCTACGCCAATGTAGGTGCTTCGACCTTGGTCATCGCTCATTTAATTACGGATAACAATAATATATATAATAATACAGAATTCGCAAGTTCAAAAGGTTTTTTCTCTTGCCCATGTTGACTGTCCAATATTTATTTGGATAAACCTAGCAGAATGAACATTATGCACGGGGAATAGAGAGTTGTTTATGTAACACCCATCATTACAAATCTACATTATACAATATGATATAAATCCCCCTAAAGTAATGAGTAGTGCTATAAATACAAATCTACATTATACAATATGATATAAATCCCCCTAAAGTAATGAGTAGTGCTATAAATACAAATCTACATTATACAATATGATATAAATCCCCCTAAAGTAATGAGTAGTGCTATAAATACAAATCTACATTATACAATATGATATAAATCCCCCTAAAGTAATGAGTAGTGCTATAAATACAAATCTACATTATACAATATGATATAAATCCCCCTAAAGTAATGAGTAGTGCTATAAATACAAATCTACATTATACAATATGATATAAATCCCCCTAAAGTAATGAGTAGTGCTATAAATACAAATCTACATTATACAATATGATATAAATCCCCCTAAAGTAATGAGTAGTGCTATAAATACAAATCTACATTATACAATATGATATAAATCCCCCTAAAGTAAAGAGTTAATTAGAATACCCGAGTAGTCTATTTAAACGGATAATAGTATTATGAATTAATGATTGAGATCTCTGCTCGTAGACCATTGCTATGATCTGTGTCATAATTTGAACAATTATATTACCTAATACTACAGTGCAAAAAGAAATCTTTTCAATGCACTTTGTAGGTTTTTGGGTGCATTTTGATTGTAAATGTTCTGGTAACATTTCTCAACTGTTTCTGATAAATGAGGGCGCTACACCAATTGTCCAACTTTGGGGGGGGGGGGGGGCGGGGGGGGGGGCGGGGGGGGGGGTGCCAATTTCTCAGAACTTTCGGGGATATCATATATAATTGTTTGATTTAATGATCAAAGATATCATGAAATTTAAGGAAAATGTCAAATTGAAAAATCCAGTCGCTTTATAAGCGAGAAAATGGGCATTTTGTAACATGCCTTTAGCATGTAAACCTATAGGCGAACCATTTGGTGGTGTGAATCCTGAAGATATTGGTCTTTGCTGGAGTGCTATGATATCGCCTGCTTAAAATCGGCTGTTTTGATGATATTTTGAATGAGTCTTCTCCCACAATAGTCCAAATTGCTTGAAATTCACTGCGATCGGGTTCAATTTGACATTTCCACTACTAAACAATGGTAAGATAGGGCAAAATATTCGAATTCATAAGCAAATTATACATGCAAATTACTCGATGAAAAAATAGCCCACCGAATTCAGCAGTCTTGTCATCATCGACAACAGTGTAAAAAGTGAAATCATTGATAAGCTTACTACATCATGCCATTAACCTACTATGTTACGGTCATATAAGAAGCTCAAATTATAATAAATAGCTGCCTTGAAGTATACTCGCCTTGCAAACAAGGTCAATCTGAGTGTTGGTGGAAGGTGAAATTAAGATAAAGGTGGGTTGAAGCAGCTATTTAATGACTCGGGTAAGTTTTGTGATGAATCAAGGCATACAATATCGGCTAGTTGAATTGATAAAGCCTCAAAATTCAACAGTGTTGGAAGGATACATGGCCTATAGCTATTGGATTTTCAAGCTTACTTTGAATTCTAGTCTAAATTAGTGTTATTGTGTACAAGTAAGGTTATTGGGGACAGATTTTCAATTGCTTCATCCCTTAGATTAACTTGCCAGTCATAAATTATCCCTCGATCAAATCATCATGTCCCCCCCCCCCCATGTATACAAAAAAATTATTAAAAAAAAGTAAGGGGTCTAGAGGGTTTCAGTATCCATGATCAAAAAGTGTTTAAAAATACGTTGATTAGATCAATTCACATGTGATTCAGCATAATTTGCATGTAGGGCAGGCCAAATATCAAACCTAATCATATTCCATGGTAGTTCACACTAAACTAACACAGTGCTACACTTTGTTGTAAAAATTACAAAAGCAAGTGAAAAGATGTAAATTATTAAACATTATAATGACTAAAATGAATACTGTTACTTCTTCTTTCCACATTCAGTCCTAAAATATTAATTGGTGTGACCCAAAAAGCCCAGGTTATATTTTGACAATTTGCTGTCTTCAGTAGATAGTACATGTTTAAGAGGTAGGCCAAGATTGGCTCTGATTTAAAATGGTAACAAAATCATGTGTAGCTCATTGTTTTTGCAAAAGAATAGTTTTTATTTCATTATGAGGATTGAAATTGAAAGTAAAAACAATAAAAAATAAAACAATTGTCCCTTTGAAGATGTAGTGACCTTGTCGCCCGAGCCAACTTCTTTCTAATTAATAGTGTGTGTCCCTTATGGAACACCTTTTTAGAACAAAATCCCTTTATTGACCGAATTAATACACAACAATACAAATCAAAAGTTACAATCATGCATAGGCCAACTTTAAAATTAAATCTAGTTAATAAAAGAGTAAAAACATTGCTTACACATATATAGCGTGAAGAACGACTTTAAACAAAGGGTGGGTGCGCACTTATGTATGGCGCAAACGCGGAATGCAATTAAACACTTTCAATGCATTTCAACCTCCACCGCCCCACACTGAACTCTCATCGTATATCGCCGTAGCAGATTACGCTTTCATTACTGGAGACAATATTTTCATTCAAACGGCATTACAGCGTATTAATATGCGATAATAGTGATAAGCAATATGTATAGCGCCGAATGCAAAAAGCCTCTGGGCGCTTGACAAAAAGAAATATAATATAAGTTAAAAGTTTAACGGGTTCGCCGTCGGACAAGTTTTAATCTGTCAAGCTTTCGTCAGGATTAGCTCTGACTTCTTCAGGACCAAATTATTATAATATTAAACAAAACATAGAGATTGCCACTTCTCTTGTTATCATCATTTGGGCTGCCCCTTGCCCGATGATTTGAGAGTAGGTGCTTTCCTACTTGTGAAAGAATTGGTGGCTCTGAAAAGAGCCGTTCAGATTGATTGCCGCTTCCACTGAACAGAGATGGTGCTCTGAAAAGAACTCTACACGTAGGTTGCCACTGGCCTACTATATATAAATTTGGTTCTTGAAAGAACCTCCAAAGGACTGACCCTTGACCATGATGGAAATAACGTAGAGACTGCCCGACGGTGAACCCGTTAAACTTTTAACTTATATTATGAATACCCATCGTAAAAGCCTATCTCACAAGAAATATAATGATGGTATACACATGTCAATAGTGTAAATAGCGAATTAAAATACAGCTTTAAAATAAAATACGACCAGCGCAGTATTGCAAATAACATAAAAAGTAGCGCATGAGAAAGCCGTAGTATTGTTTAAATAAACATGTTGTCAAGGATGACTTCAAGCTTTTCAGAGACTGCAGCCACCTAATTTCCTCTAATATAGCTCATTCCATAATGATGGTGCAACATTGGCGAAAGATCTGGCGCCATACGTGTCCAGTTCTTGGTGGTGCTGGTCTTCAAGAAGAGTTAGTGTAGTTTTGCGGAGAGTGCGTTTTGGACGATAAAGCGATATCAGTTTGCAAAGATAAGCAGGAGCCATCTGTGGAGGCACTTGAAGATCATAAGCAGATACTTAAATGTGATACGTTGACGTTGTGAGCGTCACAAGATTTGCTGCTTCATTCTGGAGTCTTTGAAGACGCTGGATTTTGATACGTGTATTCTATATATAATATCAAATTACCCGTACAAATGCAAGAATTTGAAAGAATCGTATTTTTGATTGACTAATGCACCGATTTAATCTAGCACAGGTCGTACGTCTTACATCTTCCGAGTTTATAATATCGCGAAAGTTCTACTCAGTAGTAAGAAATGAGTAATATGCTACACAGAATAGCTTGTAGTAAAATCTCACAGGATTTCACAGTATACATTAATATTTAAGTACCCTATGGTCTTATTACATGAATAGTCATTAACAACTTACTTGATACTTTTTTGGTTGAAAGTAATTCCTCCGAGCTCTTAGATGGGATTAAGTATAGGTGTTAGCAGATTCGATCAACCGGAAAGTCAAGTTTCCGTAGCAATCAGTGTAAATTAAAATCTGAGCATTCTGATCAGATATTGAGAACATACTTGAGTTAAAAGGGTGCAACATACTTATCGTTATTACATGTGCCGAACCCGAATTTGAAAATACTCGAAACTTAAAATATATGGTTACAACTTTAATAGATCACGCTAAGTGTTAAAATATCCCTGATATAAGAATAAATATTTCAAGTATTTTTCAACCTGCTATAATACAATCCACATCTACTCAATTCAACAAGTCTCGGTCCTTGGCTTCTAAAAAGCTTAGCTATACTATGACAGGCAACATAATTCGATGGCATAGCGCAACGAAGTTTTGTTTCAGTGGGTAAATGTATTCCAACTTCCCCGACTCTATGCGATGCGATGCGATGTGACGAGGAAATGCATGTCTGATTTCATATAGCACGTATTGGCCGTTAATAGAACACTTTCTTTTCTTGGCACTGTTTACATCCGTTGGTATGGTGATATAAATCGATAAAGTCAAAATTAGAAATAAAAAACGAAGGATGAATTAAGAACAACGTACATGTGAATCATTATTCATACAGGGTGTCCCAAAAGTCTATGCACGTTTTTGAAGAGTCATATCTCATAAAATATAAATCATATGGTATAAATGTAACCATATTTTGATGGACGAGATTTGGGAAATTATTTTGATACCAAACACAACCCTATTGGTGAACCCACAACATTATAAAACTGGTTGAAAGTTTTTGGCCGTGTGAGACTCACCTATACCAAGTACCACACATTGTTGCTAAAACAGGTGCGCATAAATTAACGGTATGAAAGCAACGTTGCGCATTAGTCACAGTTCACTGCTTACCTTGCAACATTAATGTTATTACCAAAGTCGGTCACTCACAACATAAATAGGCGTAGTAGACAAAACATTGCACAGCAAAAGTCTTCATTCAAGATGGTTTACAGCATAGATAAGCGAATACAAATTGTATGGTTCTACGCTGAAACAAATTCAGTTCAACTTACTCAACAAAAGTTCAGAAAACATTTTAAAGTGAAACGTGCACCAGGAAGAATATCCATTCTTAAGTTGGTGGATATATTTTTGAACACAGGAACTGTGCATGATTTGTTTCGATGTGGTAGAAAAAAGACTGGTAGATCAACAAGTCACATTGATGTCATAAGACATGCAGTAGCCATAAGTCCAAAGAGATCTATTCGCTGTGTGATGTTGTGTTCACATTTCTGTTACGTGTTTTTTAGGTCTGTGTTTTTGCATAAGCACACGTCTCTGTATAAATGGAAAACATTTAAACTAGATTTCACTATAGAAACGAAAACTATGTGCGATATAGTTTGTTATTATGATGGGATCACTGTAATGTAAAATTCTAAATATTACAATTGACGGATCACTTTCCGTATAACCAACTCTACCCGTCTTTTTGTTAATCTCAAAAGGTATGGATTTATGAACTTTATTCCTCCGAAGTATAAAATTACATTTTTGCAGTAATACATATTTTACTTCTAGGGTGGCATTACAAACAGATGGTACTCCAATGTTTGGTATCAAAATTATTTCCCACATCTCCTCTTTCTAAATATGTATTTATATTCTTAATACGACTTATATTTTGTGAAATACGAAGCTTCAAAGTCGTGCATAGACTTTTGGGACACCCTGTAGATTCATACACCTTTACTTGCACCGTCTCTGGGTTAGATGTGTGATTTTCTGATGAACTTTTACCATTAGGTTTATGACTAAATTTTAGATTTGCCAGTGGAGCGTCCTTGTCAGTATAACAGTTTCATAATTCAATCTGAAACTGTTCTATAAGAACAAAGCGTTTTACTGACACGTTTTACTAGGCCTATGCCTGATTTTGTAACAGGAAATGACGTAAATTTTGATAAAGATATGTTTCACGAAAGATGATTAATTTGTTAAAATGTAAAATTAATGATTGTTTCTAAGGAACAAAATATATTAAAAACCCTTAAAAATTGTTAAGAATATCCAATGGTATTCGTCTAGACAGAGTACCCATGTCATCGACACGATCGAGGCATACCGCGGAGCTGGACGAGTGTTTCAATATTTCAGTTAGACGTACCAGTGGGCGAATGTGACTTTTTATCAGAATCATGGCGGTCTACCGATCTTCATTCACTTTAAAAAAACACCGCATTAATTAACTGAATTGACTGTTACACGTCTTGATTCCGGTAGCTGAGCAGTGGCGGCGCCAGCATCATTTTTTTTGGGGGGGGGGGGGGGGGGGAGGGGGGGGGGGGGAAGATGCGCGCGATACGCCCCAATTTGTTTTGCCATTTTACGCTAAAATTATCGATTCTAATTAATTTGGTATTAAAAAAATGTGTGCTTGCGCGCAAAATTTAGCTGGTTTGTACTTAAATGGTCAACATTTGGTCTTGTGTAACCTAATTTGGTAAGAACATGCGCGCGAATCGCAGAAAAAATGGCCTTTTATGCTTAAATTGTCAAATGTTGTCTAATTTCATCTTTGTTTTTTTTACGGGGGGGGGGGGGGGGGGATATGGTGGGGGGAATGCCACTCTTTGGTCCCTCCCCACCCCGTAGTGCCGCCACTGTAGTTGAGGGATAGTTTATTCCTCGCAGTTATATCAGTCGATGAAAGCGTGGTATATCAAACCTCTTTAGAGTCGGTTAGACAGTTTTCTTTGAATAGAGCCTTAACATTGCCATGAACAGACACCTTTTATAATTCATATTCACTTATAATAACATTGTCTGACCAATTAAGTAAATAGTTAATGATAATATAAATAGCCCGGTGTTAATCAAAAAGTCTAGATTATCCAACATATTACGAAGTGTCATATTAACTTAGATAAACTATCCTTTCTAAGACAGATTTAGAGGATGTGCAAAGTGGAACCTATACCGTATATAACCCAACTATCCACTAAATTAAGGAAAATCCCGTTTTTCAATTCAGGAGTTTATGGTAAAGTGATGGCAGCCTTTTGGATACACCGATATGGTATCACGTCCTTACCATAAAGGTGCTTTATGATATTAACCCTAACCATCGTACACACTACATATCTCTACGCTGCTACAATCTGGCACTGCGCGATCGCCCGGTGTCTCGCTCCGGCGCCCTATCAAATGGCGAGAAAAACGTTAGTACATTAAACTGACCCGTTAGCTTAGTCGGTTCTGACTTGCAGGTACGCGGCCCGGGTTCGATCCCGGCGCGTGCGGAGACAGCCCCCACCCACATTTGACCCTTATTCTCGGCTGATAGGGTTAGGTAATCTAACTTTGTAAAGATGGCAGATAATATGCTCGCGCTACTTCATTATTGTCTGTAGTTAATACATATTAACGTTGATTTTCCTGTTGTAGGTATTCCTTGCATCGAGTAGTGACATATCCAATATCACAATACTTGTATTCCAATGTCACAATACTTGTATTAACACACGCATCATTTTACATTAAATAAAACAATATAATGCCTACTCATCATTTCGACAATGTTTCTTCAGATTAACAAATTTAGAGTGCTTTTATATGTAGACTAGTCAGACTACATGGTTTAAAAACTATATAGTCTGAATAGAAGTCTAGATATAGCAAGCATGTGAATGTGATTATATACCGATTTTTTATATAATGTAAATGCAGACATTCATAAAAGAATATGACTGTTTAATTAATTTTTATACATAATATAAAAGGTTGTCAAGACAAAACACCTTCAGAGTCGGTATGTATCTATTGAATGCAGCGGTCGCGGTCAAACAGAATCATTGAATGCCATTCGTATTATATTTATGGAATCATGCTATAGTGCGCGGCGCCATTCGCAGTAATTCGTTTAAGGGCGCTGTCAACCGCTTACAACATCAAATTTATCAAGCGCTGTAACTTTTGAACTATTATTATAATGTATATAAAAGTATACATTTTTAGAAAGGAAATAAGTCGAAGAATCCATTTTTGGTATCAAATTTTACCAAAAATGCTGATTTTTAAATTGTTTAAATCACTTTTTTGGCTCAAATTCGCTTAGCAAATTTAGTTTTTGGTAATGAATGCTATGTTAGTCACACATCACGTTCGTTTTTAAAAATCACGATTCACGTTCGTGTCTAAAAATCACGTTCACGCGTTAATCACGTTTCACGTTTGTATCTAAAATTAAACACTTCTCGTTATTACCCCAAACACTCGAAGTTATTAACGCACTCAAAATTGTATGTGGTCCCAACGGTCACCAACAGTCCAACACCATAACAACGACGAAATGTTGGACGGATTAGTCATACCAATTACAAGACTGTTGATAAATGGCAATTTAGTGTTGTCGTGATGATAAAAAATTATTACCGTAGTAAACAAATTGGTCCTTCTATTACCCGTAGCCCGCTTAATATGGCTAATTCTGTATACGAGTCCGAGCTAAGAGACCATTTACAGCGACCACTGTTTCTGTTACTTGTACTACATGTTGGTCACGTGATCGTTGGAGATTACAGCAGTTTGTGAGCTATGATAACATCAAATTTAGGATCTGGAACACGGAACCACTATCTGAGTAGCCCTTTAAAGGTATATTATGTGATCTTTCCAGGGAACGCCCTCAACATCGAAACAAAAATTGAAAGAAAATTTTCTTGCAGATTTACATTTCTGATCATAAATCGTCCATACATTCCAAGTTACAGGGCGATACGATTCTTAATTACTTCAAAATCATGATTTTGGCGTGAAAATAAACTGTCGGATAAACCGACAGTTTATTATTTTCACTCTAAATTCACTCTAAAACCATGATTTTGAGGTAATAAGGAATCGTATCGCTCTGTAACTTGGAATGCATGTATGATTTATGATCAGAAATGTAAATCTGCAAGAAAATCTACTTTCTAAAAAAAAAATGAATAGAGGGCGCTCTCTGGAAAAGATCACATAATATGCCTTTAATGCAAATAAATGTTTTCAACGTTCACATCATTTTATATCCTGGACAAAGCGTGACTTCTGTATTCGTTTACTTTTAACAAGTCTATGGTACATTTGGCGAAGTCCTCGGTGGGCCTACGGTACATCAACCACCTGGTCTCCTTGTTAAACTGCACTATATGGGCGCACCACACCAAATATTTTTCTCATTGAAATACGTGTAAAAGTGCCATATTTCAAGACACCTTTTCTACCCTCCGGTTACATTTATTGCATACTTTTCACCTATGACCATTTTCAGTAACATCTCAACTTTAATTTAAGTCTTGTTTTATGAGGGGTTATTAAGCTAAATTTTCCGCTACGGACCTGCACACAGCGCCCTCACTTTTTCACGTTTTCTGGCATGCCTGTTCACCATTTAGACATACCATCCCCGGAGAAACAAATTGCCCGAAAACCTCACATTTACAAGCCTAGTCTTTGTGCTTTTCCGGAACTACTACAGCATTACACGAATTGCGCATTGATTTGGTGTGGTGCTCTCATATATGCAGTTTACAATTCGTCTTAATCTGCAGATATAGTGCAGTTCAAGAACCCGATGCGATTTATTCCGTTAGGCTGAGTTCACATAGGAGTATACTATTCGGGTATACGGTGCACGTTTTGCAGGGCACGCGTATAGCTTAAATCGAAACAATGTAATTTCATAATACCGGGTCACATAAGACGGCACTATTCGAAAAGGCCGTATACCTGCGTATAGTGTAGTATAGTATAGTATACCGGGAATCGTGCGTGTTCGATTTTCGTGCACCGTATACCGTCCTGTTTGGATGTGGCGGGCTGCAATTCGTGTGTACAGGCGTTCCGAATTTCCCCTATAACGATTTATAAACAATTTATTGCGTAGAATAGGGTAAGTTAGAACGTTAGAACAATAGGACAGTAGGACGCCTTTGTACTATACTTTTTCGGAATCCTTGTGCTCAGCCGAACAATTTGGTGTGCCATTTGAATTTTTGGCCCAGTATGGCGGCCATTTTGGAATTTTTGCTATAAAAGAACGTTCCCGTCACTCTTGAGAAATGCATGGGACCTCATTTTCTTTTAAAATGGTTCTAGTTGACAAGTTCACTAAGAAACTAAGGTAATGACTCTACTACGAGTAGGGCTCGCGTGCTACCCTATGTGACTCGCCGTGCCCGTATAGCGTATAGCGAATACCGAATAGCGTATAGCAAATACCGTATACCGTATACCGTATACTCCTATGTGAACCCAGCCTTAGCGCTCTCAACGGAATAAATCGAAATAACACCGACAATGACAGTATAAAGAGGAGAAATCGTAGTCGGCAAATAATGCACCACGATTTAAAAACATGGCAATAAAATAAAAATAACATGTGTATCAAGTTGTACAGGTTCCCTTACAAACATGCAGTTTTGAGCTTTGGATTTGACAAGCTAAATGCTGATCATTAGTAAATTCATCAGTATCATTGGGGAGGACTGTGTTTCTTCTCTCAAGATTTGGTTTTCTTTTCACTAATGATCACTGTTTTGAACCAATTTGAACCAATATTAAACAACCTATTCCTGGATTTGATGAAAAAAAGTTACACGAATCCAGCAAACTATGTTGTATGCCGACAAACCTTTTCAATCAATAGTATCATGACCTCGATCTATTCATTCATTAAAAGCGATTGCTAATACGCTTATGATTGTATGTTTGAATGCGTACAACATGGATACACCTGATATTTAAATTTCGCGCGGTCATTCATTTGTTCAGCAAGGCATGACGATGGACAAGAGCTAACATCAGGGGTGTGCCAGTGAGCTTGCCGATCGGGTTCACTTTTAAATGAAAATTTGGTCAGCATAGAACTGGTGGCGCTATACTAATCAGGCGTGATTGTAGCAGACGACACGACGCTGGCCACGCGTCTCTCAGACGACCCAATATGTCAACGGGAGTGCACTATTTTGAATTATTTTTAACAGTCATCGCCCGGTTAACGATGACAATTCTTCTAATTATGATGAATTTGTTAAAATGATAAGATTAACATTCGCGATTACGTGTTATTCACCTTATTCATTACGTATTCAACATTTAGGTTTCGCGTGGCCACCGTCGTCTCAGACGACGCTGGACATAGGCGTATTCACGTGTATTCAGGTTAAAATATGCGAACGAGGTTACGTGATCAAGTGAATGGGACGACCGCTTAACAACGGTTTATATTAAAAAAAAAGCATTTACAATTGGGATGATAAGCCATCCCGAACGGTTTTGGATTGGAAAAATTTGCTTCTAACCTATGATGAATTTTATGGGGTCATATAATCAAAATCCATTGTTACATTGAAACCAACGGAAATTCAAAATTAACGGCTTTTGGTTTGCCAAGTACGATTTCTCCTCTTGACAGTATACGTACAAATATAAAATACGTACAGTATACGTATTTTAGATTTGACACATTTGGTACATGGTGGCGCTGTGTTCGCTGTTGGTCGTCTGCTTTAGGTATAGACTTAGGTTCTCAGCCCTCGATGCATTTCTCTTGATAATGTTTTGTTTCGCAATGAGCGCATGTCACAATAGGTTGACTTCATCTACTGCCAATAGACATCCTAGTAAGTACTTATAAAATAGATTTTAACAAATCTAGAGGAAACCTGGGGAGCACACGTGGTTTTCTGTCCCGGTCTGGCACAGGGAATTAAATACCAACACGTTCCTTGAAGTTTGTAGAAAACAACCTAGATGCCAACATGGATGTTAAATTCACCTTGACCTCGATTTAGGGTCTAAGGTTACATGTGTTTCAATGGGACGTCAAAATCTAAATTTAACAGGGTGAGAGAAAAAATGGGGTATTGACCATTGATCAATAGATTTTGACCTATGACCTTTGAAATATGACGGCAAAAATATATCATTTTTGGCCAGTGGCGCAATACAAAAGATGTAGGAATTGTAATAATGTGATAATACAGAACAAAATTGATTTTCGGGTAGACCATAGCGATTCACACAATAACATCCATATGAAAGGGAAAATTTGTTTAAAAATCGTATTATACGATTTATTTAAGAAATCTCACGAGACTGTGTATTTTATAAATTCAATTTAATAATTAAAATGCAAAATTTTACCTCTTCGGAAAATAACATTCTCCATCTCTGAACTCTGAATTTTGGGATAGTGTAAATAAATGCCGTTCGTTCGATTGTATGGCGTGTAAAGTAGATCAATATAAATCGATGACCCCTTTATCCGATGGGTTCCGTTGGATTCTTTCGGACATGGGGAATTTTCAATTGGTCTCAGTCGAAATTTCATAGGTATTTAGTTATCCGACAAGTCTAAGGTATAAGTCATTCTAAGGTATAAATCTCACCGACATGTTGCGCAGTGCTTCATAAGATACGCGTCATCTATTTTGAGCCCATTTCGAAAGTTCAGATTCAATATCAGTTTACACAAAATAAGCATATAGTAAGATGGAAATAAAAACTGCGTTACTAATCAATAACACACAAGTTACATATCAGCATGATATGATTCCTTACATTTGGTATTCATTTCATTTGATGATATTGTATTTGGAATTACGCGGCAGATTGAAAATTCATCTTCAAGAACGTTAACAAAACCTCATTAGTTAGATTACGTTACATGAATACGTGGGTTTCAATTCAAACAACGATATACTTCCTTTTGTCTTTGAATTACGTACAATTGGTATAAAGTAATCACACTGACACTTTTTTAGATTCATCAGAGGTGCCCATTTAATTTTCTTCCAATTATTTCCGTCTATTAATGGGATGAGAGCACCTTCAAACACTCATTACCTGAAACTCAAATTGAACTCGGACGTGCCCGTGTTGGAATAAATTTGATGAGATTGTGTTCGTTAAACCCGCCAACGGCTATGTAACATTAATAAGTGTAGCTGTGTTGTGAGGCATGCAGGAGTGAAGTGAGTTTAAATACCATATTACTTTTTTGGGTAAAAATGTTGAGTAAATATTTAAGCAACCTTTTAGCAGCGCAGGACCACAATTAGATTTATTCTGTCTTGGCATCCAAAACGGATTAGATCGCTAACACTGACAAACTAGTTTAAAATTGCCATCCTTGTTTGACATATATTTGTATATGAATATCATTTCAGCGGTGTTATAGCGACGTCACTAGCGATGAATATTGAATAGTCGATTTTTATAGCCAAAAAATACACGACATGGACATATATTTTCCACCAAAAGAATCACATAAATATGTTTATGTATTATATAATATGGACTATTTATACCATCATACCCAGATAGCACGACTACGTTTGGCAAACGTTCACAGTGAAAAACAGCAATGAAGAGATGTCAGATATTATATATATATAGGCCTAGTTAAATAACATGTTAAAATAAATTCACTACCAAAAGGGAATAGTGTATGTAGCTCTGCTGCATCGCCTAGAATTCCCATTACAAGTTACCGGTTCACTACCGGGAGGAAGTGATGTATGTAGCTCTGCTGCATCGCCCAGAATTCACATTATTTGCCTACCCGTGTTGCTATACAAAAATGCTCAATATATAATGAATAATACCCAACTGTTGTGTAATTAAAATTGTGCAACTGCTGAGTAATTGGAATTGTTCAACTGTTGGTGAAAACATGTTATCCAACGGTGTTGGGTAAATTTTACGCAACTGTTGAGCGGTTGCATACTTCAACAACGTTGTGTAAAATGTTGAGTAAATATTTAAGCAACCTTTTTGCAGTGTACCAAAAAGATTCATAAGGATCGTTGATTATAATCTGATATGGAATAATCATTATATTGATCCAGTGTAAGGTACTCACGTGTACGTTTCGGATACGTCTGTATACTTTATCAACACTTTTGAAATATACTATATCAGGAAGTGATATAGTATATTTCACAAAGTATATCAGGAAGTGAATGAGCCCGAACGTTTAAGTTTCATATTTGTTTAGAGTATACAAATAAAACCTTTGGGTATGCACCTTACCCTGATTTAAATTGCATTTTTTTGAATTTTGGTAAGAGCTTACAAAAATGTAAGATAAAAACTGGGATTTGTATATTTTTACAATTGTATTACATGTATGAACTTATACCTTATAAAGGATTAAGATAAATTAAGATAAATCAGCTCTCTTTGTACAACAAAACGTCGATTCAAAAATGCTGGTAGAGCCGCAACCAGCATTTCACATAGTTAGGGGTGGTATTTCACATATATTTAAAACATTGTATTATTCAAGTTTTTTAATAGAAACAACAGTAATGGCCATTTTAATGTTCATCTTGAATTCTGAAGTAAATTAATTAAAATTTAAAAAAATCAACATGACATTGTGTCCCTTTAATAGAATATCGTATAAGTCTTACGTACAAGTTAGTTGTACGTGTGATCCATGCGTACTAGTTTTGCAATATTACCTAATCGTTGCATTATTGTATTTAAGGCCAAGTAAAATAAATAACGTGTTGCTCGTCCTCGCCCGCCTCCTTTTTACACTGATTTCGACCTATTAACTGTTCAAAAAAAAAGAAAAAAAGAAGACATAAAATGATTTTTTTTTTTAGGATCTCATTACTTTTTACTGTTACTGAACTTAGAAACTTGCTTTAAGTGGACTTAAATGAAACAAATCATTTGTTTGTCATAAGATTGCATCAGTATCTCAAATAGTACAAAACCATACCATGGCGTTGCATATTAAACATTGCGGCCATTTTGGGAAAAAATAGCAACAAATAGGAAAATAGTAAATAGTAAAGCCCGGCCTCCTCCGCATCTTCAAAAAATGAGGACGAGCAACAGGTAATTTATTTTACTTGGCCTAACGAATACAAGCTAAGATTGCTTTAATTTTACAATAAATCCAAGCCAAACTAATCAATACAAATCAAACAGGTTATCGTCCTGTTGTAACGACAATCGTTATTACCAAAAGTAATTCAGTGAATGGCGGCTAGGCAATAACAAGGTATATTGGATTTAAATTAATTACACACAAGGTGGTTTTATATGTAATTATGACACGAGAAAATTTGCCGTTTAGTTTTAGTATTAGCAGTACAGCGATATACCTGGTATGCTAAGGGAGCGTTCATAAATACTTTGGTGGGGGGGGGGGGGGGGGCTGGATAATTATAGGGGGGCCCAAAAAGGTTTGATACTCTGCAAAGGGTGGGGGTAAAAAAAAACCCACCAGAGGGGGGGGGGGGGGGGGGGGGTCAAACAAGTTTAAAACACTTATTAGTTTGCAAAATTTTCCGGGGGCTTCGCCCCCAACCCCTGCTTTACCTCTATGCACATTATTTACGGAAAGTTTATAAGTCAATGTAAAAATAGCTATTTTTTGAGATTAAAGACCATGGCACTAAACCAAAGATACCTGCAATTTAAGTGGGAGTTCTGATTCACTCTAGATTTTACAACCTGCCCTTCTAGATGCGATGCCACCCCCCCCCCCCCCCCCCCCCCCCTCCCCCACACACAAACACTCAGCAGAATTTCACGAGCTGACGGCAAAAAAATGTGGGGGCCTTTTACGATTTGTTTTTGGGTACAAATTAACATTTTAATCCTGGATCCGCGCCACTGATTTCCGTCTATTAATGCGATGAGAGCACCTTCAAACACTCATTACCTGAAACTCATATTGAACTCGGACGTGCCCTTGTTGGAATAAAAGTGATGAGATTATTTCGTAAAATGCGCCAACGGCTAAGTACAAGATGCGCTACAACTCTGCGGTTATCCAACCTGGTCTTTTGACAACGTTAAGAAACAGATGGCCACTCCAAAACAGAAGAAGACCAACACCAAGAAATATGATGACAACAGGAGTCGTGGTTTTGTTGATCTACCGTACGTCAAAGGTGTTTCTGAACGTGTATCAAGAACTATGAAAACCTATACCGAATATCTACGGCCATGAAACCCCACTGCACTATTCGCAACCAGCTGGTACATCCTAAGGATAAACGCGATCCCCATAATATTGGACGCGGTATATGACATTCCTTGCAAAAATTGCGAAAAAAGCTACATCGGCGAAACTGGGAGACAATTCGGCACAAGACTCAAAGAACACAGAAAAAAAGCAGTAAGCAGAAAAGGCAAACAATACAACGACCACGCGAGCAGGGAGAAAGGCATCTCTTACCAATGTTAATAAATCCGCAATAACAGACCATGTTGTAGACTCCAATCATGTCATCGGATGGGATGAGGCTAGGGTTACAGGCACAGGAAAATAGTAAATAGTAAAGCCCTGCCTCCTCCGCATCTTCAAAAAATGAGGACGCGCAACAGGTAATTTATTTTACTTGGCCTAACGAATACACGTAAGATTGCTTTAATTTTACAATAACTCCAAGCCAAACTAATCAATATGAATCAAACAGGTTATCGTCCTGATATAACGACAATCGTTATTACTAAGTAATCCAGTGAATGGCGGCTAGGCAATAACAAGGTATATTGGATTTAAGTTAATTACACACAAGGTGGTTTTATATGTAATTATGACACGAGAGAAGTTGCCGTTTATTTTTAGTAATAGCAGTACAGTTTAAGCGATACCTGGTATGCTAGGGGGGGGGGGGGGGGGGGGGGGGGGGGGGGGTCAAAACAGTTTAAAACACTTACTAGTTTCCAAAATTGTCTGGGGCTTCGCCCAAGCCCCTGCTTTACCTGTATGCACATTATTTACAAATATGTTCATAAATCAATTTAAAAACAGCTAATTTTTTGGATTAAAGACCACGGCACTAAACCAAAGGTACCTGAAATTGAAGTGGGAGTTCTGGTTCACTCTAGATTCTACAACCTGCCCTTCTAGATGCGATGCGTCTATCAAAAATAGAATATGATACATTTCCACATTTGTATCTCAGGTTTAATATACAGTCATCAGAAAAAGTAACTATACAGGTAATAAATTGACTTTTAACTCTAAAAATATATATCCTACTTAAAAATAATAAATTATAAAGTTGTTGAGAAATTTCTCTTCATTAATATGAGATATTGCACGCTAGGATCGGTTGAAAATTGAAGAAGTGACAATCCAAAATGTAAGGATAACAATTTCATTTTCACATTTTACATTTCATCACGGGGGAGGCGGGGGGGGGGGGGGGGGGGGGGGGGGGGGGGGGTAAGACAGGTAGCGTGTGTGTGGCGTATTGATCCATCGGAACAATACGGCCGACTGTCCAACCTGCGCATGCAACCCCCAATTTCACTACCGGTACCTGTAGATGGGTCTGCGTGTAGAAAATAAAAATGTGAAAATGAAAATCGGACCCTACCTTACATTTTGAAGTGTTACTTCCTCAATAATCACCCGATCCTAGCGTGCAATATTCCATATTAATGAAGATAAATTTCCAACAACTTAATAAATTATTACCATTTATTACCTGTATAGTTACTTTTTTGATGACTGTAGGGAGAGCATCAGGCCTGGTGAGCATGTCATTGCGTAATCAGTTTCATTGTTCATTGAGTTTTTAAAACATCGTATATATAGATGGTGTGACCGGTGACGTAGTGCCCGGCGGTTTGCGTGCGCACCTACAGGGAACGGTGCTTTAATTCACACTTGATTGATCATTATATACCATGCTTACGGTGTTATAGTGCAGTAGTCATGGTATGCATCCCTAAGCACAATGAGAGACCAGGTACTAAATCTGGTTGCCCGGCGGTTTGCGTGCGCACCATAAGGGCATGTGCTTTTAAAATTGGCGCTCAGTGATGTGTGTTTTGCTTTCATATAGTATGATGTATGCAGTAGTCATGGACTAGTACCCCTAGCATGTCTTTAGACCAGGCGCTAATCAATATGTAAACACTACTGATGTAAACAACGGTCACCTCATCTATAAACGTTTAACATAATTTCAAACATCAACATGTCATGATCAATGAAAGAGATGTTAAAAACCTTCGAAATTGTGCAAAATGGCTTCAAAGAGCCAAAAATTCGAAATTGAGTATCATGCCGTTATAGTCCATCAGCTACGAGACATTTAATGGACCGAGAGAGGTCAAGCATCTGATGGTGTCAGTCTTGTCTGAAATTTTGTGCTGGATCCGAAATATCGACACCTTACAAGCCGCAATCGCGGTCTCGGCAGTGTAAAATCGATTTTTGTACCAAAAATCACGTTTTTTACAGAAATACCCCAATATCGTATTTTCATCATAATTATGCTAATATACAAGATATAAAAACTATTTTGATACCTAATTAAAGGTTACATAATGGTCTACTTGGAAAAGCACAAAAACAACTAATTGGTTGTTTAAAGAGATTTAAACAACTTGATTTCGCATAATTGTGCATAATATTGAAATTATTGGTGTTTTTTGTTATAATAGATCAACATTTGACCTTTTGACCTCAAAGGGGTTGAAAAGTAGAGAAACTCATTTTTTTCGGAATTTTGTGCTAAATACGAATATGTATTTTTTAAATCTAGGATTATATTATTAGTTGCAAAAATGGATTTGTGTACAAAAATACCACTTTTTACCCGGAAATACCCCAATATCGTATTTTCATCATAAATATGCTAATATACAAGCTATAAACGCTATTTTGATACCTAATTAAAGGTTCTATAATGGTTTTCCTGAAAAGAATGAAAACAACTAAATTGGTTGTAAAAAGGATTTAAACAACTTGATTTTCTATAATTTTTCATAAATATTGAAATTATTGGTGTTTTTTGTTATAATAGATCATCATTTGACCTTTTGCCTACAAAGGGGTCAACAAGGTGAGAAACTCATTTTGTTCGGAATTTTGTGCTAAATACGCATATTAATGTTTTAGAATCCAGGATTATATCATTAGTTGCAAAAATGTATTTTTGTACAAAAATAGCACTTTTAACCGAAATAGCCCAATATCGTATCTTCATCATAAATATGGTATGTACAAGCTATAGATACCATGCTGGTACCAAATCACTGGTTGCATATTTTTTACCCGAAAACGAACAAAAAACAACTACATTGATTGTTTTAACTTAGTTAAACAACTAAATGTTGCGTAATGTTTAATGAAATAGAAATTGTATGACTTTTTTGTTGTTATAATAATCAATGTCTGACCTTTTTCACTTGGGAAGGGTCAACAAATTGAGGAAGTCTATTGTATTTGTAATTTTGGTTTGAATCCGAATATTACAATTTTAGAAGCCGTTATCATGAAGTTAACTGTCAAAATTGATTTGTTAAAAAAGATAGAGTTTTCAATGAACTACCTGAACTACCACAATATCCCACTTCTGTCATAAATATTAGTCTAGTGAGTAGATATGGGTATCGTGCACCCCCGGAAATCAACTTCTAATCAATGTCTCTATATCAGAAAGAATGCGTAGAAAACGATTAGATATGTTAAAAAATGTGAAAATATCCATGTGTCATTTTAGACCCGTGTTTTGAGGGTCAAAGATCATAATAAAACTATTCTTGAAGTGACCACATGTGTCCGTAGCATACGACTATTCACATTAGTGGCGCCATTACCGAAAATGCATTACTATGGTGTCAATATTGCACATAACTGTACACGAAAGGTGTCTAGACCTATATTTTGTGGGTCATATGATTATATATTGACCACAAGTGATAATGCAATGGCCACAAGCAGTGAACCTAGACTGTTATTAATGAACCTAGACTGCACCACTTTCAAAACCTTCTTGGAAAACCACCAACTGTTCCAGACACTCTTTGACATTATACCAGTAGTGGAAGGCAGTCTCCTAATCAGCTGAGTCTGCTCTCAATCAAGCTAAACCAGGAGGGGCCATTGGACTGGACAACATTCCTCTTGAGCTTTGGAAGTCAAAGTAATTCTAATCTCACCTACTGGAAATCTGCAACAGAGCATTGATTCACCATCCCTAGTCAGTGGTCAGTGAGTGCCATCATTCCTATCCCCCAAAAGGGGGATATCTCTCAACCCAGTGGCGTAGCTCAGGGGGGGGGGGGGGGGGGGGGGGCAGGAGGGGGGAAAATGCCCCCCTGACGAAAAAACCCCGATTTGTGCCCCCGCCCCCCACCACCCTTAAAAAAAAAGGGGTGAGAAAAAAAGGAAATAGGAAAAAATTGAGAAAAAAGACCGAGGTTATTAGCCAAATAGAAGGCAAAATTGTACATGTAGTACATTTACTATGCGATTTTGTTTGGACTGTGCGAAATTGTTTGACCTCCCCCCCCCCCCCCCCCACACTTACGTGAATTTCACGAGGTAAGTCACTAGAAAAAAAATTGGGCAACCTTTTACGAAAATTTAGAAATCTTGCCCCCCTGAAAAAAATCCTAGCTACGCCACTGTCTCAACCAACAAACTACAAAGGGATTAGC